>OZ004708.1:121536348-122771840 GCA_963924515.1 Vespertilio murinus
GTGGTTATGATGAGCTATCACAGTCAATTTTCTTTCAATTGTACAGAACAAAGAAATTCCCGTAGGAGCTTCTTTTGAAGATTAAAGCACAGCAATAATTTTATTAATGCAATTTTATTTTATATAACAGCACACTTTAGCAAGCCTAAATTCTTCATGAATATCAACATTATCTGTATCAAATTTAATTTGCCAGTAGTACAATGTGAAAATGCTCTGGTTACCTGTTCACAGAAGTCAGTAGGTATCTTAACAGTTACTTCTTGTGACGAATCATCAAAATTTTATTAGGAACTGAAAGCTAGTAGCACCTTTGGTTTTTTCCCCTCACAAGTATTAGCTAAAACATACTGAGAGGACAGTGACTATGTCTTGTTCATTTTTGTACTCTCAACTGGGAACCTTTTATAAATGGATACCTGTGAGTAACAGATACACAGTGAATTTCGGTCTTCCTTATATTAACTCAATGATGGAGAGAACAATAGGAGTATATGAGAAAGCTCAGTAGCACTCATTGATTATGTTCACTTTTTATTTTACTAAGTGTTTACCCATATTTGTTCTAGCCTTACTTCAATCATATGACCAAAGAATTATTTGCCAATTGATTTTACATAAGTAAAAAGAGACTTAGAGACCTGAAAGTGACTTTCCAGGGTCATGAGGCAGGGGAGGATAGATGCCAGGTTAGAACTCTGGGCTGTGTGACCTCTGGCTGAGCAATGTTCCTTTTCTGGAAAAACTCACACTTTAACTCAGTGTTGTGCTGGTTCAGAAGAAATTATGGTGTCAGGTTTAGAAGTATAGAATAAGAGGAAGTGCAGAGGACACAGAGGGAGCTGAAGAAAGCTCAAAAATCACTCAGGAAGTATTCATTTGTGCATTGATCCTTGCAAGAATTATCAGGCACCCTACTAGAAGAAGTTAGCCTTGAACATACATATTTTAAATATCCCATTTTCAACAAAATCTTGAGACAGATATAAAAATAGCAAAGTAGGGCTCATGTACAGAAAGAAAAGCAGTCCATAAAAACTGTCCATGAGGTAGCTTAGATGTTAAGTTTACTAACAAAGACTTTGAGTCAACTATTCAAAATACTAATATCCTTTAGTACTTATACAAAATATGTATAAGTACTAAAGGAAATAATATCTCAAGGGGAAAAGAACTGGATGGATTGCTCAGTTGGTTAGAACGTTGTCCCAGCACGCTGAGGTTGCAGGCTTGATCCCTCATCAGGGTACATATAAGAGGCAACAATGAATGTATGAGTAAGTACGTTGATGTTTATCTCTCTCTCTCTCTCTCTCTCTCTCTCTCTCTCTCTCTCTCATTAATAAGTAAAATATTTTTAAAATAAAGCAAGACATGAAAATGGTGTCTCACTAAATAGAGAATATTAGTAAAGACATAAAAATTACATCCTTTTAGCCCTTAGCCAGTTTGGCTCAGTGGATATAGCATTTGCCAGAGGACTGAAGAGCCCCAGGTTCGATTCCAGTCAAGGGCATGTACCTTGGTTGCAGGCACATCACCAGTAGGGAATGTGCAGGAAGCAGCTGATTGATGTTTCTCTCCCATTGATATGTCTAATTTTCTATTCCTCTCTCTTCCTCTCTGTAAACAAGCAATAGAATATATATATATATATATATATATATATATATATATATATATATATATATATTTAAATTACACCCTTTTAAAAAAAGAAGCAATTAGAAATTACAGAGTTTAAAAGCATAATAGTAATGTTAGAAATTATTTAGAGGGGCTAAACAACAAATTTGAGCTCACAGAGGAAAGCTTTAGAGAATGTTAAAATAGGTCACATGATATATTATTAATTTTTTACAAAGAGGGAGATAGAGTGAGAGAGAGAGAAAGAGAGAGAGAGAGAGAGAGAGAGAGAGAGAGAGAGAGAGTTAGAAACATCAATGAGAGAATCATTGATCAGCTGCCTCTTGCACACCCCCTACTGGGGATGAGCCCGCAACCAAGGTACATGCCCTTGACGGGAATCGAACCTGGGATCCTTCAGTCCGCAGGCCGATGCTCTATCCACTGAGCCAAACCGGTTTCGGCAATATTTTATTTTATTATTGAATTTATTAAGGTTATATTGGTCAATAAAATTATATAGGTTTCAGATGTACAATTCTATAATATATCATCTGTATATTGCAATGTGTGTTCACCAACCCCAGTCAAGTCTTCTTCCATTACCATTTATTCATCCTTTACCTTCTTCTTCCTCCCTCTACCCCCTGCCCTTTGGTAATCACCACACTATTGTCTGTATCTATGAGTTTGTTTTTGTTTTTGCTTAATCCCTTCACCTTTTTCACTCCCAACAATCTTCCCCTCTGCCAGTCTGTTCTCTGTATCTGTGGTATCTGTGAGTCTGATTCTTTCTTTTTTGTTTTGTTTTGTTTTGTTTTGTTAATTTTGTTCACTAGATTCCACATACAAGTGAAATAATATGGTCCTTGTCTTCCTCTGACTGGCTTATTTCACCTAGCATAATGCTGTCCAGGTACGTCCATGCTGTTTAAAGGGTAGGATTTCCTCCTTTTTTTTTTTTTTAAAAAACAATTGAATAGTATTTCATTGTGTAAGTGTACCACAGCTTTTTCATCCACTCAACTATGGATGGGCTTGTGGGCTGTTTCCAAATCTTGGTTATCTATAATAATAAAAGCATAATATGCTAATTAGCCCAGACAGCTGAATGACCTTCTCTACAGCCTTTCTTCCAGATAAAGCCACAGTGGCGCTGGCCGAGGCAGAGGTAGTTAGGGGTGATCAGGCAGGAAGGCAGACTGGTTAGGGGCAATTATGCTGGCAGGTCAGCAATTAAGGGTGATCAGGCAGACAGGTGAGCAGTTAGGGGTGATCAGGCAGACAGGCGAATGGTTAGGAGCCAGCAGTCCCAGATTTTGTGAAAGATGTCGACTCTCAGTATAGGCCCGATCCCATAAACTGGCAGTCGGACATCCCCTGAAGGGTTCCAGATTGTGAGAAGCTGCAGGCTGGGCTGAGGGACCCTCTCCTCCCCCATGCACAATTTCATGCACCAGGCCTTTATGTATAAATACCACTGCAATGAAAATAGGGGTGCATACATTTTATTCAAATTAGTGTTTCGGGTTTCTTTGGGTATATTCCTAGAAGTGGAATTGTTAGTTCATGAGACAGTTAGATATTTAATTTTTTTTGAGGTAACTGTTTTCCACAGTGGTTGCACCTATCTGCATTCCCACACACAGTGCAAGAGAGTTTCCTTTTCTCCACATTCTCTCCAATAATAGGTTGTTGGTTTATTGATGATGGCTATTCTGAAAGGTGTTAGGTGATATCTTATTGAGGTTTTAATTTTCATTTATAGATAATGAAAAGACATTGAGCATCTTTTCAAATGTCTATTGGCCATCTGCATGTCCTCTTTGGAGAAGTGTCTATTCAGGTCCCTTGCCCATTTTTTAATTTGATTGCTTATTTTTTTAAGGTGAGTTTTATATGTTCCTTATGAATTTTGGATATTAACCCCTTATCAGATATTGGGGAATATGTTCTTTCATTCACTGGGTTGTCTTTTCATTTTGTTGGTTTCCTTTACTATGTAAAACTGTTTTTTCTTTTAGTTTAATTAGTCCTATTTGTTAATTTTTCTTTTGCTTCCTTTGCCTGAGGCGATACATCAGAAAAAAAAATGTTGCTATGAAGAATGTCTAAGATTTTACTGTCTGTGTTTTCTTCCAGGATGTTTATGGTCTTGAGTCTAACATTTAATCCATTTTGTGTTTATTTTTGTGTATGGTGTAACAAAGTGGTCTAGTTTTATTTTTTTGCATGCCTCTGTTTAATTTTCTCAATGTTATTTATTAAACAGATTATCTTTACTCCAATGTATGTTCTTGCCTCCTTTGTCAAATATAATTGGCCATAAAATTGTGGGTTTATTTTTGGGCTCTTTATTCTTCCCATTGCTCTATATGTCTATTTTTAGGTGAGTATCATGTTCTTTTGAATACTATAGCCTTGAAGTAAAGTTTGATATCAGGTGGCATGATTTCTCTAATTTTATTCTTCTTTGTCAAGATTGCTGGGGTCTGTAATGGTTCCCTATACAATTTTGGATCTTTTGTTCTTGTTCTGTGAAATATGCTATTGGTATCATGATAGAAATTGCATTGAATCTATATGCTTTGGAAAGTATGGACACTTCAATGATTTAAATTCTTCCTGTTCATGTATATGTAATATGCTTCTGTTTATTTCTATTTTCTTCAATTTCCTCAGTTGTTAAATATATCCCTAAGTTGTTGATTTTGGTGCAATTCTAAATAGGATTGTTTTCTTAGTTTCTCTTTCTGATATTTTATTATTGTGGTAAAAATGCAACTTATTTCTGAATATTTATTTTGTATCTTGATACTTTACTGAATTCATTTACCTGCTCTAGTATTGTTTTTTGGTGGAATCTTTAAGATTCTCTATTTTCAGTATTATGTCATCTGCAAACAATGATGGGTTTTCTTCTTCCTTTCCAATTTGGATGCCTTTTATTTCTTCCTCTTGTTTGATTTCTGTGGCTATGGCTTCCAATACTATGTCTAAATTGAACATACTTGTCTTGTTCTCAATATTAAGAGAAATGCTTATAGTTTTTGTCATTTGAGTATGATGTTAGCTGTGCATTTGTTTATTGTGTTGAGATATGTTCCTGTATTCCCAATTTGATGAGAGTATTTATCATAAATGGGTGCTGAATTTTATCAAATGCATTATCTGTATCTATTGATTTATCATGTGATTATAATCCTTCATTTTATGTGGTGTTCAACACATATTGATTTACAAATATTGTACCATACTTGTATTCATGGAATAAATCCCACTTGATCATGGTGTATGATCTTTTTAACGTACTGCTTGATCTGGTTTGCAAATATTTTCTTGAGTATTTTAGCATCTATGTTCATCAGGGATATTGGCCTTTAATTTACTTTCTTCGTAGTGTTTTTAATTAAGACGATGCTGACCTTATAAAATGATTTTGGATTTTCAAAATAGCTTGAGAAGGATAAGTGTTGGTTCTTTGAATATTTGGTAAAATTGACTTGTGAATCCATCTGGTTCAGGATTTTTGTATGTTGAGATTTTTTTTTAAATTACTGCTTCCATTTCATTAGTTTTAATCTGTCTGTTCAGATTTTCTGATAATTCCTGAATTAGTTTGGAAGATTGTATGTCTCTAGGAATTTATTCATTTTGTGCAGATTGCCTAATTTGTTGACATAGAGTTGTTTGTATTATTTTCTTGTAATGCTATGCATTTCTTTAGTGTCAGTTGTTACTTCTCCTTAGTTGCATTTCTGATTTTATTTATTTGGGTCTCCTATTTTTTTTTTTTTTTTTTTTTTATGAATCTGGCTAAAGGTTTGTCAATCTTGTGTGATTTTTTTTTAGAGAACCAGCTTTTGGTTTCATTGGTCTTTTGTATCTTTTTAGACTTTATTTTATTTATTTGTGCTCTAATATTAGTTATTTCTTTTCTTCTATTCACTTTTGGCTTTGTTTATTGTTCTTGTTCCTTTAAGTGAAAGGTTAGATTGTTTATTTGAAATTTTTCTTATTTCTTGAAGTAGGCCTGTAATGCTATGAATTTCCCTACACATATTACTTTTCAAAATCTTATCAAATTATTTAGTGACCAATTTGTCACATTTTATCCATCAGAATTTATCTTATTCATAGAATCCACATAGATAATAAAATAAGGCAGTGCATATAGAGTATCAACGATGTGCAAAGCTTTGTGCTGGTTGTTTTGCATAGGTTATATTATATAATCTATGCAAAGAATTAGGAGAAATTTAGTAAGCTGAGAAAGTATTAGATCCAAGCCATGTACCTCAATACATCACTAACCCCTATTTTCAGAATCAGTATTTTTAAAAACTACAGTTCTATACTTTGAACTACTCCTATTCTGATCCCCACTGTACTTGCTCAGCTCACCTAAACACCCAGTCATTTATTTATTTCTGATTCCCTCATGTTCTTCAGTTCTATTTTCTATGTGAATTGTAAACTCATGTCTCATATTGATTTGTTATCTCATCCTCCCACAGAATTACCTAGTCTTCCATAACCCAGTTTACATTTCAGGATTCAAGAATTTGAAATAATAATAAATACAATATATGTGATTCTTTTTTATTAAATTTACTTGGGTGACATTGGTTAATAAAATTATATAGGTTTCAGGCATACAATTCTATAATACATCATCTATATAATATACTGTGTGTTCACCACCCCAAGTTGTATATGTAATTCTTAAAGTCAGAATTTCGAATGTTACATTAAACTTTAAAACACTAGTTTTAATTAAGAGAACAATTTCCAATGACTAGGAAGAGAAAAGCAGGTTAAAATAATTATATTATACTAGAGGTCCAGTGCATGAAATTTGTGTACTGAGGTGGGGGGAATCCCTTAGCCTGGCTTGTGCCCTTTCACAGTCCTGGACCTCTTGCTTCTTAATACCTGCCTGCTCCCTGCTCCTTACTGCTGGGCTCACTGCTCCTTAGCTCGCAAGTTGCGAGCCAGGCTTCTGGCTGAGCAGCACTCCCCCTGAGGGGGCTCACTGACCATCTGGAGGCAGCCCCTGCGTTGTTGAGTGTCTGCCCCCTGGTGGTCAGTGCACATCATAGTTCTTGTTGTTCTGCCATAACGGTTGCTTAGGCTCTTAGTAGATAGATGAATACAGGCCATTTATTTGTAGAAACTAAACAAAATACAGACATCATGATGACTTTTTCACATTTTATTACAGTTATGCAGATACAGGTATAGATGATAAACTTGTGATTTACTTAGATTTCAACAAGGAAAAATAAAAGTAACAAGCAAGAAAGAGGCTAGATGTATCTGGTCACTGAGTATTTTTAGAGCAATTAAAAGTATCAGAAATGCCATTTTAGTATCAAGTCCTAGCCCATGATAGATGCATTGAAGTGACTCTTTCTGAAGGTTACATAACTAGCAGCAGAGCCAACATTCCAACCCCAGAGTGTCTACCTTCAATGCATTTCCCCTCATGGCACCAGGTTTTTAAATTGTCTGCAGAGATAATTACAATCCCCATTAGATTGATTGTGTTTAAATATGCATGATCCCTTCATGCTGCTGAGACTTCTACTGTTTCCCTGCACTGGGGTGTGGTGAGCAGTTAACAATCTGGTTTGTCTTGGCACTACTTTGCCAAAGATAAAACCATTCACATTCACCTTTGCATGTGGCAGATGGTCTTTTCAAAGGAATGTGCACAATAGTAAGAAAATGAAGCTGCCGAGTATTTTCTCTATGTGTATTGGTTTACACTCCTTAGGGCTAATAATTTTATTGTTTCTCTTATATTCACCAAGTCTGTACTTCAGTGCTGATATCTTTATAAAAACATTTTCTTTCTATCACACGCCCCCTCACTCTCTTTTCTGCTGGACTGTGTCAGAATCCAAGAATTTATATGCTTTATTTTGGGTTAAGTTCTAAAAACTCTCATTCCTGAACCTGGTGGTGGAAGATAATCATATCAATAAATACCCTTGGCTTTATACAAATAAAGGCCAGAAAAGTGACTTTTTAAATTACACATTTCTCTCCTAAACTAAATATACAATGTGCATTCTCCTTGGTGTTATCAAGTCATAGTAATATTTTCTTAGTTTCTTCTCAAAATAAAATTTTTGCTTCTTTAAACACCACTGAGGTAATGTTATGATGAATGCTAAGCTGGAATCTATTCTGACATCTTCCAATTTATCTGCCAAGTCCTTCTTTCAAAAATTGCATCACTGATAATGATGCGAAATCTCAGCATGACTTCCAGATTCCCAGTGGAGATATCACTGGGACATGAAAAAAATATATATATATAGACTTTTAACTTGATGAAAGTCACATGGGAGCCAGTAAAAAAAGAAATGGCTACTGAAATACATACACACTACTATTCTTTGGTAGATCCTTTTACATTAGAATCCCAGTCAGTATTAGTTGTGATATCATAGCTTCTTTGGCATTGATAAAGTTTCTTGATTGTGCAATTGTTTTTCAGCCTTCCCAAGACTCTTGAGATTCTAAAATAGAATGAAGATTAAGAATCAGACCAGCTCTGAGAGGTGTTATACCACTATACTATTGCAAAAAGCGTAACTCTGACTAAGGGATGTATTCAAGCTCCAGTTTCTAGGAGCAGGATTCAGTCTATGGTTGATACATTGGTGACGTTAAGATAAGAAACGTGACCCAAGTTAGAATTATTTTTATTTTTATTTTACTTTTTAATATATTTTATTGATTTTTTTTACAGAGAGGAAGAGAGAGGGATAGAGAACTAGAAACATCGATGAGAGAGAATAATTGATCAGCTGCCTCTTGCACACCCCCTACTGGGGATGAGCCCGCAACCAAGATACATGCCCTTGACCAGAATCAAACCCGGGACCCTTCAGTCAGCAGGCTGACACTCTATCCACTGAGTCAAACCAGTTTTGGCCAGGATTCTTTTTAAAGGGGTTGCACCATTTATACCTCATCAGAAATTAGTTGATTACCTTTTTTTTTAATGTTCGCTAAAACATATTAAACATTAACTATAGCAATTATCATAAGCAATAAAGGTAAAAATCTGAGCATTACAAGAAAATTATTCTTTGTGACTTCGGCTGAATAGTAATTACTTCAAGTGCTCTATTTTGCTTGTCATTTCCATCTAACATAGGCAATTGTGGGATTTCTTCCCTTCCTTCTTCCTCCCCCCCTTCTTCAGTCCCATCATTCCCTCTGTCTCTCAGGAAATCCCTTCTCTCCTACATTTCTTCTCTGTTATTACAATTTTCCTGTATTCAATGGGAACAAAATTCAAACTTCTAACAGGGTTCTAAATCTTATCTAAATTTGGCTCGTTGGCATCCAGACATTGATGTATTTTTAACGACATTCTAAAGCAGAATTACTTTAGGAAGATAAATTTACCTTTTAAGTTTTATTAATACAATAAAGACAAAGCATTTTTATAGAGAAATCAGAAACTTCTGGTGTGGGTCTTCAACTCATTAAGATTTCTTTAGTGGAAAGCACTTACTATGCTGAGTTACAGCTAAATTAAATATGGTGAATGGATCTCTCCTAAAGGGATAAACTAAATTAAACTGGGAAGAAACTAAATCTAATTGTATTGCATCTTTATAATCAAGCAGTAAGAATTCTTAGCCTGCCTCCACCCCTTTGCTTTGATTACACTCACAATTTATTAGGGTGGCTGATATTCTGCGCTTTTTAAAGGGGAATCTGAAACACAATATAAAAAACTAAAATACCCTTGAAAGATTACTCATTTTTGTTAATGACATGTATTCATATTTTTGGGGAAAATATTGTAAAGTATACCAATTATATATATAATCATTTATTTTGCATGGTCTTCTTAATAAATGAGTCCCCTTATATTTTATCTATTTATTTATTCAACATCTATTAAGCAGCCACTTATAAGCTAGATTCTGGGCATACAAAGAATAACCCACTTTCAAGTTGGTCTTCAGTTATTTTGGGAACACCTATAAAGTAATGAAAATAGGTAAATAGAATGGTAGATAAGTGGGTAGATCATAAATAGTAAAGGCTTTTAAACAAAGCTCTATAGGAAATGCTTTGAAATACAAAAGAAAAATTTATAAAATTTTAACTGGGGAAAATCCATTATGGATTTACATTGAATTTTTGAAACTAAATAGTGAATGAGAAGGGCCAATCCAAGCAAAATATTAGCTAATAGTTATTAAGCATTCAATATACATATTATAAGTAGAAAAACTGACTAGAGAGGTATGTAGCATGTGAAGTTGATACTATTCAGAGGAGGAGTTGGGATTGGAACTCAGACAATTAGACCTTAGAATCTATACTCTTAATTTAGATAACACTTCAAATAAAAGATAATATGAACTGTGATAGATTGTTCTGGATCATCATATCTAATAATGTGGGAAAGATATAAATAAACTTATAGCTCCCCTTTATTGCTGCCAGAAGCAGGTAATACTTATTCATTATATCTCAGCTTAAATACCAGCTTCTTGAGTAAGATTTCACTCATATGGCCTCTTTACTATAGATTGAGTTGGTTACTCAGCATTGCCAGTTATCCATTTATTACTTTTCAGCTATAAACACAAATTTTTTTATTGACTTTGAAAATGGATCTAGGCCCTTTAAATATATATCTATAATAATAAAAAGGTAATATGCTAATTAAACCAGATGAACCAGCCATCTTCTGGACTTCTGACTTCCTTCTGGACAAAGCCATGGTGGTGGGAACCAAGACAGAGGCAGTTAGGGACAATCAGGATGGCAGGGTTAGGAGCAGTCAGGCCAGCAGTTGAGGGTAGTTGGGGACAACCAGGCCAGCAGGGAAGGGCAGTTGGGGAAAATCAGGCCTGAAGGGGAGGGCAGTAGGGGCCATAAGGTAGGCAGGCAGGGGAGTAGTTAAAAGCCAGTGGTCCTGGATTGTAAGAGGGATCTCTGACTGCCAGTTTATGCCCAGTTCAGGGATCAGGCCTCAACAGGCAGTCAGACATCCCTCAAGGAATCCCAGATTGGAAAGGGTACAGGCTGAGCTAAGGGCCGCCCCTCCCCTGGGCATGAATTTTGTGCACTGGGCCTCTAATATATATATATAATGGCTGGAACATTATAAAGTACCAAAGAGAACTATCAGTAGAAAAGGCTTTTGCTCCCTACTCCCTGTGAGCTCTGCTCAGGCAATAGGTGAAGTCCGTGTGGTTTCTCCAGTGCCCAGTGTCTGTAGTACATTTTCCCCTTTGGGCACTTTTGTAGCAGCTTCTGTGATGAAACACCTTCCCATGAACAGTTTTCACCAACCCAAGAGGGCCTATTTCTGGAAAATTCTAGAGGATAGATTTCCAGAAAATTCTGCTGGTGCAGCATTGTAACGACTTAACTACTATCCAGTGAGCCATGTCAGGCCCTCACCAACAATTCTCAGCCCTTGAGAGACCTACACAGGCTCTTTCTTGGATGGTCTATCTCAGAGTTCGTGGTAGTGGCTACTCTTATATTAGCTATTCCTGTGTTCATGAGAGTTTTCTTTATTTCAGATTAATCAATTAAATGTTATGGTTAATAGTTTCTTATATTAAACTTTATAATTATTGTACTGTTTTCCACTTCTGATTGGACTCGGATTAATTCACCATCTAATACCTTCTCAGAAGATTTTTTTTTTGTCTACTTAATTTACTCATTACTTTATAGGATAAGCTCTTTTCAAGGCCAGACTTCTTCAGTGCCTTATAAATATCTATAGTAATAAAGGCAGAATATGCTAATTAGACTGGACAGCCAAATGACCTTCTGGACAACCTTCCAGATGAAGCTGGGCCTGCGAGACCCAAACCCCTTGCATGGATTTCATGCATCAGGCCTCTAGTATATCGAATAAAAGAAAGACTAAAAAATATTGTCCAACATTTGCCTGTATTATATCCTACTGAAAATCTTAACTCTCTAATATATATATATATATATATATATATATATATATATATATGTATGTATATATATATATACACACACACACACATATATATATATTCTCCTCTTCAAATATAAGTGACTATTTTCCTCATGTTTAAAAGGTTTAATTCAAAATTAGCCAAATGATAAGAGAGAGAAACATAATAGTAAAATGGTTGAATACAAAGATATAAATACTTTATAATATATGTTTTGGAACTAGTCATACTAACTTTTCCAAGCCAGGATCGAATAAGAATGTCCAAAAGTCTAAATTTAGTGTGCTTATACAGCCTCTTGGTTCACGCTGAATCAAAGGTTTAATATTGAGATCTTTTACAGAATTCTTTGTAAGGAATGCAGTATAATGTCATAGTTAATAGCTTCTGATTCAGCTCTGATTCATGGCAAGGGAACAGGGCAATAGTAACAAACAGATGAAAGAAAATTTAATGAGCTCATCTGAAGGAGGATAATATTTAGAAAAACAATCACTTTATTTTCCTTAGTTGTCTATGATCATTTTTTTCTTCCCCTCCTAATTTGGTCAAGTGGGAAATTCACCATAATTGTCTCAAAAGGGAGGAAACAGAGCAGAACACAAAATGCAATACTTTATTTTTTAATTATTTTTAAATATATATTTTATTGATATTTTATAGAGAGGAAGAGAGAGAGCTAGAGAGCTAGAAACGTTGATGAGGGAGAAACACCAACCAGCTGCCTCCTGCACACCCCCTACCGGGGATGTGCCCGCAACCAATGAACATGCCCTTGACTGGAACCGATCCCGGGACCTTTCAGTCCGCAGACCAATGTTCTACCGCTGAGCCAAACCGGTTTCAGCATGCAATACTTTATTTTTAAGCATCTTTTTCAGGCATAAAGTAATAGATGTGGAAGAATGTGTGATTGTTTAGAATCAGTATTCCTCATTATTTCTGCTTGAAACCTGAAAAACTAGGTGGGACTTTCCCATACTGGCAAAGGGAGAGAGATTTATATAGGGAAAGGGGACTTTGAAGTCTGGCTCTCTGATAAGAGACTATGCCATGTTCTTCTTCTTCCCCTGACAAATACCAATGGCAGGAATGCCAGAAAACTCAGCCCAAGCAGAGAACATTAGAATATATATGGGGTTTCATCTAGGAATATTACCAACAGGATTTTAAAATAATTATGGGCCAGTGACTACTGTATGGCTCTTATTTTTTCCCTTAATGAAGGCATTTATTTCGATTTTCCTTCCTTGTCCTACTACTATGTGCTATTATTATGATGATGTTTTTTAAGAGAAAAAGAAAATAACCTGACATTCTATTAAATCCCAGATCAAGAGCAGCCATACTTACCTAGATGTAGAAATTATTACAAACTCCTTGATTTTGAGTTTTTTGTAAATTTTTCTAGTGGAAGACTAAATGTATCCTCTTCTTTAATGGGAGGAAAAATGACAATTTGTAACCAAAGTAAGTCTATGACAAATTGTATTATTATTTCCAGTTAGTTGCTGCTCCACCTATAATAGAAGTATACTTGTTACTTGTACTGGTTCCCCATAAGAGAAATATTACTATTTTCTCCATCCCATCATCAGAATACTCAAAGCCTGTGACTTGTTTTGAACAGTGCAATAGAAGAGGTGACACAAGGTACTGGGAATGGAATATTTAAAATCCATCATGTGATCCATCCAATTAATTTGCATTTAGTTCCTAAGTATCATGATCCTATGATATGTAAAGACCCCAATGAAGCTGGTCAATGAAATATAGAAGGCATTATGGCTAGTCCAGAGTCTGAAATAGAGTTTCTATAGCTTTAGACACCAATGAACTTGATAAATCTAAAAATTTTAACCCTCCATAGTGCCACGTAACTCTTAAATATGTTTTAATCTATTAATCTTTATTGAACTCTAAATATTTTCAGATTATAAACTTTTGTGGGGGACCATCTATGTTCTGCAGGGGACTGTCAGACTGTCAGTGTTCAGCAGTATTTCTTATCTTTTCCAGAGTAGTACATGGATGGCATCCGGATCAATAACTATCTGCTAGGGCTCCTCTGAGGTGCTTGAGAGTTTAGGACAAAGTTAAAACATTGAATACACAATCTTAAAGTTAATGATCTCTTACTTAACACTTAAAGGATTGGGGAAAAGTAATCAAGCATAGTATTCTAGGAGGCAAAAATACCATTTTAAAAGTAAATTGCAAATTCTCAAGATGAGTTCTAAGTAAGAAAAGTCAATAGACATTGGTATCATGCTGAGATAGTGTATAAATGGCAGTGAGTCAGTGAAAATTTTCTGAATAAAGCCTGCTGATTTAGGTCAACATTGAGAAATTATAAAAAACCACACAATAAAGACATAATCTTTAAAAATTTTATTCTTTTATTGCATGAGAACTGATCATCCTAGTGCCTATTGTGGGGGGAAAATAATCTCAAAGATTAGGACTTGAATTTTCATCATACCTTTATGAAACTGGTAATGAGAAATGTGAATTTTTAATCAGTTAAGAAACTGAATTATATGCATGATAACTAATTTCACAAAAGTTATTAATTTAGTAAGAATTGATCATTCCCAACATGTTAAAATAACTATCTCTTCAAAAATGTTTCTTCCTAATAACAGGTGCTGTATCATTAATTATTTTTAGAAAGCCAAGATATAGCATTCTGCCTAGAACAGAGGGAACACTTATATATATTAAATGTTGAATTATTGAATTGATAAAATTAAGACTCAATTATCTTGCCTCTAACCACAAAAACACAAAAGGACCTTATAGAGTTACTAATTGAATTGTTTGGTTATTTGCCTTTTTGGAATGTAGTTTTAACTGAAAATCAGAAGAAATGACTCTAAATTCAGTGAATAAAACTGTTATAAACATTAAAATAACAAGGCACAGGTAGCTTTTCTTTTGGTGAACATGTGGATATATGGGGAGGGTTGTATGCTTGGAGAGAGAAGGAAGTTCCAGGCACCTTCTCACATACCTTGCCCTATGCATTGCTTCCATCTGGCTGTACCTGAATTATATCCTTTTGAATAAATTGGTAACCTGGAAGTAAAATGTTTTTCTGAGTTCTGTGAGCTGTTTTTGTAAATTAATTGAACCCAAGGGGGAGGTTCTGAAAACCTACAAACTGTAGCCTGTGGTCCGATGTGAAGGTGAACCCTGGGCTTGGGCCTGGCTTCTGAAGTGGGGCAGGGGGCCGCCCTGCAACACTGAGCCCTCCACCAGTGGAATCGGCAGGGGAATAGAGTCAGAGTTGAACTGAATAGTAGGACATCCAGCTGGTGTTGGAATAATTGTTTGTTGGTGGTGGGGGGAACTCCTCCAGGTTGGAAATGGTACCAGAACCTCTTGTAGATACATATTCTGAAATGGGTAGCATGAAGAAATAAGTATGAAGTCTCAGAAATTTTTGTCATGATTTCTTTTAAGATTCTCCTGACATTGCAATCTCAGGTGATAAATGGGTTTGCAGGCCAGTGTTGGGTGATACCTAAATTACTTAAATGACTTAAATGACGTTCATAGACTCATAGAAGTTTTGAATTTGGGGGGAATATAAAAGTTCCTCTAGGCTACTAACATATCATTTGAATTTTTCTTTTGGCATTTCTCCATATCTCTGAATCATCTTTATTATCATGTACATAATATTATTTGAAAAATTACTGTATATAAAAATGAATAAATAAAAATATACAAACATAATTAAAACAATCATATCAAAGTTATAATAGGATAACTCATTTTCAGATGAATTGTTAACAAGTTAGATATATAGGTGTGTAAAGTACAATGTAATTAAGATAATTTGCAGTTTATATGTGTATATATACTATCATATATATATATAACCTAATAATAGAATAATATGCAAATTAATCATCATTCTGTTACACAAGCCACACCCACCAGCCAATCAGAGCTAGTATGCAAATCAACCCAACAAATATGGCGGCTAATTTGCATACGTGAAGGGAGGGAGGATTGAAGACTGAAGACTGCATAGAAGGAAGAGGTAGGGAATGTGGAAAGTAAGGTGGCTGTGGCTGCTGGAGGGAAAGCACTGGCAGCATGTGCAGGGCGGGTTGGGGCTGGGTGAAGTGCACAGTGTGGGTGCATGTGGCCATGAAGGCAGCGGGAGTGTGGCCCCAGAGGCTGAGGCAGCAAGCACGGCCCTGGAGGCAATGGCAGCAGCAGGCACAGAGGGTCAGGTGTGCTGGGCAAGGCACACAGCAGTGGTGGCACCACGTGCAGCCACAGAGACTGTGGCGGCAGTGGCAGAGGTCATAGTGGGAGAGGTGCGGTGACCAGAGAGGTGAGGCTGGCTGGAGGGAAGCCAGCCAGAAGTCATACAGGAATATTCCTGCAACAGGTGCCTAATATATATATATATATATATATATATATATATATATATATATATATAGTGCAACATGATATAAACACAAACTCCCCAAGTCATCTCTTTTAAAAAAATATATATATATTTTATTGATTTTTTTTTTACAAAGAGGAAGAGAGAGGGATAGAGAGTTAGAAACACCTATGAGAGAGAATCATTGATCAGCTGCCTCTTGAACAACCCCTACTGGGGATATGCCCGCAACCAAGGTACATGCCCTTGACCAGAATCGAACCAGGGACCTTTCAGTCCATAGGCCGGTGCTCTATCCACTGAGCCAAACCGTTTTTGGTGCAAGTCATTTCTTTTACAGCAGTAGGATAGACATATTCCAAACAATGATCTTCCTGAAAACCACTGATTGTGTTTACCTCACCGTCCTTTACTGGTATAATAGGGCATCTCTGAGAACAAAATTGAGCAAATGTCTGTATCCTTGTAGTATTTGCTCACACAAAGGGGTTTAAATATTTCTTCCAAGTAATAGCTCTTAAAATCTATTTAAATAGAGTTTAGAATTTACCAGATTATTTAAAACAAGCATCTTTCTTTATGGGTAAGCCAGGAAAAGTTATACTCAATGAAAGTGAGCACATAAGAATTGTCTCCAGTCATGGGGGTCTCAAAGATCAAACTCTGGTAACAGAATAGGTCACACATTGCCACAGCTTTTGGCATGACTAGCTAACTCGTTTGCCACCCAACTTGGTAAAATCCTTCTTGATCATTTTTATAGTTTTATGTAAAAAAAACTACTGTTTTTGTTTTTGCAGAATGCTACTTAAAAGACTAGTTTCTTAGCCGAGGTCGGTTTGGCTCAGTGGTAGAGCGTAGGTCTGTGGACTGAAAGGTCCCGGGTTCCATTCAGGTCAAGGGCATGTACATTGGTTGTGGGCACATCCCCGGTAGGGGGTGTGCAAGAGGCAGCTGGTCGATGTTTCTCTCTCATCGACGTTTCTGGCTCTCTATCTCTCTCCCTTCCTCTCTGTAAAATATCAATAAAATATATATTTTTAAAAAGACTAGTTTCTTAAATAAGCAAAAGCAATTGTACTTCTCAAAGATGTTTTTATCTTTATTTCAAAAATATAATCTTTATTTAAGAAATGGCACATAGGACAATGATTTCTGGCCCACTTTCTTTCTTCCAGATAGATAGACTTTGAGAACATTCACATTGTTACTATGTTTTTCATAAGGTTTCAATAAAGATGGCTAGTGAGGAGCTAGTGAATGAGCTTGAAATAAGATGAGTGTCAGATTGAGAGACTCTACAGGCCCTTGCCTTTTTATCTACAATCTTGACAGCCCTCTCAGTTTCCTCCATGTTCATTATCCTTCAAATCTTTAATTTTTTTAATCTAAGCGCATCACATATATGAATTCATATACCCATTTACTTAAGTATAAATATAAAAATAAAATTATCTAAATTTTATTTTTTTTAAATCAACTTTTTGGGGATCTTCACTCATGAAAATTCAGAATAAAAAAGCCTCTAAATGACCTAATGTCAGTGACAAATGCTTAGTAGAGGTTTCATATGTCTCCACTTATTCTTGTTTAGTCTAAGAGTCTCATTCTGATCTACAGTTGAATTTTTATTTAAATACACACACTACAATAGAGGATAATGGCAATAAATGCATGCCCAGTGTATATGAACCACACAATTGTCATGGTTGCTTGGCAACTACTGACAGGTATTGTACATTGGAGAGCAAGGGGATACAAAGCAATGAATGAACGTCTTATCCACTGCTTTGATTCCAGGTGAAGGGAAACTGTCTTCAATGCAAAAATGCCTCCTTTTTTGTTATGAAAGATGACCAAAAAAGAAAAAGTTTATTTGCCTATTTTTATCGAAATATTAAGTTAAGTCAACGGTTGGATTGTGAGAGAACAGTAAGTCGTTTCATGAAAAAAACAGCTGATGGTTGGCAAAAAGAAGAGATGGCTATGCCTAGCCAATTAGCTCTTTAGTGTAATCTCATTGTGGTGAGGTGAACCACTGGCACTGCTGTGAGCACAGAGTTTATTTTCTCTTATTCCCAGATTGAAGACAATCTCATTATACTTGAATTTTTAGTATGAATTTTTTATGTTTGTTCAAAGTAAAAATGGCATTGCTTTATTAGAACAATGCTCCCCCAACACACACACACACACACACACACACACACACACACGCACACACACAATCTATATCACATAATTGGCTAATTTTCCAAACATAGACTCCAAAGGAAATAATTTAAATGAGCATAGCTTTGATCATTACTCTTATTAAATCTGTTTTGTGACCCTCCTGGGGTCAGAAAACATCACCTGCTTTTTTTCTTCTTCTATATTATGCACGGATACATCTGTTTAGTCTTTCGCATATTTTAATTTTTGAACACTTGTTTCCTTCCAAATAGTTACCTTTTTTCTTAGGTCAGGTAGTTGAACATATGTTCACAGACATTTACAAATAAGCAATTTTGTCATATGCTCCCAGAGATATAAAATATGATATCTGAGGAAAATTCATACCTAACACCTTCAGACTATACTTATATACCCAAAGCTAAAATACTTCGGAATTAGAAATTTTTACCATTAACTTTAAACTGCTTCTTAAAAATTCCTTCAGTTGTAATAAATATCATAACCCACATTTAAAAAAAATTAGGAAAAGCAGATAAGCAAGCGAACTCTACACTTGCTTTCATGAGTCTAGGACAGCCATGGGCAAACTATGCCTCGCGGGCCAGATCTGGCCCTTTCGGCTGTTCTAAACTATTGAAATAATAAAAAAAGACCGTACCCTTTTATGTAAAGATGTTTACTTTGAATTTATATAAGTTCACACAAACACTCCATCCATGCTTTTGTTCAGGCTCTCTGGTCCAGTTTAAGAACCCATTGTGGCCCTCGAGTCAAAAAGTTTGCCCACCCCCGGACTCTAGGAGGAGAGGTGATTAAACTGGTGGGAGGTGCACATTGTCTTTTTCTTTCTCTCCAACTTCTATTGGCTCTCTAATGAAAAGCAAATTAGCGGAAAAAATAAGATGATTCTAAAAGATGCTCTTATTTAACTAATATTAATTGAATGCTTCCTACAGTCCAGAACTAGCCTCCTTTCATAGGTGAGCAAGCAGAGCTATGGAGAGGTTAAATAACTTGACAGAAAATGCTAGCCAGCGACAGACAGTAAACAAAACCAATCAGTCTGAAACCTGAACTCTTAATTTCTGAATTTCCTTGCCTGTTGGAATCACTTAGCTCACATGAGGGCCCAATTAAAGGGGTCACTGTCTTTCTCTCAATACCAGGTACTTGACCATAAAATACCAGAGGAAATGGAAATTTCCAATCCCTACCATCATAGGGCATTTCTGGAAATACATCTGCATTTATAACCTAAAATTGTGAGTTTACCTGCAGTGTGTCAAGTTGGCCTAATCTCTTTAAACTTTGCACTTTTACTACCAGTTGGTTTTATCTCTATGTTTCACTGGGAAGATTTGTCTTTACCTTCCCCCATCAGCCAACTTAATCTAGAAGATTGTGACCCCACAGTTATTCAGTTTCTATTTGGATTTCCTTCAATATGTCATCATGGAAGCCATTTAAGGAAATATAAAATTTAAAAGCTTGTCCTTTCTAGAAATGTTAAACTTTTCAGCAATCAAGTTGTTTTCATTCCTTTGTAGAAAACATTGTGGATGAATAGCAGGGATTGTTTTCAAAAGTTGAGTTTACATGCTCAGGTTATTATACTTGATAAAGGCTATTGGAAGTTGCTTAAAGGAGATTGAAATTTCCAGTTCAATATTTTCTCATCACAAATTCATGTTAGCTTTAGTAAAAAGAGTAAACTTTTCCCAAAACAGTATGGACATTTCGTAAATTTAAAACATTAAAGTTTTAATGGGGGGAGGGGGCAAATAAATAGTTCCATTTAAGACCAAGTATTTTAACTTTTGGCTTCCAATTATGATCAGAATTCTATACAACTTCCTAAAAATGTTACTTAGAAGAAAAGTCAACTTTTAAAAACTGTGAAGGAATTTAATAAGGTAAGATAAATTAATAGAGGTCATTAGTTTTGTCATAGTTGAGTCAGTGATAATCGATGTTTCTTGACACACAATATAAACACAATAAGAATTTATCTGAGTTTAGAACACAGACAATGATAAAATATATAATAAAATCCACAAGTAAGTAGACATTAAGGAATTAATATTTCAATTGCAAAAAATCTAAATTTTGTCTTCAATATTGAAATGTATTTGATGAAATAATTAGAATAGATATTAAGATATCTTGACCTATCTTAAATGTGGTTTAAGAAAATAAATGTAGCATTAATATAGGAGTTGAGATAATATTTTCTATTAATTCTCAAGTAAAAGAAGACCTATATACAAGTAAAAATAAAATATTGGCAGAAATTAAAAGCAATAAATAAAAATAACAGATAAACATTAGTTTTATATTATATTATTCCTTCCTTATTTGAGTGATACTTATATAGTTCTCTTAAAAAGCTGAGTTATAAGACTATGTCAGCGACTGAGGGCTGAAGTTCTTAGTGAAGTTTCTGTCTATAATCAGCACACAGTTCCCAACGCAAAGTCTTCTGAATAATATTTCATGTGGATATTATGAGTTATCTATACTTCACATGTTAGAATTCCTTTGGAGAGCCAACCATACAGAGGCCAATGATGCCTATTAGACTTAGAAATATTGGGAATTTTTGGCCACATATAGGCTGTGCTTTGTTGTCATTTGCTTATCTGAAGGACTGAATGGTGCTACCTGAGTTGCAGTTTGATGACTGGGAACTCACCACCTATCCACAGAACACCTACAAGACCAGTAACTTAACTGTAGGCTGAGATCTCTGATTCCCCTGATTAGGTTATTGCATTAGATCCCTGATTATAGGAGTCAGTTTACATAGAAACATGCTGCTTCCATATCTTAGACCATGACTTCTTCCATGATGGGGAGAATTCTAGATGCTTGGGCATTGAGCCTCTCCCACTTAGTAGAACTGTCCTATTGGCAGATCTACTTTATATACCCTCACCCTTTTTTTGAGGGGAGTGGTTAGGAATACTTCCTTTCCCTGATAACTTGCATTGTTGTGGATCAAACAAAATTTATAACTAGCCTATGGATTCTGGGTTATGGATTGTCTTTATGCATCTCTATTACTGTCAATGTACTAATTTGTCAATAATTATATTTGGTTTTTAGTGGTCTTACACTTTTTATAAGCACACATGTGCATTTAAACTTTACAACAACCATTTGAGATAATTGTAAATACCCTTTTAATCAAATGAGGACACTGAGGTACAGAGTTTGTGGATATTCCATTAGCTCTCATAGCAAGAAATTGACAGTCAGGATTCAAATCTAAGCAAATTGACTTCTAAGTTCTTAACCACTACATTTCACTTGCTTTTCAAAATTACTTTTGAAGGGATACCAACCTAAACTGGTTAGCAATTCAGAGAATGTTGTAGTGTAGTCTAGCTCGAATTCAAGATAGCATTCAATGACATATGTCATGGAGATAATTTTCATCTCTTTTTGAGATGGATAAGTATGTGTTGAATACTTATTTAATCAGGTAAATCTGTAGCTAGGACTCAGGATTAAAGCAGCCCTGATAACCTGGAGGGGAATGTGTGATAAAGCCACAGAACTCATCTCAACAGTTAAGCATATTTATTAATGACTTGTTTAGATATGCAAAACACAATATTCAGACTTAAAGATGAGATTTAATTGCAGGAAAGAGTAAATGCTTTGAATTCCTGAACTAAAAATATTTTAATAGTGTGGAAGAGAAAGAAACTTTTCTCTATCCTAGATTCTTTCACCTGTTCTAGTAATCAAATGAACATGAGACAGATTGACAAAATAAAATGGACAAATTTAATTATCACATATGTATGGGAACTCTACATGCATGAAAGAGTCAGGGACAACTCCATACATGAAAGTTTCAGAGACAGAAAGGGAAAATGAAGTGTAGATGACATTCTGAGCTAAGGGTGAGGTAAGGCACCTTGGGCTTCAGATTGGAGGAAAGTGATTCACAGGATGATAATAAGAGCAGATGTTCAGTAATTAGAAGTTTGCTCTGTGCTGCTCTATAGATAAGTGATAAAAAGTTATTTCTGATGATAACTCCTATTATGGGCAAGGCCCCTAATTAAAATTCTCTAATGAAGAAGTACACGTTTCTTATGAGTCTGCATGGTCTCAAATGCCTTCAGCTCAGAATAATTCACATACTGAACGCTCACATCTTGGGCAGGCTTGTCCCAAACTCCTTCAGCAGACAGCAAAAAAAAGGCTGATTATCAAAAGATGACATTCAACAGGGCAGGGGGTGCTCTATGGTTTTTTACTTCCCTTATATTTTCAAAACAAGTACAGAAGTCAACATATGGGAGGCGAACATGCAGCAGCACTCATGGCATGAGTTAGAGACCTAACATCCACAATCAGGTTTGTAAAAAAATAAATGAAAACTCTTTAAAGTAGTCAGAGCTGCCATCCCAGCAGAACTGCTTGGCATATCTTACTCCTCAAACTCTTAGAATGTTAAATCTGGGCAAATTAACATTTGGACGGGGCCTAAAGCAGCAATGTAAACAATTGTTTGCAAAGCTAACTGGAAAGCAGACATTTTGACTATTGGACTAAAAATTAAAAACATTCTTTAAAATTAGCATTACTATGTTAACTTATTTTCATTAGTAGAATTTCTTTCCTTAGCTTGTTAACACCCACAGAAATCCTTTCCTTCTATTTATGTAATTATTCCTCTTCCCTTTCTTATAAATACCCCTTGACTTCACCTCCTTTTCTAAACATTTTTGGGCTTCTGCTTGAATCAGTGCTTCTAGATTAACTATTCTTTTCGATCTCAAATAAACACTTGTTGCCCTTTTTATTTCAGGTAACAGATTCATGAGAATCACCAGATTCCTATGGATATAAAATAGATGATGCCAGTGACAGGGAAAAAATAGGACTGTATCGATAATGCAGGAAATGATTATTCCACTGTATTTGGTTCTAGTCAAAGAACAGATTTTAATGTTCACCCCTGCTTGCACTTAAAGAACAGTATAAATACCGCAGACATATTGTTATGGGAATGCAACCAGTTTGGTGAAGAACACCATATGACATGAGAGTGCTCTAGGAAGGCACAGATGTTTAGCTTGAAAATGAAATGGAAAGATGTTTGAAGTATCCAAACTTTCTTAAAAAGAGCAATTAGACAGTTGTTTCATTCTCCCAAGAGTAAATTTAGGGGAAAAGGGTAGAAGCAGGGAGACAAGTTTTTGATCAACATAAGAAAGTCATTAGAAACATCCAGAGCTGTCAAGTCAAAAGCAGTGAAATCCCAAACAGAAGGCCAAGAGCTATCTTGCTATAGAATTCTGGAACATTTTTCAAGGACAACTGCAGTGTTGATCAAAATTCCTTCTGAACTACAGAAACTTAGAGCATTTCCCTTGTCACCAGTTTATTTGTTTGTTCTTGAAAGTTAAGGTCAGAAAGGTAAGTGCTAGAGAGAAAGGATAACTACAAACAAAATTTGACACCATGGAAATCACAGGCTGCTAAGCAGACCTGGCCTCCTTGGGAACATCAGTCATTGCCTGCATAGCACTTTTTTAATTCTAATCATTTATCTTCTGTTCTCTGCCTCCCATATCATAAAGTCTCAGTTCTAACTTTCCTATCTAATAAGAGAGAAATATGGAAATTAACCATCATTCCAACACACAAGATGGCTGCCCCAATGTGGTCAAAGATGGTTGCTCCCATGTGGACACATGATAGTCACCATAAGATGGGTAGCAGGGGAGGGCGTTTGGGAGGGACCAGGCCTGTAAGGGAGGGCAGTTGGGAGTGACCAAGCCTACAAGAGAGGGCAGTTGGGGGCAATCAGGCTGGCAGGGGAGCAGTTAGGCATCAATCAGGCTGGCAGGGTAGCGGTTTAGGGGGTGATCTGGCTGGCAGGTAGAAGCAGTTAGGGGTATCAGGAAGGCAGGCAGGTGAGCAGTTGGGAACCTGCAGTCTTACTGGGATCAGGCCTAAATGGGCAGTCGGACATCCCTCAAGGGGTCCCAGATTGGAGAGGGTGCAGGCTGGGCTGAGGGACACCCCCCATGCAAGTATATCTAGTGAAGATATAAAAAAATGCAGCTGTAAATCTCTTTAATGTCTATGATAACAATAAGGTCTTCATTAGTCATCTGTACAGCATTTAGTTCCTTGAGTAGTATTTTTCCTGATGCACAAAGAGGCTTAAATTATTTTGTGTAATAGAGAGTGATCACTTAAATGGCTAATGTGGAGCCTTTTAATATTATATCAGGAAGAACATTTTAAATGTAGGATCTGCCCAGTTTCTGGAGCAGAGAGATCCATGCTCATAGTAATACCTCAGGTTAGATGTGCACTGGCTTCCACTGACTTGGCCCTATCTTTCAATAAAACCTTCTTCATTCTCTGAAAACTGATAGAAGTTTAAGAGATTAAATAAAAAGGAAGGGCATTGGCATTGATGAAGTGCCTACCATGTTCTTCTTTCACACTTATCATTGCATGTAGTACTCATGACAAAATCGGTAGCATGGGTATGGCCACCTTGATTTCACAGAGCAGGGAACTGAAGTGCAGCTTTGGGGAGGGTCTTACTCCAAGGCAGAACACCGGCTGGTATCAGAGCTGGAGCCCATAATTGCAGCCTCTGATTTTCAGCCTACTGTGGAGGGCGGGGGAATATGAACAGACATGGCATGAGTGAGCTTTCAAAAATCTAGTTCTTAATTGCTGCAATCTACTCTCTGTAAAGATCTGCCATTTATAGACACACAATACAAACAATCCCAAAGTAATTAGCGTCAGGCCACAGGGACTCCTGGGAAGCAGAATCCCGGGGGAGGAAGGTTGGTCTCCAGGCTTTGTCTTACTCTCCATGTTAAGGATTCTAACAATAAAAGTTTTCAAGGCTCTTGAAACCATTGCATAGATTTTCATTTTAATTTTAAAATACTTTAAATTTCTCAACATGCCTGGCAGGAAGAAATCTAATGAAACAACAGAACATGTGTTCCAGAATTTTAAGCTTTGACCACTATACCTTAGAATACAATCTTATCTATTTATGATATGCTCTATCTTTTTGTATATACTGGGCTGAAATTAAATAATATTCTGACTGAAATTTAACTCATATGTGAGCCTGAAAAAAGTAAAGAAAAACATTATTTTAATGATGACACTTCTACATGTAAATGATAAAGAGTTTTGAAATGACAAAAATTAAAAAAAAGGTTCCCACTTTGTAGCTCATATTACTTACTACTCAATTACTTTGAAATTGATAATTAGAAATACTTAAATCAAAGCATACTATGTCCAATGTTGTTACATAAAAACTCATTTGACTCAATTCTGTTTCTCTCTGAAGAACCATGTGTTTCTTTGCTCCTCAAATTTCTTTTAAACAAGCTACAGATTTATCAGAAACACACTTGGACAAACACCAGACAATTGGTATGATTTGTATAAGGTACAGCTTTATAATGTATACATGTGCAAAAATATTGCAGAGCTTCTGAGGAAATGGGAGATCAACAAGAACCACACACTACTGATACCACTTAATTAGCTAATCTATACTAATAAAAGGGTAATGTGTTAATTAGACCAGATAAACTGGATGTCATTCCAGATGTCCTTCCTGACAAAGATGGGGCCCAGGCAAAGGTGTCCAGTGTCCCAGGTGCCTGTGGCCCACCTGGGTGAAGCTGCCCGGAGTCCCGGGTACCTGAGGAAGGGAAACTGGCCTGGGTCCTAGGTGCTGGAGGAGGGAAGCCCTGGTTCCGAGTGCCAGAGGAAAGCTCATGTTGGCAGTGGGGGGAAGGGAGGCCTACTCTTGCATGAATTTTCGTGCATCGGCCTCTAGTTATTAATACTAGGAAGGGAGCAAAGTGAAGGGCAGACATTATAGGCGTGCTCCTGTAAAATAATTTGGGGAAGAGGAAGAGAAGATAGAAGCATGCCCAGTAAAGTTGGGATTACTTCAGTAAGGGGCTTTCTGTCAGTCACACTTGGGAACAGAAGTCATTGGCCAGAATGGGCATGGCACTGCAAGCCCTTGAAGAGTTGGAATACTTCACCCCCTAACAAAGGCGCTCACTCTCGTATGCTCTTACTCAGCTTGGAGCATGTGCTTAATGCCTGGCCTGTGCAGCTCTTTTGCTCCTCTTTCCTTGTGTCTGCCACTATGGCTCATGGCCATGTGGGCCCCCCACACAAATAGCTTGATGCTATACTGGACCCTGGTCCTTCATGGAAGGGAAACTCTGGACCCTGGCTCAGCTTTTAGCTTTATTGAAACCCCAGATACATTGCTTCTGTGACTGGACTAAGGGAAATGAGACTTTAAAAACACAATAATTTAATCCCACCTGAATAAAAATCATTGTTGAGCTGGTTATGTGTTTGCAACAACTCTTTCAAATAAGAAGGGCTTAGTGAATATTTCTTGAGGGGAAAAGAGGAGTAAATTCATAATAATTGTTTATTTTGGACCCAAAATTCATATTAACATTGCAACTACCAAACTACTGTTTTCTCAGTTTACTGTCATTACTAAACCTTTGAAAAAGAATGCGTGTTGTTAAACAATAATATTCTATTAGGCATCTCTTAAATCAATACATTTTAGATAAAGTTTCAAGGGGTTTATGACTTTCCCCCACCCATGGTTCTAGATGTTGGGTATGAGGATAGTGTCTGTCCTGAAAAGTTTTACAATCTATTGGGATGTGTAGAAGAAGTGCACAGACCAAAAGGGACTCAAGAAAGTGAGAGAATGTCCAGTGTGTTCACTGTAGAGAGACCATGCATTCCTTTGAAGGCATCAGAAGACTTAAAGAAGAGATCATCAAAGAGAAGTGAAGTTTCGGCTAACACTGGTGGAAAGAATGACCTGGTTTTTCTCTACACTAATTTGAAATGTGCTTGATCCACTCTGGACGCAGTTTGTGTTTCCTTTATTGGATTAAAAATAACAATAGTGATCTGAGTGCCTTTTGTAATCTTTAGTCTTTATAAAGCCATTTCATGAACTTTCTGTTATTACATTCACATATCCACCCCACAGGTCAGGCAGAGCAGACATTATTACACCTGTTTTTCTAGTAATGAAACTGAGGCTTAAAGATTCCCAGAATAACAGAGATACTAGGTAATTAAATCACTTTTTGGCCTTGTAAAACCAGCACTCTTAATGCTGCTGCACTACTAAGTCAGATCTTTTATGCACTACTCTCACTCTGACAATAAGGCTGGATTTTCATGGGAGTAGAGTAATCCATATTGTTTGTTTAAGCAATACTACTTAACCAAGAATTTCTAAGTTGTGTTGCCACCAATCACACTAGAATATTATGTTGTAAATGACAACAACACATGCATATGATCAGGAACTAGATCATCTGAAAGGTGGATATGGAGGGGAATGCTGGAAACACTAATGAGAAATTGCCAGAAGGATGGCATGGTATATGTCACAGTTATCTCTAAGGGGGCTGTAAGGTCTACATCCTGGGCAGCGTGCGGACACTGTTGTTGGTGTAACCCCCATCTTAGAAAGGACGCCTCAAAAACATCAAATTTCGGAGTCATTTATTAACAGCCGGAGGCATATGAGGGAAGAAAAGCACTCAGGAACTCATAGCCCTGAACAGCTTGCCATGTCTGGCATATATTGGCAGAATATCACAAAAGTATTGATTACATCTTTAGGTCTGGAATGAGGAACTTGTTTCAAGATTTTATAGAAGCAGAATTTGAGCAAATTAGTCATCTACAAATCACTGAATCAACAGAAACACATTATCTGGGACCACCTGGATGAACAATTTAGAATAATTGTGCTGTCCAGATTCTGGGATCACTGAGTCAACAGGATTATCTGTAGCTACTGAGACTATTTAGGACAATTGAGCTGTCCTGGGACCCAGAAGAATGTGTTTCAGTAACCAGTGAGATCACTATCAATGGGACATTCAAACCATCATCAATGGAGTATTGGGATAGCATACCTAAGTTCAGAAAATCAAAATAACTTTTAAATGAGTACAGAACCCAAAACAGCAAGGTTAAAATATTACACAGCAATTTTTACTCAAGTATGGTTGCTACTTCAATGCAAAATATTATTGGACACTAAGGTGTATAAATATATATTCAAGTTCAGAACTTTGAAGTATTTTCTCCAAGAAAAAACCTGTTCATAGATAGAATGGGATAGATGGTTCCTAGATTCCTGGGCTGAATGCTACTTGTCCTGATAAAGGTTGAAAATTTAAAGGAAAATAGGAGCATAATAGGCGAATAATAGTTGAGAGAAAACCCAGGTCAGATGGCAGAGTTTAAATGTCAGGATCATTTCAGCCATGTGTCCTTGACTTTAAGGGAGAATTGCAACTACGGATGTACTGCTGACTTTGTCATAACTTTGAAGGGTAAGCCATTAATGAAAGGAAGGACTGAAGACTTTTCTCTGCTTTGTATGATCAAAGTTATCTGTACTGAACAAAGAATTAAAGGGAATTTATCCGATAGAAAAAGATGGCGGCATAGGGTAGATACCCGAATGCAGCCTACCACAACAAATTTGAATTTAGAACTGGAAAACAGGGGAGGCATTGCCCTGAAGTACCGTACAGCTAGCTGAGAGGAGGCTCTGCCATCTGGGAAGGAGAGAGAAGGCGCACTGACCCTCAGAAACTGTGCGTGCAAAAAGGCACTGGCTTAATCCTGGTGCACAGAGAGGGAGGACCTGGCGAAATTCGCTGCTGGCAGACTCCAGGCTCCCAGAGGATGGGTTGAATTCCCTGCTGGCTCACTACCAGAGCGTGCGAGGAGAGGGCAGACAACTAATGCACTGCTGGCTTTCTTGTTGGAGAGGAAAATAGAATCACCCTATTGCTTTGATAGATGGCCCCTGTCAGGGAGAGGCCAGGCTGTCAGGCAGCAGGCAGAGATCTCTGGGTGGTGTGTAAAGCCAGAGGCCATTACTGCGGGACTTGAGAAGGAGCTGGGGGGAGGGGGGGAGATACACTAAGCTTGTCTGCACCAACCTGAGACTCTGCCCCATCCAAGCTGAGCACAGAAGCTCTCCCAGAGGCTGGCTTTCTCTAAGGAGGGACTGACTGGAATCCAAAGCTTGTCTGTGCCTTTACCAAAGAGGTGCGCACGCCTGCAACCAATCTTGAGACTCACCACAAACAGGACTTTTCTAAGGCAAGACTGACAAGGAACCAAAAATTGTCTGCACTACCCCAAGACTCTGCCCCATCCGAGTGAAGTACAGAAGCCCTCCTAGCTGAGACACTGCTGATCCTTACAGCCAATTGGCTTGGAGATCAACGCTTCCCAGTGATACCAACAACAAGCAAAGCTTAACAACAAGACTGCACATACAGCCCACAAAGGGCTACACCAAGACTGTCCACCACAGGTAACTGGGAAGGCTATGCTACTGGGCTCTACCAGAACACCTAGCACACAAAACTATTCCATCAAATCAGGAAATCAACTAAAATGCAGACATGAGGCAGGACACAAAGGGAGGAGATGGAGGAAAAGAAAAGAATGGACATTGAGTTCAAAACTATGGTTATAAGGCTTTTCAAGAATATCCTAAAAAAGGCTGATAAAATAAATGAGACCTATGAGGATATAAAAAGGGATCAACTAGAAATAATAAGGGATCTACTAGAAATAAAAAGGGATCAACTAGAAATAAAGAAAACATTGTCTGAAATAAAAAATATTACACAGAGGCCTAAAAACAGACTGGAAGATCGCAAGAATCAAGACAAAAATTTAGAACACAAAGAGCCAGAGGACACTCGTCTACAGAAGCAAGAAGATAATTCAGAAAGTTGAAGATAGTGTAAGAAACCTCTGGGACAATTTCAAGCGAACCAACATCAAGATTATGGGGATCCCAGAAGAAGAGAGAGAGCAAGATACCAAAAGAATACTGGAAGAAATAGTGACAGAAAACTTCCCCCACCTGGGGAAAGAAATAGACTTACAAGTTTAGGAAGCCCACAGAAACCCAAACAAAAGGAATCCAAAGAGGAACACACCAAGACACATCATAATTAAAATCCCAAGAGCAAAAGACAAAGAGAGAATATTAAAAGCAGCAAGAGAAAAGCAGGTAGTTACCTATAAAGGAGCACCCATACGATTGTCAGCTGATTTCTCAACAGAAACCATGCAGGCCGAATGGGAATGGCAAGAAATCTTCAAGGTAATGAATAGCAAGAACCTATAGTCAAAAATACTCTACCCAGCAAAGCTATCACTCAGAATTGAAGGCCAGATAAAGAGCTTCACAAATAAAAAAAAGCTAAAGGAGTTCAAACCAGAATTATATGAAGGAGGCTATTTAGGAAGAGGAAGAAGATGAAGATAAAAATTATGAACAACAAATATGTACCTATCAACAAATGAAACTAAAAACCAAGGGAATTAAAAAAAACTGATGAACAATATTAACTGGTGAATATAATAGAATCAGAGGTATGGAAGGGGAGTGAACTGATGATTCTTGGGGAAGAGGGGAGTAAGGGGGGGGCGGGAAGAGACTGAACAAAAACTGTGCACCTATGGATGAGGACATTGGGGGATGGGGAAAGGACAGAGGGTGGGCTGGGAACAGGGTGGAGGGGAGCAAATGGGGGGGAGAGGAACACATTTGTAATAATCTGAACAATAAAGATTTATTAAAAATTAAATAAAGAGAATTTATGCAAGCGGCTGGAGTTCGAGAGAGCACTCACTCTACTTCTGAAAAATGCATACATTATATTAGGAACAAGACATATGTGTGAATTCCCAATATTCTTGATATTCCTAATACCAGATAGATTTCAAATCACTAAATCCAAATATTCTCCTCCCAAAAAATCCCAACCCCCCAACCCCAGGAGTGAATATCCCATCTGGTTTCCTTATAGAAATTATATTTTGGCTTCTTGAAAGCATCACGAACCTTTATTTCTTTTCTGTCTGGAAAATAACAGTGTAACCCCGACTCTCATCTTGTTTTTCAACTGCTAATGTGATTGTGCCAGGAAGTAGCAACCAATTGCGACTATTGCAATTAAAATTAAAAGGAGGAGAGTGGAATGATGTGCAGACAAAGCTCAGATGCGAGCTTGTTGATATTTGTAGCAGGAGGTTAATTAGCATTAACAGAAGTACCAGCAGTCACTTGGTCTTCCTCAGAAGGTACTGCCTGCTCTCAGCGGTATAGGACAGAGGGAAACAAGTCCAAAGAGTTTCCTTTTTTCCTCTTACAGAAAACCATTTACAAAAACAAACATAAAGTAATTGGATTCTTTCTTGTTTGCTTTCTGTTTCTCCTTTCCAGCTAAGTGTTTGATTTAGCTCCTTCTTCTGCTCTTTCCCCAAGTCCTACATGGTCTGCGTAATAATAGAGTTAGTTGTACTCTCTGGTATACTTTTTCATTCCTTCCCTCCCCACCCTTTATTGTTGTTTTCCCCTTGGGAAACAACTTTCTGTATAGGCTCTTTCCTTTTCACTGATCAGTGTTATTTTATGGGGGATTTATAAGTTTTGGGTTATGTAAATGCAAGTCCCACCTATCCCTCTCACCACATTTGACCCATTTAAACCTTTGGAGCTTCTTCCTCCCCCTAATCTGTGAAATGATCAGGATAACTATTATATCCTTTTTTTTTTATCCTTAAGCAAAGCCCAGTGATACCGAATTTTTGGACTGGATCCAAGATTCTTTGTCCACCGGAATTAAAGAATGAATCCACAGACAGAAAATGGTATAGCAAAGGTGGAGATACATTGAAGAACAAGCACAGACTACATGTGGGGAGAAGGTAGAGACCCACTAGGTTCTTTATCCCTATTGCTTATAGAGGCTGCAGAACTTGGTGCCTTTATATGCCTTCTGATTGGTCAATTTCCTTAGACTAGTTACTATAGTAACTCCTGGGATCAAAGGTTGAATCTCACATGGAACATGTGAGGTTCTCCTCCCCTCCTTCCTTATTGTTTTCCTATTCCCTTTGGGCTTTTTCACTCTTCTTCTGAATGAGGGGCTTCCTTCTCTTTATTTTGTAAATGTAACCTTTCTTGGCTACTTATAGTTCCCTTATCTTATGGAAATACTAGATGCCTGGTGCACAAAATTCGTGCAGGGGGGGGGGGTGTCTCTCAGCCAGCCTGCACCTTCTCCAATCTTGGACCACTCAAGGGATGTCGGACTGCCCATTTAGGCCCAATCCCTATGGGCCTAAACAGGCAGTCAGACAACCCTCTCACAATCCAGGACTGCTGGCCCCCAACTGCTCCCCTAACTGCCTTCCTGATTACCCCTAATCACTTCTGCTAGCTAGCCTGATCACCCCCTGACCACTCACCTGACATCCTTATTGATGCCTAATTGCTCTCCTGCCAGCCTGATTGCCCTTAACTGCCCTCTCCTGCAGGCCTGGTCAACCCTAACTACCCTCTCCTGTAGGTCCTCCCAACTGCTCTCCACTGCAGGCCTGGGTGTCCCCTAACTGCCCTTTCCTGCAGGCCTGGTTACCCCCAACTTCCCTCCTCTGCCAGCCTGGTCACCCCCAACTGCCCTCCCTGGAAGGCCTGGTCCCTCCCAACTTCCCTCCTTTGCTGGCCATCTTGTGGTGGCCATCTTGTGTCCACATGGAGGCAGTCATCTTTGACCATATGGGGGCAGTCATCTTGTGTGTTGGAGTGATGGTCAATTTTCATATTATTCTTTTATTGGCTAGTACACCTGTTGCTGCCTCCTTGTCTTATGGAGATGTAATTGCACTTGGCTTCCTTGTATTATAGAATGTACCTTCTCCCAGTCTACAGCCTCTTGATTTTCCCCATGGACCCTGATTCTAAAAAAATCCCTAAGCGTGCCTATGTTCCCCTAAAACTCATGCTTCACCAGAAACATGTGTTATTTGTTTGATTTTGTAGTTTTCTTTCTTTGATCTTCTATTTTTTCATAGCACATCCTTTATCTATATGCAGGAGAGCTTAAGATCATTTGAAACACTAATCTAGATATTCTCAAAATAAATGTCCACTCTTTAGTAGCTGTAGAATTATTTAATATACACATGTTCTTATATAATTTAGTCATTCTTTGATACTTTATGTAAAATATTTTGCTATTTTTATCTGCTGAAAAATATTAATTGGTAATGAAAGATAAAGGAACACCATGTGAATTAAAATATCTTCTGCTGTGCAAGACTACAGTTATTAAATTTGATGAGGATATATTTTATTAATATTTGTTCTTTTGTGGAGGAAACTATAAATTGATGTGAAGGAAATAAAAGGAAATTTATATGTACTTACCTGTTAGATAGATTTTTAAAACATATTGTGACCAGAAATTCCAGAAAGGCTACAAATTCTTTGAGGAAACTATTCAGTGGTGATAAGAAATAAGGGTTTGGGTGTACCTCTATTTTATTTTGCATAAAAAAGTAAAAGGAACATAATTTCCATTTAGATTTCCCAAATTATATAGAACATATCTAAATATTTATATCAATATGTGTACCTATTTACCTATAAAATATTAGATTATTTATACTATTGGCACTACGTATGTTTCACAGAGATATGAGTATTTGTCACTGTCTCATGGCTCATTAGACAGACAATATGGATGGACAAATCCCCCAGGAAATAATTTATCCACCCCTATCATACTGTGGCGAATAACATCTCACAAGTGTTAAGTGAATACACCAAAACAGTAGCTACTTAGGGACTTGGCTGAAAATCTAAGTCCATGACTCTTCATTCAGCTGACTTTCCTTAAGTCCACAAGTGCATATAAGTATTATCTTTGAATCAGGGTAAAAAAAATAAAAAATAAAAAATAAACACTTTAATTTATCGTCTACCCTCTCTCTGTAAAAATGCACTGTAAGGAAACATAGTGTATAATGTATGAGCTAAAGAATTGGATAGCTGTCAAACAGGAGGAGATTTTAGGATTCTATTGAAGACTATGAGCTTTTGGGAAATGAAATAATCTCACTTAAGAGACTAAGAGAATATCTCTTAGACAGGTCTTGCCTTCTTTCCCAGCTTGAACACTTTGATCCTTATTAATCCATGCTCATCAGGGTACATAAAATCAGAAACTATCCCACTAAACCTCTGATAGCTGGCTTATTTTTCCACAAAGCATGCTCTCCTTAGTATCTTTTGCTCTTTCATTGAATTAAGACTTCTCTTTTGAAGAGAGATTAATAGATCTATTTATTATGACACAACTATGTGCCAATGTCTTTATTCTTATTTTTCACAGCAACACAGTGAACTAAGTCTTGTAATTATATTTATTTTACATTATGGTGGAAATTGCCAACCATAAAAGAGACATAATCTGACCAATGTCACAGGTCTACTATGGATTGAATCAAGGTATGTCTGGCTTCAGTGGTTATGAGAAGGCTAAAAAGGGCTAATTCCAATGTAACCCTGATATTTGGAGTTAGTGATCTGAATCCAAGCCAGCAAGCTCAGTATACATTCCCCATGACCTATAATTAAGTCCCTATCCCTTTCCCAGATACTGGTCTTACAGAACCTGTTACTGTGAACAGTGCACTGCCCGGAGGGAGGATTATTAATGCTGGTGCCAGGCCAGACCATCAGATATGGCCTGGAGACCCCCATCCCCTGGGGACCTTCTTGCAAGGCCCACGAAAAGGACTAGAAGCATAATCCATGTTGCGGGACAAGGACCACAAGGACCTCCTATAAGGGAGGGCCCCATGCATGCTCCTTCACTCAGATTTGGGAGACTGTTCCCTGAGTCCACCAGTGTATTAAACAGTGTCCCTCCATTTCTTTGAAGAGTCCCTGGCTTTCTTTGGTGTTCTGAAACAGACTCAGCAAGAGAGAAAGATGTTAGGGGAAATCCCCACAAGTGGAGTGAAGAAGCAGATTCTGACAGTTTATGGCAGGAAAACTGCTGGAGTGGTTGTAGAGGTCAACACAACAATAAGGACTGGCTAGAACAGATTATTCCAAAATGGAGGAAAAATTGATCAGAGGCAGACCCCAAAGCTCATTATATTATCACTATAATGAAAACTGACACAGAAAGTAGAAGGAAGGCCTAGGGGGACAAATACCTTAAAGCTTCCAGTCTGGCTCTTGTTAGAAACAAGGCCCCCTACCAAGCAGGAGTCGGAGACAGAATTTGGAACCACAAAATTAAAAAAGCTGGAAGTCATAAAGTCCCTAAAACTAACTAACTGACCATGTGCACAACTCACTGGCAAGTTGGCCCTCATGGACCCAGATATGCATACTTTCCCTTTCTTTTGCAGCAGCACCTACTCCCTGGTCTCTCTCTCTCTCTCTCTCTCTCTCTCTCTCTCTCTCTCTCTCTCACTCTCTCCCTGAATAAAACTTGCTTTGCTCTCACTCCATATTGTTCTTGAAAAGCTTCCTGGGTGAGTCAAGACCCTGGAAGTCACCTGCCATGCAAAAGTTCAGGGTCCAGGCCTCAGCTCAGAAGCAGTACAATAACAATACTACTTTGAATTTGCAAGAAAAATAACCATTGCATTTTCTAAGCAAATTCAGCAAGAAATAGCAATGGGGCCTTTTCTTCTTCACTTCAAAAGCTGTTAAAGTGATGTTGCTTTGCTGATATCCTCTCCTAAATTGGCCTATCCTATGGGAACAATTAAGCAATAATTACTTATAAATGGCTTCAGGGAAATGCTGAAGCTGGACTCTGTTAGTCTACAACTCCTAAACAGAATAATTCAAACATGGTCATGGTTATATATATAGATTTGTTTCTGGGGAACACACGATAATATATGCAATAAACTAAAGCACATTAGTCTGTGTAATAGCACAACACACATTTAATTCAAAATTGATATTGCACAATATATGCCCTAGTAGAAAGATATTAATTCCTAAAAATAAGAAGTCATATACATATAATCAGAATAAATGATATGTTTACTAAGCCCAGTAGTTTCCAATGTCAGAATGGGTTATGTTTTAATAAACTTTTTTCAATAAAAATGAATGCAGTACTTTCTTATCATTAAACAGATGATTTATTCTTTTTTCTTTATAGAAACTAATCTATAGTTTCAATGAAAAAAAATTAAGTAGCACTATCAATCATGAAATTGGGTAGTTAGGATTAAATGTATTGGGTATGTAATCCACTCTTCTATTCTTTTAATATTGTTTCTGTTAAAAGTGTTTTTGTTAAATATGAATTGTTAATTAAGGTGTAACCCATGGAAAAGTGGCATATTTGTGTAATAATTCCAGAAACTACCTTATGGGGGAGGAAGCTTACTCCAGCAACTTGGACATTCTGCCTCCAGGAGACTTACTGACTCTTAAACCATAAAAACCAGACCTCTGCTTGATGAGTTTTGAGATAGTCATCAGAATGGACTGTGCTGACTTACATGTAGAGAACTTTCAACCCTCCTCCCCTGATTTCTTTGTTGTGCTTTCCTTTTCCCTCATAATAAAAGTCTCTACCTACACTGAGATGTTAACATAGTCTTTGGGATGGGAGTCTGCCATCTACGCAGGCTGCTGGCACTTGAATAAACCCTCTTTCCCTACACCATCACCCGTCTCTCCAGTATTGGCTTTCAAAGCGGCAGGCAGCAGAACCTAAGTATCAGGAATGATGTAAAAAGCATAATAAAGGAACTTTATACATCCTGATATTTAAGAACTGTAAACAAACAAGGGACTTTAATTTAAAAAAATATGTTCTCCTGGTGCCTGGATATATAAAACAAGAATGTAAGTTTAAAACTGATTCATGGGCTTGCATTTTTAGCCATGGATTAATTGGTATTAGATGTTGCTGTCCCTTGTTATGGCACCATGATGGCAGGGTTCTTTTCCCAGCCTTACAAAGGGTTCAGCATTCTGGAGAAAGGGGCTGCGAGTAGATGATTAAATACCATAGGAGTCCAAAGCCCAAAGATAGTTTTGTAAGGCATTGGAGGAGCTTCAGCTGAAGGAGCTAGAAGACTCTACCTTGACCAAGGGCCCGTGCTTTTATTCAACATAATTTGTCCCAACGCAAGGTGGAAATATACACTTCAAAGGGTAAGCTATCAAAGGTTTACAGAATCATTGTCAGTTTGGGGAATAGCCTACAGCTGTTCAGGTGTTTGGCTAACAGGAGGCACTAAAATGCCCTGAGCTGTCTGGCATTTTAGATTTCGGGGGATTTCCTTAGCCATTTCCAATAGGTAAATTACATGTGTGGCTTACCCTTGTTGAACCCCCCAAAGTCCCATCATCCTTTTGACGGAACTCTTGTAATTATTACATGCTGGAATTGGTTTCCGACAACTAGACTCATACTTCTGCCAGAAAAAGTACCCTGGAAAATCTCTTTCCATATATCAGACAAAAGATAATACAGAATTGTGATTCTTAAGGGAAGAAAAACAAAGGAGATATTAGCTATGATATTGCTGGCTCTCTCTCTGGAGGGAGAGCCCAACCAAAGCAGAGCAGTTTCACTGAGTAGAAGATAAAGACATCAGAGGTCAGGTAATCAGAAAGGGCTAGAATTTGATGCTCATATACTAAATGGGCAAGGGAACTCACAGACAAAACTTCCAGAGATCTCCATAAGTGCTCCATTGACTCTGCCTGAATACTAAGCTGTACATAAATAGCGTGAGATATAGCAAGTCTGTGCAGAGAAGAGCTTCCAAAGAGAGAATAGCCATCAGGAGTTATAAGCTGAACAACTAACAGAGCTCATACAGATGGTGGAAGTGTTTGGATTCTAGGAAGCCAAAGTGAAAACAGTCAAACCCTCAGAGGGTCAGGACTTAGAGTTTGATTAAACTGACTCTATAACTATCACGACTCTTAATTTGCCCTGACAAAGATTAACAAACTACAAAAGAATCATGTTGATCTGCAAGTTAACTACCTTTCTAAATTAATATAGAATAAAGCATAATAAACTTTAGATTCTAAAGTTTAGAAGGAGAAAACATATTTTAGGCATTCAATGCTGTATCACTACAAACAAAGGAAAGCATCCAAATTTAAAAAAAAAATCGCTAAGTATGCATAAAAGCAGGAAAACATGTTCTGATGAAATCTCAGTGGTTTTAAACAGAACAAAATAAAATGGCACAGATACTGACAAGAATTTAAAAACCTCGTTATAATATGACTATTATGCCTAAGCATTTAAAGAGACACATGAATACAAATAAGGGGAGATACTGAAATCATAAAAAAAAATGATACTTCTATAGTGTGAACAAAACAATAGTTGAAATTAAAACACATACACACACAAAACACTAGATAGGCAGATTAGACAGTGAAGAAGGTGAACTTGAAGATATAAAATTATTCAAAGGAGTGGGGAGCAAAAAAAAACAAAACAAAAACAAAACAACAAAACAAAAAATACTCTGTCATCTAAATGACTCATTAAGCAGTCTGAAATACGTCATTCAGGATTCTGATAGAAAAGAATAGGAGAACAAAAGCAGAGACCAAAACATTATTTAAATAAATAGTTATTGGCCATTTAATTGGATAATCTCAACATTCATACTTTTTACCCTTTGAGACAGCATAGAAGAACATAGAAAGTGTCTTTTTTTCTCCCATTTCCATCTCATCCACTTCTTTTTTAATTTACATTCTTCATTGTTGAAAGTTTTACATGTCTCCTTTTCCACCATTGACCTCTCCCCACCAGCTCCTACTCTCCAGCAGAGGCCCTCATCCCCCCTCCCCGGTGTCTGTGTCCATTGGTTTTGTTTATATGCATGTGTACAAGTCCTTTGGTTGATCTCCTACCCGCTAAACCCATCCTCTCTTCTGAGTTGTGACTGTCTGTTTAATGCTTCTATGTCTATGGATCTATTAGGACTTGGAGAGTACTATGCTAAGTGAAATAAGCCAATCAGAGAAAGACAAGTATCACGTGACCTCACTTATATGTGGAATTTAATGAACAAAATAAACTTACAAACAGAATAGATCCAGATACATGGAATCATGGAAACTGACTGATGAATTTCAGAGGAAAGGGACTGGATGGGAAGAGATTAACCAAAGAATTTATATGCATATATGCATAACCCATGGACATACAAAAGTGTGGTGAAGGCCTGGGGATGGGATGGGTGTGGAATGGAGAAGGTCATTGGGGGAAAAAGGTATCTGTAATACTTTCAATAATAAAGAAAATTTTATTAAAAGATAAAGAAATGCTAAATTACATGCCAAATATTCTCAGTGACTTTATATATAAATTATATGTAGTTTATTATAGTTTTCGGATTAAAATTATATGAATAATTCTTGTTGACACTTCCTACACAGTATTCAACACTATCTGCAGTTCTAATTTTTATTGGCTTATTTATTTACCTATTTATGTTGGAACCTTAGTCTATAAGCTCCCTATTATTTTGTTTATTATTCTATCCTCAGCACAAGAAAGTTTCAAGTATATGGGAGGTATTGAATAGGTGTTTATACTATGCTACGCCACTGTACTTATACTTATTCTCTTCTTATTCCACTTTCAATGCAGCCTTGATCATTTTTCCTACTCCTGTATTCATCAATACATATCTAAACCTCATACTGAATGTAGTTCAGAGTTTTCAAAGTTAATTCTACTAATTATAGTAATTCTGTCTACTGATACATTCCCTGATTACTCAAATTATATATGTGTACCAAATTCATCATTCAGTCAAATCCCTTGTGTGTATATATATATATATGTATATATATATATATATATATATATATATATATATATATATATTTAGAGCAAGAGGAAGGGAGAAGGATAGAGCAATAGAAACATCAATGAGAGAGGAACATGATAGATTGGCTGCTTCCTGCATGCCACCTATTGAGGAATAAGCCTGCAATCTGGGACATGAGCCCCAACCTGGAATTGAACCAGTGACCTCTTGGTCCCTAGGTCAGTGCTCAACCACTGAGCAATACTGTCTGGGCCAAATCATTTGAGTTTTTATAATATTTTGGTAAATATTTATAAATTTAAACAACTAGTCAACAAATAGGCATTATTGTTATCTTTTTTTTTCCTCTCTGTAACTCTTAAGTTCTCACATTTGATTTTTTATCAACCAGACATGTTTGGAAAATACTTTTAAATTCTACCCACTTTATAGAATTTGGTGCCCCTTTTGGTTAATGATTCCCTTCCCATAAATGAACAGAAGATATTAAATAGACCATTGCATGCAGGAAACATGCCATATATAAATAAAATTTCTTTTGTTGAGGACTTTTGCATGTACATCAACTGATCTTTATATAGAAGGGGTGCACATTATGGGAACACAGACACTGACCCATTAAAATACCCCCATTTTATGATATAGTTTTTATTTTTTTTAAAGAGCACCTCCATGCTGTCTCAAAGGGCAATAGATACTTTTTTTTTTAATGCTGCATTAGTATTCCATAGTGTAAATCAGTGGTCAGCAAACTCATTAGTCAACAGAGCGGCAAACCGCAGCTCATGAGCTGCATGTGGCTTGCGAGCCTAGCCACAGTTTGTCAACCACTGGTATAAATGTATCACAACTTTTTTTTATTTATCCATTTGTCTATTGATGGGCAACTAGGCTGTTTCCAAATCTTAGCTATTGTAAATTGTGCTGCTATGAATATAAGGGTGCATGCATTCTTTCCGATTGGTGTTTCTGATTTCTTAGGATATAGTCCTAGAAGTGGGATCACAGGGTCAAATGGCAGTTCCATATTTAATTTTTTGAAGAAACTCCATACTGTTCTCCATAATGGTTGCACCAGTCTGCATTCCCACCAGCAATGTACTAGGGCTCCCTTTTCTCCACATCATCACCAGGATTTGTCACTTGTTGATTTGTTGATTGTAGCCATTCTGACAGGTGTGAAGTGATACCTCACTGTAATATTAAATTGCATCTTTCTAATGATCAATGACTGTGAGCATTTTTTCACATGTCTCTTGGCCATCTTTGTGTTCCCTTTGGAGAAGTGTCTCATGACATTGTTTTTTAAAAAGCACTGTATTAGAAGTCAGGCAAATGATTTTAGTCTTACCTTTGTCACTTGGTGGCAAAGTTTTAGGTAATTTGTGATATACCTACATTGATGTAATTTTCAAACACTCTTGAATGATGAAATCAATTTCTGAACTTGCAACCCTTGGGGACCCAGGCTGATATGCTAACCATTGGACACCAGGGCCAGGCCTAAAACTTCCTTCCTTCCTTCCTTCCTTCCTTCCTTCCTTCCTTCCTTCCTTCCTTCCTTCCTTCCTTCCTTCCTTCCTTCCCTCCCTCCCTCCCTCCCTTTCTCCCTCCCTCCTTCCCTCCCTCCCTCCCTCCCTCCCTCCCTCCCTCCCTCCCTCCCTTCCTCCCTTCCTCTCTCTCTCTCTCTCTCTCTCTCTCTCTCTCTCTTTCTTTCTTTCTTTCTTTCTTTCTTTCTCTTTTTTAAGGGTGGGCAGAGAGAACAATGATGAATGTTCTTTAAATTAGTGGCAACTGCCCAGGTGGAGTGTCTCGGTTGGTTGGAACACTGCCGCATTCAATTAAAAAAAAAGGTGGGGGGTAGGATGGGGAGGTTGTGTGTTTGATTCCCCGTCAAGGCACATACCTGGGTTGCATGTCTGATCTTGGGATGGGGCATGATCAGTGTTACTCTCTTACAGCAAGGTTTCTCTTCCTCTCTCTTTTCCTTCCTCTCTCTAAGCATGTTTTTGAGCAAGGATTAGAAATAAAATAAAAATAATTTAGTGGCAACTGATATAAAATTTTACATCCCTCTGAAGTGCAGAAAATGTTCAGTCTCCAGACCATCTGCAGCAAATTCACAGCAAACACTTTTGCATCCCTGGAAACAGTTTTATGCTACAAAGTAGGAATTTTTCCAAACTTACAATTACATGATTGAAAACAGGTAATTTTCACCCCAATCTCGTGTTTTCATTTCGGGTCTTAGTTAACGCTGTCTTGATGGCTGCTGCGTGATGAATCAGCTTTCCTGTTAACTAGAGGTGCAGGGCCATCATCTAATGAAAACACTCCGTGTTTTATGACTCCCTGGGCTGCAGTTCTGCATATTAAAATGGAATTTCAATCTCACTGTTAGAAATAAAATCAAAACTAGCATCTGCGGTTTGAACGGAACTGAGAAAAATGCTGCTCATTTAATGTTAGCAATATTTTTCATGCTAGACAGTATAAAAAAGAGGCTCTGGGTATAATTTTAAAATGCCTATAAATTAGAAATAAATTGGTAGAAATCAGCACAATAGTTCAGTGCATGGGCTAGTTTATTATAGCCACAAATTTGAATGCTACAAGTTTTCTGTTCTCATTAGAAGTTTGCCAAAATATTCACAAATTAAAGTTTCCTGTTGGCTCTCGAATAACACTGGTAGCAGATCCCTCGCATCCCTCCTATTACAAGTGTTGAGCCCTTCTGATCGCTCTTTGAAAGTTTCTTTTCCATCTAGGAATGATTGCATATTCACATTCAAGAAGTCGAAGGATAAATCATTTCGTAGCTCAGAAGTAAAGTCATGACAAGTTAGTAAAAGAATCAACGATTTTCAGATGGTTTTCACCAATCATATTTACACAAACACATTACAAGATCACCAGAGACAAAATAGCAAACTTCCCATTAATGACTTAATCATCGATTAATAAAGCATTCTGTAGTGTGCTCAGTGTTTGACCATCCAACTCTTTCACCCTCATCCTTTATCTCCTCTTCTCATTTAAGAGACTATAATACAACAGACATAAATGCAATAATCACTACTTATAAAACACATAGTTTATCTTATGAGCCAGGACAATCCTGTGTCCAGTGTTCACATCATTCAGTCTTCCTAACAACCCATCAAATATATGTTATTAATACTCCCCTTAAAATATGTGGAGCCTAAAGTTCAGAGTTGTTAAGGAATGCATGCCAGGTTATAAAACTGACAAGTTTTGAAGTGAGATTTAAACTGGTGTTTTTGTAATTTAAAAGCCCATACTTTAAAATTTTAAATCATGTTAGTTGATGTCTAGTCATGCGATAAGTTTTGGGGTTTGATTCGGTTGGCATTTAAATCTCAGCAGTAAATGGTCTTATGAATGAAAAGTACTTTGAACTCATGCAGGGAAGAACTAGTACATTGTTCTATGCTTGTTCTCATTTTATTTCTCCTCCTATTTTCTCCTCTCTATAGAGAGGAATTAATTGCCAAGAAGACCCAATAAGTGACATCTGCAAGTTACAGGACAATATTTGCAGGTAGATGGGCCTTTTTTCCTTTGGCAAGCAGTAGCTGTGAGGGAGTCAGCATTTGTCTTCCAGAAAAACCCTTGAAGGTAGATATTATTAGCTATCCTTTTTTTTCTTCTCCTTTTTCTTTTTACAGGTGGCGAAATCTAGGCTCATAAAAGTTAGTTTACCAAACAGTTTGTGACCTTCCCATTTCTGATGCCCAGGATCTTGGCACATATTACAGCAGCCATCCTAAAATAGTGTGCAATAATTGCTTTAATATCTCCATAATTGGTAAAGAAAATGAGGAAACTTGGTCCAACACATTAGGTGGGAAGAAAATATAATTAAAGATGTAAGGTAATTTCATACCTTTATCAATATTCCATGTAAGTTGATTTACCATGTTAAATCCAGTAATTTCCTAAAGTGCTTAAAATATTTAGATAATAATTTAAACTGTAACATGAGTTCAGCTTGTTGTAGAATGGCATAAGATAATAAAACACTATCCCTGGTCCCTATATGCTCAGAGTCAAGGTGAAAAAATAAATATGTGGAAAGTACAGAATCATCTAAAGTTAAAGTACTATGTTGGTCAGCTTTTATAAGTGCAGAAGAAAGACACATGAATGTGTATTCCTATGTTGGATTCCTGAGAGGCATAGCTTAAGCTGTCTTGAAGCAAGAATAAGATTTATGTATGTGCATGTGGGGATAGGGTTATATTTCAAATCAACAAGAGGTAATAAACATAGTATCATTTTACAATTTCTAATCTTCCATTCTGAAATCCAAAATGTTCCAAAAACTCAAAGTTTTTATAAATCATTAATTGGTAAAATAGGACCTGTAATACAATGGAAGGGTTTTAATAGTATTTCTGTATCTCACTTGATATCCTATATAATAAAAGGCTAATATGCTAATTGACCAAATGATGAAACCACTGGTCATTATGACACTCACTGATCACCAGGGGGGCAAACGCTCAATGCAGGAGATGCTCCCTGGTGGTCAGTACACTCCCACAGGGGGAGCACTACTCAGCCAGAAGCCAGACTGATGGCTGGTGAACTCATCAGTGTTGGCAAACCTCTCCCACCTCTGCAGCAGAGCTAAGGAGGGCTCAGGCTGGGCTGAGGGACCCCCACGCTGTGCATGAAGGTTATACATCAGGCCTCTAGTCTATATATATAAAAGCCTAAGCGACTATTATGACCAAATGACTGGTCAAGCAGTCACTATAACACACACTGACTACCCAAGGGCAGACACTCAATGCAGGAGCTGCCTCCTGGAGGTCAGTGTGCTCCCACAGCCAACCTCCCATGGCCAGCCAACCTCCCCCAGTCTCTTCCCTTGGTTGACAAACCTTCTATAGTCCCTCCCCACCATCCAGCAGGCCCCATCTGGCCAGGCCCCAATCAGGACTGGGCAAAACGGCCCTGATCGGCCCTGATCCTGAATTTCATGTAATTACACACACACACACACACACACACACACACACACACACACACACTAAAAAAAGAATAATATGCTAATTATACTGGGAGACCTTTGGGACAAAGCCATGGTGGCATGGATAAAGTAGAAGCAGTTAGGGGTGATCAGACCAGGAGAGGAGGGCAGTTGGGGGCAACCAGCTCCCCAGGCTGGCAGGGGGAGCAGTTGGGAGTGAGGAAGCTGGCTGTGGAAGAAGTTAGGGGCAAGCAGGCCAACATGCAGAGTGGTTAGGGGTGATCAGGCAGGTAGGCAGGATGAGCATTTAGGAACAAGTGGTTGCAGATTGCAAGAGGGATGTCTGACTGCCGGTTTAAGCCCTATACCAGAGGATCAGGCCTAAACTGGCAGTTGGACATCCCCTGAGGTGTCCCAGATTGAGAGGGTGCAGGCCGGCCTGAGGGACACCTCACCCTGCCTCTGTGCATGAATTTTTTTTTAAATATATTTTATTGATATTTTACAGAGAGGAAGGGAGAGAGATAGAGAGCTAAAAACGTCAATGAGAGAGAAACATCAACCAGCCGCCTCTTGCACACCCCCTACTGGGGATGTGCCCGCAACCAATGTACATGCCCTTGACCGGAATCGAACCCGGGACCTTTCAGTCCGCAGACCGACGCTCTACCACTGAGCCAAACCGGTTTCGGCTGTGCATGAATTTTGTGCACCGGGCCACTAGTATGTGTGTGTGTGTGTGTGTGTGTGTCTATATTTATATTTATATTTATATTTATATTTATATTTATATTTATATTTATATTTATATTTATATTTATATTTATATTTATATTTATATTTATATTTATATTTATATTTATATTTATATTTATATTTATATTTATATTTATATTTATATTTATATTTATATTTATATTTATATTTATATTTATATTTATATTTATATATTACTGTGGTTTGTGTTTGTTTTTAGGTGCTACATCAAATCCAACTGAAGTAATTATATAATAATTATGCTTCCCTTAGTGTTTTGGTAAGATCCAAAATTTTTGAATTCTTTTACACATCTTGTCCCAAGTGTTCTGGGTGAGGAGTTATGAATCTTTATTTGTATTGGAAGTGATAAAAGGAAAGAGGACTATGACATTGAGGAGGCCAGAGTGGACAGTTCACAACAAAGCAAATTACATAGAATCTTAAATATAGGCCGGTGACAGAAATTGATACAGTAGGCATTCAGTAGGTGTGATTCTTCAAGATGAGGGCAACAGAGAACAGAGCAAATTTAGAGGAAGATTCACCTATCAATATATTTGATATAGATTGGACTGAAGAAAATAAGAGAGATAAAAAACAAACTGCCCCAGCTGGTTTGGCACAGTGGATGAAGAGTCGGCCTGTGGACTGGAGGGTCCTGGGTTCAATTCTGGCCAGGGACACATGCCAGGGTTGTGGGCTCAATCCCCAATAGAGGGCGTGTAGAAGTCAGTTGATGGATGACTCTCTCTCATCATTAATGTTTCTGCTCTCTCCCTCTCCTTTCCTCTCTGAAATCAATGGGAGTATATTTAAAACAAACAAACTAACTAACAATAAAATAATAATCCCAGAACAGTACTGTAATACTTCTGTAGTTTTCACAGTAAGGTCATGGCCAAGATATTTAGCTATCCAACACTTTAGTTTCTTTATTGATAAAGTAAAGATAATAACAGTACATACATTATTAGGATGTTGTGAACATCAAATGTTTTACTTTTTAAAAAAATATATATTTTATTGATATTTTACAGAAAGGAAGGGAGAGGGATAGAGAGCTAGAAATGTCGATGACAGAGAAACATCAACCAGCTGCCTCTTGCACACCCCCTACCGGGGATGTGCCCGCAACCAATGTACATGCCCTTGACCGGAATCGAACCCGGGACCTTTCAGTCCGCAGACCGACGCTCTACCACTGAGCCAAACCGGTTTCGGCTGTGCATGAATTTTGTGCACCGGGCCACTAGTATGTGTGTGTGTGTGTGTGTGTGTGTCTATATTTATATTTATATTTATATTTATATTTATATTTATATTTATATTTATATTTATATTTATATTTATATTTATATTTATATTTATATTTATATTTATATTTATATTTATATTTATATTTATATTTATATTTATATTTATATTTATATTTATATATTACTGTGGTTTGTGTTTGTTTTTAGGTGCTACATCAAATCCAACTGAAGTAATTATATAATAATTATGCTTCCCTTAGTGTTTTGGTAAGATCCAAAATTTTTGAATTCTTTTACACATCTTGTCCCAAGTGTTCTGGGTGAGGAGTTATGAATCTTTATTTGTATTGGAAGTGATAAAAGGAAAGAGGACTATGACATTGAGGAGGCCAGAGTGGACAGTTCACAACAAAGCAAATTACATAGAATCTTAAATATAGGCCGGTGACAGAAATTGATACAGTAGGCATTCAGTAGGTGTGATTCTTCAAGATGAGGGCAACAGAGAACAGAGCAAATTTAGAGGAAGATTCACCTATCAATATATTTGATATAGATTGGACTGAAGAAAATAAGAGAGATAAAAAACAAACTGCCCCAGCTGGTTTGGCACAGTGGATGAAGAGTCGGCCTGTGGACTGGAGGGTCCTGGGTTCAATTCTGGCCAGGGACACATGCCAGGGTTGTGGGCTCAATCCCCAATAGAGGGCGTGTAGAAGTCAGTTGATGGATGACTCTCTCTCATCATTAATGTTTCTGCTCTCTCCCTCTCCTTTCCTCTCTGAAATCAATGGGAGTATATTTAAAACAAACAAACTAACTAACAATAAAATAATAATCCCAGAACAGTACTGTAATACTTCTGTAGTTTTCACAGTAAGGTCATGGCCAAGATATTTAGCTATCCAACACTTTAGTTTCTTTATTGATAAAGTAAAGATAATAACAGTACATACATTATTAGGATGTTGTGAACATCAAATGTTTTACTTTTTAAAAAAATATATATTTTATTGATATTTTACAGAAAGGAAGGGAGAGGGATAGAGAGCTAGAAATGTCGATGACAGAGAAACATCAACCAGCTGCCTCTTGCACACCCCCTACCGGGGATGTGCCCGCAACCAATGTACATGCCCTTGACCAGAATCGAACCTGGGACCTTTCAGTCCGCAGACCGACGCTCCACCACTGAGCCAAACCAGCTTCGGCCCCAAACCAGCTTCGGCGAACATCAAATGTTTTAATTCATATATAACCCCTAGAAGAGTTCTTAACATACATAAGTCCAATAAATAGTACCTATTTTTATTATTATTATCATCATCACATTATAAGATTAGTGACACTGAATGAGATAATTATACACAAAAGAAATATAAACACTTTCAAGGCTACATTTGTTCACCTCAAAGCCTGAGGATAGATGCTCTGGTTTTAAAAATGAGACAGAAAAGCATCATGGAGATTATTGCCTATTAACTCTAATGCAGAGAAAGAAGTAAGGCACATATTAATAGAATCATACAAATCGCTAGCAGATGTTGGATTCATGATTGAAAAAACACTTGGGTATCAAATAAGCAAATTTTAACTAGATGGAAAGATTGTGAAATTTTTTGGTCTACTTTTTCCTCATAAAACCAAGATATCTGGATCACAAAAATACTCTCTTTTCATTTGGACACAACCAAAAGGGACATAGGAATAAAAATACCAACAAGTGAATAAACACACAAACAAAACACTGTCGTGGTCATCACAGAATCAAGCTACTGGGGGAGTTGATAACAGCCCAAGAATAGAGAATTATCCTAAGTCAATGTGGAAGGCATACTTTATGTTAGAGATACTGCAATCTAATGTTAGAATCCATTCTCTTCAAAATACCATGACTGGCAAAATCCCTAATCCTTAAATGAGCTAAATGTATTTACCCATTTGGATATATCATATTTATAATATTTATTATTCTCACATAGAATATAATCAAAACTCTCCCTGAATAGTGACAAAAATAATTTTTAATTCATAAAAATGATAATTCAGGAAGAGATATTTGCTTTATAAAGGGACTTATTAGAAAAATATTCTAATAATAAGTGTTTCTATTGTAAGTTATACCTTCAACCATCCATTAAAAATATTCCCTGACCATGCTTAAGTAAGCACCCAGCAAACATGACAATTTTTACTTCACATACAAAGATAAAAGTCATAATTTCTGTTTTCTGGATGTCAATGTGTGCTGGGACCACAATGCAACTGAGCATCCTGATCACCAGTCCAGAATAGATTCTTGTCCTGAATGCCAGGACTTTCCCTTTTATTGTTTTGTTCATGCACCTGAGCTATAAAGTTAGATTGTAGTTCAAATGTTTGGTTTATCATTTACTGAATTTTTTACCTAAATTGTCTCATGTTTCTCATTTATAAAGTAGATATTATAATATCTTTCTTATTGTAATAATTGAATATGTTTAAAGAGTCTAGTGTAGCATAGAGAAGGTACTTAGTAAATACTAGAGGCCTGGTGCAAGAATTTGTGCATGGGTGGGGTCTCTTGGCCTGACCTGAGATTGGGCCAATCAGGGCTGGTCAGCCAGGGGGAGGGACAGTGGGAGGTTGGCTGTAGGAGCACACTGACTACCAAGGGGCAGCTCCTGCTTTGAGTGTCTTCCCCCTGGTGGTCAGTGTGTGCCACAGCTACCAGCCAGTCACTTAGGCTTTTATATATAGATTAGCCTCATCTATATCTCTATATCTCTATATCTCTATATCTCTATATATCTCTCTATATATATCTCTATATCTCTATATCTCTATATCTCTATATCTCTATATCTCTCTATATATATATCTCTATATCTCTATATCTCTATAATCTCTCTCTCTCTCTCTCTCTCTCTCTCTCTCTATATATATATATATATATATATATATATATATATATATAAATTTGTGTCTCATCCTGGTTTTCTCTCTCTCTCCAATTTCTGTGACTTCCTGGTTCCTAATGTCAGCCCATGTTTTGTTTTTTTAATATGTTTATATTTATTTCAGAGAGAGGAAGGGAGAGGGAGAGAGATGGAAACATGGATGATGATGGAAATCCATTGATTGGCTGCCTTCCACATGCCTCTTTATGGGGATTGAGCCAGAAACCAGAGCATGTGCCCTGACCTGGAATCAAACCATGACCTCCTACTTCATAGATTGATGCTCAGCCACTGAGTAATACCAGCCATGTCAGCCCAGTCTTATGATTGCTTTACCCATAGTGATAGAAAGAAAAAAACCCTTATTAATGAATAAGGGTTTGAGTGTCTTCCCCCTGGTGGTCAGTGAGTGCCACAGCTACCAGCCAGTCACTTATTCTTTTATATATAGATTAGCCTCATCTATGTCTCTATATCTCTTACTAATTTCTTACTAATTTCTCTATATTAACACTAATATAGAACGGGGTCAACAGGTTTGAACATAAGCCTAACACATAAGAGCAAATTTTAATTGTGTGGGTTTCTTTGTTTGTTTGTTTGTTTGTTTTTTGTATTTGGGTATGATACTGAATGGCAGGTTACTTTCTGAAGCCCTTAGGGAAAAATCTGTTTCTTTGTCTTTTTAGCATCTAGTAGCTGCCTATACTTCTTGGTTTATACATCTTCAAAGTATGTCACTCCAAGTTGCTTTTTTCATCACAGTGCCTTCTCTGAGCATGACTCTTACTGTAACTTTTTTTTAAAATATATTTTTATTTATTTCAGAGAGGAAAGGAAAGGAGAGAGAGAGAAATAGAAATATCAATGATGAGAGAGAATCATTGTTTGGCTGTCTCCTACACCCCACCTACTGTGGATTGAGCCTGCAACCCAGGCATGTGCCCTTAACCAGAATTGAACCTGGGACCCTTCAGTCTGCAGGCCAACTTTCTAGATACTGAGCCAAACCAGCCTGGTCACCCTGTATCTTTCTTATAAGGATGGCTCTGATTCCATTGAGCCCACCTAGATAACTGGAATACCTCCCTATCTGAAAGTTTTTAATCACACTGGCAAATTTATTTTACAATATAGTATAAGGTTAAAATTCACAAGCTTTGAGGATTAGAAGGTGGGCACATCTGGAGGGCCAATATTTGGTCTGCCACATACACTTTACTTATATTTAGATTAACTCTTCAAATTACATCAAAAGAAAAATTCATTTTAGAAAGTTATCATGAGGTTAAATATGGTCTTCTATTATGGTATTTAAACCATACTAGGAATATTGTAATTTATTTTATCCACCAAAAAAAGTATTAATAAAGCAGGCTTGTTTAAAGCACAGCACTGCTCTGTATATAAAACATCAGATTTTCCTCCAACAAATAATTGTTAATGGAATGGATGTATTACGATAATAGCATTTTCAAGTAACAAGGTTATCTATTGCTTAGATTCCTTCTGTATTTACTTTCTTCTATTTTTATTCAAATACAGTGCATTTTTTTTAATATTGAGCTGTATTACCACAGTTCCCAATGTACTTGTTTATTGGATGCAAGGTTAATGTGCTATCAAGAAATTTTATGGAATTAGAATTTCTTGTTATTAAATAAGAGTAATAACAATGCTATCAAAAGCTTTTATTGCACGTGATACAACAAGAAAAAAATTGAAAGCTAATATAAATGAGAGTTGATTATTCTGATAATGACTTTCTTACATGGCATTTCATATTGTGCAGATTATGAGCTGGTGCAGTATGTCAGAAAACTGTATCTTTAATTGGTCTTCATAACCATCTTTCCAACCTCTGAAAGATATTCACTAATAAAAGAGAACACTGTTTGCATTATTTAGGGCCTGTATAATTAGCAAGTCAGTCTCCAGGCAAAGCTGATAAGCTTTATTATAGGGAAAATCTAGGCTACCATATTAACTATATCTTTCCTCTCTGAAAGCTACCCATCAAGATGGTAGTCAGCGGTCTGCTGCAAGACATTCTCTGATTTGAATAGCTTTCATTTTAAAAGCAAACTTGTTTTTTTCTTTAATTTGAATTTAAAGAATGATCTCTACCAACTGGTTGAAGAACATTAATGTCTTAAGTTTCCTTTGGGATAAAAGAAACTTGTTTCTTTATCACAGACCACATTTAATTCTTGTCTCTCATTTAGTCAGCAGCAGCATGTGCTATTATATGCACTGGGATTGAAAAGTGCTGACCAAGGGAAAGACATAAGTAAAAGGGAAATAAAATACTCTCTAACAGATGGGCCGAGTCAATGAGTGATCATCTTCAGCGTGGTGAAGTGTAATCTGTCGTGGCACGGGATTTTGTGGGTATAATGTGTGAGTATGTACATACACAGCTATATTAGAAACTCAGGAAACTCTCAGGCCTTCTGAGCATGTCAGCTTCCTCCAATGGTAAGAGGTTTAGCAGTAGCGAAAGTTATTTCAACTAAACACAAAAATATATGTAACCATAACCTTATGTTTAGGTGGAAACAGAACGAGGTGTACTGGTACTCTGATGATAAGGACAAATTTTCATTCATTCTTTAGATTCTATTTGTAGTATTCCTCTACATAACCCATGCTCTTGTCCAAACTGACCTTACTCCTACCTCCCAGCGTTTGCTTAGGAGTTTGACTTTGCCTGGACATAAAACACCAGATTTTTCTCCAACAAATACTTGTGAATGGAACAGATTATTTAAAAGAATAGCATTTTTTATGTCATGCAATGTTCAGCACAATATCTCAGGTAAAGTTAGTGTTCAATAAATGTTTGATGATTTGAATTGATTATATTTGGAACATTTTTACCCCTATCTGTGAATAAGTTTGCTATATAAGGAAAATATTTCAACTAGCCTTCCAAAAGGTGTCCTTACATTAAGTGGAAGGCAATTGTCCAATAACTAAATTTTTAGCGATTATTTTTCCCTAAGTCTGGCCAATGTCAGAAAAAAGAAGATTGTATGATCGTTGTGTTGTCTAAAATGAGGATAAAAATTAATCAAGTAAATCACAAGGAATAAAACCAACATTTTTGTTAAAACACAGTGTATCCAATTTCCATCTAACAGGATAAAACATTATTTTCTTTGGATAATTTCTGAGCTTTACAATGAATATGATTTTCTTACATTCAGAGGACATGGAGTTCTTACGTAACATGTTGAGTCTGATTTTGGTGAAATACGTTTGACCAACTTTTGTCATTCACATGGGAGTCACAGAACTTCCCCTCTATGAGCCATATTTAGGACAAAAGAGGAATTTGCTACCAGTGATTGGAAATAAAGGCATTAATTAAGGCTGAGAAAGTCAGTAAAAAAGGCCTGTACTCTGCATTTGATTTTTTTACTCCATCAGCATCTTAAGCTTTTCCACATTGGGTTCCATGTTCTTCATTGTAAATGTATCATATGTTATATTTGGAAGGCAGCTATGCTCACCACTGTACTACCAATGCTCACATGTTACCTTTGTACAGTAGGTGTTAAATGAGTTTATTCTTGTAACTTGCTCAGGGGCAGTAGTCAGCATGTGCAACTTTCTCAGGAGGGAGGGTAAGGGTGGAGAGGAAATATTAAACTTCCAAATGAACACAAAGTTTTTATAAAAAATCTTTTAGAATCTAAACTATTTTCAAATCTGAACTGACTATATTCTGATATAATAGTGGTTTAAGGGGAAAAAAAGACGTAACGTTTTGTATCCCTACTTTACCAATAGACAAATTGGTTTGGAAAAAAGACATAAGGTAGAAAAGTATAAAGAAGGCAATGCTAAGTTTACAAAATAAATGTATTTTAGAAGATTCAGTTCATTTGCTGAATTCAGATTCCAAATGTGATTGCAAGCAAATTAAAAAGGGATATATATTTACAAAAAATATAAGATTCTTAAAAAATAATGAGAAGTAGTGTAATTCCAAAAATGTTCTTAATAATGAATAATGATTTAGTAAGCACATTTCATATGGTTGTTTCTTATAACAACCCCTCCAACAGTTTCAGTTAAATAATGCAATAGTTAACAACTACTGCACATTTATCAAAAGCCATATCCAGTGCTAAGTGTGAAATATTCACTGTCTCATTTAATTTTCATAAGAGGTATTTTTACTACATTCCACTTTACAGACAGAGAAACTGAGAATTAGAAAGATTAAGCAGCTTCTCAACATCACACATTTATCAAGAGAGGCAGCCAGAATTCATAGCTAAGACTGGCAGACTGAAAGATGCATTTAACCATGTCATCTCTAAGTATATAGGGGACAAAATAAGTTGATCTACACTAATAAAAGAGAAACATGCCAACTGACCATCCCTCCATTACAACCACCAGCCAATCAAATTATGCAAATTAACCCAACAAAGATGGCTGTGGCAGGAGCTGAAGTGAGCAGGAGGCTTGGGTTGCCCCTAGTGATGGAGGAAGCCAAGCTTCTAGTCCACCCTGGCTGCTGCTTAAGGAGGGGCTGTTAAAAAAATAAAAAGGAAGGGCTGGGAGCCTGGGTAACCAGGGGGCATGGCCCTTAGACCCTTATCCAGGTTGGTCACACCCATGTGGAGTAAGCGTCCCTGCTAGGGGGACTGGCCAGCCTGCAGTCAGCCATCAGCCCCTCACCCAGGCTTGCCAGGCACCCCAGTGGGGACCCCCACCCTAAAGGGGGTGTCGCCATCCTGAAAATGGCCTTCACCCTTTCACCCAGGCTAGCCATGACCTTCCAGTGGGGACCCTCACCCCATGGGGGCAAGGCCGGCCTGAAAACCACCACAGGCTCCCTGTCCAGGCAGCCCCATGCTCTAAGAGAACCCTCACCCTAATCTGGCACACCCTTCAAGGAAAATCAGCTGGCCCTCACCCATGCACCAGGCCTCTATCTCTACTAATAAAAGGGTAATATGCTAATTAGACTGGGAGACCTTCCAGCTGACCTTCCTGACGTTTTTCTGGACAAAGCCATGGTGGCGGGTTGAGGTAGAGGTGGTTAGAGGCCAAGAGAGGAGAGCAATTGTGGGTGATCAGGACAGTGGGGAGGATAAGGGGGGTGATCTGGCTAGCTGGGGGGCACTGTTGGGGGTGAGCAGGCTGTCAATGGGGGTCAGTTATGAGTGATCAAGACAGCAAAGGGGGGGCAATTTGTAGTGAGCAGTCCAGCAAGGGGGGCAATTGGGGGCTAGCACACTGCCTTGGGGGGCAGTTGGGGGTGATCAGGATGGCCAGCATAGTGGTTAGGGGCAATCAGGTAGGCAGTTGAGTGGTTAGGAGCCAGCAGTCCCAGATTGTGAGAGGGATGTCTGATTGCCAGTTTAGGCCCAATCTTGTAAACTGGCAGTAGGACATCTTTCGAGGGGTCCCAGATTGGAGAGAGAACACCCTCCCCCCCTGCCCTGTGCACAAATTTCATGCACCAGGCCACTAGACTAATAATAAGGATGATAATAAGAATAATGATGAGGAGGAGGAGGAGAAGGAGAAGGAGGAAGAGGAGAAGGAGAAAAAAAGATGAAGTGAAGGAGGAGAGGAAGAAGGAGATGGAAAGGGAGAATATAAGGACAAAGAAGAGAAGGAGGAGGAAGAAGAAGAAACTTTTACTTGAGCACTTACTATAATTTTCGTATCACTTTATAATAACTCATTTAGACATTATAACAATCTATAAAGTACCATCACCATCTCTATTATTAAGAGGAGTAGACATGACATTGACAATTTATCTCTTTCTTGCTTAGCGTCACACAGCTAGCGGGTCAGAGATAAGATTCATATCCTGGACTGCATAGTCTTCAGATAATATATTTTATAATCAAGATTTGGAATTCGGCGAAAGCTTCAGGACATAATTTTTTGTCAAGAATTTAGAGAATGACCGTAATATTGAAGTTCAGTTGAAATGAGAAGCTCCAGTCAATGAAAGCAGGCAATTATTTAGGTATGAGGTTATCACTATTTTCATAATAGTTAAAATTGAAAGAAAATAATTTATTTAAATTACATATCAGAGAACAATCACAATGTACAAACCGGGTTTGAGAAGAGAGTGAAAATGATTATAAATTTATGAGACATGCTGTTGGCAGGGGCATGTGGTAAGAGGACAGTTTTTGAGAAAGTAAATTATTCGTAGTTAATATCTATCTTAATTAGTTGTTATTTTGTTCTATCATCACTTGAGTTAATAGGAAGCTTGTTGCAATATTTTATTTGTTTGCATAAAGAACAGAGGGAGCTATTAGAACATATTGAGTATTAGAAGCTGGTTCAGATCCTACTATTCACTAAATATATGACATTGGAAAAATCACTTACCATCTAGGAACATCAGTCTTTACAACTATGTAATATGCTATCTGCTTACAGAGGAGCTATAATGACCAAAATAATTCATACAGTAAATTGCTTTCTTAAATAGAGAAATGAAAAATAGCATATTGTTATTTTTATGGCTAAGCCCCTACTCATAGAATATACACACCCTTGTTATACTATCTCTAAATAATAATAATCTTTTAAAATATATTTTATTGATTGTTTACAGAGGAAGGGAGAGGGATAGAGAGTAAGAAACATTGATGGGAGAGAAACATTGATCAGCTGCCTCCAATACCCTCCCACTAAGGATGTGCCTGCAAGCAAGGTACATGCCCTTGCCCGGAATCCAACCTGGGACCCTTAAGTCCACAGGCCAATGCTCTATCCACCACGCCAAACCAGTTAAGGCATAAATAATAACAATAATCTTGATGGGGCCTGGGTTCATATTTCACCTCCACCACTTATTATTTTGTGTGATCTTAAACAAATTACTCAAACGTTTTTGTTGTTGTTAATTGCACCTGAACTGAGGATATTTTTTTCCATTTATTTTTAGAGAGAGTGGAAGGGAGGCATGAAGTAGGAGCAGGAGAGAGAGAGAAACATCGATGTGAGAAAGACATGGATTGGTTGTCTCTTGCACAAACCTCAAGAAAGACTGGGAATTGAAACTGCAACCCAGGTATGTGTTCTTGATCTGGAATTGATCTGAGACCCTTCAGTGTGTAGGCTGATGCTCTAGCCACTCAGAAACCCCAACCAGGGAAAATTATTCAAGCTTTCTACGCTTCCTGTGTAAAATGGAATATAGTAGCCCTAACTAATTAGATTTTATTAAGTATTCATGATAAAATGAATGCATATGAGCTGCTTATAAGAGTGCCTGAAACTCATTGTAAGTCAATAAATAGCATTATTGTTATCAATACTAGTATTATTAATAAAAATATTTTTATTTTTCAGCCAGCCAATAATACTCTTATTTTTCAGCCAGCCAATAATACTCTTCTGGTGTATCATAGACACACGGAATGCTCAAACTTATTAAGAACAATAATTAGTACAGCAATCTTGACATGTATAATCATATTTAAAGATATTCATAATGATCTCCCAACTGTACTAGTATATAATATATTTTCTGTTTCTAATTGTAGAAGTAGAAAAAGTTGATGCATTGCTTTATATATGTATCCAAAATATGCTGTACATATTTTTGTTAACCAATAATAAATATTTATCCTTCAATCATTTAAAGTGTTTCTCTTTCTGGATTATGCCATGGTGCGCCTAACAATATCTGGGGAGTCTTCAAATCTGCATTCTTCTGCCATCTTCCTACCTGGATATTTTTGTGACATCTGGAAAATCTCTAGCTCTCTGTTTACATTAGTGTTTTGTTGATCAAATGGAGATCACAGCTTCCACCCCTCATAGGAGTAGTATGAAGACTAATGGGAAAACACAGGGAAGCACTGAGTTCTGAGGCATTTTACACTGTGGATGACCATCATTGTATCGCATCCTATATTTTACTCTGGTTATTCATCTGCAGAATGACCTGTGACCAAACTAGGGCTTTTCGGATTATTTTTTCTTATTTTACAAATAGCAAACTACAATGAATAGCTCTTTATTCATCTGTGAAATGTGTGGGTGTGGGAAGGTGATGAGGGGAGAATTACTGGTAATCTTCTTGAGTATATCTGTGAACATTTCCTCCCAGCCAGTTAGTTCCTGGAAGTTTGTATTGCTTCCATCTCTCCTAAAGCAACTGCTATTGTGTGGTGTGAGTGCAGTTGAGAGAGTTCTTAAAATCCATTAACCACTTTGTTGATTAACCCTTGATTATATGAACTGATTCTGTTTCTGGTCACCATGATTTTTTTTAACCTAAAAATATTACCCTGTCTCTGTGGCTAAATACAATTTAGGATTTTTATAGGAAAAAAAATAGTGTTTCTCTTTCTGTATAGCAAGAGGACTACTTCTGTATGTCAATGTGATTTATAAGCACAATGCCCTTTTGTATTTTTCTCTTTTACTTTCAATAAGTGTGTTGAATAATCCAATGGGGAAGGCATTTTCCTTGATGGATATTTATCATAGCAAAAAAATATGCTGAGACTTTAAAATACTTTAAAATAATGCCATTTTGACTATTATTACGGTGTATATATGTCCATGTAATGGCATGCACCATCTGGCATTTTTACAAATAAGTCTTCTTATTTTACAGGCTGTACATCTTTTCGCTTGTCTTTCTCAGTTTGTGTCTAGTCATAATTAATCTCTAGGTTCACACAATAGGCCTCGGCTGCATGTTCTCTTAGCTAAGGAAATAAGTACTCAAAAGTGCAACATCATAGGCAGGGAACAAAGGATTCTCATTCTGCTCTCTGTGCTGGAGAGCACTGATGTGATTCTCAGGAGCCATGGTTCTTAGCAACGAAGCAAAGGATTCACAACCCTCCAGCTTTCTCAGCTACCCAACCTCGTGTAGGCTTTTAAGAGCTGACCTTCTTAGCAAAGGGCTGGATTCTTTTAAGGCGCTCACTATCAAAAGGTAGCATACCTGTTTTTCCAGTGTGATGTGGATGCTATTAAAAGGGAGTTTCCATGGATACGGACATCAGTGGGAATGAAGCACGATTGTCCTCTTTTCAGACTTATTGTTGTTCCAAATATCCCTGAAACCAAGATCATGTCACTCCTTTTATGCACATTACTATGGCTAGCTTCTTGTTTGTAAAGCAATGCCCATGGTAAGTAATTAATGTCTTTCTCAAATGGTAGGTTTGAATATCAGGATATTGCTGAGAGATGTTGTAGCATGTGGGTGGAGGAGAGGTCAGCTTATTATTAATAGTTTATTTAGTGCAAGTTTTGTTATGTCTCTCTTTTATCTGACTTTCGAGAATACACGTTAATAAGAGACACCATCCATTTCTTTTAAGTGACATCAGAATTTATTAAATTTTGGACCCTCCTTAAATAATGTGCAAATGAGGTTGTATCACAACACCGCATCATTTCCCTTCCCCTTTCTTTTTGCATTTGCATGAGTTAATTCTATGTATATGTTATGCTCTTATAATTACACATTTCTGGAATATTATGATTAAGGTAAGTCAAATTATTCTTCCCAAGAACCAATTGAGTGTCAAATTTGACACTAGTATGAATAATGACAAATATCCATTATTATAAATAAGGTCCATCTTTGAAAACTTGACTTAATTGCTCATGAAAAATAAACTATATATAATCAACCCTGAAATGGGAAGGAAGTTATCTTCAAATGGTAACCTTTATGTACTTAAATTATTGCTATGAAATCAGGTCCAAATACTTAAAAATGTTGCCACTTTTCCTTCTTTGAAAGTGGTGAGAAAAGACATTCATTATGCTTTAAATACCTACCTACATTTCAGCCAAGGAATTTAAAGAGTTGGGAAAGTGGAGAAAACTTTGACAAAAATTCATAAAACCTTCAAGTGGCACAAGTAGGTGTTAGGGAGCATGAGCAATGTATTAGATTTATTGCTTGTACTTGTTCACATAAAGGAAGTTATAAAGTATTCCACAAGAGAAGGTAAAATTGAAGGTTGTTGGTATAAACTGTTATTGTTGTAAACTATCAAACAAGGGACGTGACCTAGGAATAAAAGGGAAGTTATTTTATCTCTCCTGTCACCTGGCTATATCTCTCCTTTGAGTCATCTCCGAGTATTTTCTGTTGCTTTATTTTCACCCAGGTTGTGAAAGCACGCTTATTGTTTAGTAAGCAGAATTAGGGTAGCTGAAGTTTATAGGGTCAATGGCTGATAAACAATCAGGTCAATGTCTGTTCCATCTGGGAAAAATTGAGGTTACAACAGGTGAAATTATCATTCTCTTTTGTTTCTATGGCTCTAATAGAATGCCAGAGAGTCTCTGACCTCTGCTGCCAGTCATGTCTTAATCTAATAAAAACTTGTAACCTTTGACACTCAATTAAAACAGGAACTAAGGCAGAGATAGGTCAATATGCACGTGTGGCCAATGCAAGCCTTTGAAAGAAATTCCAAGGGGCTTTCAAATAAGCCATAACCCCTATTCATTTGGCACACAGATGGTAAAGTTATCATCAGTAATGTAGAAGAACATGGAAATAAAAAGCAACCTGTGTGGTTTATTCTCTTTCCGACCCTGAGACCTGTGTATGAAGGTGTCCCACACCAGAACCGTTCACCTCGCACTTGCTGATGTCTGAAGGTGAAGATGCTGCTGAAAGAGAGAGGACAGATGCTTTGACTTTATACAGACAAAAAACCCAATATACAAACCCAATATATACAAACCCAATATATACTAAACTAAACATACAAACCCAAACACATTTCAAACAAATGTGTGTTTGAAACCCAAACACACATTTTGTACTCTCTGATGACCTTACCTATGCCAGTAACAGTGACATTTTTTACGTATTTTGAGAGATGGATGTCTTTTTGTATGTTTCTAGTAATGAAACAAGTTTTATGATGTTCATAAATACTGTCTACAATGATATTGGTGTGTCAATTATATTTAGAAAAAATAGCTATGCTAAAATGGCTTTGCATTTATAATTAATCAAGTTTTTCTGAGCCATATGATTTTTAGGATTGCCTTTTACTTCGCCCACCATGTGTAAAGTCCCAGCTTTCTTTATGTAACAAATGCACGCTGCTCTAAAATGTAAGCTCTGTCATGTTTACAAATAGATGGCTCTCTAATGGAACAGTTGGCTGTGCTATGTGAATAGTCTCTTGTGTTTCCCTGGAGATTATCAATATTTGATTTCTTATAACCTGAAACACAAAATGTAGAGCGTGCTTATGTATTCGATAGTCAGTGCTTTCATAGATTTTATGTGGAAGTGAGAGTAGTATTTGGACCACTTTTCATACTGAAAAGCATTTTCTCAGCAGCATAGTATGGGAAGACTTACAAAAAAAAGTCTTCCAGGAATAAATTATTAGAACCCGTTTGGTCAGCAAAGATGTTATGCAGTCTCATGAAAATGAACTCTGCTGAAAAATGTCGTCGGCCTTCCTGTTTCAGAGCTAGCTGAAAACATAGCGTGGTCAGAATTGCATTAACCATAGACTCAGAGTCCTGTTTTTAAATGCCTTTGGGAACACTGATGGAAACTTTTTTAGGATAATATTTATAGTAAATAGATCTAAAGTTAAGCTATTCATAAAGATTCGGTTGGATAATTTATTTTACTAACTTCACAATGCCTCCAAAAATTTAAACTTCTGTTTCAATTGAATGCTTGGCAAAAATATTTACATAGGTCCTTATTTAATGTTAGTTGTCTGGATTAATTACATCATAGCTCTTTTTTCATATTAATCATTCAAACAATACACTTTCCAGAATACTTTGCAAACCTCTCTAATATTTTGGTTTGAATAAGTGGTAGAAATATGTGAATTGATTTATTTAGTCAACCTTAACTCTTGCCCTTGACCAGCCTCTGAGTTAAGAGAAGCTCTTTCATAGTCATTGAAAAGTCAAATGAGAGGAATCATGATGAGCATTTGCCTTGAAATACAGAGAAGAAACTTGTCCTGAAAGGATTATGTAGGTACCTGCAGATTGCACTGCTATGCCAGTGAATGGAGTCAAAAGCACGTGACCAAATACTTCAAGTGCAAAAAGGATTGAAGGCAGAAGATATAGATTTTAGTTCTAATTAGCAAGTGATTTAACCTATAAAATATGACTTTGTGCTATGTTTTCTATCAGATAACAGAATTATCATAATTGAGGTGATACAGTGAAAGTGCTTTGCAATAGCAGCTAAATAATATGGACTGCTAGTAATGAAAATAACAATATTAGTTAAATTTTGCCTGTTGCTTGATATGTTTCAAGTACTTTTACATATTAACTCATGTAATCCTTACAACAACCCTATGCAGAGTATACTCTTATTATTATTTGGTAGTGATGAAAATGATGCTTATGAATGCTAACCCAGGCACATACAACAAGAGATTATGAAACTGAGACTTGACATACAGATACATCCATTTTAGCAACTTTCTTCATTATAGAACAATTAAGCATCACTTTAATTAACAGTAAATAGAGAAAATACACTTAATATATGTCTAAATTTTATTCTAGGTCCAATATTCTGTGCTTCTAACTAGTGTATTTCTTAAAACCTTGCCAGAAGATTTTTGAACCTCATGTAAATCTAGAAGTGTGTAAACCCATAGACACAGACAATAATGTGGTGATGGCCACAGGAAATTTGGGGGTAAGGAGTGGGTAGAGGTGGGCAAAGAGGGACACAGAAACGGGGACATCGGTAATAATAGCAACAATAAAAAATAAAGTAAAATAAATAAAAATAAAAAGAAGAGGTTATAAATGCTTTAATATTATTTGGGAACATTTCAGTTACAGTATAAAATATGGGAAATGGCAAAAAAGGATAACTAGTAAGAGAAGAGGAAGACAGAGGAGGAATTGTTCAGAGGATTCTCCCCCACCCCCCGCAACACACACACACACATACACACACACACACACACACACACACACACACACACACACACAATGGTTGTTAACTTAAACAACAGTGTGAGAAATTAACAGTAAGATCTAAAGAGAAGCAATTGTTTTCAGGTAACATATGAGTTAATTAAAAGGAAGGGATTCCAAATGATTATGATTCCCTAGTGAAAGTCAGAAGCCAGAAATGTACTGTGCAATGCTAACACCATGACCAATTGAAATTAATAAGGCTTAATATAAGAAGAATAATACTGCTTTACAATTCATAGGGCTTTACACCTTTACTTATCCTGTATAAGAGTCTTGTTCCATTAACTTTATTCTCAAGTTTTAGTGGGAGCCTGGTCATTAACTGGACTCTGACTAAGGAGAATACATTTTTCTATTGGAGCATAACCACGTGCTCTGCACCCTGGGCACCACAGACCTCATCTCATTTAAAATTCTCACAGCCTAGGTGGATCTCAGCAGCATCCCCTCCCCCCCATGCTGATGGGACTCAAGGAGCTTTAATAGAATACAAGATAAAAATCCTAAGATGTTTCTGAACCAAAACATGAATCTAGTAAATTAATTATTTATCTTAAAGTAAAATACTTGCTTATTCCGAAAAGGTTATCACTTCCTTTCTATCTCATTGCCACCAAAAGTATATTAGGAACCATTATTAAGTGAGTAGACTAAAACTACAATGTAAGTGTACCAAAGAGAATTACTGTTTTAGTTCCCATGAAGTAGCCTAAAGCTGAAATTACTTTCCTGAAGCTTCTTGGGTCTCTGCCATTGGGTCTTTGGTGTTCACATGGCAGCCATGTAGCATCCACTATAGAACCAGATGGCCTAGTTGTGAAAAGCCAATGTTCTCCACCTTGGGACAGTGGGAAAGTTACTCAATATATATATATATATGTGCTTCGGCTTTCTCACCTGTAAAATGAACAGATAAAAAGAACCATACTGAATTCATTGATTTTTGTGATGAGTAAATTACTTAATATGGATGAACTAAAACTATGGTTGTCATTTTCAAGTTCAAAAAAAGGTTATCATCGAAATAATAATTATTATCATTATTAGTCCTATCTTTGAACAATATTCCCAATAAGGTTGAACTTCTAATATTAATAATAACCCTAGTCATATTGTTCATATATTTAATAAAAATTAGATATGTGGAAGTGTTAAGTAAAATAATAAAATTTTATAAAGTGTAAAGTCGTTTTATTATTTTTATAGGGTCAAGGTTTTATTAAATTCAGCAATCCACTGTGTTAATAAGCACAATACGTTTATGGAGTTTTGCATTCAGACGTTCTTTAGAAAATTACATTCAACTGGAATTCCATTCATGTAATTAACTCATACGTTTCCTGAAAACTTTTTCATTTTGGTCATTATTATTACATCTTAAAATCTTATTTTCAGCTAACATATATCAAAGGAGATGAAGAGGAGGATGAAAGTGAAGATGAGAAGAATGATAAAAATGGTAGAAGTCTTACCATGTGCTAGGCACAAGGAAAATTTTTATTTCAAGAAGTACAGATCAAAAATATCTGGTCTCACAATTATTATATAGATGGTAAAAATGGTTTCAGGTTGAATGTATGTGATGTATTATACAGACGTAGAGGGATTTAGTACATTGGTGACTATGATCTAGCTTATCAATGGTAGACAGGGTTTTCACATATTGTTCTGATAGACAAAGTTCATGAACTTACCTGGTACCCTGTGCTACTTCATTCTTATTTTCAGGAAATTTAGGCTATTGGCTAAGTTCTTATTGATCTCATTCAATTTTTTTTACCAATTTCATGAACCTTAATTTAACTATAACTACCACATATCTATCATATTCCCTCTAAATACATTTTGACATAACAATTTGATTTTAACCGAGCCTCAAGTGTTACAAATTGATCCCAGACCTTTTTCAAAATAAACATAAAAAGCTAGTTGATATTTCTGTCCACTTCCTAAATGACATTGTCCTGTTGTAAATTTAACAGAGTAAATTTTTCTATAAAATAATTTATTTTATTTTCCCCACGTTTGCTTTGTTATTTGCAAGTTTTACTGCTTTACCCAAATTTATGAAATCCAATTTCTTATAAACACCTACTATGAAGTTTTAAAAAAATTAACCTGGTTGAATATTTGTAATTTTATGAGTTGGGTAATGAAAATATAATTTTTAAGTTTTCTCTTTTTACTCTTCTTTTAATTTTCTTGCTTATTTTATAACTTATTGAACCCTAAAATGGTCTTTTTACCCATTTGCTCTCTTTTTGAGAGCACTCTAGATATTAAAATATCAAGATGTGGAGTTAAACTTGTGCTTAAATTTTTACTGCTTCTAATTGTTAGCATAATGAGTCATTAAATCTCTCCAAATGACAATAATACTGCATTCCTCAGGGATGTTGTATAGAATAAAGAAGATAACTAATTTACCCTTGCCTTCTGCTCTTCAAAGCCCTCCGGAATGGCATCTTGAAATTCTGTGTGACAACAGCTTCCACTCAGTTAAATCAGCACATTTTTCAAATGCCACTTTCCTATCACATTGCTTGTTATTTCCTGCCTTGGGTGTCCTATTTTTATATGGATGTAAAGATAATAGTGTTGTAAAATAGTCGCAACATAGTCCATTGAAGTCCATATATATTCAGTAGTTTTCAATTTCAATATTCATTACCTGAAGCTTCTAAAAATATGAGTCAACAGGTAAAACGTGATACTTGAGGATACAGCTAAGTACAATACGGGCTGAGAAACTAGGCTGGGGAGCCTGACAGACTGATTTCAATTTATGACTCTGCTTTTACAAGCTGTGTCATGTTGAGCCAGTTATTGAATCTCTCTATGACTTGATTTCCTCATACCTAAAATTAGAATAAAACTCTAACTCAGGGTTTATTGAGAATATTGAATGAAGAAATCCATGTAAGGGACACAATTAGTATTAGCTATTATTATTACTATTGATACTATTCTTGTTGCTCTAATATATTTCTTTCATAGCCCTTTGGTTAATGTGTCTGGATTTGGGTACTGATGATGTCATGACATCACCTTCTTGATCTCACTGTTGTTTTTACAGTTTGGGTGGGTACACAAGAGGTAGATACAGCAACATCAGTATAATACGGTGATAAATGTACAAAACCCTAGAGTCAGTCCACCTTCATTTGCATCACTACCTACTGACTGAGTAGTCATGGCTGAGGGGCCTCTTGAAGCCTTCTTTTCTTTATGGGTAAAATGGAGATATTGAGAATACCCATGTCATAGGGTTATCCACCAAATGTGATCCTCAGCACAGTGTCTAGCAAACAATAAGTGTGAGTCATTGGTGCTGTTTCTGTTGTTGGTAATGGTGGTGCAGCAGTGTTTATTTATTTATTTAGTTAGTTAGTTAGTTAGTTATAATTACAATTGACATTCAATATTTTTATATTTGTTTCAGGCGTACAGTGTACTGGTTAGACAATTATATAATCTACAAACTGATCCCCCTGATAATTCTAGTACCCACCTGGCACCATACACAGTTATTACAATCTTGTTGACTGTAAGCCCTATGGTGTACTTTAAATCTCCATAACTATTTTGTAACTTCTTAATCCATGCACATTTTTCACCCAATCCACCCCACCCCCAAACACCTTTCTTCTGGCAAGCCTCAGTTTTTTCACTGTATCTTTGAGTCTGATCTTTGTTTCATTGGTTCATTGCTTTGTTATTTTAGATTGTGCATATAAGTGAATTCATATGACATTTGTCTTTTTCTATGCAGGATGATCAGCTCAGCTGTTGTGGCATCTAAGGGCTTGTATTTACATACCCTATTTCATGTAATGACATCCCCAAAGCTAGTCATATAACTTTATTATTTTTTACAGAGGAAGAGAGAGGGATAGAGAATTAGAAACATCGATGTGAGAGAAACATTGATCAGCTGCCTCCTACAACCTCCCCTCCCCACTGGGGATGTGCATGCAACCATGGTACATTTCCTTGACCAGAATCAATCCTGTGACCCTTCAGTCCAAAGGCCGACGCTCTATCCACTGAGCCAAACTGGTCAGGGCCTATTCACATAACTTTATTACAATAATTGTTATAACTGCACTGTTTTGTTATTAGTTCTTATTAATCTCTTACTGGGCCTAATTTATAAATGAAACTATCATAGGTCTGAATGCATATATACATACATAGTATATCTAGGGCTCCACACTCTCTGTGGGTTCAGGCATCCACTGGGATAAGGGGAGACTAATGTAATTTGTTAGTTAGATTGAGATACTTGAAATCTAACCAATGAGAGGCATTGATAGGGGTTTAGATTACAACTGTGATAGTAACAGACTCGGGTAGAGAATAAAAAATATGAGGAGAAAAAAAGTTTGAAGAAATGAAGCATCTAGACAATGCATATTTAATACATTGAATATTTGCATTTCTGAGACTGGAGTTGGGATAGAGAGGCAGTGGAGCCTGGCACTGAGACCTTCATAGAGGAAAGGGCTTGAGATCAGGGGATGCATTGGGCTGGATGACATGGGCTTCCAATAAGCAATGCTTGTTTAGAAAAGAGAGGTTCATGTGATTTATGAGTGCATCAGGGGAGGAGGAAGGGCACCTGAGGTTGAGGGTCTGGAGTAACTTGTTCAGTAGCAAAAAGTGCATGTGAAGAAGGGAACCTGCACAGGTGTGCCTAGCCTTGAAGCTTGTGCTCTTAAGAATTATAGCATTCAACATGCTCCTTGTCTCCACAGCATGTCCTCATTTTACTTGCCTGTTTCCTTTGTTGCTGTTGTTAATCCTCAGCTGAGGATATTGTTCCATTAGCTTTTTTTTTTTTTAGAGAGAGAGTGGAAGGGATGGAGGGAGGGAGAGGAGAGACTGGGGAGGGAGAGAAATATCAATGTGAGAGAGACACATCAACTGGTTGCCTCCCACATTCACCAAAACCAGGGCCAGGGATTGAACTAGCAACCCAGGTATGTGCCCTTGACTAGGAATCAAACCCAGGACCCTTCCCGAGCATGGGATGATGCTCTAACAACTGAGCATGCAGGACAGGGCATGATCATTTTCTTTTAAAAGTATACCACACAATTAGGTCCCTGAGAGAGCTTCGTAAACATGTAAACTAAAGATTTTAATAGCCAGCAACAAAGAATTAACTATCTTAGAAGCAATTCATTCACTAAAAAAAAAAAAATCCTATATAATAAAAACCTAATATGCAAATCGACTGAACAGTGGAATGACTGGTAGGAGCAGATGCTCAATACAGGAGCTGCCCCCTGGTGGTCAGTGTGCTCCCACAGGGGGAGGGCTGCCCAGTCAGAACCTGGACTCATGGCTGGTGAATGCAGCAGGGGTGCCAGGAGCCTTCACTACAGCACTAAGGAACAGCAAGCAGGAGGATGGTAAGAAGCGAGGGGGTCCTGGACTTTGAGAGGGATGTCTTGGCAAGTCTTGCTAATGTGATACCATTAAGACCAGCTCCTGCAACCCCAGTGTGTGACCGGGTCTAAGAGGTGATGGTTTGCTCTCCTAACCTTGCCCATGACTAGTTTCCTCAAAGTGGTTTCTCTTCTCTCTTCTCGTTCCCTCTTCTTTCTATTTTCTTCTAATCCAGCATTAGAAGATAAAATGTATTTGTTAAAATTTCTCCTGAGAACCAGTGTCTCTTAACTGACTTACTTTATATTTAGGGGAAATAGTTTAATATATTCAAAAAATAATGATCAATGAAAAAAATATTACCACATGCTTGCTAATAAACCCTAAACAGTAGTGAGAATTTTGCTTATATAATGAAATAAAGAAGAAGAAGAAGAACAAGAAGAAGAACAAGAAGAAGAACAAGAACAAGAAGAACAAGAAGAAGAAGAACAAGAAGAAGAAGAAGAAGAACAAGAAGAAGAAGAACAAGAAGAAGAACAAGAACAAGAAGAACAAGAACAAGAAGAACAAGAACAAGAAGAACAAGAAGAACAAGAACAAGAAGAACAAGAACAAGAAGAACAAGAACAAGAAGAACAAGAAGAACAAGAACAAGAAGAACAAGAACAAGAAGAACAAGAAGAACAAGAAGAACAGGAGGGGAAAAAGAAGATAAGAAAAACTGAAGCTAAATCTTCAAATATGTAATAGAAAGTTGATATCCTATTTTTGTTCCACCACCCAGATTTAGAAAATAAATGAAATTTAACAATGCATATATTTTTTATAGTCAACATAGCTATCTTCTTCAATTAAGGTTTGCTACTATTATAATGAGAATGGGAAATGTGTCTTATACCTTTATATATAATTTTATTAGTAAGTAATTTTCAAATAGATAGATTAATTTAATTAATTTGAAACCCAAGATCAGGAACATGTGAAATGAAAAATATACACATATGTACAAGAACACATACACAATCTAAGGCAGTATGTTCAAAATAGCTTATTTGAAGTCCCTGGGCTTCTAGTTTTGTGTGTTTGTGTGTGCAGGAGGTGGGAGAAAGGGAGAGGGGGCTTTTTATATTTATAAAGCTATTATTTTTATACTAGAGGCTCAGTGCACAAAATTTGTGCACTCGGAGAGGGGGGGGGGTCCCTCAGACCAACCTACATCCTCTCACAGTCTGAGATCCCACGGGGGATATCCCACTGCCAGCCCTGAGCCCGGCTTCTTTGTGTGTGAGAGCACCCTGACCACCAGGGGGCAGCTACTGTGCTGAGGAGGATCAGGCTGAAACTCAGACATTTCCCAAGGTGTCCCAAATTGCAAGAGGGTGCAGGCCAGGTCAAGGCACCCCATTGGTGCACAATTGCCAGGTCGGGGAGGGTCAAGGAAGGTTGGCCAGCAGGGGAGGGACCGAAGGAGGGCTCCAGGGAATGTCTGGCCCAACTAGCTCAGTCCTGATTGGCCGAACCCCTGCAGCAAGCTAACCCACTGTCAGAGCATCTGCCCCCAGTGGTCAGTGCACACTTTGATTGGTTGAACAGACAACCAGACAACCAGACACTTAGCATACTAGGCTTTTATTATATAGGACAGTGGTGGGAAAACTCGTTAGTCAACACAGCCAAGCATCAACAGTACAACTATTGAAATTTCTTTTGAGAGCCAAATTTATTAAGCTTAAAGTTCTAATGACACTTCTTCAAAATAGATTTGCCCAGGCCATGGTATTTTGTAGAAGAGCCACACTCAAGGGACCAAAGAGCTGCATGTGACTGGCGAGCCGCAGTTTGTCAACCACTGATATAGGGTCACCATTTCAATAGAGAATTAGAGGCATACCATGTATTAGCAGCCTCCACAGTTGGACTTCTCCAAAATAATGATCTATTATAAATAATGGTAGAGCTTACATAGAATAATTGACATCTTATATGCTCACAATTAACTGGCCTTGCACTCCACCACCCTTTCACTTTCCAGTATAAACAGCCAGTAAGGTGGAACAAGCAAATATGTCTTCAGTGTTGGAATTACCAAAGTAAAACCTTGAACTTAACAACCTCAAGGACACCCAACTGAGCATTCTGCAGAGTGAAAATTTGAATGGCCCTTGAATCAATCACAGCAGGTTATGCTTTGGTAATGAAAATCTAAAACTCTCAATGACTTAAAATAACAAAGATTTATTTTTCAACTATGTCACAATAGGGATAGCATACTACACATCAGAATAATAAACACCACATTAGAGCATAATACCAAGGACTGTAAAGGGTGTGAGGAAAGCGAAACCTCATACACCAGTCTCAGGAGTGTAAGTAGTTACAGACATCTTGGAAAGCAATCTTGCGTTTTCTATTGCAGTTAAATGTGTGTTTGCTCTGTGCTTCAGTAATTCCACTTCAGGTATGTACCCCAGAGAAAGTCTCCCAAGGCCTGTAAAAATGTGCACATAATTCTGAGTAATAGTTAGGAAATGATAGTTATAGTATAATACTCTTTATATAAATTAAATTATTTATCCCACAAATACTCCATATACTTAACAAGATTGCATATATATTAAAGTACCCATAAGAAACACATTATATAGTTCTTACACAGCAATGAGGAATAAATAGGAGTGGTGATGAAAGGTGAGAATATTTGAATATAAAATGTCCTCTGCTAAACTAATGATTGGGAAAAAACCAGTACTATAATATGAGGAATATAATTTACTAAATTCTTTCCTGTCATCAAATCAGAATTTTAAAAAATGTTAGGGAATCAAAATAATTTCTAAAGTTATTTATTTTTGTCCTAATCATCTTTGGTCCATATACAACCAAGTCTCAGGGAAAAAAAATTATTTCTGGGTATGACCATGACTGGCCAATATATTCTCTGCACCCAGGGTATTCAAATTTATATTTAATACTTAGCAATTTAATTTTTACTTCATACTAGTCACCTGGATATAAAATTGTTGGTTTCTCCATATATAGAGAGATACTATAACCCAAGAAAAAATGATAAAGTGATAAAATAATAATAAAAGATCAGAAAACAAAAATGTATCATAAATGATAAAATATCAGATTGAGGGACAAATACAGAGAGCAGAAGTTGGGAAAATTATGTCAGTGGTTCCACTCAAGATGTTTCTGCATCCAAGTACATGGAACCCATCGTCATTGCTTCTAATTTAACCACTTCTCCAATCATTCATTTATCCACCCAACTATCCATCCATGTTAAATAATATTGACTAATGCCTTACTAGGCCCTGAGTAATAGTCTCTTAGGTCATAATGTTTAAGTAATACCTAACGTGGCCAATGAAGCTGTTGGTCTAGCCTTATTGCTGAGATTTGGAGATGGCCATAGCACTGAGATTGTAAACAAGGCAGCTGGACTCCCAATTTCCAATCTAAAGATACACCTGATTAGACATACAGTAGAAGGATGGAGAGAGCTCAGTATTTCCTCATGCTAAATGGAAGGATTTCCTATAGGAGACAAATTTAATAATAAATCTGTGAGAAGATCAGATGGGATAAGTACAAATGAAATAACTTCAAATCAACATTTTCTCTTCTTGGTTCTTTGAAATTAACTTGTATTCAGATATATTTGCTAACAAAAATGGCATCAAATACCTACTTATCAATAATAACTTTAAATGTAAATGGTTTAAATGCTCCAATCAAAAGACAAAGGGTAACAGATTGGATAAAAAAGCAAGACCCATATATCTGCTGTCTACAAGAAACACACTTCAGAAAAAAAGATGCACACGGGCTGAGGGTGAAGGGATGGAAAAAGATTTTCCAGGCGAACGGAAATGAAAAAAAGGCTGGGGTAGCAATACTTATATCTGACAAATTAGATCTCATAGTGAAGGACATAAAAAGAGATAATGAAGGCCACTTCATTATACTAAAAGGAGCAATCCAACAAGAAGAAATAACCCTGGTGAACATATATGCGCCCAATGTGGGAGCACCCAAATACATAAAAAAACTGTTGGAGGACATGAAGGGAGAGATTGATTGTAATACAATCATAGTAGGAGATTTTAATACCCCACTGTCACATTTGGACAAATCACTCAAAGAAAAAATCAGCAAAGAAATATCAATCCTAAATGACTCACTAGACCAGATGGAATTAATCGACATCTTCAGAACATTCCACCCCAAAGGCACAGAATACACATTCTTCTCAAGTGCACATGGGACATTTTCAAAGATAGACCACATGTTGGGACATAGGCAAAGTCTCTTCAAATTCAAGAAGATAGAAATCATATCAAGCATCTTTTCAGATCATAGTGGCATAAAACTGGAAATTAACTACAATAAAAATAATCCAAAGAAATCAAACACATGGAGACTAAACAGCATGCTATTAAACGAGGACTGGATTACCAAAGAAATCAAGGAAGAAATTAAAAACATCCTGGAAACAAATGACAATGAAAACACGATAATCCAAAATCTATGGGACACAGCAAAAGCAGTCTTGAGAGGGAAGTTCATATCTCTACAAGCCTATTGCAAAAAACTAGGAAAAAGGTAACAGATTATCTAACTCTAAAACTCAAAGAGTTAGAAAAGGAGCAACAAGAAAAGCCCACTGTAAGCAGAAGGAAAGAAATAATAAAAATCAGAGCAGAGATAAACGACATAGAGACCAAAGAAACAATACACAAGATCAACAAAACCAAGAGCTGGTTCTTTGAACGGATAAACAAGATTGATAAACCTCTAGCCATGCTAACCAAGAAACAAAGAGAGAGGACCCAAATAAACAAAATCAGAAACGAAAGAGGTGAAATAACAACAGACCCCACCGAAATACAAAGGATTGTTACAAAATACTATGTACTATGAGCAACTTTATTCCAACAAACTGCACAACCTGGAAGAAATGGACATATTCCTAGAAAAATACAACCTTCCAAAACTCAATCAGGAAGAATCTAAAAATCTCAACAGACCAGTTACTGGGGAAGAAATTGAAACAGTCATCAAAAAGCTGCCAGCAAACAAAAGCCCAGGGCCAGATGGCTTCACAGGAGAGTTTTACCAAACATTCAAGGAAGAACTAAAACCTATCCTCCTCAGACTATTCCAAAAAATTCAAGAGGAAGGAACACTGCCAAACTCCTTTTATGAAGCCAGCATCACCCTAATACCAAAACCAGATAAAGACAACTCAATGAAAGAGAATTACCGGCCAATATCCCTCATGAACATAGATGCCAAAATACTCAACAAAATCCTAGCAAATCGGCTCCAGCAGTACATCAGGAAGATCATACACCATGACCAAGAAGGTTTTATCCCAGGAATGCAAGGATGGTACAATATCCGCAAATCAATAAACGTGATACATCACATAAACAAATTGAAAGTTAAAAATCATATGGTCATATCAATTGATGCAGAAAAAGCATTTGATAAAATCCAACACCCTTTCCTGATAAAAACTCTCAACAAGGTGGGAGTACAAGGATCATACCTCAACATAATAAAAGCTATATATGATAAACCCACAGCCAACATCATACTCAATGGGCAAAAACTAAAGCCATTCCCTCTTAAAACAGGAACAAGACAGGGATGCCCACTCTCACCACTCCTTTTTGACATCGTACTGGAAGTACTTGCATTTGCAATTAGACAAGAAGAGGAAATAAAAGGCATCCAAATCGGAAAAGAAAAAGTAAAGTTATCCTTATTTGCAGATGACATGATATTGTACATAAAAAACCCAAAAGACTCCATCAAAAAACTAATAGACTTAATAAATGAATTTGGCAATGTAGCTGGATACAAAATTAACGCCAGGAAATCGATGGCATTTCTGTACACCAACAATGAATTTACAGAAACAGAGACCAGAAAAGCAATCCCATTTACCATTGCACCAAGAAAATTAAGATACCTGGGAATAAATTTAACTAAGGAGGTAAAAGTCCTATATACGGAAAACTACACAACACTGAAAAAAGAGATAGAGGAAGATGTAAACAGATGGAAGAACATACCATGGTCATGGATTGGTAGAATCAACATCATCAAAATGTCCATACTTCCCAAAGCAATGTATAGGTTCAATGCACTCCCCATCAAAATACCAACGGCATATTTTACTGACCTAGAAAGAACTCTCCAAAAATTCATTTGGAACAGTAAAAGACCTCGAATAGCAACAGCGATCCTGAGAAAGAAGAGTAAAGTAGGAGGGATCTCAATACCAGATTTCAAGCTGTATTACAAAGCCACTGTTCTCAAAACAGCCTGGTACTGGCACAAGAACAGACATATAGATCAATGGAATAGAATAGAGAATCCAGATATCAACCCAAATCAATATGCTCAATTAATATTTGACAAAGGAGGCACGAGCATACAATGGAGTCAAGACAGCCTCTTCAATAAATGGTGTTGGGAAAATTGGACAGATACTTGCAAAAGAATGAAACTAGAGCACCAACTTACTCCATACACAAAAATAAATTCGAAATGGTTACAAGACTTAAACATAAGACGGGAAACCATAAAAATACTAGATGCATCCACAGGCAGCAAAATCTCAGATATATGCCAAAAGAACTTCTTCACTAATACTGCCTCTAGGGCAATGGAAGCTAAAGAGAAAATAAACAAATGGGACTACATCAAAATAAAAAGGTTTTTCACAGCAAAAGAAACCATCAACAAAACAACAAGAAAGCTCACTGTATGGGAGAACATATTTGCAAATGATATTACTGATAAAGGTTTAATCTCCAACATCTACAAACATCTTATTCAACTCAGTAAAAGGAAAATAAATGAGCCAATTAAAAAATGGGCAATGGAACTAAATAGAATCTTCTCAAAAGAAGACAGAAGGAAAGCCAAGAGGCACATGAAAAACTGCTCAAAGTCACTACTTATCCGAGAGATGCAAATCAAAACAACAATGCGATACCGTCTCACACCTGTCAGAATGGCCAACATTAACAAATCAACAAACGATAAATGTTGGCGAGGTTGTGGAGAAAAAGGAACCCTCGTGCACTGCTGGTGGGAATGCAGACTGGTACAACCACTGTGGAGAACAGTATGGAGTTTCCTCAAAAAACTGAAAATGGAACTCCCATTTGACCCAGTAATCCCATTCCTAGGAATATATCCCAAGAAAATAGGAGCACCAATCAGAAAGGATATATGCACCCCTATGTTCATAGCAGCACAATTTACAATAGCTAGGATTTGGAAACAGCCTAGGTGTCCATCAGCAGATGATTGGATCAAAAAACTATGGTACATCTACACAATGGAATACTATGCTGCCATAAAAAAAGAAGGAATTCTCATCATTTGCAGCAACCTGGATGGAACTGGAGAATATCATGCTGAGTGAAATAAGCCAGTCAATGAAAGAGAAACACCATATGATTTCACTCATTTATGAATAATAAAGAACATTATAAACTGATGAACCATAAGTTAAATATAGCGACAGTAAAGCTACAAGCAGACTGTCTAATTACAATGGGGAGGGGAGGGAAATATGAGGGAAATAAGAGATCAACCGAAGGACTTGTACACATGCATATAAGTATAACCAATGGACACAAAACTCTGGGGAGGGAGGGAATGTTTTTTTTTGGGGGGGGAGGGGCAATGGGAATATATGTACACAGATAATAATTTAATAAATTAAAAAAAAAAAGGGAAACGGACCTGAATAGAATCCTCTCAAAAGACAACAGAAGGAAGGCCAAGAGGCACATGAAAACATCCTCAAAGTCACTAATCATCCGAGAGATGCAAACAAAACAACAATGCAGGACCATCTCACACCTGTCAGAATGGCCAACATTAACAAAACAAGAAACGACAAATGTTGGAGAGGTTGCAGGGAGAAAAAGGAACCCTCATGCACTGCTGGTGGGATTGCAGGTTGGTGCAACCACTGTGGAGATCAGTATGGAGCTTCCTCAAAAAACTGAAAATGGAACTCCCATTTGACCCAGTAATCCCACTACTAGGAATATACCCTAAGAAACCAGAAACACCAATCAGGAAGGATATATGCACCCCTATGTTCATAGCAGCACAATTTACAATAGCTAGGATTTGGAAACAGCCTAGGTGCCCATCAGCAGATGAATGGATGAGAAAACTATGGTACATCTACACCATGGAATACTATGCTGCCATAAAAAGGAGGGAATTCTCATCATTTGCAGTAACCTGGATGGAATTGGAGAACATCATGCTGAGTGAAATAAGCCAGTCAATGAAAGAGAAACACCACATGACTTCACTCATTTATGGATATTAAAGAACATTATAAACGAATGAATAGAAAGATAGATATAGAGACAGTAAAACAACAAGCAGACTGTGAAATGACAGCGGGGGAGGGGGATAGGGAGATCTGGGGGAGATAAGAGATCAACCGAAGGACTGGTATGCATGCATAAAAGTACAACCAATGGACACAAGACTCTGGGGAGGGAGGGCATATATGGGAGGGAGCGGGCAATGGTAAGCTATGTACACATATAATACCTTAATAAATTAAAAAAAAATCTGAAGGAAAAAAATAGATTTGTACTACCAAATTAGTAGTACAAATTATAAAGCGGGGGTGGGGGGAGTAGGGGAAGACAGACCAATAATCGAGCAAATCTGAACATCTACCTGGGAATTCTAAAGTCCTAAGCTGAGTTCCTAAGTGAGGTCACCCCTGGGTCCCTTACCCGAGCATGTCCTCAGACATGAGCCATGAACTCACTTCCTGATGATGGAGCACAATGGAACCCGGCAACCAGGCAACTACATTCTATAACTGCCCCTTCCTGCCTCACTCGGATAAAGTCACTGGAGAGGACACCATGTTTTCTTGTTGTCTCCCCGTGTCCCGAGGTCAAGGCCAAGGACGAGGCCTCAAGAGAGGCAGCGATGAGAGTACATTCCGACGTGCCCGCCGCTGGATCCGGACTCAGTCCAGACGACGCCTGTGGCCATTTGCACGGCGGAACCAGGAGGTAACACAGAGAGGCTTAGGGCAGTTTTGTTCGGGCCAGACCACCACTCTGATCCTACCTCAGCAGCCCTATGTCCCCTCCGTGTGTGTGTGTGTGTGTGTGTGTGTGTGTGTGTGCGTGTGTGTGTGGCAGAAGCATCAGAGACTAGAGCTGGGCTTGAGTCTTCCTGACCAGCTGCCATCACTGTCATTGCAGAGTTCAACCCAGGTCAAGGTGGAGCACCAGATGGAGGAGGAAAAGCACCGCCCTATGTTCTACATTGGGGAGGAGCCGGTGAGCCACACCACCGAGGGCGAGGAAAGGCCTGAAGTGAGTGTGGCCACCTGGGGCTCTGGGGACCCAGGGCCCATGGATGGACAGCCAGGGACACCTCTACGGAAGCAGCTCAGGTACCCTAGGACTGTACCGCCAAAGAAGCTCAGATTCAACCAGCAGCTCAAAGTGTTCACCAGTGATGTGGACTACACTGACCATGTCAACCAGACTGACCCGGAGCACCCTGAGCCCAAAGAGGCAGTGTTCAAGGGTGAGAAGCTGGGGAAGTGAGAGGGATGGGGGTGGAGCTGCATGGGAGCTTATGGGGAGGAATTGTTGCCAGGCAAACAGGGAGCACCCAGAGGCTGGACAGGAGCAAAGATCGGCCTCAGACCACCCATCTGTTGTACTGCAGGTGGGGTGGAAGTCCTGTGGTGGGTCCAGGGCTCTATAGCTGTGTTCTGTCATAGGGGCAGAGATGGACATGCAAGAACCTGGGTGATCTTTTCTCCTCTCCTAACTATAGCACCAGCCCAGGAGGCAGAGGTGGCACCTCCTGTCACATCTGAAGTCCAACTGGAGGAGCAGGATGCTGAGCGGGAGGCATCTCTACCTCCAGAGCTTTCACCACCTCCAGCGGCCCCTCCAGCTGCAGCTGTGGAGCCAGGGCCTGCCCCAGAGGAAACTGAGGCCCCACCACTGGTGGATGAAGAGCCCTCCCTGGAGTCCATGCTGGCTCCTGCCTCGGAGGAGGCGCTGCCAGTGGAGGATCCAGCTCAAGGGCCCAGGGGTGAGAATGTGGGGAGGTGCATGGGTGGGAAGGTTTGGGAATTGTCATGTGAGCTTATGGGGAGAGGGTGTTGCCAGACACATCAGAACACCCCTTGAGCCTGGCCAGGAGCAAAGATCGAGTAAACCCATCTTCTGGACTGCCAGTGGGGAGCACATCCTGTGGTGGGTCCTGGGTTCTGGCTGTGTTCTCACATTGGGGGACAGATGGACATGCAGGCACCTGGGTGACCTTTTCTCCTCTCCCAACTCCAGCACCAGCCCACATTGGGGAGGAGCTGGTGAGCCACACCACCAAGAGCCAGGAAAGGCCTGAAGTGAGTGTGGCCACCTTGGGCTCTGGGGACCCAGGGCCCGTGGATGGACAGCCAAGGACACCTCTAAGGACGCGGCCCAGGTTCCCTAGGACTGTACCCCCAGGAAAGCTCACAGTCAACCAGCCGCTCAAAGTGTGGCCCGTGGATGGACAGCCAGGGACACCTCTACGGAAGCGGCCCAGGTTCCCTAGGACTGTACCGCCAAAGAAGCACAGATTCAACCAGCAGCTCAAAGTGTTCACCAGTGATGTGGACTACACTGACCATGTCAACCAGACTGGCCCGGAGCACCCTGAGCCCAAAGAGGCAGTGTACAAGGGTGAGAAGCTGGGGAAGTGAGGGGGATGGGGGTGGAGCTGCATGGGAGCTTATGGGGAGGGATTGTTGCCAGGCAAACAGGGAGCACCCAGAGCCTGGACAGGAGCAAAGATCGGCCTCAGACCACCCATCTGTTGTACTGCAGGTGGGGAGGAAGTTCTGTGGTGGGTCCTGGGCTCTCTAGCTGTGTTCTGTCTTAGGGGCACAGATGGACATGCAGGCAACTGGGTGACCTTTTCTCCTCTCCCAACTCCAGCACCAGCCCAGGAGGCAGCGGCGGCACCTCCTGTCACATCTGAAGTCCAACTGGAGGAGCAGGATGCAGAGCTGGAGGCATCTCCACCTCCAGAGCTTTCACCACCTCCAGCGGCCCCTCCAGCTGCAGCTGTGGAGCCAGGGTCGGCCCCAGAGGAAACTGAGGCCACACCACCTCTGGCTGAAGAGCCCTCCCTGGAGCCCATGCTGGCTCCTGCCTTAGAGGAGGAGCTGCCAGTGGAGGATCCAGCTCAAGGGCCCAAGGGTGAGAATGTGGGGCGGTGCATGGGTGGGAAGGTTTGGGGAGGCTCATGTGATCTTATGGGGAGAGGCTGTTGCCAGACACATCAGAACACCCCTTGAGCCTGGCCAGGAGCAAAGATCGAGTAAACCCATCTTCTGGACTGCCAGTGGGGAGCACATCCTGTGGTGGGTCCTGGGTTCTGGCTGTGTTCTCACTTTGGGGGACAGATGGACATGCAGGCACCAGGGTGACCTTTTCTCCTCTCCCAACTCCAGTACCAGCCCAGGAGGCAGAGGCGGCACCTCCTGTCACATCTGAAGTCCAACTGGATGAGCAGGATGCGGAGCTGGAGGCATCTCCACCTCCAGAGCTTTCACCACCTCCAGCGGCCCCTCCAGCTGCAGCTGTGGAACCAGGGCCTGCCCCAGAGGAAACTGAGGCCCCACCACCGGTGGATGAAGAGCCCTCGCTGGAGCCCATGCTGGCTCCTGCCTCGGAGGAGGCGCTGCCTGTGGAGGGCCCAGCTCAAGGGCCCAGGGGTGAGAATGTGGGGAGGTGCATGGGTGGGAAGGTTTGGGGATTGTCATGTGAGCTTATGCGGAGAGGCTGTTGCCAGACACATCAGAACACCCCTTGAGCCTGGCCAGGAGCAAAGATCGAGTAAACCCATCTTCTGGACTGCCAGTGGGGAGCACATCCTGTGGTGGGTCCTGGGTTTTGGCTGTGTTCTCACTTTGTGGGACAGATGGACATGCAGGCACCTGGGTGATCTTTTCTCCTCTCCCAACTCCAGCACCAGCCCAGGAGGCAGAGGCGGCACCTCCTGTCACATCTGAAGTCCAACTGGAGGAGCAGGATGCGGAGCTGGAGGCATCTCCACCTCCAGAGCTTTCACCACCTCCAGCGGCCCCTCCAGCTGCAGCTGTGGAGCCAGGGCCGGCCCCAGAGGAAACTGAGGCCACACCACCTCTGGCTGAAGAGCCCTCCCTGGAGCCCATGCTGGCTCCTGCCTTAGAGGAGGAGCTGCCAGTGGAGGATCCAGCTCAAGGGCCCATGGGTGAGAATGTGGGGAGGTGCATGGGTGGGAAGGTTTGGGGATTGTCATGTGAGCTTATGGGGAGAGGCTGTTGCCAGACACATCAGAACACCCCTTGAGCCTGGCCAGGAGCAAAGATCAAGTAAACCCATCTTCTGGACTGCCAGTGGGGAGCACATCCTGTGGTGGGTCCTGGGTTCTGGCTGTGTTCTCACTTTGTGGGACAGATGGACATGCAGGCACCTGGGTGACCTTTTCTCCTCTCCCAACTCCAGCACCAGCCCAGGAGGCAGCGGCGGCACCTCCTGTCACATCTGAAGTCCAACTGGAGGAGCAGAATGCGGAGCTGGAGGCATCTCCACCTCCAGAGCTTTCACCACCTCCAGCGGCCCCTCCAGCTGCAGCTGTGGAGCCAGGGCCGGCCCCAGAGGAAACTGAGGCCACACCACCTCTGGATGAAGAGCCCTCCCTGGAGCCCATTCTGGCTCCTGCCTTAGAGGAGGAGCTGCCTGTGGAGGATCCAGCTCAAGGGCCCATGGGTGAGAATGTGGGGAGGTGCATGGGTGGGAAGGTTTGGGGATTGTCATGTGAGCTTATGGGGAGAGGCTGTTGCCAGACACACAGAACACCCCTTGATCCTGGCCAGGAGCAAAGATCGAGTAAACCCATCTTCTGGACTGCCAGTGGGGAGCACATCCTGTGGTGGGTCCTGGGTTCTGGCTGTGTTCTCACTTTGTGGGACAGATGGACATGCAGGCACCTGGGTGACCTTTTCTCCTCTCCCAACTCCAGCACCAGCCCAGGAGGCAGCGGCGGCACCTCCTGTCACATCTGAAGTCCAACTGGAGGAGCAGAATGCGGAGCTGGAGGCATCTCCACCTCCAGAGCTTTCACCACCTCCAGCGGCCCCTCCAGCTGCAGCTGTGGAGCCAGGGCCTGCCCCAGAGGAAACTGAGGCCCCACCACAGGTGGATGAAGAGCCCTCCCTGGAGCCCATGCTGGCTCCTGCCTCGGAGGAGGCGCTGCCTGTGGAGGGCCCAGCTCAAGGGCCAGTTGATGTATGTGCTCCCCCTGACCCAAGGGACAGCCTTATTTCACTCTCACTCCTTGACATTTTCCTTTACTTTTCTCTTCCTCTTTTGTTTCTGAGTTCCCCATGGCATGATCTGATTTCTTATCTCTTAACTTTTCTTATTTGGGGATTTTGGGGCATTTTTGCTTCTATTCTTTTCTTTTTTCTCTTTTTAGCCTTAATTTTCCCATTGTATAATCTATTCTAAGTAATAAATAAACATATTTTAAATGGTTATTGTTATTATTTTAAATGTTATTGTCCATATTTTAAATTCCTGAGTATGAACCACATTCATGATGCTGAGTAAGCATCACCACTGTCTAGTTGCGGGATGTCCCATCATCCCAAAATGAGACCCTGCACCAACGGTGCTAACTACCCATGCCCCTGCCCCTGATCTGGTTCCTGTCTCTGCCCTTAGCTGTTCTGGATGTTCCCTGGAAATGGAATCTCACAATATGTACCTTTTTTTGTGTTGGCTCACATGTTTTTCTTTTTTTATCTGAAATAGCATTTTTGCTGTTGTAAAGGGAATTTGTAGCTGGATTAGAGATTAGATGGGGGAGAGGGAGGGAAAGCCCTTTCAGTAAGCATGCACATAATCTCAGGGTAGAGATCACTGAGCTAATTGTGACCCCAGCGCCAGAAGCCAGTCAGGCAATGGCTGTCTCTTCCTGTGCCTGAAACAACTAGAAAAATACAGAAATCTGGGAAGACAAACCACAAGCTGGAAAGCATTCCACATAACCTAAGGCCAAGGTGCATCATCCCTGTGGTGCAGCCAACTGTCCAAAACCGGTGTTTTCTGAAGGGACAAAGGGCAAGCACATGTACTTCCATCATGAGAGGCAGTGCACAGGCCTGTACATGTCAGAGATGCCCCTCCACCCGGATCAGACTTCTGGTCTGGTGGGGACCAGCCCTGGGGACAAAGTGAGGCAGCAGGGGGCCCCAGCACAGCCCCTGGGCAGAAGGGGAAAGGCCCCTCCTCTGGGGAACAGTGTGCAGGACCTGCCCAAGTCCCACAGGTGCAAACAGGCACTTGGCAGGGCTCACCCAGGAGGTTCCCCCACAGAGACTCGTGCACAATTGTTCAGAGATGGATTTTGAGACTGCCCATCAGAGCCCTAATGAAACAGGTGGGAATTAGAAAAAGCACTGAGGTCTATAGAGAGGGCTTGGAGCCACCAATTTTTGTCCACATGGACAAGGGAAGCCGATCAGGTGCTCAGTTCGGTCCAGGGGTCTCCACATGTCAAAAGATGGAGACTGAAGGGCTCCTGCGACATGAGACACATGGAACAAACATCTGCAGTGAGGATCCCACCCACTAAACCACTTACATCTGATTTCACGGGAAATCATGCTATGTGAATATGAGTCTGCCTGTGACAGAGACAGACAGACAGAATGAGACAGGCAGAACTGAGAGATACCCACTAGTCACAAGTGATGGTAAAATCACCTCTGGGGTGGGACTCGAAAATCTTTCTTGAGTTGATTTTTTGTGTGTGTATAATTCATGTATGACTTTGATAGTTGCAATAATAGTAAAGTCTTAAGTTCAATGTTATCCATGTATCACTCATGTATAGAGTAAAGTATGTGATTTAGTTTTTTAAAAAAAATTTAAAGTCTCTGATGATATGTGGAATAATAGAAAGTTCAGAGGAGGACGTTTTCAAGTATATCAGCCTTCTCACAGATTTGCATATGAGCCACAGATTCAGGGAAAGTGTTTTCAAGACAGGATATGGTAGAGAAGCAGTATCCCAATATAAAAATTAAAAACAAACTCTTAATCCTCAACAATTAGGTAATAAATAACCCAATTTTAAAATGGGCATAAGATATGGACGGTCACCTCACCACAGGAGCTGCACAGATGACAGGGGATGCATGATGGTCAGGAGTAGGTGGGAGGTACACTCATCACCTCCCAGGACCAAAGGTGAATGACAACTAAATTATAGAACAAGCAACATGAACAATCAAGTGAAGACTAGCTGAACATATGCCTTATAACCAAGGGTTAGAGACAAAGCCAAACCCAGAGTGGTGGGAAAGAGACTTGAAAAGGGCTGGCCCCACACCTGTGTGTGGCAGTTGAGAACCTTCAGGGATGTTTCAGTTGCAAAGGTAGCTCCTGAGGAATGAGGTGTCTCAACCCCTCAATGGTCTCTTCTTTCCAGAGAACCAGACCTTGGAAGAGGCAGCTGCCTGGCAACTGGCTGTAAAAATCAGTGGGGATTCCATCCACCAGGGAGATACTGGGGGTCTAGTGAAAAATCGGGTGTCCTCTTAAAGGGCCAGCACACAAAATGCCTTCTGCATGTGACAAGCAACTAAGGCTCCAGCAGAGAGATTGAGGCTAAGAGCAGACTGGTCTCATACAGAGACTGAGCTAGAGGGACAGTTGGCAAGGTTTCTGTGCTGACTATATCTCCCACTCTGCCATCTTTCCTGAGTCAAGTTCTTCTTCATAGGGCATCAGGCCAGAAAAATGCACTAGCCTCACACCAGGGACTTCTTGTGGCCCCACCCTACCAAGTTCCTGCCCTGTGGAGGAGATAGCTGGTTGTGGCCAGCTTGGGCCTGTGGTGCAGACTTCCTAAAAGGCTCTTGAATAGGTCTGGTCTGACTCAGGGTGTAGCAGAGATGGACAGGGAGAAGCTGAGTTATTGGCTATGGGATGAGGACCATTTTTCCCTGAATGACACCACCTGTTCTGCACAGAGTCCTCCCTCAACATGGCCAAATCTTTTTTTTTATATATATATATTTTATTGATTTTTTACAGAGAAGAAGGGAGAGGGATAGAGAGTTAGAAACATGGATGGGAGAGAATCATGGATCAGCTGCCTCCTGCAAACCCCTCCCCGCACTGGGGATGTGCCCACAACCAACGTACATGCCCTTGACCAGAATCTAACCTGGGACCCTTCTGTCCGCAGACCGATGCTCTATCCACTGAGCCAAACCGGTTTTGGCTCATTCAACTTGAGTATCAACTAGTGTGCCTGCTAGAATTCTATTCATGCCCTCCCCTCTGGTTCCTCAGTGTGATTATGGGAGTCTAATTCAAATTCATTCAGCCTATGGAAGGTACTGCAAAGGGGCTGTTGTTGTCAGCGGTGACAGTATTCCAAAGAGATTCCGTTACTATTTTTAAAGTTTAGGGTTCATTTTATATGATATTTTTCAGCTGGCACACATAGTGAACCCTTCATGAAGGACCTGCATAAAGCATGAGATTCTCTTTGAGCTCCACTGACCACTGAAGAATGCTAACTGCCAAGCTGCCAATTGTGTTCTCAAAGAATAGACCTATCAGCTACTGAATCAAAGAGATGTGACGTTCCCACCTGCCACCAGGAGGTAATCAGAACCAACTCAAGGATAGACCTTCAGAAAGCCAGATAAAGGGTGCTGGACAGCTAGAAAACGTACACGTTTTGAAGGCCTCCCCAGGCAAGCCATGGCGTACAGAAAGCGTACTGTACAAAGCTGCATCTTTCTCTAACAGAACAGCAGAAATTTGAAAACATTACAGTCACAAATTGTCCAAGTCATAAGTTCCATGTTGTCCAACAAATGTAGTTTTTGTGGAGCTATATATCGTGGGTCATTGCTATCCTGAGGAAGGGAATGTGTTCACAGAGTATAAAAATAATTAGGGAAAGATTCATAATGACATTATGCTTTCTAAAACACTTGAACAAAAATTAGATAATGCTATAATTAGTGATATCAATAAGCAGAAAAGAATCAATGAGAAGGAATTGTAAAATAATAATGAAGGAATCAATAACTCTCAGCCTTGAGGAAAGTCATCTATAAAGATAATTTCACTCATATTGCTCCCAAAGTAATATAAATAAATGACATGGAATGAAGGTACCATTAAAAGACAAATACACAGTACAAAGGTAATTGATTGCTAGCAGCGACATCAGTTTTATAAACACTTTGTAGAAGAATGTGAAGATTCTCTATGAATCCAGGAGAGTAAGAGGCAGTGGATACTATTGAAGCTTTGAGATTTTTTTTTTAATTTTGAGATAATTTCAGCTTTATAAAAGAGTCACCAAACTAATGCAGGGAAGTTTCATATACCTTTCACTCAGCTTCCCCACATACATCATATAGAACTACATACAGCACATTTATCAAAACTAACAAAAACAAAATAGAGGGGTGTGCGAGACCTATGATGGGAAGACCTGTGCAGGAGGTAGTCAAACTTATTTTTCTCCAACTATCATACTATGTAATTGAGAAGAAATCATTAGAGGGCTGCTCTCCAAGCACATTAAAGTTGTTCTGAAGCCACATACTTAGCGTATTTGGATCCTCGTTTCTGTCTTATGTTAAAGAAGTATACATTGAAGCACAAATAGTGAGCCGAACACCTTACTCATTTAGCATCAAAAGAAATTCAGGAGAGAGAGAGAGAGAACTGCATAAACAGGCATCCTGAAAAGAAAGATAATGGGGAGGCTAAGAAACAACCCGCCTATGAAAGAAAATCAGCCATCACCAGAAAAGGAAGTAAACGATTTAGAGGCAAGCAACCTATCAGAGCAAGAATTCAGAGTAATGATCATGGGATGGCTAAAAAGAATGGAAGACAAATTTGACAATATGAGTAAGACCCAAGAGGAAATGAAGAAGAACCAAGAGGATCTGAAGAAGAACTAAGAGGAAATGAAGGTGACCCAAGAAGAAATGAAAAATGACATTGCTGCTATGAAGAACTCAATAGAAAGCATCAAGTGTAGACTAGAAGAAGAAGAGGACCGCATCAGTGAGCTAGAAGACAAGATGGAAAAAAGTACCCAATTAGAGCAGCTGCTAGAAAAAAAAATCAAAAAACAGGAGGAGAACCTACGGGAGCTTTGGGACAATACAAAACAAAACAATATCAGAATAATAGGGGTCCCAGAAGGAAAGGAAACTGAGCAAGATATGGAAAAAGTATTTCAAGAAATAATGACAGAAAACTTTCCTGAGATAGAGAAGAAAAAACCGACACAAATCCAAGATGCTCGAAGAGTCCCCAACAAAATGAACCCCCAAAGATCAACACCCAGACACATTATAATTAAACTGGCAAAAAAAAAAAAAAAAAAAAAAAAAAACCATTGACAAAACCAGTATCTTAAAAGCAGCCAGAGAGAGACAGAAAGTTACATATGAAGGAACCCCCATCAGACTAGCAACTGATTTCTCAACAGAAACTCATCAGGCAAGAAGGGAATGGGATGACATATACAAAGTCATGCAAAGGAAGGGTGTGAACCCAAGAATACTGTACCCTGAAAAGCTGTCAATCAAAATTGAAGGTGTAATCAGGAGCTTCACTGACAAAAACAGACTAAAGGAATTTATCTCCAACAAACCAGCAATGGAAGAAATGCTAAAGGGTCTACTGTAAAAATAAAAAAAAATAGGAATCCAAGAAGGAACACAGGGGGATAGAATAAAAATGGCATCAAATACCTACCTATCAATAATTACTTTAAATGTAAATGGTTTAAATGCTCCAATCAAAAGACAGGGTAACAGATTGGATAAGAAAGCAAAACCCATACATCTGCTGTCTACAAGAAACCCACCTCAAAAAAAAAGACGCCCACAGACTGAAGGTGAAGGGATGGAAAAAGGTTTTCCAGGAAAACGGAAATGAAAAAAAAAAGCTGGGGTAGCAATACTTATATCTGACAAAGTAGATCTCAAAGTGAAGGACATAACAAGAGACAATGAAGGCCACTTCATAATACTAAGGGGAGCAATACAACAAGAAGAAATAACCCTGGTAAACATATATGCACCCAATACAGGAGCACCCAAATACATAAAAAAAACTGCTGGAAGACATTAAGGGAGAGATTAATAGCAATACAATCATAGTAGGAGATTTTAATACCCCACTGTCACCTTTGGACAAATCATCTAAACAAAAAATCAGCAAAGAAACATCAACGCTAAATGACACACTTGACCAGATGGAATTAATAGACATCTTCAGAACATTTCACCCCAAAGCCACAGAATACACATTCTTCTCAAGTGCACATGGGTCATTCTCAAAGATAGACCACATGTTGGGACATAGGCAAAGTCTCTTCAAATTCAAGAAGATAGAAATCATATCAAGCATCTTCTCAGATCATAGTGGCATAAAATTGGAAATCAACTACAATAAAAATAATCCAATGAAATCAAACACATGGAAACTGAATAGTATGCTATTGAGCAAGGACTGGGTTACCAGGGAAATCAAGGAAGAAATTAAAAACATCATGGCAACAAATGACAATGAAAACACAACAATCCAAAATCTATGGGACACAGCAAAAGCAATCTTGAGAGGGAAGTTCATATCTCTGCAAGCCTATTGTAAAAGACTAGAAAAAAACGGTAACAAATTATCTAACTCTACAACTCAAACAGTTAGAAAAAGAGCAACAAGAAAAGCCCAGTGTAAGCAGAAGGAAGGAAATAACAAAAATCAGAGCCGAGATAAATGACATAGAGTCCAAAGAAACAATACATAAAATCAACAAAACCAAGGGCTGGTTCTTGGAAAGAATAAACAAGATTGATGAACCTCTAGCCAGGCTAACCAAGAAACAAAGAGAGAGGACCCAAATAAACAAAATCAGAAATTAAAGAGGTGAAATAACAACAGACCCAGCCGAAATACAAAGGATTGTTACAAAATACTACGAACAACTCTGTTCCAACAAATTGGACAACCTGGAGGAAATGGACATATTCCTAGAAAAATACAACCTGCCAAAACTCAATCAGGAAGAATCTAAAAATCTCAATAGACCAGTTACTTGGGAAGAAATTGAAACAGTCATCAAATAGCTTCCAGCAAACAAAAGCCCAGGGCCAGATGGCTTTACAGGAGAATTTTACCAAACATTCAAGGAAGAACTAAAACCTATCCTCCTCAGACTTCCAAAAAATTCAAGAGGGAGGAACACTTCCAAACTCCTTCTATGAAGCCAGCATCACCCTAATACCAAAACCAGATAAAGATAACACAATGAAAGACAATTACAGGACAATATCCCTCATGAACATAGATGCCAAAATCCTCAACAAAATTCTAGCAAATCGGCTCCAACAGAACATCAGAAAGATCATACACCATGACCAAGTAGGATTTATTCCCGGAACGCAAGGATGGTACAATATCTGCAAATCAATAAACGTGATACATCACATAAACAAACTGAAAGTTAAAAATCATATAGTCATATCAATTGATGCAGAAAAAGCATTTGACAAAATCCAACATCCTTTCCTGATAAAAACTCTCAATAAGATGGGAGTACAAGGATCATACCTCAACATAATAAAAGCTATATGTGATAAACCCACAGCAAACATCATACTCAATGGGCAAAAACTAAACCCATTTCCCCTAAGAACAGGAACAAGACAGGGGTGCCCACTCTCACCACTTCTGTTTGACATAGTACTGGAAGTACTAGCCATTGCAATTAGACAAGAAGAGGAAATAAAAGGCATCAAAATTGGAAAAGAAGAAGTTGTCCCTATTTGCAGATGACATGATATTGTACATAGAAAACCCAAAAGACTCCATCAAAAAACTAATAGACTTAATAAACGAATTTGGCAATGTAGCAGGATACAAAATCAACGCCAAGAAATCTATGGCATTTCTATATACCAATAGTGAACTCATAGAAACAGAGACTAAAAAAGCAATCCCATTTCCCATCGCACCAAAAAAATTGAGATACCTAGGAATAAACTTAACTAAGGAGGTAAAAGACCTATATGCTGAAAACTACACTACACTGACAAAAGAGATAGAGGAAGATGTAAACACATGGAAGAACATACCATGGTCATGGATTGGTAGAATCAACATCATCAAAATGTCCATACTTCCCAAAGAAATTTATAAGTTCAACGCGCTCCCTATTAAAATACCAACAACATAATTCACAGACTTAGAAAGGACTCTCCAAAAGTTCATTTGGAACAATAAAAGACCCCGAATAGCCGCAGCAATTCTGAGAAAGAAGAGTAAAGTAGGAGGTATCTCAATACCAGATTTCAAGCTGTATTACAAAGCCACTGTTCTCAAAACAGCCTGGTACTGGCACAAGAACAGACATATAGATCAATGGAATAGATTAGAGAATCCAGATATCAATCCAAATCAATATGCTCAATTAATATTTGACAAAGGAGGCACGAGCATACAATGGAGTCAAGACAGTCTCTTCAGTAAATGGTGTTGGGAAAATTGGACAGATGCATGCAAAAGAATGAAACTAGAGCACCAACTTACTCCATACACAAAAATAAATTCGAAATGGTTACAGGACTTAAACATGAGACGGGAAACCATAAAAATACTAGAGGCATCCACAGGCAGCAAAATCTCAGATATATGCCAAAAGAACTTCTTCACTAATACTGCCTCTAGGGCAATGGAAGCTAAAGTGAGAATGAACAAATGGGACTACATCAAAATAAAAAGCTTTATTACAGCAAAAGAAACCATCAACAAAACAACAAGAAGTCCCATGGTATGGGAGAACATATTTGCAAATGATATCACTGATAAAGGTTTAATCTCCAACATCTATGGACAGCTTATACAACTCAATAAAAGGAAAATAAATGATCCAATTAAAAAATGGGAAACGGGAGACTGGGGGAAAAATGGCGGAAGAATAGGTAGGCTAGTTCTGACCCGGATCCCGAAGAGGAAGGAGAGAGCACCCGAGGGTCTCACTGGGAGTGCCTGTCGACAAACCAAGAGAGAGGCTAACACCTGGAGAAACTGGGGGGCGCCTGATCGGGGTGTCCCTGACAATTGAGCACCCACAGCCCGATCCTCTCCCAGAGCGACCTAAGGGAGAAGACTGGGTAATCTCGCCATCTTGACGGGAGGAGATTTGGATTAGAGGACAGAATAGCCAGGCTGTAAAGACCACCAAGTGGCTGTTCGCCCCTGGACGCCAACCACAGTCAGCGCGAACGCTTGGATTGAAAGGAGTGCTCTACCCCAGGGTGAAAAATCGGACTTTGCGGAGATCTGGTGAGTTTCTGCCGCGGCTCGCACATCCCCAGCGGCGCGCGCATCTCCCCCAAGCAGCAGCTCGTGTGGCAGCTTGCGCGCGCCAGGCTCGCAGAGGGGTCTGTGTTTGTAGGAAACCCAGAGCTGGGCTGGAGCCACCCCTGACTGTGGTCGGGGCTCCTAAGGAGCAGTACGTCTGGATCTGACTCAGAGGGAGTTACAGGCGAGCGTGGTCGGCTCCTCTTGCCCAACCCCCACCCCTCCATAGATCAGGGACACAGGGGGAAAAAAAAAAAAACAAGGCCTCAGAACCCTGGCTCTCTGCCACCAAGAAACACTGCCACCTAGAGGCTTCAGTACATATGGACTCTAGAACTGCTTTAAAAATCAAGACCCGATTACAACACGGAAGAAACACTGGGAATTGTAATTAACGCCCAGACTTGGAACTGGTGAGCTAGACAGAACAACAGAGGAAGTGAATGACCTTCATTACTGCATTACTTCATTATTTAATTTTTGATTTTGATTTTCTAATTGTTTAATTTTTTTCTGTTTTTTTTAAGTTACATTAGTTGCAAAGTTTACTAAAGAAGATATTTTTTTCATCTTTCCTCACTTGATTTTACCTTTTTAATTAACTCACTTTTATATGTAATCAATATTATTTCTACTAGTAGTTTGCCCGTTTTATCTTTTTTATCTTATTTTCTTTTGTTTATTTTTATCATTATCTTTTAAGTGCCATATTATATACTTTTTTTAAAAAAATTTTTCTTTTCTCTTTTTTTCCTCTTTGGGATTACTATTCAACAAAATATTTATACCTTTCCTTCTCCAACGCTCTATTCTAACTCATCCCTACCTTTAGGCCATCACTCTCTTCCTAACCCTTTCCCTTTGGTGTCCTGCTTATCTTAACTCTTTATTGCTCTAGATTTTCCCTATTTTTTTTCTATGTACCCTCTCCTAAAATTTCACCCTTGCTGTGTATATCTAACTCCCAACCCCCTACTCCAAGCCCACTCACACTTACCTTGTCGCTGTCCTAAAAAAACAACAACAACAACAAAAAAAAAACAACAACAAAAAATCCTTCTCTCCACCCCTTTGTAGTTGTATGTTAAATGCTAACTATATCAAAGTTGTATGCTTTTTTGTAAGATTGGTTCGCTTATTCTTTTTATTTGATTGTATGATTTTGTTAGCTGGGTTCTAGTCACCTTTATTGGAGGATATTAATATTGCAAACGCTTTTCTGTTCAGTGCCCTGAGTGTTGTACCTGGTTGTGATGTATTCTGTACCTTTAAATCTAAGCAGGAGAGAGAGAACTACATATACAGGCACCTTAAAATAGAAATATCATGGGGAGGCTAAGAAATACCCCACCTATGAAAGAAAATCAGCCATCACCAGAAAAGGAAGTAAACGATTTAGAGGCAAGCAACCTATCAGAGCAAGAATTCAGAGTAATGATCATGGGATGGCTAAAAAGAATGGAAGACAAATTTGACAATATGAGTAAGACCCAAGAGGAAATGAAGAAAAACCAAGAGGATCTGAAGAAGAACCAAGAGGAAATGAAGGCGACCCACGAAGAAATGAAAAATGACATCACTTCTATGAAGAACTCAATAGAAAGCATCAAGAGTAGACTAGAAGAAGCAGATGACCGCATCAGTGAGCTAGAAGACAAGATGGAAAAAAATACGCAATTAGAGCAGCTGCTAGAAAAAAAAATCAAAAAACAGGAGGAGAGCCTACGGGAGCTTTGGGACAATACAAAACAAAACAATATCAGAATAATAGGGGTCCCAGAAGGAAAGGAAACTGAGCAAGATATGGAAAAAGTATTTCAAGAAATAATGACAGAAAACTTTCCTGAGATAGAGAAGAAAAAACCGACACAAATCCAAGATGCTCGAAGAGTCCCCAACAAAATGAACCCCCAAAGATCAACACCCAGACACATTATAATTAAACTGGCAAAAAACATTGACAAAACCAGAATCTTAAAAGCAGCCAGAGAGAGACAAAAAGTTACATATAAAGGAACCCCCATCAGACTAGCAACTGATTTCTCAACAGAAACTCATCAGGCAAGAAGGGAATGGGATGACATATACAAAGTCATGCAAAGGAAGGGTCTGAACCCAAGAATACTGTACCCTGCAAGGCTGTCAATCAAAATTGAAGGTGTAATCAGGAGCTTCACTGACAAAAACAGGCTAAAGGAATTTATCTCCAACAAACCAGCAATGCAAGATATGCTAAAGGGTCTACTGTAAAAATAAAGAAATAGGAAGCGAAGAAGGAACACAGGGGGATAGAATAAAAATGGCATCAAATACCTACCTATCAATAATTACTTTAAATGTAAATGGTTTAAATGCTCCAATCAAAAGACATAGGGTAACAGATTGGATAAGAAAGCAAAACCCATACATCTGCTGTCTACAAGAAACACACTTCAGAAAAAAAGATGCACACAGGCTGAGGGTGAAGGGATGGAAAAAGATTTTCCAGGCGAACGGAAATGAAAAAAAGGCTGAGGTAGCAATACTTATATCAGACAAATTAGATTTCAAAGTGAAGAACATAAAAAGAGATAATGAAGGCCACTTCATTATACTAAAGGGAGCAATCCAACAAGAAGAAATAACCCTGGTAAACATATATGCATCCAATGTGGGAGCACCCAAATACATAAAGAAACTGCTGGAGGACATTAAGGGAGAGATTGATTGTAATACAATCATAGTAGGAGATTTTAATACCCCACTGTCACATTTGGAAAAATCACCCAAACAAAAAATCAGCAAAGAAATATCAATCCTAAATGACTCACTAGGCCAGATGGAATTAATCGACATCTTCAGAACATTCCACCCCAAAGCCACAGAATACACATTCTTCTCAAGTGCACATGGGTCATTTTCAAAGATAGACCACATGTTGGGACATAGTCAAAGTCTCTTCAAATTCAAGAAGATAGAAATCATATCAAGCATCTTTTCAGATCATAGTGGCATAAAACTGGAAATTAACTACAATAAAAATAATCCAAAGAAATCAAACACATGGAGACTAAACAGCATGCTATTAAACAAGGACTGGATTACCAGAGAAATCAAGGAAGAAATTAAAAACATCCTGGCAACAAATGACAATGAAAACACAACAATCCAAAATCTATGGGACACAGCAAAAGCAGTCTTGAGAGGGAAGTTCATATCTCTACAAGCCTACTGAAAAAAACTAGGAAAAAAGGTAACAGATTATCTAACTCTAAAACTCAAAGAATTAGAAAAAGAGCAACAAGAAAAGCCCACTGTAAGCAGAAGGAAAGAAATAATAAAAATCAGAGCAGAGATAAACGACATAGAGACCAAAGAAACAATACACAAGATCAACACAACCAAGAGCTGGTTCTTTGAAAGGATTAACAAGATTGATGAACCTCTAGCCAGGCTAACCAAGAAACAAAGAGAGAGGACCCAAATAAACAAAATCAGAAACGAAAGAGGTGAAATAACAACAGACCCCACCGAAATACAAAGGATTGTTACAAAATACTATGAGCAACTCTATTCCAACAAATTGCACAACCTGGAAGAAATGGACATATTCCTAGAAAAATACAACCTTCCAAAACTCAATCAGGAAGAATATAAAAATCTCAACAGTCCAGTTACTTGGGAAGAAATTGAAACAGTCATCAAAAAGCTGCCAGCAAACAAAAGCCCAGGGCCAGACAGCTTCACAGGAGAGTTTTACCAAACATTCAAAGAAGAACTAAAACCTATCCTCCTCAGACTATTCCAAAAAATTCAAGAGGAAGGAACACTTCCAAACTCCTTCTATGAAGCCAGCATCACCCTAATACCAAAACCAGATAAAGACAACTCAATGAAAGAGAATTACCGGCCAATATCCCTCATGAACATAGATGCCAAAATACTCAACAAAATTCTAGCAAATAGGCTCCAGCAGTACATCAGGAAGATCATACAACATGACCAAGTAGGTTTTATTCCAGGAATGCAAGGATGGTACAATATCTGCAAATCAATAAACGTGATACATCACATAAACAAATTGAAAGTTAAAAATCATATGGTCATATCAATTGATGCAGAAAAAGCATTTGATAAAATCCAACACCCTTTCCTGATAAAAACTCTCAACAAGGTGGGAGTACAAGGATCATACCTCAACATAATAAAAGCTATATATGATAAACCCACAGCCAAAATCATACTCAATGGGCAAAAACTAAAGCCATTCCCTCTTAAAACAGGAACAAGACAGGGATGCCAACTCTCACTACTCCTTTTTGACATTGTACTGGAAGTACTTGCATTTGCAATTAGACAAGAAGAGGAAATAAAAGGCATCCAAATCGGAAAAGAAGAAGTAAAGTTATCCTTATTTGCAGATGACATGATATTGTACATAAAAAACCCAAAAGACTCCATCAAAAAACTAATAGACTTAATACATGAATTTGGCAATGTAGCTGGATACAAAATTAACGCCAGGAAATCGATGGCATTTCTGTACACCGACAATGAATTTACAGAAACAGAGACCAGAAAAGCAATCCCATTTACCATTGCACCAAGAAAATTAAGATACCTGGGAATAAATTTAACTAAGGAGGTAAAAGTCCTATATACGGAAAACTACACAACACTGAAAAAAGAGATAGAGGAAGATGTAAACAGATGGAAGAACATACCATGGTCATGGATTGGTAGAATCAACATCATCAAAATGTCCATACTTCCCAAAGCAATGTATAGGTTCAATGCACTCCCCATCAAAATACCAACGGCATATTTTACTGACCTAGAAAGAACTCTCCAAAAATTCATTTGGAACAGTAAAAGACCTCGAATAGCAACAGCGATCCTGAGAAAGAAGAGTAAAGTAGGAGGGATCTCAATACCAGATTTCAAGCTGTATTACAAAGCCACTGTTCTCAAAACAGCCTGGTACTGGCACAAGAACAGACATATAGATCAATGGAATAGAATAGAGAATCCAGATATCAACCCAAATCAATATGCTCAATTAATATTTGACAAAGGAGGCACGAGCATACAATGGAGTCAAGACAGCCTCTTCAATAAATGGTGTTGGGAAAATTGGACAGATACTTGCAAAAGAATGAAACTAGAGCACCAACTTACTCCATACACAAAAATAAATTCGAAATGGTTACAAGACTTAAACATAAGACGGGAAACCATAAAAATACTAGAGGCATCCACAGGCAGCAAAATCTCAGATATATGCCAAAAGAACTTCTTCACTAATACTGCCTCTAGGGCAATGGAAGCTAAAGAGAAAATAAACAAATGGGACTACATCAAAATAAAAAGGTTTTTCACAGCAAAGGAAACCATCAACAAAACAACAAGAAAGCTCACTGTATGGGAGAACATATTTGCAAATGATATTACTGATAAAGGTTTAATCTCCAACATCTACAAACAGCTTATTCAACTCAGTAAAAGGAAAATAAATGAGCCAATTAAAAAATGGGCAATGGAACTAAATAGAATCTTCTCAAAAGAAGACAGAAGGAAAGCCAAGAGGCACATGAAAAACTGCTCAAAGTCACTACTTATCCGAGAGATGCAAATCAAAACAACAATGCGATACCGTCTCACACCTGTCAGAATGGCCAACATTAACAAATCAACAAACGATAAATGTTGGCGAGGTTGTGGAGAAAAAGGAACCCTCGTGCACTGCTGGTGGGAATGCAGACTGGTACAACCACTGTGGAGAACAGTATGGAGTTTCCTCAAAAAACTGAAAATGGAACTCCCATTTGACCCAGTAATCCCACTCCTAGGAATATATCCCAAGAAAATAGGAGCACCAATCCGAAAGGATATATGCATCCCTATGTTCATAGCAGCACAATTTACAATAGCTAGGATTTGGAAACAGCCTAGGTGTCCATCAGCAGATGATTGGATCAAAAAACTATGGTACATCTACACAATGGAATACTATGCTGCCATAAAAAAGAAGGAATTCTCTTCATTTGCAGCAACCTGGATGGAATTGGAGAATATCATGCTGAGTGAAATAAGCCAGTCAATGAAAGAGAAACACCACATGACTTCACTCATTTATGAATAATAAAAAACATTATAAACTGATGAACCATAAGTTAAATATACTGACAGTAAAGCAACAAGCAGACTGTCTAATTACAACGGGGAGGGGAGGGAAATATGATGGAAATAAGATCAACCGAAGGACTTGTACACATGCATATAAGTATAACCAATGGACACAAAACTCTGGGGAGGGAGGGAATTTTTTTTTTTGGGGGGGCAATGGGAGTATATGTACACAGATAATAATTTAATAAAAAAACTTAAAAAAAAACAAACAGAGATATTTGCTATTGAAAGTCCATTTGTAGATTCTAACAACAGATACATTTTATTAAATATCTAGTTGAACCATTTCTTTGAGTTTGAAAGAGGTTTGATTGTGCAATAATAATAATCAGCTTAAATTTGGAACCTGAGAACAAAAAAAAAAATACATAAATGATATTGAAAAATGTTTGAAAGAAGTATAATGAATTGTCATTACAGATTCTTGCCCCCAAAAGTAAAAGGAGGAATGTCCAGGTTTTTTGTTTAGTAAAATGGAGAAAATAATTGCATCTTTGGCTGAGATTTTTGAAATTACTTGGAGTAGTCTCAAAAAATATGCTGTTTAGCCTTCCCTGGTGGGCCTCAGTTGGCTGAGCATCGTCCTGTGTACCAAAAGATCTTTGGTTCAATTTCCAGTCTGGGCACAGGCCCAGGTTGCCAATTCAGTCCCCAATCATGGCATGTATGGGAGATAATTAATCAATGTTTCTTTCTTACATAGCTATTTCCCCCTCTCTCTCCCTCTCCCTTTTTCCTCTCTCTCAAGTCAATATTAAAAAAGAGAAAAATATGCTGTTTAAATTTCTTTATGTATAGAAATGTTCTTTAGAGAGGAAGGAGGAAATGTATGGGGATAGAGGAATCCTATGTCTAATGTAGTAGTTTTAGTTGTATTAATTTAATTACCACTATGATTGAATGTTCTTTTAATATATATATGTCTTATATAATGAAAGCCTTATATGCAAATTGACTGAATGGCAGAATGACTGGTCACTGTGATGTTCACTGACCACCAGGGGCAGGTGTTCAACAAGGAGCTCCCCCCTGATGGTCAGTGCACTCCCAAAGGGGAGCACTGCTCAGCCAGAACCTGGTCTCACAGCTGGTGAGTGTAGTGGACGGGTAGTAAGAAGTGAGGGGTCCCAGACTACGAGAGCCCCAGACTGCAAGAGAGATGTCTGACTGCCAGCTTAGACCTGATCACCAGGAGATCAGGTGTAAGCTAGCAGACAGACATCCCCCAAGGGGGTCCTGGACTGCGAGAGGCCACAGGCCAGGCTGAGGAACCCCTCCGCCAATGCAATGGGCCTCTAGTATACATACATATATATATATATATATATATATATATATATATATATATATATATATATATATATGTGTGTGTGTGTGTGTGTGTGTGTGTGTGTGTGTGTGTGTGTGTATATATATATATATATATATATATATATATATATATATATATGCATGCTCTTATGTGAATATGTTTAGGTAAACCTCAAAAATTAAAGAAGAAATCCCTTCTGGTAGCCTCTGTGCAGCATTCTAGAAACAGTTCCTGATTTACTGTTCCTCGTTGTGTGAAGTCTGTATGGACTGGTTATTGTCTTAGATCCACTTCCCTTGAATTAACGAAACATGCAAGTGAATAGTACTATTTAGGTGCACACAGCTCAGATGCTGTATACGAAATTAGAGACAGGAGTCAACAGCCATTTCACCAAATAATTTCTGATGCAGCAGCGTCATCTCCACTGTCAAGTGTCACGGATGTTAGTGCTGCATGGAGTTAATATCCAGCAGGTGCAACAGTGGTGTTTCCAGGGGCTCAGTTCTGTAACATCCTTTTGGTTATCATTCATTGTTGTTTAGCTCTGTACCCCATCCTCAGGTATACCCACAATTCCTCGGAGCCACAAAATATTTTAAAATAAATGTTATTTTTGTTTAGTCCCATATTACATTTCAGTTGCTTTATAATAAAAACCTACAGATAAATGTAGCAAATCTGAGCATAGTTTTCTAATTTTATGTCAGCTGTCTAGCATTTCTATGCATTTCTTATTATAAATTATAATCCACTCTGTTACACATGTAGGAAATATTTTATCTGAGTCTGTCAATATTATAACTTGGTTCATTTTCCTAATTATAAGACAAAATTCTGTAAACTACTTGCATATATTAACTTAGGTTGAAGATAATTATTATTGGCCAAATGTATTCTCTCTCTCTTTATGTGCAATTTTCTGTATTTCTTATTTTTGTTCATTATTTCATTTTTATACATAAAAAGGACACTTTAAAATAAGAAGCAGACAAGATTGATAATTGGAACAGACTATATTTTGCTCTCTAGCTCTGATTTATACAGCTATCTTTCTAGCTTTGTATAATTATACTAGAGGCCTGGTGCACAGATTCATGCACAAGTGGGGTCCCTTGGCCTGGCCTGCGAGATCGGGGTGAAACTGGTTCTCTGACATCCCCTGAGGGGTCCTGGATTGTAAAAGGGTGGTTCTCGAGTGACTCACCCTGGAATTGGGTTCCCTCCTCTCTGGTTCCGGGTGTGTCACCTGAGAATTGCAGCTGTGAAGCCACTGCAGCTCAGCAACTCCTAATGTACATTAAGTGTCTGCCCCCTTGTGGTCAGTGTGCATCATAGCTACTGGTCAGATGGTCAAATTTTATGGATAGTCTCCCAGGAGAATCACTTTTTATATCATCTCCCTTACTGGATTATTGAGAATACTTGCTATTTACATGAGGGCTTTAGAAATTATTTCACAGCCTCATAATGGTTTTATGACACAGTGAAGGATAGTATGATTATATTAACTTTGAGAATAATAATGAAAAGTTTTGAGGAAAAGAAAACTAAAATTTATGTGGTTTGGGAATAAATGTCAGGATCTTAGTTTTTTTTTGTTTGTTTGTTTGTTTTTTTTAATAATGATACTATTTGTGCTAAATTTACTAGAAGGCAGGAATTATATATATGTTATAGATATTAAAATGATGTTAAATCTATCAGGTGATAATTACCGTAATTAATTTCTACCATTGTTAGCCCTAGCTTGTTTGACTCAGTGGATAGAGCATTGGCCTCTGGACTGAGGGGTCCTGGGATGATTCCCAGTCAGGGAACATACCTAGGTTGCAGGCTCGGTCCCCAGTAGAGGGCGTGCAGGAGGCAGCCAATCAATGATTCTTTCTCATCATTGATATTTCTATCTCTCTTCCTCTCAGAAATTAATAAAAATATATTTAAAAATTCTACAATTGTCTTCTATCACTTCTCTTTACTTTTTTGAGAAGCTGGATCCAGGAATCTTGAAACAATACACTTTTTTATGTTCGAAGTTATTTCAACTCATAAAGAATTTCCAATTACCTCCTCTTTTTGTGAGCCATTTGGTACAGTTTCTGACATCATGCGTTATCAACCCTAGTATGTGCATGTGTAGTTCCTACAAAGACATTCTCCTACATGATCACCTTGCAACCATCAAAACCAGGAAATTAACAATAACACATTACTACTCTACTTATAAGTTCCTGTTCAATGTTCTCCAATTGTCCCTCTTGTCTCCATAGCAACATATCCTGTCCACAATCCAGTTTGCATTTAGTTGTAGGATCCCTTTGGTCTCCCTTGATTTGGAAGAATCTGTCAGTTTACTTGACTTTCATAACTGTAAAACTTTTGAGGATTATAGGCAATATGGTTTGTAACATGTTATTCAATTTTTGTTTGTTTGATGGTTCTTTAGAATCACAGTTAAAGTTTATCTCTTTGGCAGGAATAGTTCATACAGTGGTGTGCTTTTCTCATCACTCTGATGGGGTAAAATTTTGATTTGTCCATTACATATCTCTCTTGATTAAGGTAATATCTGATAAGAGTCATCATTGTAAAGGCCTTTTGGTTTTATTTTATAATTAAGGGTTATTTGGTAGATAAGTAGTTTTAGACTATAATATAGGAAGAGGCAAAAGTAGGTTTACAGCTGTGAGTACACAAAACACAGAATTTATTCTTATTATTTATTAATTTTATATGATTTTCCATGTGAACAACTGTAAACTTTGATGCTTAAATCAGATAGTGTGATCAGCTCTAAGCTGGCTTATTTGTCCTTTTTGTGTCTTCATTATTGTTTGAATAAGCCTTAGCTTTCTGGAGCAGTTGTAAGTGCCAGATGCGACTTGTACTTTAACATCCATTTCTCTCATAAACCTTAGTTTCTTCTGGTGGAACATGGTAATTATAGAGCAAGACCTTGTTGTGAGAATTTCCTGTTGCTAATGGGGTGTTGCAGCTAGAGAATCTCTTTTGGACAGAGCTAGTGTATAATGTATGTGTGTATGTATATATGTTAGTATATGCATATGAATATGTATATGTATATGTAAATGCATATGTATAGTGTATACATACACATTTTCATCTATGTATTTGTTTATTTACTTTTCTATCCAATAGTACAAGCTTACACTGGTATCTTCAAATCCAATCCAATCACTCAATTTTTATTTTCTCCCTTTTCATATTGGTAACTCCTGAGTCTTATTGAGGAATAGATATGGTCCCCACTATTGAACACACACACACACACACACACACACACACACACACACACACCCTCGCACACACTCAATCCCTTCAAATGAAACTGAATTCTCTTTGCTATTACCCACCTCCCCCCCCGCTTCACAAGCAGACATGCTTCTCAGCACACTTAGATATGAACACGCTGTGCTGGGCAGTCCCCATCCAAGAACCCTTACCTCAAATTAACACTCTTTCATGGACTCAAATTAGCAATACTCTTTCATGGACATCCCCATTATGAATTCACTCTCCCCAGGGTCAGGGTCTGACATCCTGCATCAGGTGAGCATCACATTGATGCTACCTTGTGCAAGTCTAACTTCATGGTTATGGTACTAAATGTTCAAGAAGAGAAGGAGAGGAAAGAGGCGGGAGAAAAATGAGGAAGACAAAAAGAACGTATGTCCTGTCTTAAAATTACAAACGACAATGGTATGATGGACATTACCTTGGTAATAGCTTATTTGACTTCCTTTGTTTTTGTCCCCAGAACCACTGCTTCTTACAGGGTTAAATGCATTGTGCTTTAGAACTCTCATTTTTCAGGTTTGCGGTGTGAATAGATCCAATTATAGAGACTGAAGTTAACGACTAAGTTTTAACCTGTGTAGTAAAATCTTTTGCAGAACATGAAAGCAAGAGTTATAGCTATAATAATAGTGTAATTGTTAATGTTGCTGAGAAATTAATATATAAGTATTAATGTGACACTATACATATTTCAGAGAAAAAGCTATAAGATTAAGTTAGAGCCTTAACAGCAACATAATATATCCATGCTAAAATAATAAAAATGTCACTCTGTGATAAAATTAATAAAAAAGTGAAAAGAACTGTTACAGCTATTAGAAAATCCTATACTGAAGAAAATAAACAAGATTAAACTCTACACATGGAGTTTTAAGCAAAAGGCTGACTAAGGAGGACCAAGGGAAAGATGCTTACCCAATCAAAACTGAGCAGACATCTGATCGCATTGCAAAGTCCAAAATCTTTCCTGTGCTGTGTGATTTCAGATTTAAAAAAAATTTTCTTTTACATCACCAGTGCTTCAGTTGGTCCACCAGGAAGAAGATGCTGACTAGAAGTTGGCAGTTTAAGCAATTTATTGGGCAATAAATCTGTTGAAAGATAAAGGGGGGAGGGGAGTGAACTGAGCAGGACATATCTCCCACCAACTCTAACACGTGTGAAGGAAAAGGAAGGTGGAGAAGGACTGGGAAGGCTTCCAACCAGGACATAGATCTGAAAATGTATCAGATAACCCAATGGGCAGTTCTGAATCAAAGATGGCCCATCAGTGAAGTCTTGTATTGCTCTCACCTGGGCACAGTGCTCAGTCATTGGCTGGAAGCTGCCCAGGCAGAGTTGTTTGAAGCTCATATACTGAAGCTTAACCTGCATATCTGAAAGTGAAGCTGACCAGCCAATTGCACTTTGTTCAGTTAATCAGAAAGGTTTTTTTTGTTTTGTTTTGTTTTGTTTTTTCCTTGAAAGGCTACCCAAGCGTTGCATTTCTGTAGCTGCCACAGGTGGATAATTTTATTTCAGCAAAAACTTTTAAAATTTATCAATTTATCTATGTGGTAATGTATTCCTTTGATTCATACAGTGCATATAAAATGTCAAGCCTTCAGGATATTATGCGGAATATGAAGTATTTATTTTTTCAAGGAGCTCAAAATATGATTGTAGTGGAAATAATAGTAAAAAAGCAATTAGAATAGACTAGTGCGGGTGTTATAATAAGGTTATATGTAGGGAATTCTCTCAGAACAAGGACTGAGTCCCTAACCCAGTCTTCAGGGACTCGTAATTCTCTCTAGAGTATATATAAATTGCAGTCTAAAACAACAGAACATATTTAGTCTAAGAAGAGATAGACTGAGAAAGTATGTTCCAAAGACTACTTTAGAGCAAATGTCACCTTTGAACTTGGTTTAACTGTATGCATGAGCTTTTCATACCCCACTCTTTATACCCCAAATCAGTCAAAAAGTAACCAGGGTTATGTGAACTGTTTCCTTTAGTCACAACTAGAAGACTTTGGGTACTAAGCAATGGCAGTAGAAAGACCTGTCTAAGAGATGCTAAATCCATGTGGCTAAATTCAAGTATAATCTCTATTCCTATCACCATGCTCAGTTATTAGGATTTAATTAAGTTAGAACAAAGAAGCAAGAGAGGGAGGATGAATGATATTTATAAGTGAACCACCTTACCTACTATATTATTTAGAGCTTTATATGCAGTAGAGACTTTTGATAAGAATTTGCAAGAATACACATTTATCTCTCATTACAGGTTATTAGAAGTCTAACCATATATGGGTTTATGAATCTCTTAAAGCCATCTCTCTAATTGTTTCCACCCATTTCCCTGACCATTCTGCAATTCCATGAATCACCATGCAAAAACTGGAGTATTTCTGAGCTTTCGTCCTTTTTTTTTTTTTTTTTTTTTTTTTTTTTTTTTTTTTTTTTACAGAGAATACCACGCTATTTGGAATTCTACTGATTAACAGAAATTCTCTTTTCCATTTTAATTCAGAGTCACCACAAAGTTTGGCTGTAAGGCTGAAGTTTATATCCAGTTGATACCTAGAATATCTTGCACATAAGCACTTAAAACAGACCTAACTAGAAAAGTCTTATGGAAGAGTTCATTTGAAATTGAGGGCTATGAAAACCCATTTTAAGCAGGATACTGCAATATTCAGGTATCTGTAAAGATAATTGCAACAAAAATATTAAAGTTAGAGTTAAAGAGAGATAATATGGGAAATCAATTGAAATAATTATTCATTAATCCAAGTGAGAAATAAATATAAATTGCAAAAGTTTTACAAAGAGAAAAGTTGGGTATAGTAGAATAACATTTTGAAATAAAACTGTCTATAATTCTGAGTAAAAATATAATTTAAAATGCTTTTATAATTTGATGACAACTTTGTTGATTATAAAATTATATGGGTTTACCTGAATTAAAATATTTTTCAAAAATATTAAATACTTATATATTTTCATGTCATATTTTAAAATGCTAGTTAGGAAATGCATAGATATATTATTGTACTTACTTTTTGAAGGATATATATTTGTCCTTGAATCTTTTTCTTTTATATGTGACTGTGTAGTGCAGTTTGATAGAAGAGTAAATGGCAATGTTTGGATCAATTCAATCCAGACTTTGGGAATAGAAACTGTGACTCTGTACCAGGGGTGGGCAAACTTTTTGACTCGAGGGCCACAATGGGTCCTTAAACTGGACTGGGGGGCTGGAACAAAAGCAACCTGACCATGCTGGCACTCTCATCTTGGGCTGCTGATGAAGGAGCAGAGGGGAGAGCAAGAGAACCCTTTGCTCTTTCTGCTCCACCGGCAGGTAGAACAGCAGAACTGGCCGGATCCCGCCTGCGGGCCATAGTTTGCCCACGGCTGTATACTCTAAAGGTCGAGGGAAATGAACAGATAGCATGATGACAAATGGAATTACAGAATTAACAAATATAAATGCAAAGTACTGATTAACATTTGTGTTAGTCTCTCAAGAGGCCATGTCTTTAAAAAGAGATAATGATAATACTTAGTTCTATATAATAAAAACCCAATATGCCATGTATCAGGTCGATAGGTTGGCCATTCAACCAATCAATGCATAATATGCTAATGATATGCTAAGGCTGCTCAACTGCTCACTTTGATGTTCACTGATCACCACAGGGCAGACAGTTGACAGTTGCTATGATGTGCACTGACCACTAGAGGGCAGATGCTCTGACCTGTAGGTTAGCTTACTGCTGGGGTCCAGCCAATTGGGACTGAGTGAGATAGACTGGACATGCCCTGGAGCCCTCCCATGGTTCTTCTCTTGCAACCTCCTGTGTCCCTCCCTAGCTTCGATCATGCACCAGTGGGGTCCCTTGACCCAGCCTGCATCCTCTCACAATCCAGGACCCCTCGGGGGAATATCAGAGAGCTGGTTTTAGCCCAATTTCACTGGCCAGGCCAACGGACCCCACTAGTGCACAAATTCATACCCCAAGCTTCTAGCCTATATAATAAAAGCCTAAGCGACCCTAATGGCAGAATACCCAGTAGCTATGATGCACACTGACCACCAGGAGGCAGATGCTCAATGCAGGAGCTGCCTCTTGGTGGTCAGTGACCTCCCACAGTGGGAGTGCTGCTCAGCCACAAACTGGGATCATGGCTGGCAAGCACAGGAAGAACAGTGGGCCAGAATGAGCACAAGCAGCACTCAGCCCTGATTCAGGCTCCTCCTTGGCTACCTGCTGCTTGGCACACTGTTGCATTCCCTGGACTGCTAGAGGGCTCAGGCTGGGCTGAGGGCCTCCCTGCCCCAGTGCATGAATTTCATGCACTGGGCCTCTAGTATCCTATGAAAACAAATTTCAGTAATACTCAAGTCTGTCTACTTATCATCTATCTGTCTCTGTCTAAATTTGTATAAGCCACTTGAAGAAAGAGCATAGAATGAATTGTGTATATTTTATGAGAAGAATCTCTGAAAACAACTTATATAAACAATAAATTGCTATAAAAAGGACAAACCTATTTTAGAAGAATATTTATAGGACAAAAATACATTCAAGAAAATGGATTTTAGACTGTATTTCTTCTAAAGCTTGTGCATTTCCCAAGGCTTTTACATTTTTTATCTGTTTGTTAATTTTAGGGAGAATTATGAGATATATGCCAACCCTTTAATTCCTTCCTTCCTCTCTCCCTTCTTTGTACTACCATCTTTCCATCCATTTCTGTTTTTAAATTAATCAACATCCATTTAACATAAAATGGAGTAAAGAAATAATGTAAATTAACCAACCAACCAATCAATCTACAATGTGGTCACGATGAGATTAATACTGTTAATAGCTTGGTGTATCTTTTTACACACATTTACATATATATATTTTAAATTACTAATAGTAAAAAAATCATGGTAAAATACATACATTTCCTATAGACAGTTGTATCATTTAATAACATATTATGCACATTTTTAAAATATCATTCATTTATTAAACAAATGCAGAGAGTTCCTATTATGTGTCAGGAACTATTGTCAACACTTTATATACAAGAGATTTTTTTAAAAAAAACTCTCTTTTTTGGTCACTTACACAATAACTGGATGAATTATGTAATTTTTTATGATTCATAAATTAAGTATATATTGTACCAGTCCTAAGTGCTATGGAAATAAAATAGGATAATTGTATCATAGTTATGCTGATTGAAGTTCTTTGGTTAATCTCCTCTTACACCCACTCTCTCCCCACTTTCCTCTGAGATTCCTTAGTCTGCTCCATGCTTCTATGTCTCTGGATCTATTTTGCTCATCAGTTATTTTGTTCACTAGATTCCACATATGAGTGAGATCATGTAAACTTGTCTTTCTCTGACTGGCTTATTTCGTTTAGCATAATACTCTTCAGGTCCCTCCATGCTGTCTCAAAGGGTAAGAGATAATTCTTATTTAGAGCTGATAGTTTTCCATTGAAATATACCTGATTTTTTTTATCCCCTCTTCTACTGATGGGCACTAGGGCTGTTTCTAAATCTTAGCTATGTAAATAGGGCTGCAATTTTCATAGGGCTGCATAGATTTTTTTCTTTTAATTGGTGTTTTGAGAATCTTAGGATATATTCTTAGAAATAGAATCAGTGGGTCAAATGGAAGACCCATTTTTAATTTTTTTTAGGAAACTCCATACTGTTTTCCATAGTAGCCACATCAAAATAAAAAACTTCTGCACAACAAAAGAAACCATTAACAAAATGAAAAGGGAGCCCACTGTATGGGAGAACATATTTGCCAATGATATATCTGACAAGAGGTTAATTTACAAAAATATATTTAAAAGCTCATACAAATTAACAAAAGGAAGACAGTCAAATTGAAAAATGGTCAACGGACCCAAATAGACACTTCTCTAAAGTGGACATACAGATGGCCATGAAACACTAATCAACAGAGAGATGCAAATTAAAACGATAATGAGGTATCACCTCACACCTGCTAAAGTGGCCACCATCAATAAATCAACAAATGTTAAGTGCTGAGGAGGATGTGGAGAAAAGGGAACCCTAGTGCACTGCTGGTGGGAATGCAGATTAGTGCAGTCACTGTGGAAAACAGTATAGAGTGTCTTTCTTCCTTCCTTCCTTCCTTCCTTCCTTCCTTCCTTCCTTCCTTCCTTCCTTCCTTCCTTCCTTCCTTCCTTCCTTTCTTCCTTTCTTCCTTCCTTCCTTCCTTCCTTCCTTCCTTCCTTCCTTCCTTCCTTCCTTCCTTTCTTTCTTTCTTTCTTTTTTCTTTCTTCTTTCTTTTTTAAAGTAAATCCTTACAAAAAGCAGGGTTAAATGTCACTGATATCTCCAACCATTTATGAGATGTTCTACTTTTATTATAAATTGTAAAATTGAAACAAAAAATCTCCAGTAAAGTGTTTATTTTTTTTCATTTTCTTGTATTTTTCAACGTCCATCATGTTCATACTACTTTTCAACTATAATTTTGGGTTTATGACTTGGACATTAATGTCTTTTCCACTGTACACCACTTAACCTAAAAATGTTAAAAATTAATGCAATATGGATGACAAATTTCTCTCATTTCCAATGCTACATGTTTTTCTTTTTTTTTTTAAATTCCACTATGTCTTTGTTTCCTTCTATTGATTTCTCTCCAACTGTTTCCGACTGTTGTGATATACATCTGCTTGAGGCAGCATCTTGCCCTGAAGTCAGACCTTCAAACATTTTTTAAAAAAATGAGTATTCATTACAACAAATTTTATACAATCACATGATCTAGGCTTTTAAATCATTTCCTCAAATAATGATTTTAGTAAAAATACTGGTGTTATCTGGTATTAGGAGAACAATAATTAATTTTAAGGCATTAGATAGCTCACAGTATATCCAGGAAAACCAAAATCAAATTTGAATGTTCAAAGCTGTAGTAGCAAAATGCAATTCACACCAGCCCCTTGCAGCAGGGATAGGCAGCTCCTTGTCCTGGACACCCAGCTGACACCACAGAAGAACGGCATGAACCACACCACTAGTACCTCTTTCACGGTACCTCTGAAGCCAGATATTTGCTCTACTCTAGAATCTTTATCCGGATATAGGGTCTATATCATTTTCCTCAGGCTGCTCTCTGATATAGGATCTCGTCTGATTAGAATAAAGCAGGGTCAGATTCAGGATCCTATTTATTAGAAGCGAGATCACAATATAACAAACTCCCTAGAGAAGGCAAGGCTGTGGAAAAGATGCTGGGCAGACCCCGTGTGCAGCTGTTTGTGCTAACTGCCAGCATTGACATTATCTGATAGAAGTCTGCATTTTGGGGGACAGAAGTTTCTACAGACTTTGCAGATATCAGTACAAAATGTGAGGACTAGACTTAGATACAAATAGATCATAACATATGAGACTTATCCCTGGATCTATTATCATTCCATTTCATGCACAGGACCATCTACGTGTAAGTAAAGAGAAAATTACATGACTATTAACCTTTATCTGAACCCTATATACATTTTGATTGTTTGACTTATTACATGGAGCATGAACATGAGAAAACAAGAATGTTTTAGAGAAGTCTTAACAAGAAATTTTTAAAAATTTGGTCATCAACTCTGAGACGAAAGAATCTATTTGCAAAATCACCTTCTTTCCCTTATTTATTTATTTATTTTTGTGTATTCCCTCACATTGTATGATTGTGTGTGTGCATGTCATGGACTTAAATGTGCAATGTTTCCAGAAGAGTGAATTTGGAGTCGGGAAACTATAGATTTGAATTATGATTCTTCCATTTCCTAATTGTCCAATTGTTCCAATAATTAATTTACTGGGTGTTCCCTCCTCCATCCTATGTTTTTGAAATGAAAAATATAACTTTCTATATTAATTTTTATTAGGAGATAGTAGCTTGATGGTAGACAAATAGATAGATAGGAAGTACATAAAGTACTCTTGATAACTTGAGGTTTTCAGAGGATGTCCAATTTTGATACCAATTAGTATTTTTTCTTTCTTTATTTTGCAAATCCAAACATATGGTTCACAACTCAGTCAAATGGTAACTGTTCTACAAGATTATTTTGCAGCTCTAGGTCATATTGTATATTTCATAATCACATTATTGATCTTGACATTATACTACCTATTACTCCATATAATTTTGCATTTGTAACTCCAATCTGACTATCCATCTTCTGTGCTTGAGGACTGAGTATTTATTTTTCATGTTCATCTTACAGTCACAGGACTGGGCCTATAGCAGCCTTTAAAAATGGCCAGCTAAGAATAATATTAAATTAACAAAGGATTATGAGAGAGAAATCGGGGTGGAGGGAGGTAGGAGAAGGTAAGGGAGGGGATAAATGGTGATGAAAGGGAACTTGACTTGGGGTGGTGAACACACAATACAACATACAGATGATGTGTTATAAAATTATACACCTGAAACCTGTATTAACCAATGTTAACCCAGAAATTCAAATTTAAAAAAAAGAAAGGATATATAAGATATTGTAAAAATGAAACACAGAGTTAACAGACCTAAATTTCATCCTTAACCAAATGACTTTTTAAAATAATTTTTTTGTTTTTCAATTATAGTCGACACACAATATTGTATTAGTTTCATACACACCCCAGTGACTAGACATTATATGACTTACTAAGTGATTATTTTGATAAATATTGTACTAATCTGACACCATACATAGTAACTAGCATATTATTGACTGTATTCCCTATACTATTCTTTACATCCCTGTGACTATTATGTAACAACCAATTTGTACTTCTTAATCTCTTCACCTTTTTTCTATTCTACCAAATCCCTTAAAATGACTAATTTTCTATATGACCTTGGGGAGGTAAATTTCTATTAATTTGTAGATTAATAGTTATATCTATTTAATATGAATTGAAGTGTGTCTTGTTAATTTCAGTTATAATATTATATAATTCTGTACTTTTACATTTTTTTTCTGAAAATTAAATAGTAATTTACTTATGTGATGATAATTGGGAAGTTTGCATGTAAAAGGTGATATCCCCATTAATAACAAGCAAAATCTCAGTCACTCCTAAGGGTAAAATTCAGACTTTGTTTGAGTTTTACCTTCTGGCCTAAGCAATAGGCATGATTTATTGTGAGTGCTGGTTCAAACTATTTTAGAGGAATCCTCTGGTTAACGTTTCCAGTCTACCTCTACAGGACTTAGTGACTCATCACTAAAAAAATCAAAGGAGGATATAAAGGAAATGAGAAAGGAAATAGACTAGGTCTCTGAAAGTGAACATTCTTATAGTGGCCTAGTTATAATAGCCCTATTAAAAACTACAGATCCAGGAATGTCTTAGCCAGAGAAATGCAACAAAGAAAAACAGAATATTCCGTGCTTTAAGAAACTTGACTTAGAATCTTCACTGATGGTGTTTTTTTCTTTGATTCATTAACAGGGAACACTGTGTGCTTGGTATCTTAGTGTGTATTTTGAGTACGGCTTTTGAGGAGCATATAGGGACCAGTTTCCTTCAAATTAGTGATTTGACAGTAGTTCATGTATAAAACTTGAATTCCTTAGACTACAGGTGCAACTAACTATAGCTAATGAGCTAAGGCCTTACATTCAAATGTAGAATTTGGCATGAGGACACCTGGTTGTTTCCTGAAACCTTGCAGCTGAAATAGAATAATAGTTTCTCAGAAAATGAGAGGAAATTAGCAGACCTGCACAGTTATCTCAGTCTCTCTTGGTGCTTACTTTCTGCCCTGCATTCTTCCACATCAAAGCCAAGCTTTCTATTCCTTACTGTTATGGTAGAACATCTTTTACCGAGGACCTTGGATTTATAGGATACACATGTGACCACCAGCATTGCCTGACCACGTCCTGTGCCCAATTCCAACAGCCTGTGGGCAAGAGAATTTAGCTTGCATGAAGTGTTTAGCACTAGTTTAATTCGTCATGTGGAGCTGGGCATGAGCACAACATTGGCTCCATGTGGATCCCATCCATAGGTTGCATAGGGAGATTTTCTTTTAATAAAAACAAGCAAGCAAACAAACAACTAAATACATTTACAAAAGATAAATATAGTGTTTCAAAGGCTGAGAAGATACCTACTAGTAAGTACTGCTAATTTAAATCTGTTAGAACCTTGAATATTTATTTCATGTCTTTCCCCATTTTACTGAGTATTCTTTGGAAGAAAAGAACATTCAAGAGATATGTAAGATTATAAGTTAACTTAAAACCATTTATGCCAAATCCTTTCCCTCTCCTATGAAGCTAGTTCAATCCACGTGTTCAAAGTTTGTTTGTTTTTTACTATAAGATTGATATAAATACTTGCTTAGAATTAATGTCTTTTACAACAATAGTCAAGCTTTTAGTCGCTTGTATATTACTTAGTAATTTATAAGATACTATACAGGATGGAGCAAAAGTAGGTTTACAGTTGTGATTACGTGAAACACAGTTTACTCTTATATTATTATTTATTAATTATTGTCTTATTTTCCATATGAACAACTGTGAGCCTACTTTTGCCATACCCTATACATTAAATTTGCAATTAAAAGATATAAATATTTACTTTAAAGTTGTATAGATACTTTGTAGTATATCATGTTTAAATATTTATTGATCTTTTAATTAATGGATTGACTCATTCATATATTGACTGCATATTTTAAATCTTTACTAATATGGTATATTTACCAGACCTCTGCTTTCTCCTCAATTTTATTTCAAAATGTAAAGGATTATTACCAGCCTTGCCCCACGCACAAGCTAGGGTGGGGCAAGGGGCCAAGAGGTGCTCAATGGCACTTCATTCTGAATTGTCGTTTGGGAGGGTTTATTGGCTGCCCCTCACTGGGGATTGAGCCCCCAACCCAGGCATATGCCCTGACCAGGATTTGAACAATGACCTCCTGGTTAATAGGCACCCCTCAACCACTGAGCCAGGCCAGCTGGACTAAAGTGAGCTTTATATATATTTCACGAAGATCACAATCGCGATAATACCTAGAAATATGTGCCTCTGTACTTTGAGAAATAATTCTTATTTGAGAAGGTCTGTCAGAAACATCTGTCTTTTCCAATATTTCCTTATTTATTTCTTTGGGGGATTATATATGTTGTTTGTTTGTAAATATATTTATTTATTTAGTAATACCAATTTTTTCATATTTAGGATCATGACATTGAAATTTAAAACATACTCTCTAATGTAGTGCAATGTTGTGAGCAATTTCTAAAACATTAAATGCTTATTTAGTGTAATTTTCATGGCTGTACATTATTCAATGATATACATAGCTATGCCAGCATTTATTATCCTAATCCTCATACAATGTATACTGTATTGTATCCATTATTCTACATTTTTCAATAGTGATGCAATTAATACTCTCATGCATCAGTTTGCATGAGAATCCTTTATTTTGTATCCATTTAATAGATTACTCATGTCAGATGTAGCAGCCATTGCCTTCCTAGAGAAGCTCACTGCGTCCTAGTACTTTTCCTATGTCTTTCTATTCCTGCACAAGTCACATAATTTACATTGTGATGAGTTTGATGCATGGTTTATAGTCAAATTTATAAACTGATGCATGCTTAAAAGAACATAGAGTTGTTTCTTGTTTATGTCAAAGTTGAAATTATAAGCCATTGAAAAAACTTACATTTTCCTCTTTATTTTTTATTATAGGTTCATGGTTTATATAGAAAAAGGAATGTAATTCACTCATTTTAATTATTACGTAGCAATAATTTCTATAATGATATTCATTGAGGTTGCTTCAAATTTCATTATTAAAATAATGCTCCAATGAACATTCTTTCACATAATTCTTTTTGAAAAAAATGTCTTTATAAAATGTTTAATTGCATGTACCTTGAATTGGAAATGAGGACTCATTTGCATTATCTATTTTACTAAATGCTGTCATATTGCTCTCTAACATGTTGGGATTAAAGACTCTACCATCACGTAAGAGAGTCACATTTTCTCATCTTCACTGAAGTAAGAATATTTGTTTCTTTTCATTTTCTTCTATTGGAAGCTAAAAAAAATGTTGTTGTTTTTCTAAATGAAACTAGACATACTTCTTACACCATACACAAGAATAAACTCAAAATGGGTTGAAGATTTAAATGTTAGATTTGAAACCATAAATATCCTAGAAGAAAACATAGGCAGTAAAGTCTCAGACATTTCTCATGGTGATATTTTTTCTGATGTATTGCTTTGGGCAAGGGAAACAAACAAACAAAATAAACAAATGGGACCACATCAAACTAAAAGTTGCTATACAACAACGGAAACCATTAATGAAATAAAAAGAACCCATTGATTAGGAGAATATATTTGGCAGTGATAAACCTAACAAAGGATTAATATCCAAAATTTATAAAGAACTTATAAACTCAATACCAAAAAAACCCCCACAAACAAAACAAAACAAACAAACAAACAAACAAACCAACACCACCAACAATTAATCCAATTAAAAATGGGCAAAGGATCTGTATGACATTTCTCCAAAGAGGACATATAGATGTCCAATAGACATATGAAAGTATTAGACATCACAATCATCAGAGAAATGCAAATTAAAAGCACAATGAGATATTACCTCACAATTGTCAGAATGGTTATAATCAATTGATCAACAAACAGCAAGTGATAGCAAGAATGTGTTTTATTTTTTGCTTAATCCTTGCTGACTGGATTATTTTACTTAGCATAAAGTTCTCTAAGCCATCCATACTATTGCAAAGGGTAAGCTTTTCTTTTTTTATGGCCAAGTGGTATTCCATTGTGTGAACATAACACAGCTTTTAAACCATTTATCCACTGATGGGTACATGGACTACTACCATATAGGAGTGCAGATTGTACAGCCACTGTGGAAAGCAGTAAGGAGTTCCTCAAAATTCCCACTTCTGGGAATTTATCTAAAGAAAACTAAAACACCAATTCAAAATAATATATACAGTTTTGTGTTCATTGCAGCATTATTTACAATAGTCAATAATCTCTAGTATAGTGTTTCTAAGTTTTAGTTTAAATGAAGATTAAAACTATGTTTGCTGGAGATGATATTTCAATTTGATCCATGAATAAATAACTCTGCTAGAGATATTATTGACAATAGATTATAAAATCACAATATGGTGTGCTTCATTAAACTAAAACCCCATATGATATTTTACTATGCATTAAATCACAAGAAGCACATTTGGAGTGATATTGACTTTTATCATTGTTATACTTCATATTGCTACCTTGAATATTCTACCTCACACGTCACTAACTCACAATAATCAGGGCTGGGATCATGGATATATTGAACCTCAATTGCGAGACAGATTTTATTACATATGACTGATGCAAACCACCTTCCTTTCCAAAAACCTATTTCAGTGTGTTGTTTTCCCCTTTCTAGCCTTACACTTTTCATTGTGACATCCATATTATGATGATTAAATTTGTTATATTAGAACTTAAAAAAAATAGTAAATTGTACTCAGGCTATACAAGTTAGATAAAGCTGGTCATATTTTACTAATATTTAGAATAAACCAGAAGAAATAAATTGTAGGTTGGCTGGAGCAGAGGATCAGATTAGTGATTTGGACTACATGACAACAGAAAACACCCAAGCAGAGCAACAAAATGGAAGAAGAAAAAAAGGATAGTTTAAGGGACCTTTTGGACAACACAAAGTATAACAACATATGTATGATAGGGGTACCAGAAAGAGAAGAGAGTGAACAAAGTATTTGGAAATTATTTGAAGAAATAATGACTGAAAAACTCTTTAGCCTAATGGATGAAAATACATAAAACTTCAGAAAGCGCAGTGAGTCCCTATCAAGATGAACACAAAAAAGCCCACATCAACCCAACTTAGAATTTAAATGGGAAAAGATAAAGATGATGATACAATATTAAAAGCAGCAAGAAACATACAGTTATTTATCTCCAAGGGAGCTCCCATAAGATTAGCAACAGAAACATTTCAGGCCAGAAGGGATTTGCATGAAATAATAAAATTTATGAAAATCAAGGAACCCACAAACAAGATTACCCAGCAAGGCTATCATTCAAAATTGAATGTAAAATAAAGAGCTTTCCAGAAAATTTAAAAAAGCAAAAGGAGTACCTTACCACCAAGCCAGCAAGAAGTGTTAAAGGAAATGCTGTAAAAATCAGAAGAAACTGAGAGAGAGAGGAACAAAGTAGCAGAAAACACCAAGTAAGAGGAGCAAAAAAGAAAACACAATTTTTAAAAATGAGAATAGTTTGAGGGACCTCTGGGACGACATCAAGCATAACAACATTGCTTCATAAGGGTACCAGAAGTCAAAAAGGGATTGAAAACCTATTTGAAATAATAATGATTGAAAACTTCCATAACTTGTTGATGTAGTTAGACAGGTCCAAGAAGTTCAGAAAATTCTCAAGAAGAACACAAAAAGGCCAACAGTAACTAACCCACATCATAATAAAAATAAATGCCAGAGGTTAAAAACAAAGACTTAACAGCAGCAAGCGAAAGACAGATATTTACCTACAAGAACTCTCCCATATGAACTTCAGCTGATTTCTCAACAAAAGCATTTCAGGTTGAAAGGGAAGGCCAGAAAATATTCAAAGTGATGAAAAAAAGCAAGGATCTAGAACCAAGACACCTCTACACCCCAAAGCAATTGTTTAAAATAAAAGGATAAATAAAGAGCTTCATAGAGAAGAAAAAGCTACAGGAGTTCATTGCCACCAAACCAGTATTATAAGAAACATTAAAGGGTCTTCCTTAAGAAGAAGAAAAATTAATAATAAAGAGGAACATAATTTTAAAGAGTAAAATAACAATAACTATATATCTATTAATAATAACTTTAAATGTAAATGGATTAAGTTTCTAGTAAAAATATAATGTGTAGTTGAATAAATAGGGAAGCAGGCAAGACCCATATATATGCTGTCTATAAGACACCCACTTCAGAAGGAAATTCACACACAGACTGAAAGTAAAGGGATCAAAAAATATTTCATGCCCTAACCAGTTTGGTTCAGTGGATAGAGCATCAGCCTGCAGACTGAAAATTCCCAGGTTTGATTCTGGTCAAGGGCATGTACTTGATTGCAGGCACATCCCCAGTAGGAGGTGTGCAGTAGGCAACTGATCAATGTTCCTCTCTCATCAATGTTTCTAACTCTCTCTCCCTCTCCCTTCCTCTCTGTAAGGAATCAGTAACATATATTTAAAAACAATATTTCATGCATATGAAAAGGAAAAGAAAGCTGGGGAAAATACTGATATCAGACAAAATGGCCTTTAAAGTAAGGATGAAACAATATACAATGAAGAATGTGACATAATTATAAAGGAATTGACCCAACAATGGTATAAAGCTTATAAACATTTATGCACCCAACATAGGAATACATAAATATATAAGGGAAATCTTGATGGACAGAAAATGAGAAATTAACATTATTATAGTTGTAATGGGGGATTTTAAATCCCTATTGACACAAATATATAGATCTTCCAGACAGAAAATAATAAAAAGGAACTGTAGCCTTAACTGAGACACTAGACCAGCTGTAGTTAATTGATATTTTCATAGCATTTCATCCCAAAGCAGCACACTATACATTTTTAAAAATTGCACATGGAACATTTTCTGGGATAGACCATATGTTAGGACACAAAACAAGTCTCAATACATTCAGGAAGAAAAAAATCATAACAAACATCTTCTCTGACAAGAATGCTATGAAAGTAGAAATCAGTTACAGAAAAATAACTGAAAAATACACAAACATGGAGATCAAGGAAGAAATCAAAAGGGACCTTAAGATAAATAGAAATGAAAACGTAATTCAAAATTTAAGCTGACACAGTGAAATCAGTCCTGAGAAGAAAATTCATGGTAATACAGGCCTACCACAAGAAACAAGAAAAATGTCAAACTATCTAACTTTATACCTAAGAAACTAGAAAGAAAACAACAAACAAAGCCCCAAATTAGTAGAAAAAAGGAAATAATAAAGACCAGACCAGCAATAGAAGAAATGGAGTCTTAAAAACTGTATAAAAGATTAATTAAATCAAGAATTGGTTCTTTAAAAAGGTTAATAAAATTAATATATATTTGACCAGACTCATCAAGAAAAAAAGAGGACCCAAATTAATAAAATAAGAAATGAAAGAGGAGAAATAATAACTCTCTCCACAGAAATACAATGGATTATAAGAAAATATTATAAGCTATATGCCAATAAATTGGACAATCTGGAAGAAAGTGATACATTCTTACAAATGTAAAACCTTCCCACACTGAATAAAAAAGAATCAGAAAATTTGCACAGATTTATAACCACTAATCAAATTGAAGCAATAATCAAAAACTCCCAGCAAACAACATTTCTGGACGCAATGGCTTTTAAGTGAATTTTACCAAACATTCAAAGAACTAATACTTACATTTTGAAACTATTCAAACATTCAAGAGGGTTATTCTAAATAAAAATATGAAAATATAGTATCCATTTTTAAAACCGCCTTTTGCTTGCATAAGCAGGCTCTATCTGGCAACATTTAAGTGTGTTACATGAGCAACAGAAAACAAATGCACCATACAATGACATTAGTGATACTACATATATAAAAGGAAAATGATAAAGAAAATGTACTAACAAGAGGTTAATGCAATCAACATAAATGTATCTGGTAGGCAAGGAAAATGAAAATCACTTAAGATACATACTTCATTTAAAATATCGTCAATTATTTTATTTAGATATTTTATAATACATTTTAAAATTCCAGGTATTAAATTGAAAATATATTTCCAATATTTTACTTACTTAGTGTGCCTGGGTGTATCACAACATCATTATTGTAGACACCAGGACAGTGATTCCTAGGTTTTGAGCAAAAGAATATCAAGGTACAAATATGACTATCAGAGACTTAGGAATAGAGTGTAGTTTGAAAAAATTGTGCAGGTAAATCTGTCATGCTTCTTTTCTAAACTTGTGGCTCTATGATAAGACATATTAAGAGACAAAGGTGATACTTTTTTGAACTTTGACTCACAATAAGTCAATTTAATATCTCCTACTTAAGAAGGAAATATTAAACTGTGAGTCAATCAGTATGAGTCTTTAAGGGTCTAAGCTAATATAGTCTGAGGAGGTGGCCTCATTGTCAAGATTTATTCAAAGATAAGAAAGAAAAAATTTCAAGGCGATATAAATATGAAGTGCTTGTAATCTTGATAATCTTTACAGGTATTTTGTTTGTTTGTTAGGCATTTAATTAGATGGAGTCTATAGTTACATTCTCTGTAAAATTATGGTGCTAGGTTTATCTTTCTCAGTTCTACATGGCATTATTTATGGTTCTTTTAATACTACAAATTATGATTCCTTGTACACATGTCTGATGTCTTTGTGAAGGCATCATTTCCTTGAATAAAGCATCACACCGCTGCTCTTTTTATTTAATTGTATTGCTAGACTTGATAAATGCTTCATAGGTAACTGAAACTACATAAGGAGAAAGGTGATACCACAATGTCTTCTATTCAGTTGTTTAATCAACATAGCAAATGCTTTTGCATATATTTAAGTATCAAGGAGTAAGCTTCTTTTTAATAAGAATTGTTGAGTGATGAATTACTTGAAGATTGTACTCCGCTTGATGATAGTTATATGTAGATTATTAGTACATTGTGTGTCTACCTCTTTAGAAAGTTCCCAGAACTTTCTTTTGATTCTAACTGGGAAACATCCTTCACTAATCATTATTAAATTAGATGCCATTTTAACCCCCAATATATCTGAGTGGAAACTAGAAATATTTTCACCATTGGCTTAAAAAGTTAGTGAATCAGGGCTTTAAAAGGGCAGAAAATGCACAGATGCACAATAAAAGTTTAAAGAGCAGGACCTGACATTTTTGGAATACCCTTAGTGAATATTAAATAGAATTCTAAAGCAAGTGGTAACTCTTAGGTTCAGTGTGTTATTCTCTGTTGTGGCTTGTGACAGAACTGCCAGCTTTTCTTCATTCTTGCACTGCAGCAATGTGATGTCATTGACATAGATGCTTCCTGTTTTCTTTTAAAATTGATTCAACTATTGTAAAGACTGAGTTGTATTCTCTGTGCAGTAATCTCCTTGCTGAATACTCTTGCATATCCAAGGACACAGAGCACACATGATTAAAGCACAGTATAATGAAAAATGTTCTGTTTGATTTTACAAGTTGGAGATAAAGCAAGAGCAGAGACAAGTTGAGGGAATTTAATGAATTACACAGAAAGTTTTCATTATTTTCAAACTAAAATATTCCTTGTATTTATATTTATATACACAGACTGAAAATCAGGCTGAGCACAGTAAAGTATTTATGGTCTTCTTTGCTGTAAAAGATTTCTGAAAATCTATACATCTTCCATTCAAATCTTCCCTTAATATATTATGAAAACATCTTAGTATTGTCCTTTTATAAACTCTATACTGCTTTAAGAGAAACCCTTGAAGTTTGTTTTGATATTTACTATAAAGAGTTTGAATACATAGTGTTTTTTTAATTTTTCAATTAAAATTTACGTTCTATATATATATATATATATATTATCAGTTTCAGGTGTACAGCATAGTGGTCAGAGAATCATATACTTTACAAAGTGTTCCTCCTGATATTTCCAGTACCCAACTGGCACTATACATAATTATTACAATATTATTGACTATATTCCCTAAGTTGTAAATTATACACCGTGACTATTTTATAGCTACCAATTTGTGCTTCATAAATCCTTCACCTCTTTCATCCAGCCCTCTCTGATAACCATCACTCTCTTCTCTGTGTCTATGATTCTGTTTCTGTTTTATTTGTTCATTTATTTTATTATTTAGATTCAACATATAAATGAAATCATGTGGTATTTTTATTTCTCTGACTGACTGAGTTTGCTTAGCACAATACCCTCTAAGTCAGTGGTTCCCAAACTTGTCTGCACCTTGAAATCAATGGAGCTTTGACAACTACTAACGCCTTTGTTCCACCCTAGAGATTGTGATGCACTAGTAATTGGTCTGGGGTGTGGCCTGGGGCTTTGGAAATTTTAATAGAGCCCTAAATTATTCAATGGTAGGTCATTGAATAATTTAGGGCTCTATTAAAACTGCAGAGTCTAAGTAAATCCATACTATCTCAAATGGTAAGATTTCGTTCTTTTTTATGGCTAAGTAATATTCCATGGTACATATGTATTACCCTCTTTTTTTAATTCACTTGTCCTATTGATGGGTTCCTGGGTTGCTACCACATCTTGGCTATTGTAAATAACACTGCAATGAACCTTGAGGTCCATATTTTTTTTCAAATTAGTGTTTCAGGTTTCTTTGGATATAGACCCAGAATTGGAATCAATGAATCAGAAGACAGTTTTGTTTTTTTAAGTTCTCAAGTACTCTCCATACTGGTTTTCATAGTGGCTATCCCAATCTTGATCCCCACCAACTGTGCAAGAAGTTCCCTTGTCTAAGAATTCTTGTTGTTTGTTGATTTATTGATGATAGCCATTCTGACAGGTGTGAGGTGATACTTCATTGTGATTCTAATTTGCACTTCTCTGATGATTAGTGACATTGAGCATCTTTTCATGTCTATTGGCCATCTGGATAGCCTCTTGGGAGATTTGTCTTGGAATACATTGATTTTACACTTCTGATTCTGGTACAAAGATTCTTAGGAAAAATGTCACTCAGTTTCTTGAATCAGAAATAGATATTTATATATTTTAATTATTTCTTTTTTATAGTTAGCTAATGGATCAGTACCTGATCTTATGGAACTTATAAGTCACATTAGAGTTTGTATGGTGCTTTTTTTCACATGTACTACAGAAATCCCAGGGCAAAGTTTATGGTTCTTTTCTACTAAATACTAGAATGAAGTTTCTTACCCCTTTTTTCCCCAAAGGAAACATTAAAGGATATGCAGACATATACTGGTCAATCTTTTCCTAAACCACACACTGATAGAGATGAGAGAGCAGACTCTTGCCAACTAATGGAGGCATGTCCTTCGAAGTTCCTCTGGCAGGTGCTTAGCAAGCCTCTACTTGCTTATTTATAGTGATGGAAACTTAGAAAAATGCTTTCATTTTATTAAGCAGACAAATTCAACTTTCTTTAGCTCTCCCACCAAAATTCATTTCTGTGTCTCCTTTGAAAACTCAAGGCCTGTTAGTTGAAACTTTGAATGTCTTTTATCTATCTTATTTTCTGATTAATCAATATGATTATTTTAGAGATTTAAGTGGTTATTTCCAAAGATAGATCTTAATTATTTGTGCTATCTACTTTTAGACATCTGAACTTACAAAAATCTAATAACAAAGAAGTGTAAATGAATGAGTAATCATTTTCAAAGTAAGAAACAGCTATAGAAATAGGTACATACACTAAGTAAAATGCAGAAGTTTGCTACAATTCAAAGCATAGAGAATGATAGCATATAAACCAATACATTGTAAAATAGAGCTTTGAGAGATATCTAAACTATAATAAAGAGCAGATGCATTTAGGAAAATTGGGCTTAGTTCTGTTTCTTGGCTAAAATACTAAGATTTAGTTGGTACATATCACATTTTCATTTATGAATAAATTATTTGCAAAATTGAGTTAAGGTCAAACTCATTTGTTTGGGGTTTTTTTATTTTACACACTTAGACTATTTAAAATAACTTAGAATTTAAAACTAAACAGGTTGGTTATGTGCAGGATACATAGATCTTTTCATATGTTTACTATTGCAAATTATAATATCTGAATTTGCTTCAAATAGAAAGTTTCATCATCTGATGTTCATTTATCTTATATGACTTGATCGCCCACACTGGGCTCTGGTACAGGCAGTAAGCTTTGGTTCTGTCTTTGAAATTAACATCTTGACATTTGTATCTGTGACAGACATAAAGTAAAAAATGGATTCCTCAAGATTTTCAAATATAAGAATATCAGAATGTATTTTTTACAATATCTTTTCTAAATGTTTGAAGTCTATGTTGTCTGCTTGACTATCACTGACTTCAGGCAGGGATGTCTTATGCTGGAAAATTTGCCTAATGTTTGCTGGATATATATATATATATATATATATATATATATATATATATATGCCTAAGGAACTGAACAAGGAACAACCAGTTGACAGGTCATTATGATGCCTTCTGATTATTAGGGGGAAGGCAGTCAATGCAGGACGTGCTCCCTTGTGGTCAGTGTATATCCAACTCCTGCAGCCCCAGTCAGCCTCTATTGCTGGCCAGGCCAAGGGTCCCTACAAGTGCATGAATTCATTCACCAGGCCTCTAGTTTGTATATATAGTCCAAGGAACTGGACAAGGTATGATACTTGTTAAAAGAACAATAGGAATCAAGGGAGTCAAACATAGGTGGCAATGATTATAGAACCCTGGAATGGATTCTTCTACAAAGAAGAAACTTTAAAAGAATAATCACCATTATTGTTATCAAAGTAGTTTATTGCTTTTCTCATGCTGTTTATACATCATCCCTCATTGGATTTTGTCATGGAACCACTGAATTATCTCTTTGCATCTCACTAGGAAAAAAATGCTCTGACTACTGAGAAATTCTGAAACAAACTAGAATTGAAAGGAAGAGAGTGACCTGGGATATGGCTAAAGCTTATCAAAATAAAACAGGGACCATGGCATTTAGATCTTGTTTTATTTTGTCCACAGAAAATAAACTGCTAAGAATGCTTTTCACTTGCTCCTGTCAAGTGAAAAGCGGAAGTGTGAAATTTCAGCCTTCCTAAAGACAATAGTCTCCAATTTTACTCTTTTTGTCACCCTCTGTCCTTGATGATCACGTGCAATTCCAATGGCTCTCAATGCATTAAAAGTTCCCCTAACTCCCTGGGATGGCACTCCAATGCGAGCACCAGACTGGCTATGTAAGTTAGATATTTAAGACACATCTCAAACTTAACATGTGCAAAATGGCACTATTTTTCTCCCACTTCTGTCATCAGCTCTATATTATTCCTTCTTCCTCTAGTTTTTATGGTCATAGTAAATTATACAATCAGGTCCCCATTGTTCAAGCCAGAATATTACAGTAATGCTTGATCCTTCTCTCTTCCTCAAGTATGACAACAATATTTGTCTTGATTCATTCTCTTCTGTCTCATTGAGATCCACATTGACACTTATCTGACTATAATACAATCCCACTACCTATTTTCCTCACTTTCTCCCTTGCTTCTTCCAATTATATTCTCCCCATATTAACCAGAATTATTTTTAAAAAATGAAACAAAACAAAAAAACAAACAAACAAGCAAACATCATATGAACTTAATTATGCCACTGTATTGCTAACATTATTTATTTCCTTATTTCAAATAGAATTTTTTAAAAATTATTTTCTTATTTCAATTAGGATGAAACTAATTGTTGATAAATGTTGAACAACCAGCTCCAGGAGATAAAAATTTCTGCTTTGTAGTGATTACCTTGCCAATTTCCTTTGTTTCAAAACTGCCAGCCATTCTGAGATACCAAGGTGATGTCATTGCAAGTGCACTCCAGAAGATGTGTGCAGCAGCATTCCATTATATTTTTGCCCACAATTAGACATAGTATATGTAAAATAGCTAATGCGGTAATAAGGAACAACAGCAAAGTAATTTAGGAAGTGGTGAGCTTTGAGTATAGGTCACCTTAAATTTATTGGTTAATAACATCATATGTTTTAGGTGTACAATTTTATAATATGCCGTGTGTATATTGCATTGTGTGCTCACCACCCCCAGTCTAGTCTCCTTCCACCACCATATAGTTGACTCCCTTTAATTTCTCCGCCCCTTCTTTGCTGAATTTTATTTCCTCACTCCCTCATGGGAGTGATCACTTGCCAGTAAATTTCTATCATAAACAAATTGCTGTCTCAAAGTTAGACTCCCAGCGAACCTGACCTAAATAATAGGTAAATAGATTATTGATTTCCTTTACCAACTCTCCACAATCAAAACCAAAGAGTTTTATTTGGATAATTAAAGAAAATTCCAACCATTTCCACAACCCCCTTCCCAGCAATATGCCACAAACAAACTTTTTTTAAGAAGAATTTTATCAGCATTTCATACCACTCCCTATTTGAAGAATTCAATGGTCAGTGTCCAGAAGGATTCACAGCCAATATTGTTTTTATTCTACACTTAGCATCTTCTCAGAATTTCTGCTTGTTTTCCTACCCACAGAGTATGAATGGATAACCTTAGATGGAAACTCTCTAAAGCCCCTTTCACCTGATAGGTTTTTTCTTATTTTAAAGTAAATACTACTTTTATGTTCCACGCTGGCTCCCTCAGGCTTTTAAAAAATATATACATTTTTATTGATTTCAGGGAGGAAGAAAGGGAGGTAGAGAGAAACATGAATGATGAGAGAAAATCATTGATTGGCTGCCTCCTGCATGCCCCAAATAGGGATCGAGTCCACAACCTAGGCATGTGGCCTGACTGAAAATTGAACTGTGACCTCCTAGTTCATAAGTCGATGCCCAGCCACTGAATAACACTGGCTGGCTCTCCCAGCTCTTTAGAATCCCTGGTTATGTAGTAACTATTTATCTTAAGTGATAATTACCTTCCTCATAAGTAATTATACATTTAAATGAGATAATTAGTTAAAGCATCAGGCCCAGTTGTTCTAGAACATATTGAGCATTCAATAAGAAATATCTTATTAGTACTAAGAACTATATCTTGGTCATATAACTCCATCTATAAATGGCTCATAAGTCAGCAACCAAAGTCTGATGATAAAGCAATAATGTTAGGAAAATGGCAGAGAAATGCTCAATATCATAGTGTTGTATCAGGAAACAATATTTATTTGAAATCTACACCATTAATTTTTTTGAGGGGGGAAATGTCATTTTTATTTTAATAGCACAGTGGATGTACAGTATAAAGGAAGGAGTCATAGAACATTCTATTCTCTTCTCTCCCTTTCAATGACTTTTTAAAAATTGAGATATAATCTATAATAAAAAGTGTAACATGCCAATTACACCAGATGACCTTTCGGATGAAGCCAGCCTGGGGTGCCAGAGGGAAGCCGGTGCTGGCAGCCGGGGAAGGAAGGCCTACTCTTGCACATATTTTGGGCATTGGGCCTCTAGTTTACATATAACATTGTATAAGTTTAAGAAGTATAGCTTATTGATTTGATACATTTGCATACTGGAATCTGATTACCACTATAGTGCTGTCTAGCACCTCCATCATATAACATAATTGTAACTTCTTTCAGTGGGGAGAACAGTTAAGATCCAGCCTTCTAACATCTTTGAAGTATATAATACATTATGGGGAACTATACTTACAATGTCGTGCATTAGACCTCCAGAATTTATTCATCAGCTAACTTCAAGTTTCTATCCTTTGACCAGTATCTCTCCAACCCCCAAACCTTGAGCCCTGGTTAGGTGCCATTATACTCTGTGTTTCTATGAGTTTGTTTTTTAGATTTCATATACAACTGATATCATACCTATTCATTTACTCAATCTTATAATATGCACAAATTACTGTCAACATCATTATACAAACTACATTCACAGATTTCTTATATGGAATTTAATTTTAGTACATTCCAAAGATATCTACACATTGAAAATCAACATTGATCCAGGACTCATTCTAAGCCCATAAAATGTGTTATCTCCTATAAATTATATAACCATCATATCTTGCAGAATTCATTATTATCTCTAGTCTCCAGATGAATTAATTGAGACTCTGAGTCTAAGAAACACTCAGATGCACACATACAAATGTGGCGATACAAGATACAAACTTAAGCCTTGCCAACAACTCCAAATTCTGTTCTCTTTTCAATTATCTCCACTTGCATTCATATTTAATCACGGATAACAGTCATAACTTAAAATGTATAAAATAACTAAAACTTATCTAAATAAACATCAGCAATTAAGTAAATATCTGTGCACTAACCACAATCCTATTACAAGGAAAAGTGGGAGGAGTGATGTCACATAAACCAGTGTGACAGACCCAATATATATATATATATATATATATATATATATATATATATATATATATATTATCAGAAAGACTTGTGGTCTTCAGAAGGTAAAAATATTCAGCACATGAGAGAAAACTAGTTTTTTAAATAAATCTGTATTTTTCAGGTTATTACAGTTGTTCCTCTTCCTTCGCCCCAGCTCCCCTCCACCCGGTTTCCACCCCACCCCATTCCCTTACCCTCCTCATTTTCTTCATCCATAGGTATAAAATTTTTATCCAATCTCTTTCCGCACCCGCATACTCCCTTCCCTCCAAGAATTGTCAGTCCACTCTCTTTCTATGCTGCTGATTATATTATATTCACCAGTTTATTCTGTTCTTCAGATTTTTTATTCACTTGATTTTTAGATTCACTTATTGATATATATATATTTATTGTCACTTAGTTGTTCATAATTTTTATCTTTACCTTTTTCTCCTTCTTCTTAGAGAATACCTTTCAGCGTTTTATATAATATTGGTTTGGTGGTGATGAACTCCTTTAGTTTTTCCTTGTCTGTGAAGCTCTTTACCTGACTTTCAATTCTGAATGATAGCTTTGCTGGGTAAAATAATCATGGTTGTAGATACTTGCTATTCATCACTTTGTACATTTCTTGCCACACCCTTCTGGCCTGCATAGTTTCTATTGAGAAATTAGCTTACAGGCATGTGGGTACTTCCTTGTAGGTATCTAACTGTTTTTCTCTTGCTGTTTTTAATATTCTCTCTTTGTCTTTTGCCCTTGGCATTTTAATTTTGATGTGTCTTGGTGTGATCCTCTTTAGATTCCTCTTGTTTGGGGTTTTCTGTGCTTTCTGGACTTGTAAGTTTATTTCTTTCACCAGTGTAGGGGAAGTTTTATGTAATTATTTCTTCAAATAGGCTTTCAAAACCTTGATCTCTCTCTTCTGGTACCACCATAATTCAGATGTTGGCACACTTGAAGTTCTCTGAGAGGCTCCTTATACTATCTTCAACTTTTTGGATTCTTTATTTTCCATTGGGTGTTTTTTGCTTCTTCGTATTTCAAATCTTTGACTTGATTTTTGCGATCCTCTAGTCTGTTTTTGGATCTCTACATATTATTTTTATTTCAGTCAGCATGTGCTTAATTTCTGATGGTCCTATTTCATATCCTTGAAGGTCTCACTAAATTTCTTCTAGGTTTTTAAAAGATTCTTGGTAACCTTATAACCATGGTTTTGAACTCTATATCCAGTATTTTGCTTTCATCTATTTATTTCATTTGTGACTTGCTTCTTTGTTTCCACATTCTGGCTACTTCCCTGTGTTTGTTTCTATGTACTGGGTAGCTGTTAAGTCTCCTTGAGTTGATAGAGTGGCCTTGTGTGGATGGTGTCCTATAAGGTCCAGTGTCTCAGCCTCCCCAGTCACGTGAGGTGGACTCTCTTGTTGCACCCCTCTGTGGGCTGTTTGCACAGTCTTGTTGTAGTTTTCCCTTGACTGCTGTCAGTATTACTGGGAGGAATTAACCTCCAGGCCATTTGGCTATAGTGACCAGTCTATCTACACTGGAAGATCTGTTCCACAGGAGACACCCTTATGGGGCAGGACTTGCTTCAATAGGGCTTTGGTGCCCACTGACTCTGACCCTTGAGTGTGTCTCCTGTGGATGTGAAGAGTTATAATTCGGTATGGTCTCACTGTGACCACTGGCTCTTGGATCTTCAGATTCCTTCTCTTTGTATGGGGTTTGGAAGTTCCCAGATGAGGCCCAGCTGTGAAGCAAGGCCACAGCTGCTGCCAGGCAGTGGTCCTTCTTTTGGAATCTTTGAGCTTCTCCAACCCAGATGCAGTTTGCTTTAGGTGAAAGAAAAGATATTTTAAAGCCCATGTGCACAGCTTGGGTGTGGTTATAAATTGGGTAGAGCAGGGTCTCTGGGAATCATCAGAGCAGGGCAAATAGCAATGGCTGCTCTGAACTGGAGAAGTCCCTGGTTTTCTGAGCCCCACGTCCCCGTGCAGGAAAATGATCACTGCGAGCACCTCTAAGAGTAAGCAACCCTCTTGTTCCTGTCCCAATGCCAGGCAGTCCAGTTTCTCCCCGTATGTGCCTGGGTCCCCCAGAGTCTTGCCCAGAACTGGAGTTCAGAGCAAGCAGGAGCTTGTTTCACCCTCCTGGTTTAAAGAGCAGCACATCCAGGTGCAGCACTTTCCACACGTCATACTGGTCTCATTGTGCTTTCTTCACCTCTCTAGTTGTGGAACTTCCTCTCATCCAGCTTTCCAGCAGTTCTGGGTGGTAGTTTCCTGCCATTTATTTGTGGTTTTGATGTGGTTGTGAGAGGCAGTAAGTTTAGGTGATTACCTATGCCACCACCTTGGTTTTTCCTCAAAAGAAAACTATTAAACATTAATTTATCCTGGTCTTTGAGCTTCAAATCACTAATTTGGTAACTTTTTGAAATTTTAGTTTAATATGATTCATAGAACTTGGCAACTACAATGTTATATGAATGCATTGAAAACAGATTATCTTTTTGGATTTAAAAATGAAACAAGTGTAAATATTTAATATAGCTCTGAGCAGCTCTTATGTCATGGTTGCCATCCAAGCATGTACATAATGAAACAAATTAAGAAATCCTGCTGAGATGCCGTCCACAGAACATGTGTTAAGAGAAAATTAAAAATGGCATAATATTAACAATTCGAAGAGAAATGTATTTTTTAGTTTCAAAATGATGGTGAAAGTCAGTGAGTTTGGAACTATAGCTCTTCACTTCTCAAAATGTTTTTTAAATCTGAAGGTCATAATCTGTTTATTTTTAATTTTATTAAAGAAATAGACATTTTGCTGTGCTTTCACCCCCACAGTTTACAAAACAGCAATCTAATTAGATTAGAACCAAATAATAATAGTAATGACAAATTCTCATACTTATGAGGCATTTAATATTAGGGAAATGGGTGATGAAAGAAAGAAATGTATGCAATATTAGGTTTATTTTAACCATTATACTATTTGATGTTTCGAACAAAATGAAAGGTACAGCTACCTGATTATCGACTTTGCTTCCTCTCCACCACCACACCCCCTTACACTTTACCTAGCCCATATTGTGCAGCCTCTCTTTCAGTTAAGATAGCCTGCTATTGAGTAAAAAGAATGTGGACCTCTTCTAGTTCTGGCCCACAGGAACCTCACATGCTGAGTTTCATGCGCCTTTTTCTTAGGCTTACTCGATGTAGTTAAATAATAAAAAATAAAACTTGGAAGCTATGTATTACAAAAATCAAAGCCCAAAGATGAAAAGGATCAAAATACCTCAATCTCTGAACTTGATATTGTGTGAGAAATCAATTTCTATTCCACTAAGCCTCTGAAATTGGAGGACTTGATTGTTATGGCACCTCCTGTTACCCTAATAATATTATCATTCTCATTTTAACAGCTATGGGAATTGAGAACTAGATCACAGATAACTTTCCTGCCCTGGTAGAGTCTATCAGATTTTCCCCTTGGACTGTGGAGTAAGAACATGCACTTTTTTTCTTTCCCATGCACCATTCTGTAAGAAATGAAACATTAATTTTTAGACACTCTCTGTGCACTTTAAGCTTCCGTATTTTGTGTGTGTGTGTGTGTGTGTGTGTGTGTGTGTGTGAGAGAGAGAGAGAGAGAGAGAGAGAGAGAGAGAGAGAGAAAGAGAGAGAGAGATAAAGAGAGAGAGAAAGAGAGAGAGAGAGAGAGTGCGTGTATTGATACATTGTGTGTTTATTTTTTATTTATTTTGGTCATTGTAAATGCACACATTGTGACCCTGCTATATGCACCCCAATATTTTTTTTTGCATATTTTACTTGATCTTTTAATTTTTATCAATGCTAATCCACTTTGTGTTTTGGCCCTTCACTACTATCAACAAACTCTCTTATTGTACAGTTTTATTTCCTGATTTTTTGTCCTCAGTTTTCAATTCTCTCTAATGATTTTCAGTGGCCAGTGCTCACAAATTATGAAGTTTTATGAGCAAAAAGAAAAAAAGAAATTAAAAAGCTTAAAACTATTCTCAGGATAGGTTTTATAATTGGGATTCTAATAATAAAGTAAGAGAGAACATAAAGAAATAGCTGAATTGAGCACACAAGGCTGATGATGCCTTTATTTCTCATTGATAGGCTAATAAATTGAAAACAGCCACATAAAGTATATGGAATGAAATGCCTTCATAAAATCACATAACTTGACAATAATTTAGCATGGGGATATAAGAAAGCCACACATCCTCAATCTGTTTATTTTTAAATGTTGCCCCATCAGCATCTTTCTCTATACTCTGTTCTGTCCGTGGTATAGCCGCTTCCTGAGTTAGGAAACCATAATGGATCCCTATATCATACAGAGTTTGGAGGACTTATTCATTTTTCCTGCAAAAGTTAAATAAAGTGCAAAACTTTCAGCCCATCAATCCTTTAGCAAGCTGTCCAAGGTGACATTTCATTAGCACATTTTGTCAGTGGATAAATCATACAGCATGCTCTGAAGAGAAGGTGGAAAACATCTAGTCCTTTTTCATTAGATCCATCTGCACTTGAACCACTGGAGATTACATACAAAAAGCACATGAGACAGAGAAGCGCTATCCTGTCTATAAACGGCATTAATCATTCATTCCCTTCAGAGCGTCTTAAGTCAGAGCCATGTCTCTGGTTAGGCCCCAAACTGGCTATTGAGTTTTGAGCTGCATGACAGTTACATTTCAAGGAAAATCAGAGACATAACGACCCCTGCCAGGCTTGATAAAGTCTTCATTCATCAATTAAGGGGTTCCAATAAGCGAAGATGGTCTCGGAAAAATAAGGAGACTTTCGTGGTAACACTTGCTGATTTCCCCTCCTCTTTCTTGGTTTGCTGCATTCCTGGGAATGGGGGTCACAATGTCTTATTGAAAGAACTGGGTTCGGAAGGAAGACCTATCACCCCGGGAGAGAGAGTCCCTTCCTACTTCTGCCTAAATGCAGCTCTATTTGGAGTCAGCTGGTAAGGAAAAGTTTTATGAGTATCTTTTTATTTCTCAAATGAAGTGGTTTTAATTCACTTCAAGTTCTCACTTTCTTTTTCTCTTTTGAACATGAAAGTCTATGGCAGTAGGAGTCTATCCCCTAGTCTCAGGATTTCAATTTTGTTGGATCAAATCGGGATGCTAGGAAAGTTTCCCAGTTTTAAATAGCAATGGTGTCAAAATGTTTCTGAAACATATGCTCAAATGTAAATTTTTGTTCTATAATACCATCCAGGGTATATCTCAAATCAAGATTTTTTTGTATGTATAAAGTGGGGAGAAGACATTTTTATAAGATGTACAGCACTTTCATCTGGCAAATTATCAAAATAAATGAAAAGGTCTTATAAATGAAGGGTGTTTCTAAACAAAATAATAAGCACAACATTCGGTTAATTCCTAAGTGCATTATAAAAAATAGCCTATGCCACTAAATGTATTTAATATCACTGAGGTCAGAATTTTTAGAAGATAATGTTAAATAAATGAGAGAAAAGGAAATATAATTTGTATTGCTTATTTATATGCACCAACAGAGCTGATTAATCAAAAGACATATCTAAGATCTCATTGTGCCAAATACAACATTTGGCAATGTTATGAAACTGAATCATGATTAAACTTTTTTCCCCCAAATTATTTCAAAGTGCTTTGTTTTCAATAAACTAATGTTTTTAATAAACCACTTGTGCTCCTAAGAGTATCACCTGGCTACTCCTGTTGCTCTAGAACAACATGGGGAAATGGGAGCGCTGGTGTTTGTGGGGAGACCTCCAGCAGGGACTTCCGCCACTGCCCTTCCACATACAGGCCTTCCTAGTAAAATTTCCTCTGAGCAAAATTCTGCAGCTGAGAAGCCTTAGAAAACCACTGTAACAATTAAGGATATTTTTTACTTTCACTGCCCCAAGACATAATTTATTGAAAAAACCCAACCAGAAATTTCCATATCTGAATCCAAGCCAATTACTGGCACAGAAAATTTGGATGTAATATTCTTTATTGCATTGATGGAATTACTGAAGTTGATTTGATGATCAGCAGCAATAGTCAACACCAACTCATTTATTAAAGTGATTAATCATGGTTTGTTATTAAGTGGACTCTCCAAATGTTTTCCCCACAACTTCTTGGCATTTTGTCTTATTAAAGAAGTATCTCAGACAAACTTTGGTTGTTGTTGTTGTTGTGTGAGTAAATAAGCATTTACTTATCTCGATCTCTATTAAGTTTCCTGGGGCCTATAACTTGGATTTGTTCAGTGATTTTTCCCCTTTATATAAAGTGCTTTTATGGAAATTTAATGTGATTTTCACAGCAGAGAGATTTTTATATAGAGTGTAGTCAAGCTGTAAAGGCTTATTACCCAAGTACATCTGATCATTAAGGTGGCAAAGCTAGAATCTGATCTGGTTTATCTGCCTTTCAGATCATGGACTGTCCTCAGATCCCTCTCATTCCCAATTGGGTCTAGGTCTGAAGAACGCATTTATTATAAATGATGATATTTCATAGTCTCATACTGTAAGGGCCCCAAGATTGAGGAATTAGCCTCCCCCACTGCCTGTTCCAGGATGTGACCTTTACGGTTAAAAATTAGACAGGAATGAGGTCAGTTATTTATGGTTGAAGATTAGGCAAGAATGAAGTCAGTCCCCAGAAACTCCCTACCCTGAAATGCAAAAAGCCAGAATGCAATATTTTATAACAAACATTAAAGGAAGGCTAGGTCCCGAGGGAGGTTTCATCCTGTTGACCGCTGTGGAATTCTCCCCCTGGGAACTGAGCTGACCACCTTGGAATGCACCTGCCAGAAAGAGACCAGCCTAACCTGTAATTATGGAAAAGACCACGCCCGGAGGTGCCTCAATAGCAGACTAGGACTTACCCAGAGGAATGGGAAGGGGGGAAGCAAAGGGGCTTGCAAGATTACCAGATGGGACTGTTGACTAAGCATAGACCCTGTCATAAAACATGTAATTAACGAGCCCAGCTCCCCTTCTTGGAATTTCTTTGTTCCCTTCCTCCCCCTCCATGTGTAACCCCACCTGCGTGTGGTTTTTGCCTTTATAAACTCATGTTCTGCAATTGCTCGGCGCTCCAGTCAGCCAGCACTTCCCTTGGGTTGCTGTCTGCCTGAGAAGCCACTGCGCTGCACTTGTAATAAATCCTCATGCTTTTTGCATCAAGTTTCGGTCTCAGCGTTTGACTTGGGGTCGTCGCCCACTCTGTCTGACTCACCGGGATCTTGGGACCTTACAATACTTATGGATTGAAAAGAGTCATAGGATAGAGGACATAAGAGGAAACTTCAGCCACACCAATATCCAAACTGTTTTAGTCTGCTTTACAAGTCACTTCAAATAAGAATAATAACAAAACAACATTCTCTGATATGGGCAATTTAAATTTTCTTCATGTTTTGTATGTGCCAATAGAAGTCTTTTTACTTTATACTCTGGCTAAAAATATTCCCCAAACATAAGTAGATTTGGCTTGAAAAGATCTTGGCATAAACTCTAACTTGATTTTTATTTAAATAGCAAAAATACTAGCATATGAACTAAACAGATACTCTCTCTCCCCCATTTTTTTGCAGGCCTGAGGTTTAAACACTACTCCTGACTTCTTTCTGCCCATTTCAACTTTCTCACTCTGGAGCTTTGCTCTTCCTGATGTCTATTTGAATATTGCTGCTCCACAATGTCAAGTTTATACATTAAAATCCCAGGGACACAGAGATACTCAGGAGTTGCTCCTGTCTCAATTTCAATTTCTCAGAAGAGAATGACTAGCTCAGTTTGAGTTGGTTGTTAGTGTAAACATGGGGTCAGCTAGGGCTGGAGGAGCCTTGGGGCTCACTTTTGTAGCACTAATGTGGCTACTGGGTTTGTTCTGTCAGCTGGGGTGGGGGCGGGGACGGGGCAGGAGGACAGAAAGCAGCACTAAGGCAAGGAAGGAAACAGGAGATATTGTTCCTGGCTAAGCAAACTAATCAGAGTTTCCCTAAAACACCACCAACGCCCAGATCTCCTTGGTGATTTATCCAGGAAAACACATACGTACTTGCCACCTTGACGTGACACATGCTCCATCCTTATCCACATTTCCTAATGGTAGTGCCACAGAGAAGAGCACCACAGATTTGAAGGCAGGCTGGTGGAGCAGTGAGGCTTCTAGTAAGAAAATCCCAGCAGAGAGGCATAAACTTGTGATAAAAGAAACCCCGAGTTCTAGGGAGGCTTGGGAGGAAAACCAGCTGAAGCCGGGAGCTTGAAACCAGCTTTCCAGAGTGTAGACCCCAAGCCTTCCCTGCATTGCAAACACAGCCTGGCACACCAGCTAAAATGCCCTGCCATTGTGTGTTGAATAATTAGCCCAGCATCCCTTCAACAGGATAAGCACTAATGAAAACTAAATATCTGGGCTTTAGTAAATCCATGATAACCGGCAACTTACAATTCTTATTGAGCTGAGGAATTGCCTGACATAAGTAAAGCTACCACCGACTCCTCAGCTATCGAAGGAATTAATGTCTTAATCTGTAAACCTGGCTCATGACTTGTAAGTTTATTTTCACTGCATGGTTAGCCTCTGCTTAGGCATGTTGCAATAAAGTGGAGGCAGCTCTGCCACTGCCATTCTCCTGCAATTCCTATTGTGCCTCAATCAGGTTATTACAGCTGGGTTTGCGGAGATTTACTATAACTGTAAATGTGGAAAAAAACCGACAGTGGAGTTTTATGGAAATACCTGTATTTCCACAGTAATTTACTCCAAGAACTATACATTTCACGATATTGTAAAATAAAATGTGCAGCAAAAATTCGTTGCAGCGATCTGTTCTTTAAGGGTGGATATATTGCCTGTCATATGTATATGATGTAAATAGAGGTTTCATTTTCAAATATGTACCTGCTGTTTAAACATTTTGTTGAAATAAAATAAAATATGTATGAATGTTTCTGGACTCAGACTTATCAAGCTGTGTTGAAGGTAAGGTTTAACTTTCTTTAAAAGTGAACTTTACATAAAATGTCAGTGAGCCACTGAAACAAAAGCTACTGTTGGGAGAAAACTGTTAAAAAAAAAAATAGCAGAAACCAGTTACTCATCTTCCAATTAAATGTACACAATTGAGAATGCATATGTATCTAACACTGTGGATGAGAAAGTATTAGAACACATGGTCTTTATTCTCATGGTTCCATCGCATACCCCTAATTTACAAGGTTCGCGTTTGTTCTGCTTTCCTAAGATAGCTGTATATTGTTTTCAGGTGTTTCTCAAGCAATCTCTTAACACTTCTACAAGCATGAGGTAGAGTAGCAGAAGCTAGCTGATGTTGCAGGATAAAAAGGCACACAATCCTGAAATTGCACTCTACTTGAACATGTGGTGAAGAGAGAGTTGAATAACTTAACTAGTAAAAATTAAAATATTACGCTTTAGATACTGATAGAAATTCTTGTTGGGTAGAAAGGAAATTCCCTTAGAATAAAACCAGAGATTTTAAAGAAATGTAGTCTTAATGTACAGTTCCAAACCCCTGCCGGTATTCCTTTACTCTTTTCTGATTTTCAGATAAATGTCGCCAGAATACTTTGAGAGGTTTCCTTTGGAGCACCCATATTACATTACTTCACAAGATCAGTTTCCCGAAAGTCATAATAAAGGAAGAATTCAAACAAACAGATCCTTAACTATGTATGAATGTTCTTCTTTTTACCATGTGTCTATTTGAATGCTTACATCCTGCTGGTCTGTGCTCATTAAAACATATATCCTGTCTAAAAGAAAGCTTCCAAACTTTTTTCTTTCTTCCTTATTTTTTAAACGTATATTTTTTATTGATTTCAGAGAGAAAGAGAGAGATAGAAACATCACTGATTAGAGAGAATCATTGATTGGCTGCTTTCTGCTCGACCCCTACTGGGGATCAAGCCCGAAATCTGGGCATGTACCTTTGACCAGAATTAAACCTAGGGCCCTTCGATCTGCAGGCCAATGCTCTGACCACTGACCCAAAATGGCTAGGACCAGAATTTCTTAAATACCTGATATCCAGCAAGCTGGGTTGGACACACTGGAAGGGAATCCAGGAGCCTTTTTATTTAATCATGACCCCGGAATGCATCCTGTCATCATTTCTCAGATTCTCTTCTAGACTTATCACTAGAATCTCAAATTCTCTGGAAGGGCATCTCCAGTTCCCCATAGACGTCTCATGAAGAGTCCAGCCCTGAGCTTGTAGCTCAGTTGTTTGAGTGTCACCGAATGCACCCAGAGGCCCTGAGTTCCATTAGTTGTGGCACATGCCTGGATTGTGGGCTAGGTTCCCAATAGGGTGTTTCAGGAGGCAGCCAATCAATATTTTCCTCTCTCATCAATGTTTTTCTCTCTCCCTCTCCTTTCCTCTCTCTCAAATAAATAAAAACTTATTTTTTTAAAAAAGAATATATCCAATAACTTATTTTTCACAATCATCATTTTAATAGCTTGCGGATTCCCATAAGTCTTCCTACCATAGAAACTCTCTACAGGCTAAAGATCCATGAGAAGACAGAAGGACAATAAAATTATTTTAAATCATCATCAGTTCCTTTACTACATGCATTTTTGATACATATACCTTCCTTAATTTTGTGATCTTTGTGTCTTCATTCTTAGTATCTTGTTATAAATTTTGTATTGATATGCATTAGGTATTATGTTTTTGAATTCACTCTCTCTTAAAATAATGGGTTTGATGGTTTATAGAAATACTAGAGGCCCAGTGCACGATATTCATCCCTCAGCCCAGCATGTGCCCTTTAGCAGTCCAGGAGCCCTTAAGCTGCAGTTGGACATCCTTAGGCCTGCCAAGGAGGTGGGAGAGGCTCCCTCCCTTGCTAAACTCACCATGTGCTCGCCAGCCCTGAGCCTGGCTTATGGCTGAGCAGTGCTCTCCTATAGGACTGCACTGCCCACCACAGGGCAGCTCCTGCACTGAGCAGTTGTCCCCTGGTGGTCAGTGCATGCCATAGTGACCAGCAGTTCAGTCTATTTGCATATTACCCTTTTATTATATAGGATAATTATGATGTTCATTATTATGTTCTTATTGTTTGTTTCTGCTCTTATCTTTATTATTTTCTTTTTTCATCATTTTGGTTTTCATCTTTCTTTTTTCTCTAGCATTTATAGTGAAATGAAGAATATACATATTATTTTCATGTATAGATTTAAAGCTATTAATTTGCTGCTAAGTATTTCTTTAGCTGAATTTTGAAATTTTTGCTGTATTTTCATTCTCATTCATTTAAATATTTTAATTTCTTATATGAATTCTTAAATTACCCATGAGTTATTTAAAAGTGTATAGTTTAACTTACAGATATTTGGGGTTTTGTAAATGCTATTGTTATTAAATTCTATGGTTAGAAAATACACTCTGATGTTAATACTTTGAATATATTTTAGATTTGTTCTGTTGCTCACCAATATTCTCTGTCTTGGTGAATGTGCCCTGTTTACTTCAGAAACTACTTATTGTGTAATTGTTAGGTTTAATGAAATAAGTATTGATTTATGGTGGTTGACACAGTTGTTTAGATCCCCTATATGCTTACTAATCCTTTTGCTTAATTTTTCTATTAGTTGCAAAAAGAAGGGACTTTCCTAACATGATTTCTTGATTATCTGTTTCTTTACTTATTTCTGTCAAGTGAAATTTTCATCTTAGGCAGATACATATTGTTTTATCTTTCTGACAAATTGATCATTTAATTGTTATAAAACATCCCTCTTTTGCTTCAATAATACATTATAATTTGTCTTGAAATCTATTTTAGTTAACATTAATATATTCATTCCAACTGTCTGATGCTTACAATTTCTAAGTTATTTCTTTTTCTACTCATGTGTATTTAACCTTCATGTGTCTTTATATTAAAAGTGTATTCTTATAGATAATATATGGCTAGATATTGAATTTTTATTCATTCTAATAATCTATTTCTTACTTGTGTATTCATTCAAACAATATTTAATATAATATAAATATAATGTAGTTCAGGTTTATTTTATTTGTTTTCTGTTTATCCCCTTTGGTTTTTTATTCTTTTTCTTATTTTTTTATTTGGATATTTTTAGATTTATAATTTATTGATCAATGAACTTTTGTTACATTTATTTGTGTCACTATTTTAGTGTTTGCTCTAGGAATTACACTATGAATTGTTAACTCCTCACAGTCCGCTTATAGTTAATATTATAGAACTTCACATGAAATGTAAAAACTTTCAGTTTTGTAGGTCCATTTAGCTCCACTCCATACGTCATGCTGTTGTCAGATGTGTCACATCTGCATCCATCATAAGCCTCACAACATAACACTATCAATTCTGCTTAAAAGAGCCTGATGCATTTTAAAGAAATGATCTGTTCTCAACATTTGCTAAATATCTTCATTCATTACAAATATATATATCTGAATTTCCATCAGCTGCTTTTTTCTTCATCCTGAAAGTTATCATCCACTGCAGTGCAGATATGCTGGCAAAATATTCCCTTACTTTTTTTCTTCTGAAAATGTCTTCATTCGCCTTCATTTTGAAGAATAGTTCCATTCCATATGCAGTGCTAAATTGACTGTTTATTGGCCTCTATTATTTCTGATGATAAGTCTATGATGCATAAGCAGCATATTTTATGGGGCTAATTGAGTGAGTGTCAAGCACCAAGTTCAGAGAAAACACTTTAAGTCAAAAGGTATCAAAAGAGGAGACAGTGATTTATAAAAGTGAAGCGGGGAGGGAAACTACTAAAATTGAGGAGCAAATACCTCCCCAGACATTCTTCATGGTAAAACAATTCAACTGGTGACAACTACATATACAGAAAACAATCATTCAAAGTCTCTTAAAATTCTCAGAAACACAAATCAAGAAAATCTACTCAATCTTGATAAGACTGGGGAGGATCTGGGGCATTTTGGTGGCTCTTTCCCTTCACTCCCCTCTGTTAAAGGAGCTCCACTTCCGGTGTAAATAGTGGACAAGACAGGGACTCTCTTTCCCCCAGCTCACAGCCTGGGACTATTGTTTCTCCTTGGAAGGAGCTGGCTGCTCACTTTTCTCTTCCTCTCCCAACCCTGTCTTACAGAAGCTCTCATTCCAGACAGGAGGGCAGGCCTAGTGGAGGGGGTCTCTCTCCCCCTTCCCAGCCTCTACTTGTAGTGACGAAGCTCTGTGCCAGGTGCACCAGGCCACCATATGAGACAACTTGGAGCCTCTTACACTCCTGGTGTTGTTCTAAACCAGTGGTCTGCAGACTCATTAGTCAACAGAGCCAAATATCAAAGTACAATGATTGAAATTGTTTTTGAGAGCCACATTTTTTAAACTTAAACTTCTTCTAACACCACTTATTCAAAATAGACTTGCCCCGGCCTTGGTATTTTGTGGAAGAGCCACACTCAAGGGGCCAAAGAGCAGCATGTGGCTTGTGAACCGCAGTTTGCAGACCACGGTTCTAAACTGATGCAGCTGCTCTGGTAGTTCCTCAAGAGGTTAAACATGCAGTCACCATATCACTCACCAATTGCATTACTAAGCACATATCCCAGAAACAAAAAACTTACATCCACACAAACACTTGTACATCGGTGTTTCTAGCAACATTATTTATAAAGCCAAACAATTGAAATAAACAAAATGTCTATCAGTTGACAAATGGATAAATCAAATGTGGTATATCCATACAGTAGGACACTATTCGGCAATACAAATAAATGATGCATACTACAGCATGGATGAAAATGAAAATATTATGCGAAGTGAAAGAAGCCTGTCAGAAAGACCTGATGCTTTATGATTCTATCCATGTGAAATATCAAAAGTAGCCTAATTTATATAGACAAAAAGTAAATTAGTGGTTGCTTAGAACTGGCAGGTTTAGGGCACAGGGAGAAATCAGGACTGACTGTTAGCGGTATGGATTTTTTTTCAAGGGGACCAAATATCCAAAAGTTAAATTGTAGTTATTGTTGTGAATTGAATGAGAAAACATTGAATTGTGTTCTGTAAATGATGAATTGTAAGGCTGACATTTTATATCACAACCTTCAACACGTTCGATTTCAGAGAGAGCCTGTTATTTTTAGGACAAGAGAGCAAATATTAATCAGTGAGTATTTATTGAGGACCTAACAGTGTCTAACTCTGTCTAAGCAGTGTAGAGGATACAGGGAAATGTAAATGAAAACCGAAAAGCCCATCCAGCTTTATGTTTTATCTACATGATTGCAAATATCCAGATGGTGAGAGCCACTTTTGAAAATATAAATGCTTAGATAAAAGCATTCTCCTTTTAATTCTCTCCCTCCAGTATGTTCTCTGTCTGTCAACATTTCACACTGGCATCCAATTAACTGTGCTGCAAAGTCCCACTTGGTAAGCAAGAATGTTGACTTCATTATGTTTTCATTACAGTTTTCAATAGTTTCTTCTGCAATGAAAATTTAGTTTATAGTATGATCAAAGTCGTTAGCACACCACCTGTCCTAAGTCATAATACTTACCCTTTTTAATGGAATAAAGGTTACAGTTGGAATTCTTTTAAACAACCAGGGGAAATATGCATATTATATTGCAAATTTGAGACACTTTTTCTGCAAACTTAGCTTTTTTCCTTTTTTCTTTTGGCTTTTATTTAGTTGTTTAGTGTGTTGATATTTTCATCACAACAAATGCTATTTATACCAATATTACAGTGAAAAGATTTAACTTAAAATTTCTCTTAAAAGTATTTATAAATCATTATAAAACTGCTTCAAAATATGCAAAAACTCATGAACATTTCTTAAACCCTCCAAAGTAGGTTAGGTATTTTAAATATTTTGAGAATGTTATGTAATAAATTCAGTAAAAATGGAAGCCTCTGGTGGTTATCTTTATATATATTTTAAGACCAATTAAGTTTTAAACAAGATTCTCATTTATTATTATAGTTCTTTCTTTCCTGGAAGAAATTATTTTAAATAGAAAAGATTGCTGAGTCTGGTATTTCAAAAAGAAAAAGTATTTTAATCATGGCTAAACTAGAGGGGGGTATCTCATAGAGGTATAGTAATGATTAGATTTACTAAGGCTTTATATGAATACTAGAGGCCTGGTGCACAAAATTTGCACACTCAGGAGGGGGTCTCTCAGCCTGATCTGCACCCTCTCACAATCTGAGAGCCCTTGGGGGATGTCTGACTGGTGTTTCAGGCAATTGGACATCCTTAACACTGGCACAAAGGCAGGAGAGGCTCCTGCCACCACCATTGCCCTTACCACCTATGAGCCCAACTCAGGGTTTCTGGCTGAGCAGTGCTCCCCCTGTGGGAGCACAATGACCACCAGGGGCAGCTCCTGTGTTGAGTGTCTGTCCTCTGGTGGTCAATGCATGTCATAACAAGTGGTTGAGCAGCCTTAACATATCATTAACATATTATGCTTTGATTGGTTGAACAGCTGACTTGATGACCAGACACTTAGCATACTAGGCTTCTATTACATAGGGTATTGATTGATTTCAGAGAGGATGGGAGAGGGAGGAGAGAGATAAAAACATCAATGATGAGAGAGAATTATTGATCATCTGCCTCCTGCATACCCCACACTAGGGATGGAGCCTGCAACATAGGCATGTGCCTGGCTGGGAATCAAACCATAACCTCCTGGTTCATAGGTCAACACTCACCCACTGAGCCATGGCTGCTGGGCCACTAATGCTTTTGTTAAAAAAAATTTTCTCAGGACAGTGCCTGTCACACAGTCCTCAATAAGTGTTAGTTAATTTTTACTCTCTTCAGTTGCTAATATTTATGAATTGCTGATAAAGTTGGGCTTCCTGGAATTGCAGACCCTCATAGAGCTTGCTCACCTCGGGCTTTTGTTTCACCACCCTTCCTCTTCTCTCTTGTGACACATATTGCTTATAGTTCGGAGCACTTGGACTTTGCCTGTGTATCTGGAAGTCAACATGCTGTATCAATCTGTCCCTCAGTACTGCTATTAACAATGGCTCTATTTTGACACCACACAAAAAATAACTTTATTTAAGTTGTAAATAAAACTTCTAGGCAATGTAGCAAAAGAGGTGGCAGGGGATTTGGTGATAGAAGCAATTTCATGGTGCCACTAGCATTGGTTTTTTGTTTTGTTTTGTTTTTTGTTTTTTTTAATCTGAAACTATTGCCATGGTTTTAGAAAATTTTCTGCTAAAAACATGCTTTCAATGACCACTGCAAATGATTTGGAAAGTTAGTATTTTCTTCTCCTTTTTACCTTTGACCTCAGAGATCCAGCCCAAATATACTCATGGTTGAACTGAGAGTCAAGGTTGAAGAAGAGTAAAATTATTTTTGATAGCTTGTTAAATCACCACTGTGTTGCTGTATGGAGGAAAAGATGACATTTCCTATTTTCTATCTAGGAAGTGCAATTCAGATTAAACGGATTAAACCTCATGATGTGGCAAATATGGAGCTCCCAGTCCTACATTCTGGCCTATGATATCCTGATATTTGGCAAACAAGACAAAACAAACATACTGGACATCCAAAATGCTAATTGGAAGTGAATATCCCAACTCCATCTATAATAAAACTAAAAATTTGCCTAGATATTTACAAAAATCTAAAATATTAAGGCAAGTTGACTTTATTTTGTGTCTCTGACTCAGGCCTGACCAAGTGATTTTAGGGGCATAAAGTATCAGAGATAAAAGCTGAGAAATGCCAAAACCTTTCTATTACTAACTTTATATATTCATGTTATCTTCTCCAAAATTTATAAATAAAAGTTTTTAAAAAGCATCTGAGTATCATGTGTTTGTGTGTTTGTTTCTTTGTGTATAATGCATTCACTAGTTTCAGAAATAAAGATATTGCTTAAAGTGGTATATATTGAGTTATTTAATTTCTAACTCTGTCCCTATCCATTCCTTCTCTCTCATAATCTTATGTTTGCATTCTATAAGTAACTACTTTAAATCTTATTTTCTTGGATATATTTTCCATACTATGTAGGGTAATATAGAAAATCTGAAAATCATTTCTATTTCCCTCTGATTTCACACAAATAGTCACTTATTACAAAATTTATCTAGATATCATTTTTCACCAAACAACGTATTCTGGAGATATTTTTTTCTTTATTCTATATTAGTAATCAAAAGTATCCTAGTTCTTTTTTCTCTCTCTCTCTCTCTCTCTCTCTCTTTATTTTTTAAGGTATTACATATGCATCCTATCCCTCCCATTCTCCCTGACCCCTGTTCATGCCCTCACTTCCCTGGTGTCTGTGTCCATTGGTTAGGCTTATATTCATGCATACAAATCCTTTGGTTGATCTCTCCCCTTTACTCCAACCCTTCCCTACCTTCGTTTTGAGTTTTGATGGTCTGATCAATGACTCTCTGTCTCTGGATCTGTTTTTGTTCAGTTTATGTTTTTTATTATATTCCACAAATGAGTGAGATCATGTGGTGTGTCTCTTTCTCTGACTGGCTTATTCACTTAAGGTAATGCTCTCCAGTTCCATTCATGCTATTGCAAATGGTAAGAATTCTTTTTTTTAAAACCACAGAGTATAATTCCATGTGTAGATGTACCACAGCTTTTTAATCCACTCATCTGTTGATGGGCACTTAGGCTGTTTCCAAATCTTAGCTATGGTGAATTGTGCTGCTATGAACATAGGGGTGCATATATCCTTTCTGGTTGATATTTCTAGTTTCTTGGGATATGTTCCTAGAATTGAGATTACTGGATCAAATGGGAGTTTCATTTTTAGTTTTTTGAGGAAACTCCATACTGTTCTCCACAGTGGCTGTACCAGTCTGCATTCCCACCAGCAGTGCAGGAGGGTTCCTTTTTCTCCTCATCTTTACCAGCACTGTCATTTGTTGATTTGTTTATGATAGCCATTCTGACAGGTTTGAGATAGTACCACATTGTCAATTTGATTTGCATCTCTCAGATGATTAGTGACTTTGAGCATGTTTTCATATGTCTCTTGGCCTTCCTTATGTCCTCCTTTGAAAAATATCTACTTAGGTCCAATGGCCATTTTTTGATTGGGTTGTTTATCTTTCTTTTGTTAAATTGTATAAGTTCCCGGTAAATGTTGGAGATTATACCCTTATCATGATAACATTGGCAAATATGTTCTCCCATGCAGTGTACTTTCTTGTTGTTTTGTTGATGGTTTCTTTTGCTGTACAGAAACTTTTTATTTTGATGCAGTTCTTTTTTATAAATAATTGCAGACTATTTCACAGTGCGAATGTATATAATATATTTAACCAAATTCCTACTGATGAACATTATTCTGAAAACTATAGGATCAGCTACTGGAGTACTATGCAGTCTAACAAAAATGAATTCCAATAAACCTCTTGCTTCAAATATGACCTATGGAAAATGTAGGAATCCCCACATTTATCCTGAAACACGAACAAACTCAACCTGAACAAACTCAAAATTAATGATCTTCTTGGATCATTCAGAGGACTGATATCACCGGGCCAATCGCCATCCACAATCTGAAGACACAGGCAAATAGAAATACAGTCAAGATAACTGACCTGAAGCAGAAGCCTCAGGAGCTATAACCTGGTAGGGATTTTCTGGAATTGTTGGAGACTTAGTATGGACTAGCTTGAGAGTGAGAAACTTCTGAGGTCCAGGCCTTAGAGGAAAACTCATACTTTCATTGGCTTTAACTCAAGGAACCCTACCAGGTTCTCACAGTGAAGAATCAAGAAAAATCCATTGTATTTTGACAGAGTAAAAGAAAAATTACCATTTGGATATGCCCATTTAATTAAAACACACACACACACACACACACACACACACACACACACACAAAAAAAAAAAAAAAAAAAAAAAAAAAAGGACTCCTTCCAAGAGGCAAAACTTCACGGTACACCATACCAAAAAGGAAGAAGGGCAGTTACCCAGTCCCAGCCCCTCTCTCCTTCCTGTCTTACCTAAGAAGGTGAAGGGTAAAGTAGCAATTGTGAAGGACATAGACCCACTAAAAGAGTAAGACTAAATTACAAGATTACAAAATGCTTATCTTCTCCCAATTTTACTACCATATCACTAGGGCTCCAGTATAATAACAATAGATTACACATGAAAAGCCTACCAGAATGAGACTCAATTTAAAAGAGAGTTCCAATGGAATAACCATCCTCCCTCATTGTGCCCTCCCTCCCGTGAGAAGAGACAGAAACTAAAATACTTGAGAAAGCCTCTGTCATCTACAATTATTATACATGCCTAACTTCTAGTTAGATTAACATAAAATCTTACATGTAAAGCCTATTTATCTCAGTTCCTCTTACCTGGTACATCATGTCTAATTTATTTTTTATAAATAAGATTCAAACTATATTAAATACCAAGAAAACTACACCCAGGTGTATCATATTCAAATTACAGAACCCAAAGACAAAGAAAACCTTGAAAGAAGAAGAAGAGTAAAACAACTTACTTTTAGTAAGGTGTCCTGGAGGAACAAGAGTAATAATATTAGTATAATTTTCACCAGAAACCGCACAAGCAAGAAAAAATAAAAGTAAAATATTTGAAATGTGGAAAGGAAAATATCTATATAGAATGAAATCATCCTTCAAAAGTAAAAGAGAAATAAAGACTTTCTCACACAGACACAAACTAAGGGAAATCATTACCAACACCTGCTCTGTAAAAGGTTAAAAAAAAGTTCTTTAAGAAGAAGGAAAATGATATATTTCTGAAGCTTGCATCTATATAAAAGAAGGAAGACTGCCAGAAAAGGAATAAGTAAAGAATAAAAAATAAAAAAAGCTTTATTTTTCTTTTACTTGATTGGCCTAAGATTTTTTCAAAGCAATAGTTATTTTTTATTGTTGTTTTTCAAGTAATAATAGCAAAATTGTATTGAGTGGTTTTAACATAGGAATATGTGAAATAAATGGCTACAATATTATAAGAGGTAGAAGGGAGGAATTGGGGGTAATATTCTTTTGTAAGTATCTGTATTAATCATGAAAAGCTATAATATTATTTGAAAGTGGACTTAAATTAATTGAAAATGTATATTGTAAATCCTACACACTACATAATTCCAAATATATGACATTCTGAAAAAGAAAAAAAAAAACACTATAGGGACAGTAAAAATATCAATGGTGCCCAGGCGTAGTGAGTGGTTTAAATAGTTGAAACAAGAGAAATTTTTAGGGCAGTGAGAGTCTTTTTCATGATACTATACTTGTCGCATATGAGATAGCTTTCAAAATCCATAGAACCATACACTGGATATCTGTAAATAAGCCAGGACTAAATGGTGACAAACCAATATTGACTCCTCCTGATGATTCTAATTCAAAACCTATAGCTTCAGAAAATTCAGTAAATGATAGCTTAACACAGTAAGCTAAAGTGGGCATGTAGCAAGGATGAAGTCTGAGCAATCTCCATTCTTGTTAAATTGTATATAATGGCGAATTGACAACACTGTTTCAGTTACTTGAATATTATCCATCTATAGCAAAAAAAAAAATAAGCATCTTTTTCTTCTTTATAAGACACAATTTTATTATTTCCAGCAGCATGGATTGCTGTGTCTAATTACTGCCAGAAGAAGGACTCTAGATCATTGATTATAAAACTAATCATGATTTTTGGCAGCCATTCCCCAAATTTTGACTGCTTTATGGCTAATAATCTTTATATTTATAGAGCAAACAGAAGAATAAAAAAGCACAGTAGTTCTGGGACAAAGAACCATATGCACTCGATTGACCCTCGAGGATGTAATGCTAAACACAGTACAACAAATGGGTCTCATTATAATAATAATCATAGAATGTGCAATTAAAGATTGGAAAACAGCTAAAGAAATATATATACCAAGCACTGTCAAATAACAGTCAACTGAAGTCCCCAACACAAGAGCATCACTGAGCAGAATTTTGAGGCCCCATTCTAGAGGAAGGGGCTGTGTAATGGATCAGCAGTTTTCCGGGAAGAGCAAAGCCATGGATTTCCAACAAGCCCTGCTTGATGTTACCTAACGCCTCATTTTACTAATTAGGAAACTGTGTGTGTGTGTTGCCGGAAGTCAGAGAGCTAGCAGATTCCTCTTTCTATAGAATCTAATGGTTGTTATTTGAGGTTCAGCTGACAAATATTGAGGGCCAAACTAGCTGATACTATTAAATGCATTGATGGCCATCTAAGATCAGGGTCCACTTTGTACTTAGAGACTCTCAGTCTATGTACAAGCTGCATGCACAAGCCCTAAATCCCTAAGTGGTCCAGAATGCCTTTGGTTTCCCAAAATGCTGGAGGGCATGTCTGTATTTAGTGGCTTTTCATAAAGCAGATACATTGGCTCAGAAATGAGAAGGAAAAAAAATGAGAGTTAACATTTAACAGCTACATTAAATAAATGTAGACCAGAAAATCCACATATATTTCATATGTCTCTCACAAAACACTTAGAATAGTGACATGTCCTCTTTGAAGATTATAAAAATCGGAGGCTCCTAAGTTTAAATAACTGGCACAAAGTCCTATGGATAGAAAATGTCAAAATTGGATTGGGACTCAGGTTAGTGCTGTTTTACTTCACCCCAGTGCTTCCCTGACAATGGACACAGACACTTAACTGATTGCTCTTGTGGACGAAAGGAGCCACATGCTGACCTGACAAGCTCAGGGGAAGCCTGCGTGGCAGTCTTGCAAACTCAGAGACCTAAAATAACTACAAAAGATGGTTTGAAAATTAAAAATTTAACTACAAATAGGTTATAGTGGGTAGTCAGGTCCTAGACCTATATTTTCCCTGACAAAGATCAACTTAGATATTCTTTACAGAGCCCATTTGCCTTTGCCTCTAAGATAAGATAACATATCTGTGAGATGTCTCAGTAACTTGTAACTTCCCTTTTCTGGAGCCCCTGGGGCACAACCAAATGTGTTGGGCTCCAGGACAGATGCCTCAAATTCCTTCTTTAGCATGCTAATTATTCCTGGACCCACCTAAGTATGTGTCCATTATTATACTTTTTATCCAATCCCAGGGTTTTCTCACTGCTTTGCTTTCTTCCACCTCCTTACTCAATCACCAATGAATTCCATGTAACCCACCAATGTCCCTCCTTTGATTGAATGTATAAATAGAGATGTAACCTGCCATTCTCCTGAGCATTATCTCATTTCATTGAGGTCCTGCTTCCCAGAATATGTTGACAGTTTGGCTCAAATAAACTCAAAAAATTCTTTACAGGTTTCAATGTTTTTTTCGTTAACACTCTTAACTTGAATATTGAGCTTGCTGCTTTCAACATAATGGGTATTAATAATTGCGAGCAATTATGGGAAAGTAGCAGAAGAAACACCCATTAAAAAGGGGGATAGTTGTAAAGGATCTAACACTTTAATAGTTTTATAATATTAAGACATGTATAAAATATAGAAAAGCACTATTCTTATTCTTATGAGTAACATAACAGCTCAGAAACAACAAATAGCTCACACTGCCCATCATAGTTTTGGACGAATCAATGGCATTAATATTGACTTTTCAAATAAAATAACATTTAATTGATCTTTAATCCAAAATCTCTAGGCAGTGCAGGAGTTCTGAAATATCAAGCTTTGAAGTCCTTGAAATTGGAAAAAATGTACACATTTTTTATATGATCCTACCAGGCCAGTAATAGTAGTGGAAATGGGACAAGTGGCATTTGTAATTCTTTGTCTTATTACTAAGTTGTAAAATAGTAGACTTCTATTGCCAAAATACATGTCAGTTAGTTTTACAGGAAATAAAGGGAGATGTTCTTTTGGCTACTGATTTACATGGTGTGCAAATGTTACCTAAAGAGCAAGATGAAGATGTGAGAAATATCTGCTGGGTTACCTCACAGCTTTGGAACTGATGATTATACTGTATATTAAATGATGATTCTGTACACCAAAGTTCTTGTTTAATTACTGAATGTGTGTTTCTTAGAAAAACTTAATATCTGCCAATTTATCACCTTGATAGCACGTTAAATAAAGCCAGAACTTCAGATAACCTATTTAGGCTCATTTTTCTCTTGACAATTTTTTTAAAGAAAAATTTCTGGTCTATTTTTCCAACTTTCTGAATCCACTACCTCCTTTTCTAAATATCTGATAGATTTTTATATTTTTCTCTATAGGTATTCTATTCTCACCTCTCTTGGATTTCTTCCAGAAAGCCCTTAGTTGAAATTCTCTTTTATTCTTGGTTTCTATATATGTAAAATGGGATAAAATATTTCTTCCTTAAGGTTGAAAGGATGATATCTTTGGAACATGATGCTCAGAGTGGCTTCCCATTATAAGGGTCTAGAGAGAAGAGCTCATGTTTCATTTATCCTTTAGCTCAGTAATTGTCTTTTCCAAGTTGCTAAATGAATGTTGATTGGATACAGACACAGGTTGAAAATTTTAGACAGAAACAAATGTCTTGCCCTGTGGACTTCAGAGTAAAGAAGCTAAAAGAGATATATGCAATCAGAGAACATCAGTACAGTTACCTGTATATATAAAAACCTAAGCGACCGAATGACCAAATGACCAGTCAACCAGTTGCTATGGCATGCAACTGGTGATCAGTGTGCTCCCATACTGTGGATGGCCAACCTCTCTTGGTCCCTCCCCCAGCCAGCTGCCTCCTCCCACCCCCAATTGGCCCCTATCGTCTGCCAGGCTGAGGGACCCCACATTTGTGCACCTGGCCTCTATTATGAATATAAAAGTATTATGTATTAAAGTACTATAAAACATAGATTTATAAAGGATTCTAATAAACCACATTTGCAATATTGCTTCACTTGGAATCTCCTATGGCCACAATGCCTGTGGAATGGTGAGGGGTCCTTCAGCCTAATTGAGGTAGTCAATCAATGATTCTTTCTCATCGTTGATGTTCTATCTCCCTCTTATGTGTGAATGAAGTTTGATGATATTCGTAAAAAACATCTAGAGCTGTTAGTATGGGGTGATTCTGTGTGTAGTTGCGGATCCTGTGTAGGGGGAGATGTGGAAATCCCACTCAGGCTCTCCCCTGCCCAGGGATCCCCCATACTTGCATCCCAATGACCTATCAGATTAATTGCACTGAGAAAGCCTTGTGCAAAAGAATACCAATCATATTCTTCCAAACATGAAGTTAGGTAACTTCTTAAGAAAGCTGAGATAGGAAGAATTAATTAAGTGCTCTCTTTTTGGATGGCCTTTCTCTGAACACAGATAGAGAAGTATGCGATTAGTAGGAGACACAGTATTTGTTCTAAGCATCCTCCTTGAATTTTCAACTATCTTTTTAGAGGAAACACAATGGGGCCCCCTTAAATATGGACTCGTACATCTTTTCCTTCAGAGCTGGGGAGTAACACCTTTCAGGGCAGGGGAGAAGGAGCCTAAAAATACATTTTTATCCTGTTCTTTTTAATACATTTCCCTCTTTGACATAATTGTCTTAAGGTGGTAGAACTTGACCCTGGTAAGATATTGGCTTTGAAGAGCTTACATTCTGGACAATAACAAAGAACAGGACCCAGGGAAAATGGATTTAAAAATGTTAAAAGGTTAAATATGGTTTCGGTCTTTGAATAAGAAAGACTACAAGAGCAATTCAGGATTGTCATCCTATTAGGATATGAAATATAAATTTTCTGCAGTATCTCTTGCATGTGAGTCCCACAGATCACAGTGTGGATATTAGTCTTGATGGGGAAATGATTTGGTTGATATGAGAGAGATGAGAAAAGCTAACAGCTTACTTTTACCACTCCATTTAGACCCATCTCCACAGACTTATACAGTGACCTGATAGAACTGGCTATCAGGCTCTGTAGTCTCTGCTCCCAGACCTCCCCTTGCCAAGACGGAGAAGGTACCCACAGAAACAGCAGGGTAAGCCACACTGATCAAGGCAGCAGGAACAGTCCCAGTTAAAAGACCCCCCTGGGCCAATTTTCTACCTTGATAATTCCCACCGCCTTTTCTGATGCGGTGTTTACTACCTGGTGGGGGATTTTCTAAAAGGATTTACCATGGTGATCCCTGGTTCTTTCTTCTTCGACTGTACTCATTCCCCATGGCGTCCGTCACACAAGAAGTCACAAGGACAGAAGGAAATAAAGGGGAAAATGTTAAATACTTACTTTATATATGTAATAATAGATGCTTGATTCTCTTTGATCTTTACAGAAAACTTGAAAGATTTATTATAGTGACTCCCATTTTATGGAATAGAAAACCAAGACTTGAAGAAAGAAGTAATTTAGTATTGTAGTTGACTCAATCAAAATTCAAAAGCTGGATTCTGACTTAAAAGATTATGAATTTGCCTGGCCAGCATGGCTTAGTGCTTGAGCATCAACCTAAAACCAGAAGGTCATGGTTAGATGCTCAGTCAGGGCATATGCTTGGGTTGCAGGTTTGATCCCCAGAGTGGGGCATGCAAGAGCTAGTCAAACAATGATTCTTTCTCATCATTGATGTTCTATCTCCCTCCCTCTCTGAAATAAATAAAAACGTATTTTGTAAAAAAAGATCATGAATTTATTTAGTCACTCTCTGAGATTTTCAATATAGTTAAATGTTTTAGGAAGAGCAATTTTCAAGTCACAAGCTTTCTATTGTATAATCTGAGGTACAGAGACTTGACTTAGTTCATCCTGATTTACTGCTGCCTATTTCTACCAAGTACTCCTAGTTTCATCTCCAACTTGGTGCTTCTTGTAGGCCCAAATAGTCTAAACTGAAGGATTATTATCCTGCCTTGTCTTTGGTGCACATTCTCATATTAAATCCATATGCTCCATATCAGAGCTGTTTTCTAAATTCCTCAGTTTAAATATTCACAATTGAAACTCTTGACACTGCTCATTAGCCCATTGCTTCCTGTGCTCCTAACGTGTCTTTATTCTTTCCTGTCTTCACAAGCTCACTAAATCTCAGGGTCATAGCAAGGCTATTTCCCTTCTAATGATTTCAACTACCGGTAAAATGATCATTTGTCACAAATAGAAAATGGTATCATACTGCTTAAGTGTTGTTACATTATGGCCCTAAGCTATTTTCAGGTGTGCTCAACTTTCATAGTGGGTCTCCATGCATGTGTATTCTTACCAAGCTAAAAGTCTTGGGAAAAAGAGGAACGATGGTAATAATCTGAACAATAAAGTTTTATTTTTAAAAAGTGGACAGAAATTGTTCACCTACAGATGAGAACAGTGTAGGGCGTGGGGTGAGGGCAGAGAGTAGGGTGGGAACCGGGTAGAGGGGAACTATGGGGGAGGGAAATGAACAATTGTAATAAAAGTCTAGAGGAGCCCTGCTTCTTGGTGTGCTTGGAGTTGGGATAAAAGGATTCCCATGCTGCTGAAACTGGTTTGGCTCAGTGGATAGAGTGTAGGCCTGAGGACTGAAAGGTCTCAGGTTCAATTTTGGTCAAGGACATGTACCTTGGTTGCGGGCACATCCCCAGTAGTGGGTGTGCAAGAGGCAGCTAATTGATGTTTCTCTCTCATCGATGTTTCTAGATCTCTATCCCTCTCTCTTCCTCTCTGTGAAAAACCAATAAAATATATTTTTTTTTAAAAAAAAGAATTCCCATGCTACATATGTGTTCTATACTGCCCCTTGTCTTGCTTGCTTTCTAAAAATATATTTTATTGATTTAAGAGAGAGAGAAAAGGAGAGGGAAAGATAGAAATATTGATGAGATAGAAACATCATTTGTAAGGTGTCTCCTACAGGGGATCAAGCCTGCAAACCAGGTCTGTGCCTAACCAGACATTGAACCAACAACCTCTTGCTAGATGGGTCAGGGCTCAACCACTGAGCCACACCAGCAGGGCCTTTGTCTTTTTTAAGTGAGCTATTTAGCGACAACTGAGTCTATGTCTTTCCCCCAAGTTACTGTTATTTAATACTGATTTTAATGCATCCCAAAATGTAACACTTTAAGCATAAACATCAAGTGTGACTGTATTTTGTATGAGGCTGGCATTTTCTCTCCATAAATGATGATTATTTTCACATGCTGTTGCCCTGTGGGTATTTTTCTTTTGTAACATATGTTGACTAACAGCAGAGGGCAAAGAAAATATGCATAAATGAATGCAGATGACAAAATGTGAGAAAATTGTAAAGGAGAGTCCACACGTGGTCCTCACCATTCCTGATACTGTTTCTAGCTAAATAAATGACAATAATTTGACCCAATTTTTTGTCCTCAGACTAAGTAGTATTTTTCACTGCATTTTGAAAGAGTGAGAAGAAGATTTGGGAAGCAGGGTGCATGTGAAATTGCCATGGAAACTGCAGCCACATTCAGCCAATGAAAAGCTTCCAACATGCGCTTTCAACTTCACTCCACTTCCAAATTTAGTGATTTAAAACACCTGTTCTCTAGCACATGATTACTGTGATTTAATGGGGGTTATTAGAGCTGTAAATAGGATGGATTTTATATGAAGGTGTTGAATATTGGTGTGCATATCTATTTTTGAAAAGGGTAAAAATTCTCTCCAACGGATATTTCCATATCTATGAAATTTTTATTCTCTTATACTTGGTAACTTTGAAGGGTAGAATGAGGTGAAGAAAACATCCTTGATATTATCTTGACACACAAGTAAATAAGGACACATTCACCACTAAGCCCCATTCTACAAGATGTATTTGAACTGAATCCCAAGTGTATCTAGTGCGCTAGATGTTACAGTGAGGACAACCACACAGATGCAACCTGCTAACGTCTGCTATGGCCTCATCGATGCCTGACCTCTGACCTCTGCCTCTGTCTCAGTGGCCAGGGTCACATGTGTGTTTTCTTCTGTGTTTCACATGTATTTGAAATCAGAACTGTATCATGCACTTTCTCTTGTGAAATGTAAAGGTCACTTTTATTTTTATTGTTTTGAAGATGGTTTAACTGCTAAAGTTTTGCAAAGGCCAGTTAATTGTTTGAAACTATTGGTCTTATTTTATACAGTTGAGATATATATAAAGTTGTTTTTGCAAAATATTATTAATGGAAAAAATAAACTATTCCATTTTATACAAGATACAAGGGATTCAAGGATATAAAAACATGGGGACATTATGAAATTAATAACTTTTAATAAGCTGTAAGATATTGGAAATATGTCCAGAAACAATTCCTAAAAGTATGTGATATTCATAGATATTAAAACTATTTTATTTCAACATTTCAAGAACCATTGCAATTATTGTGATTCCTCCAAAATATAGGGGGGGGGGGGGAGACAAAGTACAAACTTTAAAAATGTTACAGAAATTTGGATAATAAATTCTATATAATATATTAAGATTGTAATGAGAAATTTGCATTTACAATAGGACCACTGACACTCTAAAATGACTGCTGTTTATGTGTATTTTAATGGTCACTCAGCTATGTAAAATAGGGCTGTCTTTTGACACTGGCTCATATGCAAATTTATAGTATATAACTTGTTTATTTTTATCTTCAGCAAAAACTGAAAAACTAAATGTTCATTAAAAAAATAACAGCCCAGCTGGTATGACTCAGTGGTTGAGTATTGACCTATGAACAAGGAGGTCACAGTTTGATTCCCAGTCAGGGCACATGCTCAGGTTGTGGGCTCAATCCCTAGTACAGGGAAAGCAGGAGGCAGTTAATCAATGATTCTCTCTCATCATTGATGTTTCTGTCTCTCTCTCCCTTCCTCTCTGAAATCAATAAAAAACAAACAAAACATTTTTTTAAAAGTTAAAAATTGAGTTGTATTTATTATTTGTAAAATATTATGTTTATTGTTGAAAGTATTACAGATGTGCCCCTTTTTCCCCCATTGACTTCTTGATCAATTCTTTTAGCATGTCCATTCATGGCCGTGATGGGCTCAAGAAGCCCATTTCTAAGTTTTTTCTGCTCCCTGCTATTGAGAAGGTATAATATTAAAATTTTGCCAGGCATCCAACTAGTTAATCATTCATTCATTAATCTCTCTAAGACATCTAACAAAAATGTTTTTAATGGATACTATGTGCTTATGCAATGTTTATTAGTCCTATGACTATGAAAATGGAGAATAAAAAACATAGAAATAGTTCAAGAGAAATTGTTTTCAACATAATCCTAATAAATAATAATTAGAAAACTCTTGGAATTCTCTGAGAGACAACATTTATTTTGGGTTGTGATCTTGTCCTTATACAGGTATTTCTAATTATCAAATAGTTAATGGCTGATAAGGATTATTGAAAGAATGTGTTTTGTACACTGAAGACTTAAATCAGGAGGAAACAGGCATTGTACATATTCTATTATGTTCATACTGGGAGGTATTATGTTCATACCTCCCTCCCATGCACAAAATTTGTGCATGGGAGGGAGGTATATCCCTCAGCCCGGCCTGTGCCCTCTAGTACCAGGACCCCTTGCTCCTAACTGCCCACTTGCTTGCTATTTAGCCCTGCCACAGAGGCAGGAAAGGCCACCTCTGTTGCGCTCACCAGCCAAGAGCCGGGCTTCTGGCTGAGCAGCACTCCCACTGTGGGAGCACACAGACCACCAGGGAGGCAGCTCCTGGTTGAGCATCTGCCCCTGGTGGTCAGTGCACATCATAGCGACCAGTTGTCCTGGTAATTCGGTTGTTCTGCTGTAGGCTTTTATTAAATACATACTCAGCAATTCTTTGACTCCCATATTATAAGCAGAGAAAAAAAAGAGGATCAATTCGTTGATGACTGTGTGTTGACAAAAAAGAGAATATATTCTTGTGTACTTCCACTCTAAATTATGGTCCTTTTGTGAATTTTATTTTACTAGAAAATGGTCTTGATAGGTAAAAACTATATGGAGATTTAAAAAGGTGAACTTTGGTATCTATTGACTGCATCCATACATTGCCATTGGTAAGGATAAGCAGATCTTATGGTCACACTGGCATTTTGGGAGGCAGTGCAGTATGGTGGGGATAAATAAACTTATCTGTAACGGCAGTTTGTTACTTGTCCTTCACTCCTCACTCCAAGGGCATCAAATTTCTTTCTTTGGATCTTAAGAGCTCCTTGTGAGGTTCTACAAATTTTCCTCCAGCTCCCAAGCTATTTAAGTTTTTAGAAACACTTTTGGTTTACATGAGTATCACAGTCAGGCAGTAGAGGCAGACAAATCAGTAATTATGAGCCATCATCTAGGAGATGATGTAAACAATATAAATATGAAGGACTTGTTTAAACAGCAGGCAACACAAAATCATGTGACTTTGTACTACAAGGTTTGGTTCAGTTTATTCTGCATTTTATAAAAATTTGATCTATCTCAGGCACCTCATCTGATTTTCTCAATCCATTCTTATTGCCAGTAAGATCATCCTTAAAAGTACCAACTAGGCAGACTGGTTCTTAAAAAATGGGATTATAATAAACCTTTTTGTATGTTAGCACTAAGGACAGTTCATTTAAATTTCAGTTTTATAACACTAAAATGAGAGATAGAGAGATAGAGAGGAAGGGAGAAAGAGAGAGAGAGAGAGAGAGACAGAAAGAGAGAGAGAGAAAGAGAGAGAGTGTATTTAATAGGAATTCCATAGCCATATCATAAAAACCTATATTTCATTGCTTAAGGCTCTAGGTGCTAGTTTTTATGGTTTTTGAATATTATACATAGTAAGAAATACATTTCATGATGTAATTCAATACGTGCACATCTATATATGTGTGTGTGTACTTATTTAGTATGTGCACATCTTATTTAGTATGTGAAACACACACACATAAACATAATAAATAAGTAAGAAATTCCCCCCAAATAAATTTCAGAGGTTTCTAATTTCTTGTCTCATTATTTTTGGTTCTGTTTTTCTCTCTCTTCCTCTCATTTTCCTACTGAGACTAATCAAATGAGACTTAGGTCTTATTAATGTATTTTGTCTTATTCTCTCTTCTATATTTTCTCCAAGTTTCATATGAAATAGTTCCCTCTGTCTAATTTTCTATGGAATCTATCCATTGGATTCTTTATTTGAGTTATATTTTTAATTTTTAGAATTTCTAGAATATTCTTTTTCAAATCCTTAATACTTTTTAGTTATTTGCTGAAAAGTTTATTGTCAGCTACTGTTTCTATAAGAATATTAAATAAACCTATTTTATTACCTATAATAGCATTTCCACCATTTGCACTAAAGTATATAGGTGTTTGTTTCTATTATTTGTTTTTTTTTGTGCTGGTCCTCCTTCATATGCCTTGTTGTACTGGAATTGGAGGACAATTGTAGTTAAAAAAATAAATACAAGTATATAAGACCTAGAGTGATGCTATTTTCCCTCATATAAGACATATGAAATTTTGTTTTATTTTACAAACACCTAGATATTTTACAAACATCTGGAATCATCTAAATGTCAATCAAGGCTTGAGATCATTCTGGACAACCCAATTAGTCACAGTTCATAGGAAGGTTGGTTTACTTTCAATTTACATGAACTTCTACAGCCTGTCAGGTCCCACACTAAAGCCCTCATCATCTGTAAGCTCGAGACACTTTTTAGAACAATTCTCCCAGAAACCTTCTCAGCCTCTTAGCTATTTATATTTTGGGTCAGAAAAATCTTCCTTCACAGTTTTAATGGTTATCTAGCTTCTTCATATTTTCATCTCTTGGAATATGTCACAATTACCACAGACTGGGTGGCTTAAACAAGAGAAATTTATTTCTCACAATCTGGAGCTTGCACAATCCAAGTTCAAGGTGCAGATTCAGTGTCCAGTTAGGACCCTCTTCCTGGTTTTCAGAGTTGCTTTCTCACATAGCAGAGAGCTCACTCTATAATGTGTCTTCTTTTAGGGCCCTGATCTCACCATGAAGGTTCCACTCTTATCATCTTATCTAAACCCATCACCTCCTAAAGGCTCCATCTCTAAAGACCACTCCACTGTGGGCTAGTGTCTCAACACAGGAATTTTGGGGCATAAAATTCAGTCCATAGTATACAGGAACTATGTAGGCCTCTAGGAAGATATGCTTACATTTTATTAAGTGTTTCTAGTTTCCAGGACAATTATTACCACAAAAAGGAAGTTTATCAAGGGAGTTCATTCCACTCTGTGCAGTTTTATATAGATCTCCTTTTTTTTTTCCACCCTCAAGTTTAAGTATTGATTGTATCTTATATATCCCTCAAGATGCTTACAGATGTATATTTTAAGGTAATTTATTCAACATCAACATAAACAATTTTTGATGAAAAATATGGATAAGTAAATTTGGAAATAAAAGCACTTGCAATCATACCGCCAAATGATAACAATTATTTTCATACTGTAATTTATTATGATGGTATTTTCTTCATATATATATATATATATATATATATATATATATATATACCCATTCCTTCTTATGAGTAAGGGCTCTTACCCATTGATCCTTTTTAACTTAAAATACTATGACTTTTTTCATGTCATTGATATTACCATTTAATCTATATTGGAATTATTACATGATATGTTTTTGCATCAATGTGTCATTAATTGATACTAGTTGTTAGATATTTAGACATTTAGAGCTTTAAAAAAAATTCATTACAATTGTGTGTGTGTGTGTGTGTGTGTGAGTGTTTGTGCCTGTGTCTGTGTGTATTGGTTTCTAATTTATTCATATTCAGTTCCTTATTTAAGTAGGATTTTTGCTCACTGAATTCCACTGAGACCTAAATTTAATAAGATATTGCTACTTAACTGTTTCATTAACCTATGTATTACGATTATAACTTTCAAAAACAAGGGGAGTTAGTTTTTGACTGAGTGAGTATAATAAAAGTAGGAATGCCACAGCATCTTCACACTCTGAAACAGATCGGGCCTTACTAAGTTGTAACCCTTTGCATTTATTTTGCTTGTGCTTTTAAAGAGAGACAAGGTAGAATGTGTTTCTTTATTCCTATTGTAAAATAAATATATTATGCTGTCTCTTTAAAATTAAATAAAGGGTGTTATTTTTTTTATTGGTTCCAATGAAGCCTTTTCTTTATTATATACATAACCTAACACTTTTTTCATCTCTGAAAGCTGACTTTTACTTTTATCCCTAACTATGACCTTTGTTTCTTTTTTTTATCAGTCACATAATTTATGTCCACCATAGGCAATTTCAAAAAACAAAAACAAAAACAAGGCATGCAGTTAAGTGAATAGGACTGTAAGGGATGCCTGACCTTATGGGAAAGGCTTTAAGTTCCTCTGACTATAAAAAGACATCCTGATACCACCACCACCACTTTCAAATCAATAAGTCCAGAGATGCAAATAGGAGACTTATTAAAAATTAATCTCTACATTAAAATGCCTGTGTGACTAATAGCAAGTGAAAAAAATATATGGTGTCATAAATCTTTGTACTGGCACTAAACCCCTCTGCTCATAAAAACATTGTGATTTGCATGCACTGGTTATGCCTTGAAATTTATGAACAACAAATAGCAACATGACAGGAAAAAAATCATATCCTGAAAGTAAAATGGATAAAGCAGAAGGGATTTAAATAGCAAAACTGGCTCAAGGAGGAGATGGCCTTAAGGTAGAACTTTGATGCTCATAGTCTTTCTACTTGGGTGGTATCATAAAAATTACACACGCGAGAAGTAATTTAATAAGTGTGTCTACCAGAAAGATGTTACCCTTTACTTTTTCTTTTTGACAATTCATCTGTATTCCCAGGGGATGTTAGAGGCAAGCATTTGGTTAATTTAAGACAAAGTTATGAGAATTGCTAAAGGGGGAGGGGGGTAGGTGATGGACTGGGTGTCATATTATACTCATGTAAAGTTTTGTGGATATGATTTTCTATGCATTTTCTGTAAAATTCTTTTAAACCCTTTTAGGATATTTAACTGTTTAATGCATATGAACAGAAGAGGATGAAATAATTAAATAAAAGGAATTCAGGGTAACTGCATTGATTTGGATTTACAATAGAGTTTCTGAATTATTCAATGGATCAGTTAAGATATTTTAATCTTAACTGCAAGTTACTCAAATCCAACTCAGATTGGCCTACACAACAAAAGTAGAAAATGAATTTATTTGCTAGGAAACAAAGAAAGCTATGGATAGATCAAACCTAAGGTAAGCTTATTCAAATATTTACTTATCTCTCTTATTTCTGTCTTTGCTCCTGCACCTGATGTCTCTCAGCGAGTCTAGCCTCACATTCTTCAGTGTTAAAAAAGCACCTGCAACAATCCCAGAGCTAAGGCTCTTTATCTTTTACTGATTTGGAATGTGTATCTTTGATGCTTAGATCCCTAAACTAATCACAGAAACCAGGGAAAATCTGCATTCAGAATTAATCATGTCTGGGTTACATGTCAGAAGCCCATGGAACTGGGAATGGAAGAAAAGGGTGATTACACAGATGAAAATAATGAGAAGAGTAAATATGCAATGTGTGTAGCAAAAAGAAACCCATTGTAATCCAGCCTGATGGCTGCTCCGCATTCGTACAAACATTTCAAAATTACAAACACCTTTGAAGGTTTTGGCAACCCAGATGCTTCTGAAAATCCAATAACCGATTTTCCAAACAAAGAAAAATCCAGGTACTAATCTGTCATTGAATCCAGCTTTAAACCTTGGATCTTTATGGGATATATATTCCTCTTCCAAGGAATTGAATATAGTGCCTCATTGTCTAAATGAAACAATTTGCCACCACACTATACCAGTATCCACTGGTGGTAAAGAACAAGAAGTGAAATAAATGCTCAGCAGTTAAAAATAAAAAAAGTAACAAGACCAGCAACTACACAAGATTCTAGTTCTTTCCAATCTTACTGCTTACCTGATAAGAGAAAATATGGATGTTGCTTGTCTTTCTATCATCTATCTATAGCTATATCTATATCTGTATCTGTATCTGTATCTGTATCATCTGTATCTATATCTATATCTATATCTATATCTATATCTATATCTATATCTATATCTATATCTATATCTATATCTATATCATCTATATCTACATTCTCATCTACATCTACACCTACATCTATATCTATATCTATATCTATATCTATATCTATATCTATATCTATATCTATATCTATATCTATATCTATATCTATATATCTATCTATCTATATCTATCTTCATCATCATCATCATCTATCATCTATCTGCCTAGCTATCATCTGTCTGTCATCTATTATCTATGTATCTACCTATCTATCATCACTTTCCCCCTTGCTAGTGCAAATATGAACATAGAAAACTTAGTCCCACTTATTCATTTCCATTGCTCAATGTCATTGTTGCATGTGACTTGAAATTGGGTCAGAAATTGTTGTTTAAAATTATTCAGCTGAAGAACTGAATAAAGGTTCTAGATTTTATTTGTCAGCTTTAAAGCTTACTAAATACACCCACTCAAGTTATCTGCCATTAAATGTGTAACATCAAACTGTTCCTCTGATTGCAATCCTCTACTAGCATCCGGCTCATTCTCTATAAAGGCAGCAATCTCACAGTTATGACCAATTGGGCCAACCCTAACTGGTCCTTTTAACTTTCCTCTCTTCTGTTCCCACCACCTCCAGCTACATGCTGCCCAGGCCATTCCTCACACAAGCCACATGCCATGCCACCTCTTGTTCAGACGTTGCCTGAAATGCTTGTGCCCACTTCTCTGCTCAATGTTCATGCCTTTCTTCAAGTGGGGCTCTGATTTCCATGGCAATATCTTACATTTCACTTATTTATTGTCTTTATTATCATCCTGTTTTCATTATATTGAAACTCCTCCAGGGAAGATATATTTGCTTATTTTACAAACTGCTTTATCTACAGTCTACAGTGTCTAGATCAGTGTCTGAAAGAATATTGATGGTCAATAAATATTTATTTTAAAAAAAACAACAAAATTACATCACTGTGGACCTTAGAGTACTAAGAAGCACTATATATTTTCTCATAAGAAAACCGGTTACTAAACTTTTAAAAGCTTTAATCCTGATATTTTGAAAATGGGAATCATTCACTAAATTTGTAAAATCTTAACGTAATGAGATGCACTTAAATGTGCAAAGGCTGTAATGCAGACTCAATAAATATGAGTTTGCTTTCTTCCTTTCTTCCTGTTCCATATAGATTCAAAGACCATCTGAGGTAATTATTTAGCATATGATTATTTTTGTTTCCTAGGGCCGCCATAGCATAGCATCACATAACTGGGTGGCACAGAACAACAAAAATTTATTTTCTCAGAGTTCTGAACATTATGGGGCTCATCCTAATTCAGTATGACTTCATCTTAAATTGATTCCATCTACAAAGACCTAGATCATATGCACAAATGCCAGGGGATGGGACTCCTGCATATCTTTAAAAGAGGCACAATGAGGCCTACTGCTCTGACTTTCCCTTGATTATACCGTATTTGCCGGCGTATAAGACGATTTTTTGGCCCTGAAAAATATGCCTCCAAGTGGGGGGGGGGGGGGTAGTCTTATACGGCGAGTATATAACAAACTCTGTATTTTGAGTGGAAATGTTAGGGGGTCGTCTTATATGCCCAGTCTCTTATACGCCGGCAAATACGGTATTTTTCAGAGCCAAAAAAATCGTCTTATACGCTGGCAAATACGGTAGCTCTGTCCCAAACTCACCTGGGTCACTCATTCCCTTAGTCATTCTACATAACAAGGATGGGAAAACTAGAAAAGTTAAAAAAGTAGATAAGAAATAAAATCTCAGATACTATCTATAATATGTTTTATTTAAAAGAGTTTGTATTTGCTTTTGGCTGACCTTTAGAATTTTCTGATATCCCCATGATAAAATACATAAACAGATTAAAAATTTTCTTAGACCTTTAAAGGCAGACTTCATAAAAATAAAAGATAGGTAAATATCCAGCTTTACAAATCCCGAAAGAACTACAAATTAAAATCATTTTAATGTAAATTTCTTCATCAACAAAATAATCAAAGACAAAAAAAAATACAAATTGTCAAGTTATATAATCTTGTTCTCTTTCACCAACCTTAACATCTCTAAAATCAGAAGAACTGATTGTTCTATGCCTCCAGATGTAAGTATACAGTATCAACTATGCAATAGCCTTAAAGCATTGAGCTGAAATCGAACTCAGCTTCAACATCTGCTTGCTTCTGCTCCAAAGGGACAAGCTTTAATCTTTTCAAGGCTCTATGTCCAGAGACAAGTTCTTGGTGTTATGGACTGAATGTTTGAACTTCTCAACAAACAAACTTCATATGTTAAAGTTCTAGCTCCAATGTGACTGTATTTGGTTGAAGAAAGGACTTTTATAGAACTAATTAAAGTTAAATATGGTCAAAAAGGTAGGGCCTCAATTTGATTTTTTAGTGTCCTTATCAGAAGAAATTCCACAGAGCTTGATCTTTCTCTTTCTTTGCAGGTGCACAGAGAGGAAGTTTTGTGAGCACAGGGTCATAGGCAGCTACCTGCAAGCAAGGAACCAAATTGACTGGCATCTTGACGTACTTTCCAGCTTCTAGGACCATGCAAAATAAATTTCTGTTGTTTAAGTCATCCAGTCAATGCTATTTTGTTAAGGCAGCGTGAGCAGACTAATACATTCTCTATCTGTCTTACAACCAGAATGCCACCAAAACCAACTCCTAATGGCCTTTGATTTTTCCAATGGCTTTTCATTTTTTTACTAGAGGCCCGGTGCATGAAGTTTGTACACTGGTTGGGTCCCCACTGGCTGCCAACCAGCGCCTCATTCCCTTCCCCAACCAGGATTGTTCCCTGGTCGAACTCCCAGATGACCACCTGGTTGAGGGGACAATTTACATACTAAGCTTTTATTATATAGAATGTTTCTTTCTCAAATCCATGCTTGATCCTTTCACTTACAGTTTCTCTAGTTTCCATTTGCAGGAAGGGAACAAGCTTCCTAGACTAACTCTTCGTCTCGTCAGTGCCCTTGCTTTGTCCACATGCATAATGGTGAGACCATATTGCCCTAATACATTATTAAGCGTGCTCATTAAATATGCTTCTGTTCCTGTTGGAAGCAAATATTTCAGGATCCCACAGAGTGCAGGATGCTAGTAAAAGCTCCGGTCGGCATGGCTTTTATACTTGCTCTTGTTATGATCCTGATTAGGATCGTGGTTGGTTTCCATTTATCTTCCTCAGGAAGACCATCTTATTTAAGAACCATCTATGAAAAACCCTCAGAAAAACAAATCACTCATTGAGTGTTATGTGTACAAAGGGAGTGTGTGCCTTTCATAATATAATTGCTACACATTTCAATATTAAACTCTACATAACTCATGTGGAGATCGACGCTGACCATAACACGTTGTCCTTTATGTGGGAAATACGTTGCTCCTCTAGAATTCTAATTCATGTCTTGCATAGTGGACACTTGGTGAAGAGGATTTATTTATTTTTATTCTTATTTTCCAGGCCACAGTCTCATTTTTACATAACCTTAAGCATGCATCAACATGCTCTTTGGCTACTTTATTTGAAATGCAAAATTGAGTCTTTCTCTGGGGATATGTGATCTGAATATTTAAGTTGGTAACAGAGATACATGTAATTTGTATATTAAAAAGACATCATGTTTGGGCCAGTGTTTTGGGTGGTTTCAATAATCATAATTGTGCATGACTGCTTGGACATTTATTTGTTCACTGGAGTTTGCTGAATAGTTACTATTTGTCATATACTTTTCTAGCCAGTGTGTTGACGATATAAATATGTAAGGCATGACATATTGCTTTCAATCGAGTAAGAGCAAGGGAAGTGTGTGTAGTGGAGGGTAGTACATCCAAAAATACAGTGTAATTATTATTTAGAAATGAAACAGAATATGGAGAAATTGAAATCAATTTCAGAGAGCAACTGAGATATGAAAGGCCTGCATATGTTTTCTAAGCAGGGAAATGGGGTCAGAAATTCTTAGCAGAAGAACTTGTAACATAGAATGTTACATGTTAATGAGGAAAGGAGAGAGAGAGAGAGAGAGAGAGAGAGAGAGAGAGAGAGAGAGAGAGAGAGAGAGAGAGAGAGAGAGGAAAGGAGGGAGGAAGGAAAAGAGGAAAGAAGAATGCTAGGCAGGAAGTCAGGAAGTTAGGTTAGGAAGGAAGGTAGAAAATTAGGAAGGGAGGAAGGATAGAGTGAGTATTGGCAAGATTATGATGTAGATATGATGATGGAAAGCTTGATCTGCATAATACTATCTGCAGGCATAGTGGCATTAGGTTAGGGTTTAGGCAGAATGTAACTAATTAACTAAATTCTAAATATGTCTTGAAAAGGACAAGTCAAGATGCAAGGCCCTGTGCCTCAAATCATGGGAGGCTCATGAGTGGAGTTTTGGTTAGAAAGTAAAATCTGTAGCAATGTCTTGAGAGGATGAGCCAGAAACCTCAGTGCTTTCTTGGGCCATGGGGATACTGTAATAGGTTGAAGGCACATATTGAGAAACAACATTTCTGACTCTTTGTTCTACACCCACTCTAGACATAGGGAACAACAGGGTTGAGGAGCGATTTAAGCAGCTGGCTGAGAAAAAATTTCTGAACTTTGGTCAATTTATAGCACTCCATCCAACCTTAGTTTCAAGAATATGTTGAACTGCACAGGATCTGTTTGCCATTTGGCAGGTGGAAATACTGTGTGCACATTTAAGTAACCTCTGAAATATGGAACACTAAATTTAGCTTAATTATTTTTAAATGCATTTGCACAATCAAGGAAAAATCATGACAAATAACAGGCAGATTCCACTTAGTATAGGTAACTTGAGCACACACATATTTCTTTAAAAAAATGCTATTCAATTTGAAACATGAACTTAGTACCAGTCCTCTCTTACTCATCTTATTAATCAATGAAGAACTACACTTTGAATTCTGTTCCTACCCTAACTATTTATGGGTCAACATACCCACACATACCCAGTCATTGTCTATAAAATTGGGATCACGTTAACACTTATTGGTAGGATGGTATAAGGATTACATAGACAGACACATGCAAGTGTTTTTGCATGTTTATTTACCTCAAGGTGAGTTGTTCACTGGAAGTTGTAATTATGAACCTGAATATCAGGAAAGCAGGTGTGGTTTCTTCATAGGAAGACTACTCAAACTCAAGTATAGGAAACTGAGATAAAATAGGTATATTATGAATTTATGCAATATTATTTTATGGGGAAACAGTATAATTTAACAAGCTGTACCCTTAAGCTTACTTAGTATCATCTAATGTTATATCATAAAAGATTCAATCACTAAGATTAAGGGAATAGGCTACTGATATTGTGTTGCTCATTTAGGAAGCCCTATTCAAAATATTTTAGTTTTGTTGAGCTTTTGATATGAGAAGATTCAATCTTAGAACACTGACCAATTTGGAGCAAACCAACTTTTGTAGGTTGCCAAAACCTGCTTGGAAGTGACAGGCACTTTCTTGTGAAAGAAACATCCAAAAGTAGACTCTGTCAAAGTCATTGAGAACTTAGCACATGCTTTGCACTATACTTAGTACTTCCCATTCATTCTTTTGTTAAAACCCAAGACCTCAATAATTACCTATTTTCAGGTAAAAGAACAATGACAAAAAATGTTTAGTGGGGCCTAGCCAGTGTGGGCTGGGTATTTACCTATAAACCCAGAGGTCATGGTTTGATTCCAAGTCAGGGCACATGCCTATGTTGTGGGCTCAATCCCCAGTAGGCGGCATGCAGGAGGCAGCTGATCATTGATTCTATCTCATCTTTGAGGTTTCTATCTCTCTCTCTCCTTCTTCCTCTGAAATAAACATAAAAATATTTAAAAAGTAAGCTTAGTGGGACTATATATCATATAATTATTAAGTGATACACCTAAGAAGCAAAGCCACTCTTCTGATTCTGCAGCCTGTGCTCTGCCAGTGATTCACTTGAGAGGTTGGCTAGAAGGATATCTCGGATTTGACTGGCACTGGGAGGTTTCAAAACCTCATACCCCCAAAATAAAACCAGAATTAAATTTATATCTTATTGGGTGAAATTCCATTACAGAATACAGCAGCATGTGGCAAAACACCGCCAAATCTGTTTGTATATGTGTGTACACATACTTAATTTCCAAATATTAAACTTATTTATCTTCGCCATCCTCCAAAGAACCTTCATGGATAGAATTTCATATTACGCTCTGTCTTTGGTGAAAGCAGATTGTTGGTGTTCTCATAAATTCCCAAAGCCTAGAAGAAGGCACGTCTCATTTTGAGTCACCAGATACCTGTACCATCTGAAGTAGAGCTAGCAAACTGGGGGTGGCAGGGGGCACAGCCCAGAGCAGAGTGGTAGTCTTGCTCAGATCTTTGAAAATCCACCAAGTTCTGTCTGGCCTTTCTAAAAGACAAACACTTTGCACAAAAGCTGTGTGGTGAGGGAAACTATCAAAAATCATTCTTGTAGAACAGCGAGGCAGTGAGGCAAACATTATCTCCCTTGTGGTTTTAGAGCCTGCAATAGAAATTAACAGTGCCATCTGCAGCCCGATTATGCACTTGAAGATCCCCGCATGGTTTATAGCATGCATTATGGTACACAGCAGCTATTTTTGCTAAGCTAGTCACAGTTATATTTGTTGCCGCAAAATTAAAAGACCCTATGGACATAAAAATACCAAGACAGAGGTGGGGGAGAAGTCCATGTAAGCATTAGAAAACCTTCCTCATCTGGGTTTATTTGACAGCTTCCAAGTCACTGGCATCAATTCTCTCTGGTTCCTTATTGCCATCTTCACCCTCCTTTAGAAATAAATTTTGTGCTGCTACACTGTATTATATTATCTGCTCCAGTGGCCTAAGCTAGCAATGGGTTCCATATGTTCACCATCTTTGTGCGAAATAAGTCTCCTGAATTTTCTGTTTGCTGTTAGTGTTTTAATTTTTGAAGATGGTCAAATGCTCTGCAGAGGAGTTACAGGCATAAAGAGGTGGCTAACTCCATCAGTGACTCGCATCATGATCCATGGATAAAGAAAATGTAAGGGATTTTCCTGGACACTTAGTTTAAAATTAGTAAATCAGTTAATTTCCTTTACAGATTAAGCCAGAAGGTTTGGGGTCACTAATGTTCATTTATGAGATGGAGTAAAATGGGTATTGAGGAGCCCTAACTGGTTTGGCTCAGTGGATAAAGCCTTGGCCTGCGGAATCAAGAGTCCCAGGTTCAATTCTGATCAAGGGCATGTACCTTGGTTGCGAACACATCCCAAGTAGGGGGTGTGCAAGAGGCAGCTGATTGATATTTTTTCTCTCATTGTTGTTTCTAATTCTCTCTCCTCCTTTCCTTTCTGTAAAAAAATCAATAAAATATATTAAAATAAAAATATGGGCATTGAGGAATTAAAGTGAAACCCATGTCAGAGTAAAATGCTACCTGTATTAAAACTCACAAAGTAATGTAGATTTTGCTCAATGTTTCCAGCTCAAATGAAAAATGCAATGTAAATTATAGAGCATGTTGACATGAAAAATCTGCTTTACTGAGAATGGAGGGAAACTCACACTTATTAGATGCCTACCTTACTATGCAGTTGACAGGAATTTTTACATTTAATTTATTTAAAATCCATACTGATCCTCCTAAGTAAAGTCAACAACCTCTATTTCCCAAATAAGGAAAATGGAGCCCAGCCGATGTGGCTCAGTGGTTGAATGTCAACCCACCCACCAGGAGGTCACCAGTTTGATTCCCCATCAGGGCACATGCTGGGTTGTAAACTAGATCCCCAGTAGGGACCATGCAGGAGGAAGGTGATTAATATTCTATCTCTATCTCATTCTCCCTTTTCTCTCTCTAAAAAATCACTATTCTGACTAGTAGCTATGACATGCACTGACCATCAGGGGACAGACACTCAACGCAGGAGCTACTGAACTATGGTGACTTGGCAGCTGTGGTTCTAGGGTGACACACCCAGAACCATAGAGGAGGGAGCCTGATTCCAGGGTGTGTCACCGGAGAACCGCCCTCTCATAGTCCAGGGGAGATGTCTAAGAGCTGGTTTTGGCCTGATCCCCACAGGCCAGGCCAAGGGACCCCACAGATGCATGAATGTGTTCACCAGGCATCTAGTCTTATTATAATATCCATTGCCAAATGGATCTCCGGTGTGGTTTCAATTCCTTTTTAGGCAGAGAGATATAGCACCACTCATTATCTATATTCCAACTCTCCTCAAGCTTTAGATTCAGTGATGGGGGATTATCTTCTTTGATTAAAACGGGTCTTTGGTCAAGGGTATATAAATGCAGGTACATGCTATCATCTAAAGCTTTCCATAGCTACCAAGGACTGGCCAATATTCAGGAGCAATTGTAACCTTGGCTGGAACTAGAGTGATTAGAATGACCCTGAGGCTATGGACTAATGAAACAGAGTTTCCCTCTATACTTTCAAAGGAAGGGCCAATATTATATTACAGATTTTACAAATGCAAAGAATTAAGTAGCTGGAGATATAATATTCCTTGCAAGTCAGAAACTTAAAATATCAACAGTCTTCATTGCTTTTAGACAGGATCTCCAATAACAAAGTTATTACTCTCTTAATTTAAAAGTTTCCAAGTCCCAGGTTAACATTTGTAACTAAATAAGTACTTGTTAAATTGTCTATTGAATTAATAGTTTCAGTATACAGAGGTGGGCTTGAAATGAATCCCCAAAATGCAAACACCTTTTATAGTTTTTAAATTATTTTTTAATATCATAAATCCACTCTCCTGATTATATTCAGTTTGAAAATCACAGTGTTTTAGTCAGAAAAGAATGGCTTTTTGCTGTAATTAAAATGCAATGAAACCCCAACATCTGAGAGGCTTAGAAACAATGGTTTACTCCTACTGTTGCTAAGTGTCCATTGCAAGTCCATTGCTGCTTTGCTCCAGGTGACTTTACTTGGGCGCAGGGTCATGGAGCAGATGGGAAAGAAAAGTATATTTAGGATTATGAACCAGCACTTTCAGCACACTTAGTTGAGAGAGATATCTCTTCTCAGATTGCATTAATCAGAACAAGTTAGATGTTCTAATCTGAGCCAATAGGGCAGAAAAATGTTATCTTTCCCTAAGATAGGCAGTAGCGTTTTTAAATATATCCCTATGTAGCTTACAGTTGCTCAATCTCATAATTATGAGCATATGACATAGTGTGGATGGAGAGGTTTGAATGAATGTGTACTAAACTGAGTGTATCAAATGCCAGTGAGAAGTCACTCTTCCCCTGCCAGATTTCTGCCTTATGTTTTTATTATTATAATTCCTCTCTTAAATATTCCAGTCCAGTGGAATGGAATTTGGATTAGTATACATCAGTGAATCTCAGATTTATTTCAGTGTGCATGGATTTAGCTAAGTTGACTTAGAAACATGATTTCTGTTATCACTCCTGAATCATAGGAATAGGGAAGACAACCAACCAGTACCAAGTTCAGGATTTTTTTTTTTAAGTCCTCAGCCTAGGATATATTTCTTTATTTATTTTAGGGAAAGAGGAAGACAGAGGGAGAATAACATCAGTGTGAGAGAGAGAAATCCATCCATTGCCTCCCATATGCACAGCAACTCGTGATCAAACCCAAAAACTAGGTATGCATCCTGACTAAGAATTGAACTCACAACCCTTTGGTAAATGGGATGAAACTCCAACCAACTGAGCCACTCAGACAGGGTAGCTTCAAGGTTTTATATGTACAATGTTGTTTCCATTTCTTACCTAAATTATTTGAATATTAATATTGAATAATCTTATTAAATAATGTGAAATATTCTTAGATATAATATCTAAGTAACTGCAGTGATTTTGTGTTTTAACTATCTGTTCAAACAAGTTTATTATTCTGTTATCTAACAATTACCCAGAGACATGCTATACAAACTGTAATATATATAAATATATTTTAAAACAAGACTTAATTGGTCATGTAAGCAATACTGTTAACAGTTGTTGATGTAATCATCTGTCTATTGTTTGTTTTCAGTGTTTTAATGACCAATATCTGCACAATTTTTTGGTAATATTGTGCAGCCGACCTGACTTGGATGATAAAGTAGTCATTTTAAATGAATGACTCTTGCTTTATAGCTATAGCCTGAACTAGTTACCAATGAAAGGTTCACTTTAAAAACTTTTAATGTGATATTTCATTTACACTAAAAATTCATGAGTTAAGTGCTAGTATTGCCTCCATTTTTCATGCAAAAACTAATTGTTAGAGAGGTTATATACTTCCTCCAAGGTCACACAGTGAGTGGTAGATAGGAATTCAAACCCAGGTTATTTTTGCATCAGTCTATACTTGAATTCAGTGCTTCTCTAACTTAAATATGACCATGGATTACTAAGGGATCTTAATTATTTTTTTTATTTGTGTAGAGGCCGGGTGCATGAAGTTCATGTATGGCAGGGAGGGGGTGTCCCCCAGCCAAGCCTGCACCCTCTCCAATCTTAGACCCCTCAAGGGATGCCTGACTGTTCCTTTAGGCCTGATCCCACTGGGAAGTTGGACATCCCTCTCAAAATCCAGGACTGCTGTCTATCAACTGCTTATCTTCCTACCTGCCTGATTGCCCCTAACCGCTTCTGCCTGCCAGCCTGATCACCTCCTAAACACTCTCCTTCAGGGTTGGTCCCCCACAACTGCCTTCCCCTGGTGGCCCAATCATCCCCAACTGCTCTCCTTTTCAGGCCTTGTCTCTCCCAACTGCCCTCACAAGCTGGCCTGATTGCCCACAACTGCCCTCCCCTTCCAGCCATCTTGTGGTGGCCATCTTGTGTCTACATGGGGGTGGCCATCTTTGACCTCATGGGGCAGCCATCTTGTGTATTGGAGTGATGGTCAACTTGCATATCACCTCTTCATTATATAATAGGTCTAGACAATGGCATAGAAATCTTGTTTCTAACAACCTCTCAAGCAATGTCCATGCTTCTCATCCTGAGGTTATGTTTTGAATAGCAAAGCTAAGTCTCCATATATCTATTGCCCCTGTACTCATAGAAACAGCAGTGGATTTTTCTAGGAGAAAGTGAAGAAAATTGCCTATTCTATATTCCTTTCTTCCAACAAGCCCCTCCCAACTACCCCCCCTTCTTAGTCCCTTAACCACTCAGGAGCCTGCCAGTGCCAGGCTGCCTGGTTCTGTTTTCTAACTTTTGTTTGTTTGTTGTTTGTTTTGCTACAGCCTCCACTGCTTCTCTCCTGCAGAGTCTTCTTTTCTCTGGGTAATTCTTATATACGGAAGAAACAATTGATTAGTTTGTACCCCCAACTTCATCAAAGCACCTCTTGCTTTAGCTTTGGAAAACTAATTTTCTTTAGCAAAAAGGAAAAAAAAAAGCTAGCTAGATATAAATCTGTTCATCTTCTTACAAATGAAGAGAGGTGGGATTAATAAGTTAACTCTCCAAATTATGCTAGCATTTTTCAAAGGAGGCTTACCACCGGGTCTCAAGAGATTTTTCCTGGTCAGAGTTCTAAGAAATGAGGTTAATCCAATCATTCTTAAATTGCTGCATGTGGGTTGCCACCTGAGCTGACCCCGATCAGACTTAATCCACCAAAACATATTTCCCTAATCAGGAAAGAAGTAATAGAGGGAGAGTATAAGCCACAGTAACTTCTTAGCTGGTGGATATTTGCTACTCTTTTTAACTTCAATAAGGCGATTGCTCACCTGACTTTCTTGTTATTCTTTGTAGATTTCAACAAGCCTGCCTCTTTTTTAATTTGGTGCCTAAACCCTCACACATAGACTTTAACGAATGACATTAAATTGTAGTCTTTCTTCTTGTTCTGTTAGTCGTTTGGTAAGCTTTTTTTAATTTTCTTTCTCTTTCCAGGGAGCCTGCATATCACACCGTTCTGTTAAGCATTTACTGTGGTCTCTCACAGTTGGCATTTTAAATGGTCTGGTATTTCCGTGTTGCTTCCTTTAGAACTTGGCCTCATGAGCATTTTAAATCTAATGATATGATGATCACTGGATCGTAGATGCTCCCAATGTGAAGCTTACTTAACTAACACGCTTGGCATTCTTTCAGGGACTGGATCCAGGACTCACTGGAGTCCTGTTGGCTGCTCAACAGACGGCAGAAAAAAGCAATCCTGCTCCACAGGCCCCGAGGACACACGGAACCTCTTCCTCCCCTTGAGCTGCCAGAGCTCGTTTCTCTAGCTGTGGACCGGCAGTGGAGACTCTCACACAGGCCCTATTTTTAGCATGAATTGTGGGGGACTGACTAATCCAGTTATCTTGTTCTAAAATCTTGGGTGGAAATCTGATCAGGAAGCAAGTCATTTGCTCCATTTTCTTATAACCATCTGTTGCTCTGGCTGGCTTGGTACCTTTGATTCTCTTCTTTTCACGTCTCTGTGCTTTTCAAAATCCACAGCCTTGGACTTGGAATTGCTTCTGACACTCCTGAGCTGCTGCGTGACCAGCAGCCTGGGTTCTCCAAAGTGGGCTTGGTGTCCATTTCCCCTAACAAATTCCAATGGACGTATGGTCTGAGTAAAAATCCAGTGCGTATCTTTGTAAATACAATTGTCCTAGAGGAACATTTTATGATAAAAAGTAATAACTTCAAAATTTAACAGGAGGCATAAAAATATATACTAGTATAATTTTTCTCAGTCTTCACATTCAGAAATTATAGTATTTAGATAGGCTTTGTCCTTGACTTTCCTTCATATCTATTAATAACATAGTATTATATTTTATATATCATGTATATTATAATAATATCTGTTACTATAGAATTCTTATCCTTTTAAAATGCCTTTATTGTTATTCTGTCAACAGTAGTTAAATTGGACCCTCAATTACAATTCTGCTTGGTAATGTTATGGAAGCCTATTGAACCACTAACATTTATAACCAAGACAGCAGAATCCTAGAAACTGGAAATTAAATCTCTTTGCGGAAGGGAAATAAGATCATTCCAAGTTCTTCCTTAAACATATGTGAGTTTATTTTCATTCAAGAGAGGAGGAAGAAAGAACAAATATTTAAGCAAATGTTTTAAACAAGTGTTTCAATTACAAATTAAGGCATAGCTGCTGAATTAGATCTTATTGGGACCCATTGATAGCCTATACATGCCAAGACATCATCTAAGAACTTCCCAATATATAGATTAGGTATCATGTCTAAGTCCAGTTAATATTAGCTGATAAATTAAGGTATTTTAAAATTTAATAGCTTGATAACATTGCTTACTTTTTCATATCAAACAAAATAACATAATGTGAATTCTTACATTATGAAGAGATTTTTCCATAAAAGGGATGATATTTATACTAGAGGCCCAGTGCATGAAATTTGTGCATGGATAGGGCCCCTAGCAGATTCAGGGGCCTTCCTTTGCTCCATGCTGCTCCCTGGTGGTCAGCACACATCTTAGCGAGTGATCAAACTCCCATTCTGTGGAACTCCCAAGGGAACACTTTGCATATTAGGCATATATATATATATATATATATATATATATATATATATAGATTACTACCTTAAATATGTAAAAATCAGAAAACATGAAATAATGGTTGTTGATTATCAAGCAGGGTAGGGGCCACTGAGAGTGGAGAAACACACCTGATGAGCCCAACATTTGCCTCAGTTTATAGTCTGTAGAGTTTTCAGAAAACAGTGAAATGAGGGAAAGCCTAGAGTGTGTTGGGCTTCCTAAATCAAGAAGACAGAACTGAGGATTTGGAAAATCCAGGGTGGCTAGAATTTTCGGGACAGTGTACTTGAGAAGAGCATGCAGTTTAAAGTTATAGCCCTAGAAATCTTCAAAGTAATCCTCTAAAGCCATTAACTACAGGTAAGTGTGTGCAATTGAGATGTTTATTTGAAGTCAGCAAAGGAATGAAATAAATGGAGCAAAGCAAACAATATATGCAGCTTACACAGAGCTAGATCCTGCTTATTCTTTCAACTGCTGGAGTAAAGAAACCTCTTAATACATAAGCAATTGAAAAGAATGCTTGGATTATGTAGCTTTAGTTGTGAGGCCAAAGTTGCTCCTAAGTAGAGGTTGCTCTGATATCATATAATAATAATTTTAAGCAAGCTTTAAAAAACTGTTTATAATTAACATGTCCCAGGGCAAAGTTCAACAAAATTTATACTAATAAAGAGATATACAGAAACCAAAAGCAAACTTACTTTGTCTAGCATCTAATCAAAGAATATCAGGACTAGATAGAAAAATAGAAGAAATTTTTAAAAATCTATCAAAACCAATGAAGAAGTGACACAAATGATAAACTAGTCAATAAGGATATTAAAATACCTACAAGAAACATATTCCATATTTTTAAGTTAGAGGAAAGCATCATTCTACTAAAGAGAGACATAGTATATACTAAAAAGAATGAATGATAAGAAAGTTGTGGTACATTTACATGATAGAATACTCTGAAGCCATAAAAAAGAAGGGAATTTTACCTTTTATAACAGCATGGATGGACCTGGAGATTATTATGTTATGTGAAATAAGCTGGTCAGAGAAAAACAAATGCCATGTGACCTCACTTATATGTGAGTCTAATGAACAAAATGAGCTAACCAACAAAATAGAAATCGAAACTTGAATACATGGAACAGACTGACAGCTGTTAGAGTGGCTGGGGGAGAGTGAAACTGGATGAAAAAAGGTGAAGGGATTAACCAAAGAGCATATATGCATAACCCAGTAGTCGGCAAACTCATTAGTCAACAGAGGGGCAAACCACAGCTCTAAAGCAACATGTGGCTCATGAGCCACAGTTTGCCGACCACTGTCATAAACCATGGACACAGGCGATGTGTAGTGATGGCCAGAGGGAAGTGAGAATGGGGCTGGGTAGAGGTGGGCAAAGAGTGAGAAAATGGAGACATCTGTAACAGTGTCAACAACAAAAATAAAGTTTAAAAAAGAATCAATGAAAATTCTAGAGGTAAGAATTATGATGTCTTAGTTTTAAAAATGCAATGGATAAGATACATAGTAGAAGAAAGATAACAAAGATTAGTGAAATTGAGGACAGCAATAAATGCAATCTACAAAGAACGAAGAAAGATAGGAAAAAATTGTTAGAGCATCAGGAAACTATTAAGATGTCTTCAGGCACCATTGTATACCTGGAACTGTAGTTCTAAAAATGAATGGGGACAGGGGAAAATATTGGAAGAAAGAGCAAGTACAGTTTTCCAAAGTTTGTTGGAAATGATAAATTGGTAGATTCAAGAAGCTCAATCAGCTCTAAGTAAAAGAGTTATGATATAGACTACACCTAGGAACATCATAATCAAATTGCTGAAAAGCAGAGACAAAATCTTAAAAGGAATTCAGAGTAAGAGAAACATTTTGCACACATCAGGGGTAAAAATGATAGCTAATTTCTTTTTTGAAAAAAATATTTTATTGATTTTTTACAGAGAGGAAGGAAGAGGAAGAGAGAATTAGAAATATCGATCAGCTGCCTCCTGCACACCCCTACTGGGGATGTGCCCACAACCAAGGTACATGCCCTTGATTGGAGTTGAACCTGGGGCCCTTCAGTCCAAAGGCCGACGCTCTATCTACTGAGCCAAACTGGTTTTGACAGACAGCTAATTTCTTATTTGAAACAACAAAAGACAGAAGGCACACCAGAAACATCATTAAAGTAGTGAAAAATTAAAAAATCTGTTAATTTAAAATTGTATTATTAGTAAAAGCTTATTAAAAAATAAAGCAAAATATGGATTATTTGAGAAATGAAATTTCTGAAGACATCAACACTAGCAAGCAGCAGCATGTCAAGAAATGTTAAATAAGGAAATATGGAACTTTACAAAGAAGAGTTTCAGAAATAATAGAGGGAATGGTAGTACATGCATTTAAAATCTCATTTTAAAAATCATTAACATTTTAAGGCCAACATAATAACATTTTTCTGATATTTTATATATAACATGCATATATATCATATTTGTATTTATTTTCTATTTCATACCACTCTGTCCAAGTTTTTTTTTTATTCTCAGTAATAAATAATAATAATAAATTATTTCATAAATAAAAATAAATTTGTTAGAGAAAAAATCAACTATTACCACAGATAATTTCAAAAATTGTATCAATAAAATATACATGGCAACAAAATCACACTGGCTAGGCTAAAGGAAATGAAAGTATACAGTTGTAAAGTGTTTAGTCTCTATAGAAAATTCTATAATACACTTGAAACTTAAATGAGGTCAGATTAATTGAGATTAATTATATAAATCATGAAACTAACACTAAAATATAACGTATAGCAATTAAACAAATGAAATTAAAAAACACAGACCTTAATGCTCAATAAAAAAGATATAAAAATGATGAACAAAAGGGAGAAAGAAGATATAGGAAAACTATAAACCAGATACATGATATATTTGAATGCAAATAGCAATAATCACATTAAATATAATGTTTTAAATGGCCTAAAACTAAAGAAAAATATTTTATATTGGATACAAAAGTGAGACCAAACTTTATGTATAAAAACGTAAAGTCTTTATATTTCACTTTAAATATAAAGGCATAAGTATGTTAAAATTAAAAAGGATCCAAGAACATTCTGTACTAACTCTATTAAAAAGAAAGTCATATCATAATATTAATAAATAGAGATTTCTGCCAAAATCGATTTGGCTCAGTGGATAGAGCGTTGGGCTGCGGACTGAAAGGTCCTGGGTTCGATTCTGGTCAAGGGCATGTATCTTGGTTGCGGGAACATCCCCAGTAGTGGGTGTGCAAGAGGCAGCTGATTGATTATTCTCTCTCTATCACTCTCTCTTCCTCTTTGTAAAAAATCAATAAAATATATTTGTTTAAAAAGAAAAAAGAAATAAAGATTTCTGAGCAAGGAGAATTACCAGGAACAAACAGGGATTTTCATGATGCCAAAGTGGTAAAAAAAAAAAATAATAATAATAATAATAATAATCAAGAAATATAATTATGTTAATGTTTATTTTTCTAATAGAAGAGTTTCAAAATATATGAAATCAAAATAAATAGACACTGAAAAAGAAATAGACAAATCCTTGAGGGTGAATCTTCCATGCAGAAGAACTCCAAATAAATTATGTAGAGCTTTCCCTAAAGGAGGTGAAGCATAATTCCCAATGCCTTAAAAATGGGCTATGTATAGTGATTTCCTTCCAGAAAATATAGTAAGAAAAAGGGAGGAATGAATATTATTAGAGAGCAGAATCCTGCACTCTCAGCCAGGGAACTAAGGTCAGCATAAATATGATAAATATCAATATTGTCTACCCTTGATAAGTTATCATGAAAATGCCATTTACCTTTGTGATAATCCCATAGTGTTGTGTGTTTATTAGGTTTTTTGGAAGAACTCATTCCATTGTATGTACATACCATTATATGTTTACCCATTTCCATGCTGATGGGTGTGTAGGTTGCTTCTTATTTAAGCTTTTACAAATAAATCTGCTATAAACACTTATGTACAACTTTTTAGGTGGACATTTACTTTCATTTCTTTTGGGTAAATACATGAAAATGAAATAACTGGTCCCAAAGGTAGGTACATGTTTAAGGTTTTAAGAAACTTCAAAAATGTTTTCTGAAGTGGTATTATTTTTTGTATTTTGTTCTACACATCATTACTAGAGGAATATTGAAGTCCCTTATGCTGAAATCTAACTTAATTTATGGGTTTGCATATTCTTTAGTTTCTATGTTCTAATTTTATATATTTGGAAATTCTTATTAGGGAAATAAACATTAAGTATTATTGTATCTCCTTTATTGACTGACTACTTAAATATTATAAAAGCCCTGCTTGGATTCTGATAATTCTCCTTGCTCAGAAACCTATATTTTCTAATATTAGAATAGCCACTTCACCACCTGGCCAGCTAACTCAGTTGGTTACAGCATCATCCCCATACACCAAGGTTTGGGGTTTGATCCCTGATCAGGGAGCATACAAGAAGCAACCAATGAATGCATAAATAAGTGGAGCAACAAATCAATGTTCCTCTCTCTCTTTTCCTTCCCCCTTCTCTAAAAAAATAATAATAAATAAACCATTTTTTAGGAAAACTAATAAAGGATACAAATAAATATTGATAATTAGAGTATGAAAGTTAGACCTTAGGCAGAAAGGAAACCCAGTCTAGATTGTTGCCATGCATTTCCATATACTACAGGCAAGCAGAGGGCTCTGGCCATTTTGTGCCATGTTTTAATCCTGCAAAAACTACTGAAGACTACTTTCTTCTAAAACAAGGAAGTAAACGAGGGAGGAAAAAATGTCTTCGTTTTGGGAAACAGGATTTCTGATTCAGAACAAAGGCAAATGCCAAGGTTATCAGCAAAGCAAATCCCAGAATCACAGCTGCAGCCATAGAGCAGTCTGTCCTGAGACACAGGGAACAGAGAGCTCCAGGGTAAAAACTCTCTCCAAAGAAGAGAAATAAACTGATTAGCTGATGTAATGTGTTTGTGGGAAATTGTGCTGAAATGATATTAAAATGTATACGATTTAATAAGTAACAAGAAAATTAAATGAAAGCAAAAAAGCAACTTCCAAGTGAAACAAAAAACAACAAAGGAAAATTAAACATAATTCACAAACCTGTTCAGTTGTGAATAATATGCAGGGAGACATGATGTAAGTGTGGAATACACATTGAAGAAAAACTTATAACATAGTTATTTTGGGAAGTGCAGGAAATAGCTTGTCATCTGCTGTCCTAGAAAATTAATAGATAACCCTGGCTGGTGTGGCTCAGTTGGTTGGAGTGTCATCCAGTGCACCAAAAGGTTGCAGGTTCAATTCCTGGTCAGGGCATGTACCCAGGTTGTAGGTTTGGTCCCATTCAGGGGAGGGTGGGGAGAAGGGGGTGGGAAGCAACCAATCAATGTTTCTCTCTCAGATCAATGGTTCCCTCTCTCACTTTCTCCCTTTCTCTGAAATCAACAAAAGACATATTCTCTGGTGAGGATTTAAAAAATAATCTATAGGTAATGTGCAAGTTGATGAGGGAAAAATGGCAATGTATGTTTCCTGCTTAAAATGTAAAGACATATAAGTTCTAGAAGAGGATAGTTAAAATAGTCTTCACCATTTGTCTCTTAGGAGACAAATATACCAGCTCTTCACTTCAATAAATTTCTAAGAGGAGAACACAGATAAAAAGAACTTAGTTGCTCTCTACTGCTACCCAGAAAGCCAGTCCTTCTTTGAAAATAGATTTCTTATTTTCTTTTTCTATTTTACAAATATAAACATAACAAAAAAAAGTCCTTATTAGAGCCTTTTCATTCTTTGTGATTACATTTCAAAGAAAGATAAACCACACACAATCATTGGTATTATGAACAATCTCCAGACTCTAAGTCATGACAGTACCAGTCAAGAATTGCCTTAATAAATTAAGCATTTTGCTGTGATATTTTCTCCCACTAAGACCTTTTCACTGTTGTCAAAATTTATACATTTGATTCTTTTAAATAAAAATATTGCATTGTATTACCACATTTCTCATCTTTTACAGCAACTCACGCGTAAAAAATCCTATAGTACCTATATATAAGTAGTCATAATCTTTGGAGGGTGAATATCTCTTTGTCTATTTTTGTTTGCTCATTTTTTGTTTTCTTTTATCAAAAAGGAAGTACCTTTTATATGTGTTGTACAAGTTAGGAAATCATAGCAATAGTAAATGATTTTGATCAACACAAAAATAAAAATGGAAGTTATATTCTAAAATTTACAGATAGTTTATAAAATGTATTGTCTGAAATAATCCCAAGTGTATAAACTAGTGAGTACTATTTTACTCTCTTCTTATTACTAATGGATCAACTATCCTGTGAAAATCATGGTACAAATCCATTTATTGGACAAAGGTGAAAAGAATGCAGACTTTATCCACCAAAAATCAATGGAACAGCAGTGGTCTGATAGTTTTCAGATGAAATATCATTATAGTAGAAATTAGACTACAAAAATGGTAAAAATGCCAACTAAGACGTGTCCATTAAGAAAAAATGTTTCAGTATATTATAATTTTTTCCCATTATATAACTTGATTCAGTTCTATCCTTGCTTCAAACTTGTCTGGGCCTATTCCATGCTGACAGGTAGACTCCAAGCTCCTTAGTATAGTCAGAAAGCTCTTTAGATCTTGGCTGTAGACCAGCATCAGGAATTAAATCCCAGTCATTTTCAGTCACAATTGAATATACTCTAGAGCAGAGATTTGTTACTTCTCTGGATATGTGGCACACTTTCAAAATCAAGGACTTTGTCACCTTTTAGCAATCAGATCACCCATTGAGCTACTCAAATCTATAGAGTCAAAGTTTGTCCTTGTTAGATATGCCATCTTTTTATTTTTTTACGTCAATGGTTGGTGTCATACAAGATCCACAACTCTTATTTCCAGTAAGATTTAGTCTGCGTTTCATTGAAACAACACTGGACATGCAACAGTCTGCCAAAACACACTTAGTGAGAACACCCCTTCTAGACAAATTGAACTGCTTACGCTTACTTAAAAATATGTGTTTCTTTCTCTGTCCCAAGTTATTGCTTGAAGCATCCTCCAGTGCTTTAAACTCCCATCCAATTAATAGAAATATGTGGTTAGAATGAATGATTAAATAAAATGAAGGAATGAATGAATAACCATAGCATTTTGAGTGGGACTCATGTTGGAACAATTGAAGGGGGGAAAAAATGGAAACCACTGAAAGATAGGAAAGGGACACAAAAGATAGCCCTGAAAGCTATGAAGAGGTTAATTTAAAATAGAGATTAAATCAATTTCAATAATATAAGGACTTAGAAATTATTTATGGTTGCCGAGACCAGTTGGGCTCAGTGGATAGAGCGTTGGCCTGTGGATTGAAAGGTCCCGGGTTTGATTCCAGTCGAGGGCATGTGCCTTGGTTGTGGGCACATCCCCAGTAGGGAGTGTGCAAGAAGCAGCTGATCGATGATTCTCTCTCATCAATGTTTCTAACTCTCTATCCCTCTATCTTCCTCTCTGTGAAAAATCAATAAAATATACCGTATTTGCCGGCGTATAAGAGACTGGGCATATAAGACGACCCCCTAACATTTCCACTAAAAATACAGAGTTTGTTATATACTCTCTGTATAAGACTACCCCCCACTTGGAGGCATATTTTTCAAGGCCAAAAAGTCGTCTTATATGCAGGCAAATACGGTATTTAAAAAAGAAAGAAATTATTTATAGTTTATTCAATGCAAATGCTATTCATAATCCTCAACAGAAGAGTTTTCATAGAAGTAGTGGGTGGGAAAAAAATTTTTAATGGGTTCAGAAGAGAAGGTAGTGGCTGAAGAGGAAAAATAATTCTCCATGGCTAAGGCTCACATAACTGAATTCCACTGGGAACATTTATAATTATCTTAATTTAACTTATTGAAGAATCACATTCACTTGCCAGTATCTTTTTTTAACTTAGTGATGTGCAGCCTTTTGACATTTTTAATTTGTCTTCTCAAACAGTGTATATTCTTTCCACACATAATTTTTGCATGTAGCACTAATGATTTTGTATGGCATTCTTTTCCAATGGTGTAACTGTTTTGGGAAATAGCATGTATTCTTTAGTTTGCTTTTTTCAACCTGATCACTATTCATGACATACATGGGTTTATCAACAACAGGATGACCCCTGGATATTACTCTCTTCTCTCTGGCTGCTCATGCTCATGTTCTACAGCCATCTGTGCTATCTTGATCTTTCTTTACTGCTATACTCCACGTTAACTTTAGGCATTTTCTCTAGACTCCATCCTACGCTCCACAATACTTTCTGTTAAAACTTATTTCATGGAGAAATTATTTCTAAGAAGCAAAGATACTTTTTTTCAAAGATAAAGCCAACGGTTCACTCACCAGTGTGTATCATTTGGATGCTGCATCTTATCTGGAGTCACAGTCTAAGATTGAAAATTTAAAAAAAATTAAAAAGCCTAGAATCATAATTACCCCTGAAAATCCATTATGTAGAACATAAAATACACATATTTGCTTTGTATGGACAAAACTGTTAAAGAAATGTTTTATAAGCACATAAAGCATGCAAATGCTGTGTAACCTAGAGAGTATAGTTAAACTTCCCTTTCCTCCTTTTCATATGGAAAATGAGAATAATATTCTCTTATGATAATGGTGAAGATAACTTGGTTAATGGGTATAAAATGCCCAGAGTAATTTTGACACATAGTGCATCCTCAATCTACTTTAAAATATATATTAAAGAGTAATTTAAAATATATTATTTTACACAATATTTTTATCATACATTAGAGGCCCGATGGATGAATTAGTGTAACAGTGGGGTCCCTTGGCCTTACCTGTGGGATCAGCCCAAATCTGGCTCTCTGACATCCCCTGAGGGGTCCCAAATTGTGAGAAGGTGCAGGCCGGCCAAGGGAGCCCAGGCAGGGAAGGACACAGGAGGTTGGCCAGCAGGGGAGAGGCCACAGGAGAGCTCCAGGGCATGGCCAGCCCTCTTGCTCAGTCCAGATTGGCCAGACCCCAGCAGCAAGCTTACCTATTGGTCAGAGTGTCTGCCCCCTGGTGGTCAGTACACATCATAGCGAGCAGTTAAGCAGCCTTAGTATATTATTAGCATATTAAACTTTGATTGGTTGAACAGCCAACCAGTTAACCAGACACTTATAGCATATTAGGCTTTTATTATATAGGATAAAGGAGATGGCAAAGTTCACATATTGGAATTTTTGCAGATTAAAGCAAACATGCTGTGTTGTGGCAATAATATTCCCTTTACATTCTTAACAAATTTTCTTTCCTGATATTGATTTTCATTAGTAATAATTGAAATCCATCACCCTACAACTATTTTTCTTTAGGCTTATAATCTTTACATCATTAGCTTTATGCTTAGTACTCAAAAATCCAAGTTATTGCTCAGACTTTGGGAAGCATTAAAAACATATGATTTGATGTTATTTCAAACCACCCTGAAGCTCCATTCTTCCCCCCCCCCCCTATATATGGATCTCCTTATTTTGACTTTTGTAATGTTTGCATATTACAAATTCGAATTCCCTATGGTTGCATCACATATCATTTGCTAGTATTTTGAGTGCATCAAGGACAGAAGCTGTTCTGTGATAAAGTGGATGCTGTTAATTCTCTCTCCCATGGATGATTTTCTTTACTGAGAGAAAAATTATCTTTTACTTAGGTTACTTTTTTATTTTCAATTACAATTGACATGCATCATTATGTTAGTTTCAGGTGTACACCCCAGTGACCAGGCATTACATTACTTAATAAGTGGTCACCCAAATAACTCCTACATCCATCCAGCACCACTCCTAGTTATTAGAATATTATTGACCATATTCCCTATGCTGTACTTTACATCTCCATGACTATTCTATTACAACAAATTTGTTCTTCTTTAATACCTTCAACTATAACAACTGATTTGTTCTTCTTTAATCTCTTCAACATTTTTCCCTTCCCTGTTCCCTCTTCCTTCTGGCAACCAACAAAAAGTTCTCTGTATCTACAAGTCTGTCTCTGTTATGCTTGTTCATTTTGTTTGTAGATTCAGTTGTTGATATATATATTTAGTATTTAAGAATAAAGAAAAATGAAATGTCCTCTTGCCTGTTTCAGAGCCCCCTGTGGATTCAGATCGCTGGCAATGGGGAAGAAGAATTTCTATATTCCAGAACAGGTTTGTCGGCCCTTGCAAAGATTTCTACTTTATGTATAAGCTTTAGCATTTCTAAGGATAATGTTGAATGAATGCCATACTCTTCTGCTCTTCCTTGTCTCTTGCAGTTATATTTTCTTATGACAACCAGAGCCCAACTCTTTTTACCATTAGCATCATTAAGGGTCATAGCTACAAATAGGTGTCATGCACAGATCCTATATAATGAAACTCTAATATGCAAATTGACCAAATGGCCAAACAAAGAATCCTTGGAATGACTGGTCCCTATCATATGCACTGACAACCAGGGGGCAAATGCTTAATGCAAGAGCTGCCCCCTGGTGGTCAGTGCACTCTCATAAGGGGAGTGCTGCTCAGCCAGAAGGCAGGCTCACAGCTGGAGAATGCAGTGAAGGGGGCAGGAGCTTCCCCCGCCTCTGCAGCAGCACTAAGTAGCAGCAAGCTGAGTGGTAAGGAGCAATGAGAAGGAGGCAATAAGGACAGAGGAGTCCCAGACTGTGAGAAAGATGTCCGACTGCTAGCTTAGGCCCAAACCCCAAAGGGGTCCCAGACTGTGAGAAGGCACAGACTGAGCTGAGGGATCTGTCCCCACCCCCCCAAGTGCATAAATTTTGTGCACCAGGCCTCTAGTTTGAAATAAATAAAGTACCATAACATTTAATAAAGGAAGCTCTGTAAAGTTTTCAAAGATATGAGCAGGAAGAGCAAAAAGCACAAGTAATTGTATGATCTCTAAGGCCAGTTCTGCAAGGAGGGAGCTGGGAGCAAGATAGGCCACTTACTTTCCAGAGTACAGTGCAGAGTGAAAAAGAGGGACCACTTATTAATAATAATTATTAAAAATTTCTAGACATTGACTTCAATGCATTAAATCAAGCATAGAGCCCTTCAGAGTGAGGGACTTCATCCAGCTCTACAAGTCTCACACCCATGAAGCCAGCTTTGACCAAGAGAAAAAAAATCCATATCCCCAAGCTTTACTCTCTCTTCTCACTTAGACCACCTTCTGCCGGTCCTCACTTACTGAACCGAATGAGGATTCAGAAGGTAAGTGAACCCACGATGTACACAGGTCATCCTAGAGAGACTCAGACAGAGGAGGAAGAAGGATGGCCACCATGCACCATCTCCCCAATAAGCTAAAGTCTTTTTTATCAAACACCTGCTTATCAAAATTCACACTCCCACTACAAATGGGGAAGAACCGACTTCCATAGATACATTTAAAATAAATAGAAAATAAAAACACAACTGATGCAAATTGCAAATATTGACAAAGGAAGTAAATCACCAGAAGCTCATGTTACCTAGAACAAGCTGTAAATGTTTAGAAATTCACTGTGGCATTGTAACTTCATGTAGTACAACTGTGCTTTTGCATACAATAGAATCTTTACTAACCTAGTTGTCTTTTTTTTTCTAGCATACGATAATAAATAAACCCTTAATATAAGCACATATATTTTGTGACCCCCTCTAACAAAACAAAGACTAGGGCATTTAATGGTGAACCATACTTCTGGAAACAAATCTGCATATAAGACAATACTTATGAGAATCCATGACTATCATGTATATTTTTACTTTTAATTTTTTTCATCTGCACCAACTCTATCAGAAACACTTATTTTTTATTTCATAGAGATTTAAACTTTTTCTGAAATTATGTACTCTCAACCCACATAGTAAAAAATATATGTAAATGTTCTGATTCAAAAATACCCATTTTAATATTACCAATGTGTTTATTTGAAAATGTACACTGAAGTCCATAGCACTTAAAACCCTTCCATCATCCTGAACATGTAAACTTGTTATAAAATAAATGTGTTTTATATGCAGTTAAGAAATCACCCAATATATACTTGATTATGTCAGGAATTATATATTAAAATTTTGGAGGAACATCTATGTTTCTGTAACTATCATTTATTCATTACTGCATTTATGTGACAACTAGTTAATGCAACAGATTTGATGAAAAGCACTGAGGAAAAAAATAAATAAAAGTTTCCTTACCCTATAAGAACTGCATATTCTCCAATGATATTAATAGGAATGCAAGAAAATTTAACTCTAAGAAATGCAAACAGTTCATAGAAATACATATTAATGTGTCATTTGTTGGGTGTTTTCACTGCAAGAATGTAAGTTTCACAAGGACAAAAGTTTTCCATTTTATTCATTAATGAATCTTCTATGCATTAAGTGACATTGGACACACAGAAGGCCCTCAGTGAATATGTTAAATTAAAAAAAGTGAATAAATTAATGAGGAATAAAAGGTTATGACAACACTATAAGGAATGGTGAACTATGAGAGGAGACTAAATAATAATAAAATGATGATGATAAGAAAGATAAAAATAATGATAGATAATGTTCATTGTCTATCATATGCCAGACTGTGGTAGGCATTTTACAGGTGGTTATTTATTAATATATGCCATTATTTCATGATAGAGTCAGTGTTTGTATTCCCACTTCACAAATTAAAAAAAGGAACAGCAGAGGTTTTAAAGCTGCTCAGGGTCATAGTTCATGGCCTGAGCCTTATCTCAAGCAGACACCAAATTCCTGGGTCTAAACCACTAGACTACCTCGCCAGTCACAGAATTGATTGTTAAAGCATGACTGATGGTAATGTTGGCAGATGTAGAAATATATGTCATTCAGAGATCCAAATGCTTTTGGATCCTGGAGACAGTGTGGCTCCAAGGTTCGAGAATAAGCCTGAAACTTGTGAAGTTCAGAATCAAATGTTTGTGTGTTATGCCAAGGGAGAGGCTGAACTACTAAAACATGTATTTAGTACATAACAAGAGGAGAGTTGCATGTTTATTGATTATTCATTATTTTGCTTTATTTTTTAAATATTTGTTTTATTTATTTCAGAGAGGAATAATATTTATTTCAGACAGAGAGAGAAATAGAAACATCAATGTTGAGAGAGAATCATTCGTTGGCTGCCTCCTGCCCTCCCCACACTGGAGATGGAGCCAGCAACCAGGCATCTACCCTGACTGAGAATTGAACCGTGACCTCCTGGTTCATAGGTCAAAGCTCAACCACTGAGCCATGCCACAATGGGCTGATTATATATTATTTTAAATTCCTCCAAATATTACATTCCAAATAACATATCAAAAAGTAAAAAAAAAAACACACACAAAACAGATCATGACTTATTTAAATACAAATTTATTTTTCTTACTTTAAATACTAGTTTCTTTGTCTCTCTTAATTTTCCTAAATACTAATTTAATATGTTTCCAATATTATCAGATTATATTTCAACAAACTCTGTACATATTTCCAAAGAGAAGAGATAATTTAAATAATTCATTTTAATAATAAATTAAATAACTTTTCATGTTGGAATGAGAAGAACAAAGTTAAAAAAAACCCCACATGGCTGAATGCATGTTTACATTATATATTTTATCTGGAAAATTCCTTGGTGCCTTTCAGTAGAACATTAAATTGAATCTTTCTATCAAATTTCTAAAATTTTTACATTGCTGCTTGTCTTCAGAGAAGGGGAAAATATTTTGTAATAATATTTTATAAAACTATCAAGAACATTCTTGTGTTATTTGTTATACAAGGAACATCTTTGGCAAAGACAAAACAATCATATAAATATTAAATCATCCATGATTCTGTTGTACCCAGGCCCACAACACTGTATAAAGTCATTGTGTACATCAGTTCTATCTTTAATCTTTAAAATATATAGTGTGTATATAAATTATATATTACGTATATATTTAAATTTACTTATTAAACATATAAATGTATGTGTAAAGATATATATCCTTAATAATAAAATCTTAATAGCCTTTAATAATTAAATCTTTCAATGAACTTTTATATCTTGTACTTTTATCGCTGTTGTTCTTTGAAAAGTGAGAAGTGTTAAGAACTGCTCATTTCAAATAAAAGTGACCTGTGATGGAATTTCTAAAATCACTTTTTTCAACTGAAACTACATGTGCCAAGACCCCTTCCTGGAGTTGTTCCTGCTGAGAGTTGAATAAACAAGGTAGATTGGTAGATCGGTGAGATTCCGGAGGCAGAAGTGCTCACTGATCGGGTTTGCATTTGCTTCCCTCTCCTGCTTCCAGCACGTCCCTGGGGCTCCTGGCCCTGCTGAGCAGGAAAGGGCCGTGGCCCATGACAAGATGCTTTGATGCAGACCCACGGACTTCTCTCAGATTTCTCCACCGCTTTGCAGGCACTGTGGCCCCTCAGGGTCACTGGTGGTGGCTCCTCCCCGCCTTGTAGAACTTTATTTCCCCAGCTTTTCTGGACATTTGGGTAAAGCTCAATTCCTATGATAAATCCCTTCCTTATCTGGTAACTCAAACTGCTTCTGCTTCTGTGAGTGAACACTGACATTAAAAAGAAAAGATTGTGCCAACTCCTTTGTTGGAAAAAAATGGAGAATAAAATTTAAGAACTACCGAAAGTAAATATGTAAAGATGAAAAAATGGCTATTAGCTCTTCAGTTCAGTCAATTTTAACCTCTCACACTTCAGCATCCCCTCTGAGATGATCAAACCTAGTATAATTGATTAGTAATTTTATTGTTTCCCTCAAATATTGAATTTTCAGCGAGCATACGTCATCATGAGAAAACTATCATGCAAATTCAACAAGCTTTATTTGCAGTTTTTCTAATCCCATTAGCCTTTGTGACATCTCATTTGATCCACCTTTGCCTATTCACTTTCATTCACAAATATTTATATTCTTTTAATAAATTTTTTCTATAAACATCCAGTGGAATGAAAAGGGGGGAATAATTAAATAATTGGGCATTGTTGTTGTTGTTGTTGTTGTTTTCAGACAAAGCAATATAAATGTCAATTTTTGTAAGCCACAAATCTAGTTTGGAAAGACATTTATCTTTTTGTAAAAGGGTTAACAATTAAAATTTTATGCTTTAATTATAAATTTTAAAGCTCGGTAGCACTCTCTGACGTTGCCGATGGCATTATTTTACACTGCCCTTCCAGCCTGATGGCTAAATCGGTGTCTCTGTGAACAACAAGGGCTAGGACACAGCATGGAGCTTTGCTATCTCCAGTAGTGGGAAAGGTCTCCAAAACAATTGCCTTTTCCTCTACCGAAAGTTTCCTGGTGGCAGAGAATGGGTTGGCAATAGGCTAGATGTTCCTCTGAGGAAAATGCTAATAACAGAGCGCATTAAGTTATTGAGTCTTGGATCAGCTGTAAAATAGCCAGGCTGACGCTGAGACCCACACTGATCCATGCCTTGTGAAGGTGCCTGAAATGCTTCCAGTTCAGGACTGGCCACTGGATTTGATAGCAGCAAACTCAATTCCTATCTGGAATAAAACTCCCTTAATATAATCTCAAACATATTCACAAAGATTAGGCGTAAGCTATGTATTGACAACCAAGGTTCAGTGAGCAAAATAGAACTCCCTGTGAGAGAGGAAGCATGAAAAGAAAATGACCAAATTTTGACCTAGAGGGAAAACAGACATGGGGATTATCAAATATATAATTTAGAACAAGTATGTAAAAATATTTAGAGAAAAAATTCAATTAGAGATTGCAACAAAAGGGTATCATAATTGAATAGAAATATTTGAAAACAAAACTACAAACTAACAAATAAATGAAGTTTTTCTAGATTTAAAATAAAATCCTTAAAGACTTATGGAGGACAGAATGGAAATGTATAATATAAGCTTAATTGACATTGTAGAAGGAGACAATTAAAAAATGAATTAGGAAAAAATAGCTATAAATGTTCCAGTACTAACAGAATAGTAATACAAATTAAAATTTATGAATTTGTGTTCCAAATAGAATAAAAAATAAGTCAGACCAAAATTCACTATATTAAAGCTTTTGGACCACTAAGTAAAAGAAAGAGCCTTATAGGTGATTAAAGATAATCCAGATCATTTATAAGAAACAACAATTAGCATATGTTTTTAGCATCAACTATGATACCATCAAAAAGTGGAAACATGTTATTATGTTGTGAAAAATAAATATTAAGCTAGAATTTTACCAGTGGAAGTGAGCTGTCTCTTTCCCCACTGAGTGCTGGGAGTGGGTCCTTATAATATAGTGAGGCTTTACTGAGGGCAGTGAATTTTATTTGCATGGAATTACATCCCTGGGTTTCCAAAGTCCCATTTCCTTTAATTCAGCCCTGGAAGAAGTACAGCTGGGGATTCAGTAAAGCTAGAAGCAAAACCAGTTGTCCAGACGTTCTATTTCAGGGTAGAATCAAGTCCAATTAGCATTAGGCTTAGTTGCAGTCCATTTGTCCAGTGTATGGGGCCCACTTGGGAAAATGCAGGAGTGTGAGGGACCCTGCAAGCCAGGAGTCAACCAAGAGAGACCAAGAGCTAAGCAACAGAGAAAATCAAGAAAGTGAACTTCTTTGTGTAGGGCAGTGGTCAGAAAACTCATTAGTCAACAGAGTGGCAAATCGTGGCTTGCAAGCCACATGTGGCTTGAGAGCCACAATTTGCCGACCACTGGTTTAGGAGATGAAATATGTCAAATATTCCCACATTTGCAGTGACTACACCTACTCTGGCCAATGACCTGGTCTCAGGTGTGACTGACAGAAAAGTGTTGTGGAGTGGTCACGACAGAATGACCACTGGAGTCCAAGTCAATTGAAATCTAGGAAGCCTTTATTAGCTTGCCTGCAACTGCTCAGCCTTCCTCTACACAGAGAGTCCAGAGAGCAGCCTCGGCCTCAGGTGCAAGGTGGCTTTTCAGCAGTAAAACCACATCCTTGTTGGTAGGGTAAGTGGAACAGTGGCAATCTCAAACAAAGCAGTTTTCTTAGCTATATTTGGCACCCTGTAAAGGTATTAAACCCACATCCTAGGCACTCAGACTAGCAATATCCTGTTTAGCTAAGCTACCAGCATCCTGTTCTGCAGGTAAACTGGGTTTCATGGTCAGGGCAGGCAAAGGGAAGTGCAGATAAAGTTTTTCCACTCTAACAAAAGTACCTTCCATATTTCACCCAGACTTTACTGGGTATGGGTCTATTCTCCACCCACACCCTCCCCACCCCAGGCCCTTCCCCCAGAGATCTGTGAGGAATAAACCAACCAATTGCTTCTTGGGGAGTGTTAAACTAGCTTCCTGGCAAAGCTGCACAAATGACATGCCTATAATATTCGGCTTTCCCTTCACCGCTTTTGTGTTATTAATTACGAGGTTAATTACAATGTCATCAGAACCGTATACCTAATAAAACTACTTTTTAAAAATGTGTGTGAAATCAATGAGATATCATTTTAAACTTACTAGATTAACCATAATTACAAAGTCTGAAATTACCAAATATTAAAAGAATTTACTGATTGGAAATGAATTGTACAATTTCTTTGGAAAAACATTAGTATTGCCTTATTAGAGTAAATATTTACATATGCATTGACCCAATAATTTACATACACACAAAAAGATGAATATAAAATATTCATAGACATAGTGCAAATTAATACACAAAACAAAACTAGAAACACCTCAATAACCCATCCACAAGAGATTGGTTAAAGAAATTGTTCTATTACAATGGACGCTGTACAAAAGTGAAAAGGACTGAACTACAGCTACATGCAACAGACAAACCTTTGAAAGGGAATATTGCAGGAAAATGGATGTGCCAGGAAACTGTATGTATTTTGATACTATTTTTGTAAACCTCTCAAATGAGAAAAGTTCCACAATGTATTCTTTATGCTTACATACATACATAAGTGTTAAAACTAACGCAATAACAAGAACAGAAAAAAGGAAGTACAAACCCAAAATATAGTACACTTTTGCTTTGGGAAGTAAAATAAACAGATAATACAGGAAAATAGATTATGAAGTGGATACAGGGTATAAATAATCTCATTTTGGGGTTGTGCATTGGGTTAATGTGTTTATGCAATTATTAAGAAATAAATAAGATTATAATATAATAAAATACATTATTTTAGTTAAATAAATATGTATAAATGTTTGAATTTAATTCTCCATTTTTTTTCTTACTCTGAAGTAATTTCCCTTTATAGAAAGAAATGTATTTGGCATAATTTCTATGAACCAAATTTTGTAGTCAATTCAACTGTTCACTATATTCTTAAGTTCCCTAAAAATACATTAAATTTTTTCTTGAATCTTTTTCTTGAAACTTTTTCACTGAATCACAGTAGTTCCTTGCGACTGAGTCATGAATTCTAAGGGTATTGTTAAGAAATTTGCATTTCATAAATTCTTTATTATATAGGATTTCTTGATGATCTAGGGTGTGGCAACAGAGGACTCCAAAGATTAGTTCCAAATGGTCATAGTTGACAATATAAAATTAAAATTATTTTCTGTTTTTGCCTGAAAGCTGAGATTGGAGCTGGGCCTGACAAGCTATTCCCTTGTTACTGTCTTGGGCCCCAGTTGGGTCTCAGCAATCTTCCAACAGGAGGCACTTACTGTATTGAATGTACAGGTACTCCATTTTAACATTTTATGAGGATAAAAAGGATGGAAATGAATCAGACACAGACTTTATAATTAATTCATTGGTATACGTAGAACCAAATACTCCGGTACTGCAGAAAATCTCATAGCTTTGTTCTCCTCTGGCAACTCCTTTGTGGGTGATGCTCCATTCCCCCTGTATTGGAAAGTAAATAGAAGTATCTGTGTACACCATGTATTTTTACAACTGTGAACATAGGTGAGTGGGATAAGAGCATATGTTCCATGATACTTGAAGCGTGGTCGAGCAGGGGTAAAATTTTTATAAGTCCACATATGTGTATGTAGAGGCATGCAGTTACTCCAGGGACCACAAACCGGGGGAATGAATACTGGCTGGCAAGGGAGAGTCATAGACTGGGTATGAAGCACAGGAGTACAGGAAGTATTTGGAACCCTACTAATCTGTTTACAGAACAAAATACCAGTTCATTTTTTAGTTTTTAAATGTTTTTTACTGCTGGGCATCATAGCTATAGATGTGGGTGTAGTGGATAACAGAAAACCAATAGGCTGACCCACCTTCTCAATAGAAAGCAGAACCCATGCCTTGACTCTTTCATCAAAGTTATAATTTTTATAATCCACATAATGGAGAACCTATCCTAACTAACTTTATCTTGAGGAGATATCATTGGAGCATCTAGATATCATTTTTATCATTTATAAAATGGTAATAAAATATCTCTTCTGCAGAATAACCGGGATGTGATGTGAGGTGTTGTATAGTATAAAGAAAGGTATGACACAACTTATGAATATTAATTAGTGTATGAATATTTGTTATTTTGGACTGGGATAACTCATTATTTTTGGTAACCAATTATGACATATATTTCATATATTTATAAGTTGTGGCCTTTTTCATATCGGAATTTAGAACATGCTAATGATGCAAGGTTAGGTCTCATTATATCTAGAATTTTGGGAAGATGTGGGTAACCAACATTTGGACTGGAATCTGCAAAGTCAATATTATAAGGCTATTTTAGGAATAGTTCAAAACTGTAAATTTAATGTCTCCTAAATATTTTCAACTAGAAACCCAGTACACCAAATATGTGCACTCGGGTGTGTCCCTCAGCCCAGCCTGCACCCTCTCCAATCTGGGACTCTTCGAGGGCTGTCTGACATCTCTCTCACAATCCAGGACTGCTGGATCCCAAGTGCTCACCTGCCTGCCTTCCTGATTGCCCCTAACTGCCTCTGCCTACCAACCTGATCACACTCTAACCACTCACCTGCCAGCTGATTGATGCCTAACTATTCCCCTGACAGCCAGATTGCCCCCAACTGCCCTCCATTGTGGGCCTGGTCCCTCCCAACTACCCTCTCCTGCTGGCCATCTTGTGGTGGCTATCTTGTGTTCACATGGGGGTAGCCATCTTTGACCCCATGGAGGTAACCATTTTGTGTCTTGGGCCAACAATTTGCATATTACTCTTTTATTAGATAGGATAGAGGCCTGGTACACAGGTGGGGGCCAGGTGGTGTGCCCTGAAGGGTGTCCAAGATCAGGGTGGGGGTTCCCTTGTGGTGTGGGTGGCCTGGGTGAGAGGTCTGTGGTGGTTTTCAGGCCAGCCATTCTCCCCAACAAACCAAGCAGAGGCCCTGGTATCTGTGATTTATTTATCTTCTATAATTTAAACTTTGTAGCCCTGAGCGGAAGCCAGGGCTGGGTGGGAAGCTTAGCTTCCTCCATTGCTGGGGAAACCCAAGCTTCCTGCTTGCTCTGTGGCCTCAGCCATCTTGGTTGGGTTAATTTGTATACTTGCTCCTGATTGGCTTGTGGGGGTGACTTGTAGGTGTAGTGGAGGTACAGTCAATTTTCATGTTTCACTTTTATTAGTGTAGATACTTATAAGCAAAATAGAAACTCTGTGGCAAGAGCCACATTCAGTTCAATAGAGCAGTTATTCCACTGGATGAAAAAATGTATTGCAGGTGAGAAAAAATACTTTAGATGGTGTCTACTAGATTGACTTATGCCAAACTACGGGGCGATACAAACAAGCCAGGGTGATGATTGTCATTGAATGGTATACATTACTGGGAAGCAATTGGGGTGAAGTCTGGAGTTAATGAGTATAGGGGTTCTGAGATCAGAAAGGGTCTGGGCTCAAATGCTATGCTCATCTTTTAACAATACTATTGGGATTTGGGGCTAGGTGCTCACACTTTTTCATGTTCATGGGCTCCATCTGTCAAAATTGAGATACCAACCACTTACCTCTTTGGGTTGCTCTAAACATAAAAAAGAAAGAATAAGTAACATATTAATTGGGTGTTTGGAATATTAGAGTTTAATGATAATGAACACAGGGTTTGGAGCCATACAGCCTCTGCTTGAATCTTGGCATTGGCACTTACCAGATGTGTGGCCTTTGGCAGTTTGCTTAACCACACTTTGGCTCAGTTTCTTAAGCTATAAAATAGCAAGTGTAATGATTATACCTACTTCATGAAGACTAAAGTAATTAATGTCTTAGAGTGTTTAAAACAGTACCTAGTATATATCACATAGGAAGTGCTGTAAAGTGTTTTTGTTTTTCAAATAAAATAAATAATGCAATGAGAACTTCTTACTATTATCAAAACCAGCTTAATGTTTAAAAATATATTTCATAGTTCTTGGGACCAATAGTTGAGGTTGCTTTGCTTATAGTGTAACTTTTACTCAGAAAATCGAATTGTTCACATAATATTCTCTGAGAAATCAAGGGAAGAAGTTTCCACGAAGCTGAAACTAAAAGACTGGTCTAGCTGTGAGTAATCACAGCTGGCTCTCCATTAAAGGTTAGAGGATTAGAATATTAATAATTTTGTATTTTAAAGCAAATATACTCAAACATGCAAGGGGCAGCTGTTCCCACAGAAGAATGAGCCAGTGACAAGTTTCATCATTTCAAAGGAAAGCTATTTTTGATCAAATGAAAGGACAAAAAAGTGCTAGTTTAAAAAATGCTTATTAATGACAGGAAACAAACTTTTCTTTTGCAGCTTTCTTTTTAGTACAGAAAACAGCTTGCATACTGTTTTCAAACTTGAGAAGAATAGATGTGAAGCTGATTGCAAATTCTACAATGATCATTTCTTAGAGAAATTTTGTAAGAAAAAATGTGTAGGTTTGTATCATGGCTGACGCTGAGGTCAATATACAGGGGGAAACTTTGTTTTATTTGAAGCAGTATTTCTCAGTCATTTTTTTCTTTTCACACTCTTAAATAACTATTTCAAACATTTTTATTGTAATTGTTTCTCACAAGCAATGTTGATACTATAAGTACAATTAATAAATATTTATATAATACTATATGGATATTTGTAACATATACATAAAAATAGATATTTTTTACCGCAGAAATCTATTTTCTTTCCATTGGGGGCAACATCACACACTCACTTTGAGAATTCATGGCTTAAAGTGATAATTTGCTAAGGGAGTGTCTTTCTTACCATGGTATAGTGCAGTTAGCTTCATAGAACTATATTCACTAGGTTTCTTAGTTAAGACTATTACTTTGCTTCATTTTTAAAATTTATTTAGCATCAAGAAACCTATTTTAGATTTTCTAGCTTCAAGTATTGGACATCTTTGTTTAACTGAGCAAGAAGAAAAGTTTTATGTATTTAAACAAATTATTATAATTTCGATGCATTCCGTTCAACTGTCTTATATAAAAGAGGCATAAGTTATGGGTAAATTAATAACCTCTCAATCCATAGGTATACTCATCTATGAATGAGGACTGGCCATCAAATCACAGAGGGAAGGCATGGGAGGGGTGGGGGCACATAAGAGATCAACCAAAGGACTTGTATGCATGTGTAAAGCATAACTAATGGACACAGACAGTAGGAGGCTGAGCACTTGTGCTGAGGGTGGGAGCAAGAGGGAAGAGATCAATGGGGGCAAAAGGAGATATGTATAATACTTTCAACAATAAATAATAATAATAATAATAATAATAATAATAATAAATACATCATAGGGGTTACAAAACTTAAATGAATTAATATGCATAAAGTTCACCTTACAAAGATACAGGTTTAGCTCAGGAAAACAAGTAGAAAAAAGTAAAGCCAAGACACACAAGGGTCGAGGCCCCCAAATTGCTGGGACCTTAGGTAAGTCCTCTCTCAGGTGCCACTTGTTCTCTTTTGTATCTGAGTCATTCTTTGTAGACAGATTATCTTGTTTCCTCTATTCTCACTTACTGTCTTTTACTCTAAACTTTACATCATCTCCTATTTAACATTTCTAATACAATACCAAATTAATTTCAGAGTTTCATATTGTCTCAGCTATCCTTTCCTTGTCCAAACTCCTGTGATTAATGGAGTTGGAGCAGTAGAGCAAACTTGGTAGACAAACCCAAATCTTGAGGATTAATGACTATTATGAAGTAGAAAGGTTCATTTTGGAGTGGGCATATATGCAAAAGATGTCTACAATAATTGGGTAAGAGGCAACAGCCACCAAATTATCTTTATACTATTCAATTTTTTTCCTGAATCATTATCTCCAAATGTAAATGAAATAAATAAGGACAAATAAGAGGGAAATACACTAACCTAATTAGTTGAAATATTTACTATGGCAATATACCACAATGGCTAAGATTAAGGGTTTGTTTACACAATGGCCCAGATACCATAAAGGACTAATCTTTTTTATATATAAAGTAGATGAACCATAAAATGTCAAAAGTGGAGTAATGTCTTTCTTTAAGCACATTTAAAAATGTTATTCATGCTCAAGTAAATAGAAAAAGATGGGCTCCCAAAATATCATAGCTCTCTTTAAATATCATGATCCTATTTTATTCTAGTTTCTGGCAAGGAGTGAACTACATGTGTGTCTCTATTTTCTTTATTTTTAAAATATCCTGGATCAAATATTTACTGTGAAAAATAATTTTTGGAGGAGTGTGGCTGGATGCTATTGATATTTTGCATCAATTAAACATGTTTACTCTTGTTGTGGTGAAAGATTTTTACACTGTGTTGGAATAACAGCATCCTGTAAAAGTTCAACAGAGTAATATCTCAGAAACATATTGCCTGATAGTGTTTAAAAATAATGGCAAGGAATGGAAATGCTTAAAACTTAAATCTTGAGAAGACATTGCTTCCTTATTCAGAGATACTGGACATTAAGCAACATGATATAAAAAGGTTAAGTTTTGTATTGCTCCTTTGCCATATTCTAGGAAGCACAAGCCCTATTGGAATCAGGGTAGATTGTTTAGGTTCACAGAAAATTATATGGGCTTCAATCACTCCAACTGTCAAACTGTTCTAGTTTACTTTCTCAACTCTTAAAATGAGAGAGTTGGCAGAATTCGGTAACCCTGTACACTCAATGTTTATTTGCTTCCACTTGAGGTTGTGTTGAGGGTAGACTTCCATGAAAATACTTTCTTCTTAGAATAACTTTGCCATGGCATTGAAAAATGAGGTGATTCAATTGTCAACCAAACATAGTTATTCAATATATTGTAAATATCCTTAGGCAGATTGGATTATAACAAATATAAATAATATAACTCTATTAAAACCTTTCCCTAAAATACTCATGAAAATATGTATTAGCAATATCCTATCACTATAGTCTATATACTTTTATATTAAATGTCACTAAAATACCAACACTATTCATTTTAAAAGTCATTTTATTATTTTAAAAACAAAGTAATTTTTCCAGGGCATATGATCTCTGCTTAAATTCTGCCATTACAGTGCAAAAGTAACCAGAGACAAATGTATCCTTTTTTCTTTTATATTTTCTTGACAATTAAATGTAAAAGTTTCTTTAGTATTTCAAGTTCTAAAATGTTTTTGTTCATTTATTTATTTTAGAGAAGTAGTTTTTTGACATCTTATACATGCCCAGTTTTATTCATCCAAAAGTGTGTCTAAAATAATGAAATACATTGCATAAACAAACTCTAGAAAAAATAATTTAATAAAAATTGGAGGAAAAAAAACAACACCTTGCTCATCTAAAAATTTTCATGAACAAGATAATAAAAGTGCAGCATCCACATCCTGGATTCCTTTACAAATAGACAGTATTTTTAGCCAAGATCTGATATAATTTCTTATTTTATATATAAAGAAAATAATTAGAAAAAAATTTTTCTTAAAGATAGTCATTTATTGCGCTAGCTGATTTGGCTCAGTGGGTAGAGTACCTGCAGAGTGAAGGGTTCTAAGTTTGATTCCAAATCAGTACACATGCCTGGGTTGAGGACTTAATCCCCAATAGGAGGTATGCAGGAGGCAGCCAATCAATGATTCTCTCTTATCATTGATGTTTCTATCTCTCCCCTCTCCCCTCCTCTCTGAAATCCATAAAAATATACACAAAACAAACATAGACATTTATTAACAGAGCTTTAAAGAGAGCACAGAGTTCTAATTACAATGTTCTACACATTTCATCTCTTTTATTTCATACCAAATTTCATAATACTTAATCATAGCCTCCTTAAAAGTTCTCAACTCAGATAAACATAGTCCCATATTTTCTCTTTATTCCTCAAACTGCACTCTTAATATGAGGGCTTCCTTTAAATTTATCAAAGATGTGGAAAACAGGCAAGAAAATAAAGCCTGTGTTTCCATTCTTTCATGCTTCCAGTCACTGCTCCGAAAAAGTTTTTACTCTTGCTAAGAAGATTGGACTGGCTTTGAATAAAGACACTTCTCAATTGAATCAAGAAGATTGATTCTTTTTTTTTTAAAAAAAATTATTTTTATTGCTGAAAGTATTTCAGATGTCCCATTTTTCTCCCTTTACACTTAAGTGTTGATTTTTAATTATGTCTGTGCTTGAGATAAAGAAAGCTTTTAATTATTCAGGTGCAGCAGCTAAAAAATACTAGTAAGTGATGACTGAAATCCACATTATAGCTCACCTGTTGAATTCAGTATATAATGTGAAACTCTAGCTGGACTCTGTATTTTAACATATTTATTGAGGTATAGTTAACATGATGAACTATACATGTTTAAATGTATTAATAGATACGTTTTAACATATGTATGAAACCATCGCAATAACTGAAATCATTAATGTATCTATCAGTCCCAACATTTTGTTTGTGGCCATTGTAATTCTTCTAGCCTGTGGCCATCCCCTTCTCATTTTTGTCAATAATAAAATTCATATTTTAAAGTCATTTTTGCTTATCAGTTCAGTTAATCTGTTGATTAATTTTTACTATGTTTTTATTTTCTTTTAGATATGGCATATGGCATGTATCTTATCACAAACTACTACAGATGAATAGTTTTTTTTGATAAAATATACAGACTTTTATCAAGTATAGCTCTAGTTTCTTCCATATCCTTTATTCTATTACTGCCATTAGAAACACAAAAACACAGTTTTATATAAAATTGTTTTGTACAACATTGTATCTATTAAGAAAATAAAAGTAAAAAATAAAGAAAATCATATATCTGTTTAGCTTTTTAAATTAAGGTAAATAAAAATCACTAATATTGATCTTTATTTTTTCTTGCAGATTTGAGCAATCACCTGGTGCCCTTCCTGATATCTGGAGTCAGTCTGAAGGAATTCTTTTAAAGCAGGCCTGGCAACAATGAATTCTCTCATTCTTTATTGTTTGGGAAATACCTTTATTTCATTATTACTTTTGAAGGATAGTTTGACTAGATATAGAATATTTGGTTGACTCCTGGCCCCTTTGATACTACTTTCAATTTTTCATTCCACTAATTTCTGGCATTCTTATTTCTGATAAGAAGTCAGATGTTAATTTCAATGTGGGTTCCTTGAACATTAGTCTTTTGTTTTTTCTTGAGGACTTCAAACATTTTTCTTTTCTTTTTTTTCCTTTCAACTTTTTACTTACAATGTATCTGTGAGAGGATCTCTTTGTAGTTATCCATTCTTTTCTTGTTTGTTTTTTTAAACTATATTTTAATTTCCTGGAAGTTTAGATAACTATTTTTTTTTTTTTTTGCTGAATTTGGTAATTTTCAGCCATTATTTCTTCAAATAGTTTTTGTAAAACACTTCTTTGTTCCTCTCCTTCTTGGCTCCAATTATATGTATGTTGACATAGTTAATCAAGTTCCATATTCCTGAGTCTCTAGTAATTTGAAAACACTTTTCCTATTTGGATATGTGTATGAGATTTCATAATTTCTATCAATCCATAGACAGTGCCACTGAGCATAAATATCACCTCCTCCTCCACATTTAGTGAGTTTCATTCCATTTTGCATAAAAGATGCTAGTCTTCATTGCTAGTTCCAGTGTGGTAAATCTCCTTACCAGCCATACTGGGAAAATTTGAGGTGTAGCTTCAGACAAGAATGACACGGATTCTTATTGTTCTTTAAACAATGGTTTAAAAACACAAACACTTCTCATATTTTTGTATACCTTGCTTGATTTTCAGAATGTCACATGGTTAGTTTTGTCAATTCTGTAGAGTTTTAAAATTGTTCCAGGAAAGAAAAATTGCTCTCTGATTGCTTGTTCTGACTTTTTGAACATATGAGGATAAGTTTAATCACTATTTTGATATTCCCATCAGCTATTTTAAATATCTGTGCCAGTATTAATTGATTGGATTTTCTTATTATTTTCCTACTTCTTTGTATTCCTGCTAATTTTTATTTGTATAGCAGACATTAGGATCTTTATGTACTTGAGTTCTGGAAATCCTTTTATTTCTATAAATATTCTTGAGCTTTAATCTGAAAAGTAGTTATCTGGAAACACTTTGACCCTTTTGGTTTTACTTTTATGATTGTTAGTTCATACTTCTGTGTAATCAACCCAAAGCCGTATGAATCACATGGTTTTTCCATTGACTTGTGGAAACAGCTAGGCATTATTTCTAAACTGGTGTGAGTGCTAACTAGGCACTCTTCCCTTCAATCTTTTCCCAGGTCACTGGGGTTTCCTCACCCAGATTTGCTGATCGATACTCTGCCGCAATCTTAATGTGATCCCTTTGCAGACACCGAGGGTTCTCTCTCTGTACTGCTCTCTCTTCTCTGACACTTTTTCCTGTCATCTCCGTTTTCCTTTTTTCCCCAGACTCTCAGGTCTCTGTCCTTCACCCAAGAGGTCTGCTGGGTTTCACTGAGGCTTTCCCTCTCTGAGTCTTCTGCAGGAAACTCTGTTATAGCAGTAAACTGGGGACATGTTAGATATCTGTTTTTCATTTCTTACAGGTCCATCCTCTTTTCCCTGATGTCCTGTGTCTGCAAGAGTGTGGCTCATCTATGTAGCATGGAGTTTTCGTTTGTTTCAAACAGAAAGGCAAACCCAGTTCCTCTTACTCTGTGATGAATGGAAGAGTGGATGTCTCCAGCTGTTTCTTTCTTTCTTTCTTTTTTTTAAAGGAAGAACAAAATTCCTTATTAAATCGAACAAGTGTACAGTGAGGGAAATAAGAGCTCCCACCGTGGTGGCCAGGGTGTAAAATTAGAATGTAAAGTGTGATCCCCCCGTTAAATCTGATACCAGTGAACAGAGAAGGAATCGGCAGAGCAGCAGATGGAACTGTTTTGCAGCTCTGGGAGAGACTTTAGGCTCATAGTCACCATCTGCTGCACGGCGTTTTCTCAAACTTTGTATTTAGTGAAGTTTATTGCTACTGATCTTATGAGCATTATGAGACAGATTACCAAATTCCTGCATTCTACCACGATTTAATTAAAAGGAATATATGTCATGTGTTGGACGGTTATGTGAATTATTGCTATGGCTGCCCATTACTCTTTTTAACAGCCTCTGCTTTTTTCAGTTCAAGACTTTGTTTCTCTTCAAAATGAAACCTTCACTAGGTTATACAATGCACCTTGAAGAGGTCTGTGGGATCCATCTATCACTGGGCTTTGTGCAAATTCTTACATAAATCCTGGCCCTGAACACTTTTATTAAACCTGACTCTTTGTGGTTAGTGAAGTTCTCATGAACGCAGCGTGTGTTTCCTTTATGGATTGTAAAATGCTGACAGTTATATATGCTGTATTCCCAGCAACACACGTTCAATAAATTTCAGGGAATTCATTGGCTAAAAGCATTGTAGCTACACTTATTGAAGTTTAATCAACTGGTAGAGAAATTTGGTGAGATATAATCATACATAATTAATCTTAGCTTTGGATAGAGTTGCACATTCTGCATCTGAGTCTTAAATCTTCAATTGCTTGCATAAACGCTATTCTCAGTGTTAGGCTGAACATAGGAAAAGGCCATTTTTGTGGGTCATAACTGGTCCAGTTTTTTGGCAACTCTAACTGGCATTAGGCAACTCTAACAGCTAGATTTTGCCAACACTGACCTGATGCCTTCATTAATGATTTCCAAAATATAAATATAAGTATCACTTTACTGTTACTGCCTTTAATCTAAAGATGCATAGTGAATACCTTGGTTATATTTGAATTATAGTGATGTGAAATATTTTTTAAATATATTTTATTGATATTTTACAGAGAGGAAGGGAGAGAGACAGAGAGCTAGAAACGTCGATGAGAGAATAACATCGACCAGCTGCCTCTTGCACACCCCCTACCTGGGATGTGCCCGCAACCAAGGTACATGCCCTTGACCGGAATCGAACCCGGGACCTTTCAGTCCACAGACCGATGCTCTACCACTGAGCCAAACCGGTTTCGGCAATGTGATGTGAAATCTTAATGTGAACTGAATAAAAAGGAATTTATAATTGCAAAGAGTAGTGAATCTTCTCAAAATTTAAAGACAAACATGCATTCTAGTGTAACAAGTGATTTTTAAGTTCATACATAAGAACAATAATGTTACAATAACCAAGATATTTTTGGGTGGTGAATGAGAGGTGGGTCCCTGGCTCTAGTTTAAAGATATCCTATATAATAAAACCCTAATATGCAAATCAACTGAAAGGCAGAACGACCAGTCACTATGATGCACACTGACCACCAGGGGGCAGATGCTCAACACAGGAGCTGCTCCCTGATGGTCAGTGCATTCCCATACAGGGAGTGCTGTTCAGGCAGAAGCCAGGCTCACGGCTGGGAGTGCAGCAGCGGTGGCGGGAGCAGGTGTGCTGTAAGAAGCAAAGGGTCCTGGACTGTGAGAGCCCCAGACTGCAAGAGGGATGTCTGACTGAAGACATCCCCCGAGGGGTCCCAGACTGTGAGAGTGTGCAGGCTGGGCTGAAGGACTCCCCCCAACCCTTCATTCCCCAGTACACAACTTCTGTGCACCAGGCCTCTAGTGTGAAATAAACTATTTTTCTTGGCCACAAAATGGACTGCCTGTGTTTTCCTTTAGCTTTGTTATTTCACAGATATGTGGCCGTGGGGGTAATAGTTGACATTTCTGTTTAGTGCCTTTTTAATCAGTAAAATGAAGATAGAATTAGTAACCACATCGAAAGAAAGGTTGTTGTGAGGACTAAAGGGATCCATGGAGTGCATTTGCAAGTCTCTTAGGACCTGTGAGAACTGGAAAATGTTGTCTGTTTGGTAACTATTGTTGTTGTAAGTGTATATTTTGTATTTCTAAGTGATACACTATGGGTTGACTTCTGGCACTTTATACTCTGGAATTCAATTGTCTCATTAGGAAAATGCAGATGAAATCTGTACTTATTTCACAGGTTGTAACAGGTTTATATGAGTTGATGAATGTAAATAACTACAAATCTTGGTCTTATTAACAAATTATTTCTTGCTGAAACCAGTTTCGCTCAGTGGTAGAGCATCGCTCTGCGGACTGAAAGGTCCCGGGTTCGATTCCGGTCAAGGCATGTACATTGGTTGCGGGCACATCCCCAGTGGGGGAGTGGGGGTGCAAGAGGCAGCTGGTCGATGTTTCTCTCTCATTGACATTGACGTTTCTAGCTCTGTATCTCTCTCCCTTCCTCTCTGTAAAATATCAATAAAGTATATTAAAAAAAACAAAAATTATTTCTCACCCTGCATATAGCTTATAAGAGTGTTAATGACATGTTTGTGACTTAGGGCTCTGGGAGACTATATAATTTAGCACTCTACCCCATGCCCAGCCTCTAAGCAGGTTTAGACAGAAAGCTCTCCAAACATTCATACATTGTCCATTGTCTAAATTTCTGGGGAAAATGTGAACCAAAACTGACAGTCCTCTATGGAACATAGAAGTTGTTTTCTGAGTTGTGAGGCTAAGTGTGTCCAATGTACACAGTAGCAAAATAAATATTGTCGGGGGTATAAATACTTATATTTATTTTCATTATTGCACTCAGCTTATCTTTGAGGGACCACTCAGGTCTATTTTTTTAAAGTATATTTTATTGAGTTTTTACAGAGAAGAACGGAGAGGTATAGAGAGCTAGAAACATCTATGAGAGAGAAACACCCACCAGCTGCCTCCTGCACACCCCCTACTGGGGATGTGCCCGCAACCAATGTATATGCCCCTTGGCAGGAATTGAACCTGGGACCTCTCAGTCCGCAGGCCAACGCTCTATCCATTGAGCCCAAATGGTTTGGGCACACTCAGGTCTATTGACTACGCTGAGACTGGAGTCTTTGTTCCCCTAAATATATCATAGGGCCTGGACACAGCTTTCCCGCTATGGTAACCTTCCTCAAAATAGAATGTGACAAGTGAGGTATGGGAGAGAGATGATAAGTGAGAAAGCATTGCCATTTTTTTTTAGATGAACAAAATAATAATTCATCACAGTTTTTATTACAGGTCATGATTTTTACCTGGACAGATGATGCTCATTTGTAAATGTTCTGGGTCTTATTTTCTAAATTGAGGATAATTAGATCAATAACCTAATGGTTAGTTTTTCAGTGATTAGATATTACAAATAAAAACTTCTATTTGTTTATATAAGTTTTGAAGGCATATCCATCTCAACTTTTTATAACACTCATAAATATGTAAGGTAAGGCAGACTGATTAGAGGGAAGTAGCTTGTTTTTTACAATAGGCAATTTCATTACCTAATTCATAGAATACACGCCAGCTTCTGTTTAATATTTTAAGCAATCTGGAACTTGGCTACTTTACTAAATAGGCAATACAATAGCTTATTTTAAAATAAAATTAAGAAATCTCATTGGCTTCTTGTGCAAAATCAGCACTTTTTTTTGCTTTAGAGATGTACTGGAAACATTTTAGTGTAAATGCTTTATAAATCTTAGAAAAAAATACCTTAAAGGAAACATAAGACAATTTAAGTTAAATCAAGCTAAAAATATTCATTCTCTGTAAAGTAATATTTATGATTTATTTTATTCCTTCTTCCATATAATAACCTTTAGGAAGTCATGATAATCCATTTCTGCGGTGATTTTAATTCCTACAGTAGATCAGTTCCCATTATATTAGATATAATGTATTTGCATATTGCTATTACTCCTCTCCTATACGCAGAGCTAAAAATGTAGAATATATTCCTCACTTTTATGCCAATAGGGAAGTTTATGTATTTGGGTAGATAGTTTTTAGGCCCGGAATGGAGAAAGTGGATGTTTTCTAGAATATTTTTGTATTAACTCTGGCCTATGGATTTCTGAATTATAAATGAGAATAATAAGTCTGCACAGGGTTTCTGGTATGATAAGAATGGACCTTTTGATATATTTGTAACATTCAAAGGTTATATCAAACAGTGAAAAGTGGATTAGTAGCTATCACACGAACAACACATAAGGAAGCAAATGAGTAAGTAAATACACTTTGACCCAGTACTTAGGCTTTGGGAATTTGTCCTATTAAAGAAATTAGAAATGCCAACAAAGAAGTCTTTGGCAGATATTTCATCTTTATTTACACCTGCAAAAAAAAAATGAACGCGTTATATAATTACTATACATTATAATGGGGAGTTTAAAAATAACTTAAAACATAGTTCTGTCTTGGAATACTAACCAACTGTGGTGTATAAGTGTATTGATAGACAATATAGTGTAATTGAAAGACAACAACTCAGAGACAGTGGTTTGCACAACAGATGTTAAGGAAAAGTCATAGGAAAGGAAATGTTAAACTTACTCAGAGAAAGATGTAACAGTACTTATCCCTCCATATGGAAGGTTATATATGATTTCCCTTTTCTCCTTTTTGTACTCTTTTGTATTATATTTAGGAATGTGTATACTATTAGAATTCTCCCATAAAAAATGTTAGGAAATCTATCCTGAACCAGACACATAGACCAACTGCAATAAATCTGACATATTGCCACAATAAAATATTTGTTGAGAATTTATTTTATAAAATATATTAAACTAGGGTCACAATTGCTCAGTTCTTTTGTTTTAATCCCAGAATAGCTAATGAAAGAGGAATCAGAGCACATAAGTTAGTGGTGTATTACTTTTATATATTTATTTTTTCTATTTCTAATGCAAATAGTAACTAAATAATATCTCTTGAAATAAGAATGTCTTTTGATTCTACCACTTTGATTGTAAAGCTATAATTGCAGTATTAGAACTCTTACTCATAAATTATTATTATTGCCTAGTTAACTGATTTTTGACAATCATATAATTATACTAACTTGTAGAGAAGGCATGAATAGTAAACATAATTTGACTATGTTAAAATAATTACCACTTCATGACTTTAGCTGCCTAAATGATGAAATCCTTTAAACTGAATCAATCAAGTTTCTTCTGAATGATCCACATGGAAACTGTCACATTTTACGACTGCGGAAATATAGTCAGTCTAAAGAATTATTTCAAGAACTTGAATGATTCTGAGCTTCCTCGGTACATATTCAAATCACACCCCTATTCAGATTTTTTCTCCTTTCACCAAATAAAGCCATTCTCCATTATAGTATCGCTCTGCTTTCCTGAACTGGGGAGAGCAGGACTCAGCAGACATATTCTGTAAAGAGTTAAATAGAAAATATCCATGGGCCATAAGATTTCTTTAGTGCAAGAGCAGCCATAAGCAATATGTCAATGAATGAACATGCTGTGTCTCAATAAAACTTTATTTACAAAATGGCCAGCCATCTGGTTTTGGCTTGCAGGCTATAGATTGCACACTCAACCTGGATGCTTGATTCAATTATTCACTCCTAACATTTGCTCAAATTTAGGTCTGCACTAATAGTGCAAGTGCCTAGATAAATAGCTGATGGGGGCTTATGAACATTAAAGAGAAGAAGCAAGGATTACACAGTTATATTTCAACAAATTCACAATTCTCCCAAATTTGGTAGAGATTAGGCTAATGAATCAGCCAAACTTGCTGAAGACTCTCTTTCCTCACCAAGCCAATCTCAAAGTATTTAATTTGTAGTCTGAAAGCTTACTTAATTTCTATCATGTTAGAGGTATTACCTCATTTTTAACCTTTATACCAATGCTGATGTGTTTTTTTCCTTGTTCTCTCATCTTACTAATACATACATTGAGGTTAATTCTCATGGAGAGAGTTAATTTTCAGGTTAAATTAGTGTTTGGGCCCTCTGACCTTGGTACATGTAAGACACAGTTGGATACACTTGGACAAATAATAGTTTTAATGCATCACACATTATGAAAATTAATGAAATGCTAAAAAAAATTTAGAGTTCTCTTATGATTAATAAAAACTGGAACTCATTCATTAGCTGAATATCTGATATGACATTGTGATCAGCTGCATTGCAAGTTTAGAATATATATATATATATATATATATATATATATATATATATATATATTGGGAAATCATATGTATATGTGCATATGCATATGTTTATATGTATATACCAAATGTGCAGTATAAGTTTATCTTTATTCTTAGCTCTAAAACATTCATGTATTTCATGTAGTTGTAAGGACGTTCTTTGAGTTAAAGATAAAACTTTTTCCCCTTCTTATTAGAAAATCTATTCTGTCAAAAACACTTATAAAATGAATTTAATAACATTTGTTTTGACCCTTGAACTTTGGTGTGGAAGGGGGGGGGGGCTGGAGTATTGAGGGACTGTCTGCCACTCTAATTCTTTTTCACAGCTCTTTTCAAAGCCAACCAGGTAAAACTCAGACAGAATAAGCCCAAAACAATGGAATAAGCTTGTGTTCCTCCTACTTTATTGTGACATTTTGTCTTAATATAAGTTCTAGGGGACGTATCTCCCGAAAAAGCTGAATACTATTTATACCATTTCTGCTATGAGAAAATGCAGTGCACTCAGCTCTTCTAATGGCTTCGACTCTTGTTTATTTGCTCATTCAATACACAATCATTGTGTCCCTAATCTTGGCTAGGCACTGTCTTAATTTATTTTCACTTAATAACATGCTTAGTTCAATAATAGGAATTTTCAAGTGATAAAAGAGAAGAGAGGACGAAGACATTAATTTAGACTGGGGTATTTGGACAGTTCACTACATGAAATGCTGCCAGAGTTCTCTGAATCAGTGAGTGTGTAGCTGGGTAAAATGACAAGTAGAAAATCGGGAAAGGGAAAAGGAGCAGAATGGGCAAGAGTCTACCAAGAATGTCTATTCATTTCCTGCGAGCATGCCTGTGAGCCTGAGGGAGAGCCGCTGGGAAAGGTGTTTTCAGGCTGGTGGGTGTGGGATAGCAGTGGGGTGGGGGTGGGGGGGAGGAGGGAGGTGATTTGGTGGCTGTCACAAAGGTCGCCTGCGATTCTGGTGGCCGAATGACAGGAGTGGAAGGGATGTGCTTTCTGAAGCAGTGGAGAAAGTAGTTGAGGCCATTTCTATATGCTCACATTACAGCTCAAACACAAGACTTTAACTCTGCTTCCATGGAAGAGTTGGGTAATGTCTTTCCTGACAATAGTGCCAGTGGCATAATGTAGCCTCATCAAGTGTTCTTCGTTGTTAATATTTAAAATGTACTTTATTATTAAAGGTACACTTTATGACTGACACCATCTTCATGCAGAATTTCTGTTTACTAAACATGAATTTCAGAGGTAATGCCACTTTCTGACACTAAATTCCCCTGCAATGATTAAACTGATGGACCAGGGGAAGCAATCAGAGATCCTTATGATACCGATTTCACATCTGTCTCAAGTTTAGCATATCACATTATTTGGGGGTACTAATTTTATATGCGGCACCCAGTCCATTCTAAATTAACTAGTTTAATCCTTATAGAAACCATGTATGACAGGGAAATTTATGTCAACTTTACTGATGAGGAAACAGAATGACTTAGTAAATATTCTAGCTTTTTACAGGTAACAAATGAGAAAGCAACACTCAAACTTTTCTAACCTTTTTGCCACCAGTTACTATAATAAGTTAGAGAAATTCCCAGGTAGGAATATGAGTCACAAAAGACTCATAAAGCCACTAGTCCTAAATCCAACTTTCTTTATGACCAGCTTGCTTAAAATAAACATATTTTGCATGTTTACAATAAAACTAGGGGCTCAGTGCACGAATTCATGCACCTTGAAAGGAACTGTGGGCTACGAGGCTGCAGTGGGCATAGGAGCAGGTCTCAGCCCCTCCTGCTATGGCCTCTGGTCCCCTCTCTGCTTGCAGCCCTGCTCCCACCACCACTGCTCCCATGTGCCATGGTACTGGCCCCACTCACACCCACTCACACCTGCTGACAGCATGGATCAACTGGGCCTGGCACGAGCAGTGGGTGCTAGCAGGGCCAGTGACATCAGCAGGTGCGAGTGCTGGCTGCTGCCCCTATTGCCCCTCAGGAGCAGGGGGAGGTGGAAAGCCCTCAGGAGTGGTGGGGACAGACAGCCACTGCTTGCATCCACAGACGGATTGGCACCAGGCACCGGGTGGCGACAGCAGGTGTGAGTGGCGGTTCTGGAGCTGGCTGCGGTGCAAGTGGGGCTGACAATGACAGTGGGTGCAAGCAGGGCCGGCACTAGCAGTGGGTGTGAGGGCCTGCACTAGCAGTGGGACTGCTGTGCACAGAGGAAATAATTTTCGGTATCCACCAGAGACTTGCCCTGATGACAGCGACAGGCGCCCCACTTTGGTCCAGTGTCCCTGCTCACCCTCTCCACCATCCTACCCTGGCTGATGCCTGCCATGGTCTGTGTTCTGCCACCTGCTGCCAATGCCAACCATGCTCTGATTCTGCCCACTGGTGGTCATTGCATGTCATAGCGACCAGTTGTTTGGTTGTTCTGCCATTTGGTCTATTTGTATATTAGCCGTTTGTTATATAGGATAGTAAGGAGTAACAAAGTAAAATGCAATTTATTTACATTAATAAATAATGTATCTAAGACACTGTTTCTAGAGTCTTTCAATTGTTTACATATTCAAATTAGAATAATCTTACTTGTGAAAGATTGAATAATTCAGAAATTAAAAAAACATATATTATTCAGTGTGCCCACTGACCATTTGTTTTAGAGTAAATTTAAGACAATGGAGAATTTAACAGAATAAAAGAGACACAAATGCAAGTAAAAGTAAAAACTGTGGGAGTTTGATATTATTTTAGGAAACTAGTCATTGTGTAAATGACTAGTTCATAAATTGACATGGTTTGGTATAAATCCAGGTTCGTTTTATTAACCTGGAACCCAGCCAAGGCTGAGGCTAGGACTTTAGTGGATGAGTAGCTAGCGAAGGAAAAGAGGCTGAAGAAAGGAAGGAAAGGAACTTAAAGTTCCAACACGATTGGAGACCTGGTCTCTAAAATCTGGGGTTTGTGCCTTAATGCTCAGTAGTGACTGTGTTAGTTTCCTATGGCTACTCTAATAAATTACCACAATTTTGGTGGCTTGACCAACAGAAATTTATTCTCTCATAGTCCTATAGTTCAGAAGTTCAAAATCAGTATCACTTGACCAAAAATTAAGGTGTCAGCCGTTCCTCATTCCTTCCTGGGACCAAGGGGAAATCTGTCTTTGCCTCTTCCGGTTTCTGGTGGCTGCCCAAACTCCTTGCCCTGCATCCACATCACTTCAATATCTGCTTCTCTGGCCTCTTCTGTGTGATCAAATCCCTCTAGGCCTCCCTCTTAAAAGGATACATTCTATTTCACCTAGAGACTACATGGATAAAGGAAGATAATCTTCTACCAGTATTGCAAAATCCTGAATTTAATTATCCCCAGTCTCTTTTATTGTATTTATAATTCATTTGTAGCTGAGCATGATATTTTGAAGGTCTATCTATCCTTAAAGATTTTTAAAAAATATATTTTATTTATTTTTTACAGAGAGGAAGGGAGAGGGGTAGAGAGTTAGAAACATCGATGAGAGAGGAACACCAATTAGCTGCCTCCTGCACACCTCCCACTGGGGATGTGCCTGCAAACCAAGGTACATGCCCTTGACCGGAATTGAACCTGGGACCCTTCAGTCCGCAGTCCAACACTCTATCCACTGAGCCAAACCAATTAGGGCAAAGATTTTTTTTAATTTATTTTTTACTAGTACTTTCAAGGCTTGGGTAGTCAGTGTAGCATATAGGTGGGTCAACATCATGCCTATCCCTAAACATACTCTGTTTAAAAAAATATTTTTTTTCAAAATCTTCAAATTATAGTTGACACAAAATTTTGTATTATATGTTATATAGTATATGATATTTGTAACTTGAAATCTCTAATCATATTTCCAAAGTCTTTTTTTTTGCCATATAAAGTAACATTCACAGGTTGTAGGAATTAAGATATGGATATTTCCTGGGTAGTATTATTCAGACTATTACAAGGACATAGTTTAGATTTGGATTCTCTGGCATCCAAAAATCAAACACTAATTTTTTAACTTGTAGGAAAAAGTAGTTAATGGAAGCACCTTGTGTTGTTCATAGAATAGAAAAAAAAAGTGACTAAGTTTTAGAAGTAGGCCAGGATTGATGGGTAAGTCAGGTACCTCCAAGAATCTCTACTTCTGATCTCTATGTCCCATTGATTAATTGTTTTATTCCTTAACATTGTCTTACTCTATATCTTTAATGTCTTATTTGGATTCCCCCCAAAACACAATAGTGAATTTGGAAAATATGTGGTTTTTTGAAAGACATTTCCTGAAGGCTCTTATAGGAGATTAAAGGAAAATAAAACAAAACAAAATAGGGAAAGAGGAAAGATAATAAACTGGAGGTCAAGGAGATGGTATAGATTCTACAGCTCCATGATAGTCCACCCGGAGAATGAACGAACCAGGGTGTTTAACCCACCTGCTCCTGTCAGTCACTGAATGTTAATTCCTCATGCCTTTTGACCTGCCACACATGTGCAGAGAGGGACCTAGAGGCCGAGAAAGTTGTAGGTAAGAATATCCTATTGTTATCAAGGAGGTTGAGCCAGCGTGGAAGTGAGAATGACTAAATGATGTGGGTGGAACATGGACATTACCTACAGTGCTATCACCTCTTGTTACTGAAAGCCTTGTGTGTCACATTATCTTATTTTGACCATTTAAGTGACAGTGCCTCAGCCGAAGTTCAAATTTGAAAATTCGAAGGAAAGAGTCTATTACAGTTGGCAGCTGTCATTTCTTTTATTTTTTAAATGTATTTTTATTGATTTCAGAGAGGAAGGGAGAGGGAGAAAGAGATAGAAACATCAATGATGAGAGAGAATCATTGATAGGCTGCCTCCTGCACACCTCACACTAGGGATAGAGCCTGCAACCTGGGCATGTGCCCTGATCAGAAATCTAACTGTGACCTCCTGGTTCATAGGTGGACACTCAACCACAGAGCCATGCAGGATGGGCTAGGTCATTTCTTTTTATTTATAGTTTGTGTTCAATGCAAATCAATTCGATAACATGAGAAGTTATTATGAATCAAAGCATAAATACACAAACACAATATACAATTGTGTTCACAGGCTGTTCCTTGGTAGACTCACCACAGATATGCTATATCCACACTGAGAGAATAAAAGAGAATAAAAGAGAAACATGCAAATTGACCATCACTTCCCTACAGCCTCCAGCCAATCAGGATTGAGTATGCAAATTAATCCAACAAAGATGGTGGTGTCCCTACTCCCCAGCCACTCCAGGCCTCTGGGCAGCACACTTGCAGGCACAGAGTGGCCGGGTAGGGCTGGACACTTGCTATTTGGGGCAGGGCAAGGGAGCAGAGGGAGCTACAGGAACAGTGCTCCGCCCAGAGCAAAGACTGAAGGTGGCAGCAGAGCCAAGGCCTGGGTCCCGTGTGCTGGAGGAAAACCCGTGCCTGCAGCCAGGGGAAGGAAGGATGATTGCACACAACTCTTCAAGCAGTGGGCCTCTAGTTTTGGAATAAGAATAGAACTGATAGTTCCAAACTCTATCATTGGTGGTAGAAGAGCTTACTGTGTTCTGCTTTCAGTGTGGGCATTGGTTTAAGTCGTTGATGAGGCTGAGCTCATAATTTGGAGGTCTCAGTTTCTCTAGCATAAAGGGTCAGGAAAGGTAGGAAGTTATCATCATTAAAATAATGAGTTTAAAGTTTTCTCTTTCTACTATATTTTTATGAGGAACATTTTAATAAGTTGAAGTTCAAAACTATATGACCTTAAATAATACTCATTTTTAAATAGGTTGTCAAGCATCACAGAATCTGAGAAGACAGTTGTACAGACTGTAACAAACGTAACCTAGTTTTAATTATTTTGGTCAGAAGGAAGAAGAATGGAGTCAATTTCCATTTATCCTGTTGTAATAGCACATGTGTGGTCTGTGCAAAAGTAGTTTCTACGGGGTTTTTCTTTTCTGTAGAAGATCTACGACCTTTATACTTTATTTTCATGCTTCCAGGGTTTGTTATAGAACTGTAATGTTCCTGCTTTGGTTTCACGGGATTAAATATTAAACAATATCACTAACTAGATATGGAACATTTACTTTCCAAGTAATTGGATTGTGGATGAACCTGCTGCTACTGCTCATTAGTCTGTAACTTCATAAGACTTTAACTCTCTTCTCCTTCCACAACACTGCAATTTGGAGACTTTCCACAGAGCTGAGCAATGCTGAAACTAGTTGGAAGTGGCCTTGAATTGCCTTTGGGATGCAGTATGATGCTCACCAACAAAGGTGTCCTGCCATCAGTGTCAAGTGTTTTAAAATACCCCACCTAAACATAGATGTCTCCATTAGTAATTTAATAGTAGCCCTCCTTTCCTTTAAAAATTATTTTTAAAGTGATATACACTGGGTAGCCAGTTTATTATGATCTCTGAATGCATAATAATCTGGCCACTATATATATATATATATATATATATATATATATATATATATAGAGAGAGAGAGAGAGAGAGAGAGAGAGAGAGAGCCCCAGTGCATGAATTCATGCATGGGTGGGATCCAGCCAACCTGGCCAGGGGGTGGAGACATGGGTGGTTGGCTGGCCTGCCTGTGGGTCGAACTCCTGATTGAGAGGACAATATGCATATAAGCTTTTTATTATATAGAATGTACACTGAGTGGCCAGATAATTATGTGTTCATGTGTTCAGAGATCATAATAATATGGCCACTCAGTATATATATATATATATATATATATATATATATATATATATTAGAAGATATGGAAAAATGGGGAAAAATTCCCCTTAATTCCTCTTCTCAGAGATAAATCAGCTAATTTTTCTTGCTTAGATGTGTATTATATGTATAAATATAAAATAAGTTCTGTTTTTCTTTTAGCATATTATGAATATTTTCCACCTCTTTAAGATTCTTCACCAGTATATTTTATAAAAACTGCCTACTCTTTATTCTTATAGCTGCACCATCGTTCATTGCAAGACATTTGGATTGCTTCCAGGGGCTTGCTGCCATAAATAATCTCATGATAAAATTTCTGTACATAAATCATTGTTCTCATTTATGATGGTTTTATTAGAAGAGATTCCTAGATCTGGGATTGTCGGATCAAAGAGAATAAATATAGAAGGGTGGGAAAAAGTAGATTTACAGTTATAATACAAATAAATAATATAATAATTAATAAATAATGCAATAGTAAACTGTGTTTTGCATAATCACAAATGAAAGCCTGCTTTTCTTACTGCTTTATTTAAAATTTTGACATTCTTCTAATCATGCTTTCTTGAAAGACTTTGTGAATATATTTGTATACTGATCATGAGTTGATGGCCAGGCCTCTCTCAATCTACCAGATTTTTATGTTAAAAAGTGGTTTAATTAATTATACAGTACTTGTCTAATATTTGAATAAGTTATTATGTAATCACTAGATAAAATAATATGCATTTCTTAAAAATTAAAATTATACATATTATGTTGCAACATTAAACTTATTGATGATATGCTGTTAAGTAAAACATATGATATAAAATTGAATATACTCCATCACTGCAAATACGTAGGAATATGTAATTACTGGACAAATATGATGACCAATAAAAATAAAACCTAATCCTATATAATAAAAGCCTAATATGCTAAGTGGCTGGTCTTCCATTCAAGCAATCAAAACATAATATGCTTATGATATGCTAAGGCCACTCAACTGCTCGCTATGATGTGCACTGACCACCAGTGGGCAGATGTTCCAACTGGTAGGTTAGCTTACTACTGGGTCCAGCTGATCAAAATTGAGTGAGATGGGCCAGAGATGCCCTTCTGAAGTCCCTCCCCAGCTGGCCAACCTCCTACGTCCCTCCCTGGCCTGCAACAGTTGGATCCCTTGGCCTGGCCTGCACCCTCTCGCAATCTGGGACCCCTTAGGGGATATCAGAGAGCCAGTTTTGGCCTGATCCCTCAGGCCAGGCTGAAAGACTCCAATAGTGCACTGGGACTCTAGTAATTGTATATTACTCTAAAAACACTACATAGTTAGTAAACAACAATGTAACATTAAAGTACTTAAAATTCATTAATTCATCCCATTTTATAAACCGTGTGAAGAAGGTCCTGAAGCATAAAGATTTGATGCAAAAATATTATAATTATGTAGTATGTCAACTTGTTTCAGGAATTCAAATCCAGGATGCGGGCTTCGAATCTACAATTAGGATAGTACCCAGCAAAATTATGATCTTCTTCATAATTTAACAATATAAGATGTTACATTTCCTCATGAATTCTCCAGACCATGATCCTGGGCACACAGACACATGTGCACGTACACACACACATACACAAATTGTTACACTGTCAACAAATATTGAAAGCTTTGGGTTTACATAATCAAAATAGATAAGGGGAGGGGTAACCCTGTGGGTACTGAAGCATCATGCACATGAAGGGGTGAATAGTTTGCCACATATCCATAGAGGCTGAAATGGCATTCCTCAATTCACATGACAAGAGAAAAATGTCAGTCTCATTCTGCCAAACAGTGGCTTTTTGGAGGCACGCTTTGAGATTGTGCCAAACAAAAAGCGCTGCTTGCTGCATTCATCTCCAGTTCTATGCCAGGGAAGACGCATTAAGATTTTTAGAATCATAACCAGAGGTTGTGTTTCATGTATTTTTCTTATTCTGGCATGAAGATGCATTACCCTCTGCTCTTCTTTAAGTCATTTCTCTGTTGGGCCAAACTCTTGCCTCTATGAGATTCGCAAAACTCTTTGAAGCCGGGCTCCAAAGTATAGCTTCCTGTGTCACATAAGCGACTTTTGAAAAGATGCTATTTCTGAATGGGAAAGGAAATATACTGTAAAAGATCATTATTATTGCTGATCATCCTTAGCAAAATAGTAGACTTTTTTTTCCTCTGAGTTTGCTGAATAGTAGCTTTCCTAGGACCAGTAATTGTGAACACAGTGTCTCACTGACTATTGTCAAGAGAAAACAAAGCAAACATAGTTTGACTTGCAAGGATAAAGGCAAACCATTATAAAGAAATGGAGGCCATATGCTCAATATTGTGCCAAAATATCAGAATGGAAATTTTAAAAAGGAATGAAGGAAATAAGGATGAAAAGAAAGGACTGAAAGATAGAAAATAGAAGGAATGAAAGTATATATTTTACATACATACATATTTATTTGAATTCTTAGATATACAGAAAGATGAATCTATATGAAATATTATAAATGCCTATGAAAATTACCTGAAATCCTACTGTTTTGTGAACTCACAACCACATCTGACCTGTAGAACTTCAGCATCCTCTTCTATAAAGTCTCATACATTAACATCACATTCCTTAGAGCTCAGTGCTCACAAGGATTAACTAGGTTGATCCTTCAGTAATGAAAAAGAAAAAAAAATGTTTGGCCCATCCAGAAATTTAGGAAAGAATGTGCAACACTGGTCATATGATAAGAGTGATCCATTTTCTCCCCCTTTTTTTTCTGAGTCCATTAATCAGTCTGTCATGTGGCTGCCTGTCATATTTATGTCTGCCTAGAAACAAGGAAAGTTCACTTCTTCCTTTTCCAAAAAGTTGCTATGCTACATTGATATTTTCACCCTGGAGGAAAGCCACATTGCGCTGAACAGATGTTGCAAACGGGTTCATTCATGCTAATTCTGCATAAATTTGCTTACCTGCCGTGCTCAAAAATAGACTCATAGCAATATATTTCAAGGCGCATGTATGACTCCCCAAAAAGAGTTTAAATGAAAATAGAATTGAAAAGAAAAAAAATAGACTCTTTAGTTTGTTGTTACGATTAAAACATGCATCTACATTTATTTTTTTGTATTTATAGGAAGAAACTCAGTGTCTTGGGGATAACTTGTCTCGGTAGTGCTATGAACTTGTAAGTCTGACTGAGGTTGTATCCTCAACAGATATTTATTGTACTCAAAGGATGAACTTTTAACCTTTAAATATAAAATCGTTTAAGATAGTATTTAAGCTATATAATATTTTAAGCATACATAGAATAGTTTTGTGTGTGTGCTAAATTGAGTCTCACTGTTGTTGCTTTAATTGGAGTATTTACTAATATATTTTGACTTAAATTTGCAGTATTACTATTCATTTTCTCTCTGTCCTGCCTGTTTTATGTTCCTACTTCTTTCCTTTCTTCTATAGTAATTAATTAATTTTATTCATTTTCCATTTACTCCTCTAGTAGTTTACTAAGTATACATTCTCTATTCTCTTAAGGGTCACTCTAGACATTAAAATATGCATCCTTGACATATTAAAGTTTAATAAAATAAGTGATTTTATTTCACATAGTTAATGAAAAGATTTTATAATATGCTAAGCAAACTGATCCCTCTGAACTGATGTAATAATATTGTCATTTAATTGTGTGCATATGGAAATGAATAATGTAATAACATTTATAACCACACATATATATTATTTTCTATTTTATACAGTAAATTTTTATTTAGATGTGTCCATATAATTACAATTTTATAGCTCTTCATTTTTCCTTCATCTGTGACCTCGGATCTAAGATTAGATTTTTTTTGCCTGAAGTATTCCTTTTAATAATTGCATTAGTGCAGGCCTTCTAGAGAACAATTTTCTCAATTTTGATTATCTGAAAATGTCTTCATTTTTGAAGAATATTGTCATCAGTTATAGAATTCTATGTTGGCAGTTATTCTCATTCAAAATGATTTTTTTAAATGTATTTGTCCCCTCAATTTTGGTTCTTTTGCTTTCATTGTTTCTGTGGAGAAATGAGTCACCAGTTTTATTATGTTGTTCCTTTGAAGATAGTATGTCTATTGTTTTGTTTTTATATTTTTATTTTTCGATTTTCTTGGTCTTTGCTTTTGCATTTTAATTACAATGTGCCAGTTCTCTTTGTATTTATAATACTTAATGATCATAATAATTATTTATAGACTTATTGAGTTGTAAATAAGCGTACAACAAATTACACGTGTTTAAATGTATAATTTCATGGGTTTTGGCATACTCATCACATATCAAAATACAAAAAAATTCCCTCCTCACCAAAAGTTTCCTAATCTGATAATACACCATTCTTTTTACCTTAATCTTCAGGCAACCAATGATCTGTTTTCTATCTGTATTTAATTAGTTTGTGTATGAAATTTCATATAAAAGTAACAATAGAGTAGGTTCTTTTGTCTGTTTCTTTTACTTAGCACACTTACTTTGAGATCCATAGTGTTTTTGCATACATCAATAATTTGTTGCTTTTCATTGCTAAAATAGAGGCTGGGTGCACAGATTCATGCACCAGTGGGGTCCCTCCTCCTGGACTGTGGGGTTCAGGCCAAAACCTGCTCTCAGACATTTCCCAAGGGGTCCCGGATTGCGAGGGGTAGGTTCTCGGGTGAGGAACCCTGGAATCAGGTTCCGTCCTCTCTTCTCCCAATATTACATCACTTGGATGCTTTCATCTCACTTTACCCTAAGTTTGACGGTAACTGATGACTTGTGGGCATTTGGCTGAAAAATGCAATTATTTAGCAAACAGGACTTACTTAGCCTGGAATCTAGTCTGCCTAGGGTAGGACTCTGCTCAATGTCAGGCTCTGCTCAGGTGGAGTCCTGTGGGGGTGGGAACCTCCTTCTTCCCACCTGAGCTTCTCCTTTGCCTCCTTCCCTCCCCACAGGTTGCCTGCTGGCACTATTATCCACCCAGAAGGAGGGAAGTAGGATTCCTCCTCTCTGGTTCTGGCTGCATCACTGGAGAATCACAGCTGCCAAGTCACTGCAGCTCTGGAGCTCCTGAGTTGAGCATCTTTCCCCTGGTGGTCAGTGCACATCAGAGCTACTGGCTGGATGTTCCAGTCGTCAGCCGGTCCACCAGTCACTTAGGCTTTTATAGATAGATAGATAGATAGATAGATAGATAGATAGATAGATAACAAAATATGTTTATTCCTCTGGTGACGGAGATTTGGGTATTTATAGTTTAGGGATGCTACAAATAAAGATCCAATGGACATTTGTGTGTATGTATTTGTGAGTACTTTAATAATCTTCCATTACTCTTGTATAAAGCTGGGTATATATATACATTTAAACTCATGAAACAGTTATATATTTAGCTTTTCACAATACTGTCAGTCTTTTTTGCAAAGCTGTTGTGTTCATCACAATCCCAGAAGTACTAAATAAAAATTCTGGTAGCTCTTCTGTCTTGCATCACTTGAGATACTCAAGTTTCTAATTTTAACTATTCTAGTGTTATCTTATTGTTATTTTACTTTGTGTTTCCCTAATAAATATACTCAATAATGTAGAATATATTTATGTATAATTACTCACCAATTACATATCTTTGGTAAAATGTGTGTTAAAATCTTGCCATTATAAAAAATGCTCATTTTTTGTTTTGTTTTATCACTTTTAACATTTATTAGATTATAAGGGTTCTTTATATATTATGTACAAGTCCTTTGTCAGATACATGTTTTGTGAATACGGTCTCCCAATCTGCTGTTAGTCTTTTCATTTTCTCAACTGAGTCTTGGGAAGAACAACAGATTTTAATTTGGTGAGGTCCAATAAGGCACCATCTTTGTTCTCAAATTTGCATGTTTTTTGTTTCTGACTCAAGGTGACTAAGATTTTCTGTAATGTTTGCCTTGGAAGGATTATAGGTTGATAATCTACTTCAAGTTAATTTTTTATAGATGATGTGGGATAAGGGTTACAGTTCATTTTTTTTCTTTCTTTTTGATACACATTCAAAAGATCTTTATTGAATTAATTTGGGTATGCCACTGCACTATGTTTTACAGAAAAATCAAAGATAACTAAGTTAAGCTTCTGTCCTTAAAGGAATTATAGTTCACTACTGTAAAAAAAATATTCTAGACTATACATTGTATAGGTGTTTAACACAATATAAGCTATCTACATACTAATGGACTAGTAATTGTTAAGTATTGCTACTTCTTATCTGTTCTTGGTTGAAACTATCTTATGTTATAATATTGACAATTGAACAAGCAACTTTTAACCTACACATTTAAAATAATATTAACCTTGAAATAGTAATATACATTTGATTAAAACATAATTATCATTTTTTTCTTTTTTGTTTCCTTTTTCTGGGTCCAACCAATGGCCCCTTTCATCTTAATGATTCATTCAATTCATGTCCCCCATTTCCCATTTCAATGACAAAAAAAGCAGCATAGAACTCTGAGGGAACAAGAATTGCCTGTCAGGAAATGCCATGTTTCTTAGTGCTGGGATTGTTTTGGCCTTTGGATTTCCTGTTGTATTTGCCATGTGGCTGTAGTAAGTTTTGTTATCTATTGTTTTAGCAGCTATTGCTAAGCTAATTTCAAAGGCCTGTGTCTAGAACCTTAGACCTTATTTTCCATAGCTTAGACTTTATACTCAAAGACGGAGGTATAAATGTTCAGTTTCTCAAGTCCTCCAGTTCCCATAGTCATAACCCTAAGCTAAGGTGACCAGACATCCCGCTTTTGGCTGGACAGTCCTGATTTTTAACAGTTTGTCCCGCGTCTCGCAGGACTTTTTTAAAACACCGCAGGAAGTGGGACAAATTGTTAAAAATTGGGATTGTCCTGCCAAAAGCGGGGCATCTCGTCACCTTACCTTAAGCATTAGTACTGTAGCATTATTATTCTACTAGAGGCCCAGTGCATGAAATTCGTACATGGTGGGGAGAGAATCCCCTCAGCCCAGCCTGCATCCTCTCCAATTTGGTTTAGATTTCTGATTGCTGGTTTAGGCCTGATCCTGAGGATATCCCTCTCACAATCTGGGACCACTGGCTTCTAATTGTTCACTTGCCTGCCTGCCTGCTCACCCCAAAGTGCCCCCCATTGCTGACCTGGTCATCCCAAACTGCCCCCAACTGGCCTGGTTGCCCCTAAATACCCTCTCCTGCTGGTCTGGTTACCATTTACTAGCCCCCATGCCAGCCTGGTTGCCTGCATCTGCCCCCCGCCCCCTGCTGTCCTGATCTCCACTCACTGCTCCCATGCTAGCCTGGTCACCCCCAAGTGCCCTCCCTGCTGGCCTGTTCACCCCACTCAGCCTGCTGCTCAGTCATTTGGTGGCCCCTCTCTACCCCCCTGCTGGCCTAGTCGCCCCATGCAGCCTGTTTGGTAGACCATTCGATTGCGATGGTCACTTAGGCTTTTAACATGTCTTCAATTAGTCTAGAAAATATCAATTTTATTCTTTTAAATATTGTATCTAATTTTTTTCTTTTTGACTCTTTAAGCTTCCATTTGGATATTTTTTACTAACCAATCTTCCACTTAACTAAGTTTCTCTTTAACTCTAGAAAACTTGCTATTAAACCCATCTATTTATTTCTAAATTTTACTTTCTTATATTTTATATAATGTCTATTTGGTGTCTGTTTGTAGTTTCCAGCCAAAATAAGTCACCTGAACATTTAATTTCCTTAACATATCAACCACAATTATTTTAAATTTAGTTTCTAGTAACACCATAATCTGCATTCCCAATGGGTTTGGTCTCTTGTTTCTTTTTCTCTTGATAAATTTTTCACTTTTGCATGCCTGGATATTTATTCATTGTACACTGCACATTTATGTAAAAGCTACAATAAAGCCTGGGGTCTGAATTATGTTTTATTGCTCAAGAAAACATTTCCTTTTGACTCTAATAAAAAGTTATGCTAAGAGTTATGAATTATCTTAAAAATATGAGATGGAGCTGATTTGCAGGTTATGTGACAAGGAGCAAAATGACTTCTATAATGACCCAAAAGCTGTTCAACTTTGCCTTTCTTCTCTGGGCCTTCTCTTTCCTGGTGTGTCAGAGTCTAGCCGGCATTCAGAGTCACTGAAGCTCTGTTCAACTTTTCTAACAATGTCGTCACAGGGGCATCAGGATTCTCCCTGCACATCACTGTCTTTATCACGTAACAGATCCCAGGATCCCACAAATGCCCTTCCATAGACGTGCTTGGGAAGGTTAACAAGAGATCCACCTCTCAGGTTTCAAGCAAGTGTTTTTCCATAGATCTTTGCATCTTTTTATTTCTTGCAATTTGCTTCATTACTTTTATTGTGGAATAGATTCTCAGTTATTAAGCACACATGAAACCACAAATTGTAAACAGGCACTTGATGCTCAATGTTCATTCAGTACTAGATTTTAACTTTAAAAAAATTCCTGAAACAGACTATTTTTTTACTATTGCATTTATGATATTTTGATATCTAGAGTGCAGGCCTGGTGTCATCACAAAGATGGATTATGTGGCCTTTCACTACGCAGTCACTTTAAATCTCCATGAGGAAAAGAATATAAAGGAGACAGCCTTTGAGAAAGTGGAAGGAAGGCCACTCACAATGTGACAGGTAGGTAGCTCATGAAAACAGACTGACAGAGTCAGGTGCACTTACCCGCTGTAAACGGCCAACAAACTGTCAACTGCCAAAATGAATTAGACTCTCAAAGTAAGTAGGTCTCAAATCGTAAATGTTTAAACATTCAGAAACTTCACTAAGGCACCTCGTCATCATGCTGTGTGTCCACATGTCCCTGCCACACCTTCAGTGCTGTTCAAAATTAAGAAAACATAAATATATATTCTTTATCTTGCCTGAATCTTTCCTCAATATGCATCTTAATGGGCAGGAGAATGGAGAGGAAGAGAGAAAGATTCATTGGGAAATTGCCAATGGGTCATATAGCTGTATCCACATTCATTTTCATTATATACTAGTTATATATTTTCCAGCATTTCTGTTTGCAAAGTTGTATGCATCTGTTGTAATATGCCCTATTTTGTTTCTGATGGCGTTAGCATAAAACATACACTTCATCCACTCAAACACAAAATCACTGTGGGCTATTTCTGAACTTGTCTATTGAGGACATAAAATCACTTCTCAGGATGTTTTCCCTTCCTTTCCTCTTTTTGAGCTACAGCTATCTCCTTGTTACTTAAAAAGAGTGATGTCAGACAGACAAAGACAAATACTGTATGGTCTCACTTATATAATGGCTCTAAAAAACAACAAACAAATGCATAAAAGCAAAGGACAGACTGGTGGTTGCCAGAGATGGTATATCGGAGGTGGAGAAAATTTACAAACTTTCAGTTATGGGGTAAATACATTCTGGGGATGAAATGTACACTAACATGACTATAATTAATACTGGATTATGTATTTGAGAAATGATAACGGAACAAATTTAAAGTTCTCATCACTAGAAAAAAAAGTAACTGTGTGAGGTGATGTTTAGTCATTAAATGATTATGGTTAGTCATTTACATCATGTTTAAAGCTAATGCAATGTTATATGTCCATTATATATGAATACACTGGAAAAAATATGCCTTTTGTATATGCTTGTCATTCCCTTTCTATCTTCCCATTTATCTTATGTTTCTGGTTTTTTTCTCATTTATTTCTGTAGTATTTGTTGAGAGCAGTGATGTGCCAAACACTCACTTGTGGAATGGACAAGTTTGGGACACACTTATGTAGGGTCTGGCCAGACAGTCTGCATTTTTTTTCCTCCACAGAAAATCAGCTGAATATTCTAATTGGGAATGTGGCCTCATAGTTTTCTTTTTCACTCACTATCAAGAAATAGTTGGGCACTCGCCAACTATCTAGTGAAGGAAAGCTATCCATAAGCTTAACATGGTTCTTCTGCAATTATTGAAATGGTGAATAGAAATAACTTATATTCTTTCACCTGCCATTTAATCTTGAAACACTCACTGATTCCCTTTTCAACTGGCATTACAAGCACATTCTAAACCAGCCGTGGGCAAACTGCAGCCCGCAGGCTGGATCCGGCCCGTTCAGCTGTTCTATCCGGCCCACAGAGCCTACGGAGCGGAGGGTTCTCTTGCTCTCCCCTCCTCTCCTTCACCAGCAGCCCAAGATGAGAGCACCAGCATGGTCAGGTTGCTTTTGTTCCGGCCCTCCAGTCCAGTTTAAGAACCCATTGTGGCCTCGAGTCAAAAAGTTTGCCCACCCCTGTAACTATAGCAAGGGGTGCTGCTCCTGTCCTCGGCCACACATTTGGGATATTCAAGGAGCTCTTTATTTCTCCTCAGTGCTTTCTTTTAAAGTCATAAGGAGTATGTTGCTCTGTTGTTCAGTACTTATATTTACTATAATATTTTGAATCACATCAGTAGCATTATAACCACTATAAGGAACTATAGTATTAAAATTATGAAATAGCAAAAACTGATTTTCTAAGCAGAAAACTATTTGGACCAGGCATAGCGAAATATTTTAACCTACGGTGGTAAAGTTTCTTTTTCTTGTTTTTGGTGGCGGGCTTCCTAAGTGATGGATGATGGTTTTCATGACTGAGCCCTTCCCTCTGGGTTTTCCTGAAAGGCTGTGGCTCTTGTCCTTCCTTTAAAGGACAGACCATCTCTACAATGACACAATTTCATCTTGAATGACGCTTTTCTTACACTGCCACCAGAAACAACTGGAAGCCACACTTCCTTCCTTCAGAGTATTCATGACAGTGTATAATTACACACTCATTTGTATGCTTATGTTTTATTACTTCTCCCTGGACTATATTGTTGAAGATGTAAGCAATCTCTATTTATTATTATTATTATTATTATTATTATTATTATTAGTTTTTATCATATATCGTATATGTGCCACTTAAGAGGTGCTCAATACATATTTAATCGTTGATTAAGTAAATGGTCAGATGAATCTTCTTTTAGTTGTTTTTATCTTAGTTATATTGTTTATTGCCATCAAAAAAAATCTGGGCCATTGGAAAAGGCTTGGCTCAGCTAACTCTTCATCTTTTAATCAGCTCATGTACTATATGTACTATAATGTTCTCTTTGTAAGGAAATTATAAACTGAGTCCTTCTACAATTTCTGCCACCAAATAAGCAGCCACACAATATTTTATACTAATCTGAGAAATTTGTCAGACAACAATCCTACACATTTCTAGCCTGTTAAGTTTTTCTTTCACCTTTAAGTTTCATTTTGTTTATTTACATCGATGCCTTTGACCGGAATCGAACCTGGGACCTTTCAGTCAGCAGCTGACGCTCTATCCACTGAGCAAAATCGGTTTTGGCTTGGGGATGGTTTTGATATAAAACATTTTATTCTTGGCCTCACAAATCATGAACACTGGAAAGTTCAGTAAAATATCTAAATATTATCTTTAAACATAAATGCTTGCACTGTGATATGCAAAAAGAACACAACAGCAACGGCAATAATGCTACTATTTTCTCAGGTTATAAATCCATGTTAGGGGTTACATCAACCTTTTGTATGCATGGCTACTCTTTAGAAAAAAAAGAGTCATAAAGGTCCCATAAAGGACTAAAGTCATAAAGGACCAAACATTTTTGGAATATTTAGAAGATACAAAGCAAAACTGACTATGGAAATTTCACCTGTCATATCTGTATCACTTATGCTATATATGCCATGTGAACCTGATGTGGAAGGAACTTCCAGTTCAGTGGGAGAAGACCCCTTCAGCCTGTCCTATTCCCATCAGCCCTGTTCCTCACTCTCCAGTGGCAAGTTCTTCAAATCCCAAAGTTCTTATACTTCCTGCAGACTTTTAGGAAGTAATCATCTTTTAATAAGATTTGAGTTTAAGAAAATTATAGGAGATTTGTACATACCCTGATCATTCCAAAAACATACATCCCCCTAAATATTGAACACATTGCAACAATGACTGAGATCCTCACTGTTATTTGGACCCTATATTTGAGAGCCACGTCTTACTTCATTTAATTTTCTTAACTTTCTATCTCTTATACCCATCTATATTTTCTCCCCTTAAAATACAAAGACCACAACAAAAATCCAATTAGTGTAGAGAGGAGATACTACTTATGGCCATTTAAGAGTACTAGAGGCCCAATACATGAAATTCATGCAAGAGTAGGCCTTCCTTCCCCCCCAGCTGCCAGCACTGGATTCCCGCTGGCACCTGGGACCTTGGATGGATGTCTGGTCTAATTAGCATATTACACTTTTATTATGTAGACTAGAGGCCTGGTGCATGAAATTTGTGTACATGAGGGGGGATGGTTCCTCAGCCCAGCCTGCACCCTTTCCAATCTGGGACAACCATCTCACAATCAGGGACTGCTGGCTCCTAACTGCTCATCTGCCTGCATGCCTGATCACCCCTAACCACCTCTGCCTGCCTGCCTGATCAGCTGCCTAACTGCCCTCCCCTGCTGGCCTGATCTCTCCCCTAACATCTTGCTCCTCTGCTGGCCTGATCGCCCCTAACTGCCTCTGCCTCAGCCTCCACCACTCTGGCTTTGTCCAGAAGGAAGGCTGTGACTGTAAAATGTCTGGTTAACCCTGTGTAATTGGTATATTACCCTTTTATTAGTTAGATATGCCTTATTTAACTATTTTTGACACAGACTTTTCATATCTTAAAGAAAATGGGATTAAACTGAAAAAATTTAACTGTCTAGAAGTGGAGTAAATAGTCAATATCAGTTGTTTATCAGTTTTACATCAATTAAGCCTGTTAGCAATTGAAATTGAGTGTTTTGCACTCTTTTTGGCATTCAGAACCCACGGTAGGTCCAGCATAACCAATCTGTGCCTGCTTACACATTACTGCTCATTTCAAAGCTTTGATAATCACATTCTCATGTTTTATGGACACATCCTTCTATCTGTGGATCTGACATAAACACGCAGCTGCTATGCACAACTCAGTCTGCTGCATTCACTCAGCAAATCATGAGCCTTCAAATTAGACATTCTGGAGCAGAAGCAGAAATAAGAGAAAAATTTGTGTTTCAAATGCCAACTTCCAGGCAGCCTCTTTTAATAACCACATTTTATTCTTTGATTACATGAAGGGAAGGAAAAGGAAGAAAGAAAGAAAAGAAAGAGAGTTGGCCATTATTTGTACAGCAAAATATATTTTTTTAAACTGAGATTATTTTTGGAGCCATGGAGCCAAGTTCTTTGCCGAAGAAAATAATCAAGGCTGTCCCAACTCATTCCTGTTCAGCACGAACCCTTTACCACATTCCTATTATCCACCCTGAACACCTCCTATAACGGATGCTTCCATTCTCGTGGCCCGCGTTGGCTCTCACCCTGTCCACGGGCAGGGAGTCTCTGCCCGTCGGGATTGTTCATTTAGTTGGCCAGTGTTTATCTGAAGCTTTCTCTGCTTTCAAGAAGCTCGTTTTCCAGGAAATCATATATCCTGTGGTTAACTTAGAGAGGTAAGAAATTGTAATACTACTTTATGTACATTTTGAAGAACAAAATGAAAACATACATTTGCATTCAGACCAAATTTGAAAACTCCTAAAAACAATTGATTAAAATAACATACTTACATTTTAGAGTAAGGGCTTGAACACTGGTTGCTTGGTTTTGCAAGTAACAGAAGCATGGGGAAGCTGCATTAAGTGCATCCACTGGTAAGAGAAGGGAAGGTAGTTTAGCTCTACTTGGAATTAAAAGGAAAAAGAAACTTACAAACAAAAGAAGCCAGGTTTCTCCAGTTCTCTGGGTAACCTGGTCTCATCTTGATGTCTCTCTGCTTCATTCATATATATATATATATATATATATATATATATATATATATATAATTGATTTTTCACAGACAGGAAGAGAGAGGGATAGAGAGTTAGAAACATTGATGAGAGAGAAACATCAATTAGCTGTCTCCTGCACACTCCCATTAGCGACGTGCCCGCAACTAAGGTACATGCCCTTGACTGGAATCAAACCTGGAACCTTTCAGTCCGCAGGCTGACGCTCTATCCACTGAGCCAAACCAGTTCCAGCTCTGCTTCATTCTTAATTTTATATGTTTACTGGGCTCTCTGCTCCACCGTGTACTTGAAAAAAATGTTTGTCTTAGCTTAGTATATATATATATTTTTTTTTCTATTTTCAGCCAAAGAAGAAGAAGAAGAAAGAAAGAAAGAAAGAAGGAAAGAAAGAAAGAAAGAAAGAAAGAAAGAAAGAAAGAAAGAAAGAAAGAAAGAAAGAAAGAAAGAAAGGAAGGAAGGAAGGAAATAGACAACTGGTTTCTAGTCCTGAAGCCCCTTTACAAAAATATCAAGATAGATCATGCGATTGGCTTCAGGGTCTGCATTTTGCCCAGTCTTGTTGGTGGTGGAAGTGGGGTAGGGTTTGAGGGCAGAGTTGGGGAGTACAGTCTTGCTATCGGGTGTGGGATCAGGGATACTTGCTCAGCATCGTGAGGTGGGAGCTTGGTAGAGAGATTCTAGTACAGATCCCGGGAAAGCTGGCCCTTGCTTTGCTGCTGCCCCTTTCTAAAGACTACAACACAGAAATCTAACCAGTCCCTACATCTGTGACACTTCTGAAGAAATTTCCAGGCTAATCCAAAATCCCAAAGATGTCACCAGAAAAACACAGTCATGCGGTGCAGTAAGTGTTCTGAGGGAGGCGAACGAACGGCCAGCCATTGGAGTACCCGAGAAGGTGCAGTTCCCAGCAAAGAGGACGCACACCTTTGCAGCTTCTCACTTTGTTTTATGTTTGCTTTGATTTGTGAGTTATTCTGTATAGGAGGTCCCCTTGTGTGGCAGATTTTCAAGAGCCTACTAGTATACTGAATTACCAAAAAAATATATATATACCAAAAATAACTGTACAGCTAGAAGAAGTTATATAATGAGTCATATGTAACCAGCACCATGGAAGCCTCCCTCACACTTCTTCCCTGTCCGTGTCCCCAGTCACCGCTTTCGGGTACCCACGGTCCTGCCTTCTGTCCCCAAAGCCGTGGTGCCCGATTTTGATTTTGAATTTCATATGAATGGAGCCATGCTGGACGTCCTCCTGAAGGTCTGACTTTTGAAACATAATGTGTGTGACAGTTACCCATGGCATTGTGTGTAGCGGGGGTTTGGGAAATTGAACTGTCATTTTAGATTTAAGCACATTCATAGACCACAACACATTTGTCCATGACAGTGTGGCTGCTTCCTATTTGGGGGCTCGTATGATAAATGCTGCTATCAGGATTCTTGTGCATGTTTCTTTCACAGAAGACACGTGTTTTTTCAGTTCCTTTTAGTCATTATAACAGTATGTAGTTATATCTGGAAGCTACTTGAATTTGCATTTCTTGATGGCGGATAATTTTGAGTACCTGCTGACAGGTTTATGGGCCAATTATTTATAATTTTTTTGATGAGGTAACAAGTTGGTCCTTCATTTTGAAAAATGAGTTAGTTGTGCTGTTCTCCTTTCCTTTTGAGGACTTTATTAAAATTAACAACAATTCCTGTTTGCCAAAGGACACAATTGTGACAGTACAAATAAACATGCCTCATTATTTAAAATACGAAATCTCCTTACGAAAATTGGATCCTCAGTCAAATCTTTAGGATTATGCCAGGTGTGTAAAATAATAATGCCTCTCCAAAGATATGGGCAGCTTTACAATATGATAGTAATATTCTATAGAGAAAAATCTGACTCAAAGACTTGTATTTTCATTTGCATGAGAGATGAGTATTTAAAAAAAACAACCCACTCATTAGTAGTGAATATATTTTGTGTTTCAACTCAATGATTAAAAAATCTATAAAAAATGTTTTCTCTGCCTCCCCCTCATCATTTGCCTTTATGATGATTCACAAATAGTTTCCCTCATGTCTCAGAATCAGAATACTCTGTGCTGGGTTTATTGGCTTATTTGCTCCTGATGGCATCATGGCTTTGGGGGCGGAATCTATCCCCCGACTGCTTTGTTTCCCAACAAACACGCTTCCCACACTTTTAAAAGACAAAGGACTCTGTATAGTTCTCCATACTAATCGGGTCCCTGCCTTTCCTTTGCCATTTTCCACAGGCATTTCTACTAACCATTTTACATAAAATATATCATCAATATAAAAGTAAGAAACAATAAAAATACCTAAGTGCACTATATGCTTTATACATGAACACTAAGCTAAATATATAATGTATATATTTAACTAAATATATTCAGTTTACTAAATGCATATACACTAAATACAATATGTAAGGGAAATGTAAACTATATACACACATACTCAGGACACATAAGTTTATATTTGTGATCACCCTTATTTTTGTAAGAGAAGCATGGATAATAGCTTTATAGTTAATGGCCTTAGTAAATAATTTCCATTCTTATATCTCATGCATAATATTATTTTACTCCGGTCTTTGGCCATATGCTTGCTTAACTTTTCGTTTCATGCTACAAAGTGCAGATTAGTACTGGGATCGAAGCTGCCTAAAGTATTCTGTGCAGCATCTTATTTGTTTGCGAAGTTCTTGAACTATGAATAAGGATAAAATTCCGAAGCCAAAGCATGGAAAAAAAAGACTGGAGAAAAGCATTTTTATGCTAATGGCCGTAGCAATGATTATAAAGCAGAGTGCACACAGAATGCACCATGAAGATGCTAAATAATATTTATGGAGCATCTGGGCCTTGCATAGCAGAAGCAAAAATGTTCTTTTCTCACATTTGGTTTGCAAAATTACTGCGGGCATTAAGAAAAATGCTGAAGTTTCATTTGAACTGTGGAGCGAAAACCCTGACCAAGAACAGGGCTGGGATTTGTGAGCTGTCATTTTACTCACAAGGATAAACAGAACCGTGACCTGTTAGGATGACTCTGGATGAATTGTTTTTTACTTGCTTAGGGTGGTCTGAAGGGAAAAAGTGGAACAAGAAAAAACAGTTTCAGAGAAGTTCAACTGGAAAAGTTCATGAAGTTCTTAATGTGGACAGTAGAATCTAAGGGCTAAACACATGTTCCTTTGTATGGATGTTTGTTGCTCTTAATTTTACTGTAGTAATCCAATGCATCAATGGGTATTTTGGAGATCTGGAAAACATTTAAAATAAAAATACAAAGGCATCTCATTAGTTATCTCTTATGCCTCAAAACAGACATCTTCATGGATCCCTGGGTAAGTCAGTGCTGGTTTTCATTTAATGGGCTCAGATAATTGCAGAAAATACTTACAGATACTATACTGACCATCCTACCTCCAAGCATTACAAGATGGATTTTTTTCTATTGGTTTTGTCAATGAGAACACTGAGATTCAAAATGTCTAGAAGCTTGTCCAAAGTCACAAATAATAGTAAAACTGAAATTGAGTTCTGCCTAACCAACAAAGCCCTATTCTTTTTTTTTTAATTTAAATTTTTTTATTGTTTAAAATATTACATAAGTCTCCCCTTTTCCCCTTTGACCTCTCCCAGGCAGCTCCACTCTTGTTTTGTTACAAGAAAACAAATAAGAAACAAAACAACCACCACAAAAAGGAACATGTATCAATCTCAGGATAAACCACCAGGTTCTATAACAGAGATGTTAAGTATGCTTGAAAAAACAACAGGAAGATAGAAAATCACCAAGTTATATTCTGCGTATAGGAGAAAGGTATCCGGATAGTTTCTAGATGACAGAAATCAATTTCTAAATGTTGCTGATTATTTCTGAAGCCCCCTCTGTAGAGACTGTGGAACTGGAAGTTCACCCCTTTGGCTAACGTTTAAAAGCCCTGATGATTTTTGAATGATTCTTGGTGAGAAAGCGGCTCCTCTGGTGTGAACAAATCAGTCTGTGGATAAACAGGCTTGCAGCATGGGGGTTTGGGTAGATTAAAATGTGTATAAAATTAGCTGCTCAGCAGAGCTTTTACATTTCCACCAAGTATTTTCCAAACATGTAGGACAAAAGCCCCCTCTCACTACTCCTAAAGCCACAGCAGAGAGTTAGTTGCCACCAGAAAATAGGTAGCGATTTCCTCCTTTGGGGTAAATGAAAGATGCCATTGATTCTTTAAACTACACAACGCAGCTGATTCAATTTTTAAAGTGTTTGAAAGTCATGCTCAGGAGGACATAGTCTCCAAACTACTCTTTTTATCAGTGACGTTGCTTTATTTAGTTTCATTAACTTGGTTACACGGGAATTCACTCCTACTCCTGGGAAATTGAAGTCCATTATTTCTGCTACTGGAAGTTATTGGAGTAAAACCTAATGCAACCCTTCTCTCCTTGATCTTGTATATAAAAAAATAACTAAGTGTCATAACTTTTATTTGAGACAAATATTCCTTTTACTAACAATTTTGTAAATGTTCTACTAACTAAAACACAATTTTATTTAGTAGAACACAGCTTGTTCTTTGCCCTATTTATTGAAAATTTCATCATAATAAATATGTTCCTCTATCTGGCAAATGCACACATCATTTATTCGGAGAAAAATGACTATATTCCATTTGTTCTGAAGAGTTTTCCATTTGAGCTCTTGGCCTAACTGCACCGAAATTGCATCCTTTCTGTGCATAAAATTCTAGTAAAGCAAAATAAAACACAAGCAGTTCATGACTGTAGTAAAAGTTTCTAATTGAGCTAAAATGTTGCAGGCTTGGAGATGAAACTGTTATTTATGAGGAAAAGGGCATTGAAAGACCATGGACTTAATAAGCATGTATAAGAAAAGACATGGGTCAATTCTCCTGGTCCTAGGGAAATACTCACCCCCTGTAGACAAGGGAAGTGAGAACTTAATCAAGAATTAAGGATTAAACTGAGACTTATTTTGGCTCTAAAAGTGGCCTCCCTTGCTCCTTAACACTGAAACTCTGCAGAAGACAAGAACAAATCTAAACAGAATGCAGCATTATTTTATTTTATTTATTTATTTATTTTAGCAGTTTCAGGTTGTTGTTTTTTTCTTCTTCTTGTGAAAGTTTAGATGTATATCTAACTTTATGAAGTTGTTGTTTTCTCAGTAATACCTCTATAGTTCCTTAAACAAAGTAGATGTGGTATATTTTCTAGAGACTCAAAATACAAGAGCATGTCAAAAGTGATAGACACTAAATAATTAAAAGAGGGTCTACTAATAGTTGTACTTGTAAGCATAAATTACAGTTTTCATAGCACTTGAAGATACATAATTCCATTTTTTTTATCTTCACAACTGAACTATGCAGTAAGTCAGGGAGATTTATTGGCCCCATTTTAAAGACGAGGGAACAAAGAATAAAAGAGAGAAAAAGAAAAGCAATCAAAATTTGCTAACATATGCTGAGAACCAGGAAATGTGCCAAGAATTTGAGATAATTATTTCATTTGATCCTCTTTGAATCTGTTGAAGTTGGCACGATTTTCTCCACCTTGGAGAGGAGTAAAACGAAGTTTTAAGAATAAGCTACAAAAGTGTTATTTTCTAACCTGAAAGCAAAGGTGTTTAACTTATCATTTATTCTTGGAGGATATAATTTCTGGAATGATCATTAGACAGTACACATCCCAGCCTCTCCATTTCACAAGACTATGTAGAGCTCAAGCATGTTTAACCACACACAAGACGATCCACACTAGCCTCTGAGAAGCAAAACGAATTCAATTGTGGGTTTAATACAGATCTCATAACAGAAAATTAGTAAAGATCCAGAAAAAAAATGGTACTTAATTATCCTTAAAATTTTTTGGCAATTTGTTTAGAAAAATATAAAACATTTTTAGTGAAACTTCTGAGTTTAGAAGCTGCACCTCAGTTGGTTCTTTAATCACTCAATGGAGAGATGAAATACATATCATTAATATCTCAAGCCGTCAAAACAGAATTTCATCTTTTGCTAAACCAAATAGATGGTTGCAATCTCTCCGTTGTTAAGTGAAGAATTGAATTTAATCCTTTCTTTCTTAATGACTTTGTTTGTGTATCTGGAAGTAGGTATGCCTATGAAAGTAACATTGGTATTTTATTGTTTGATAAATATCAATAGTCTTTATGTGATTGGAACTAAATGACCTAGAATTCAGGCTTTAAGGTTAAACTCCTTGAGTTTTAACTCATATTTTAAGAATTTTTTGCTAATTATCTTGTACAGGTTTACTAATCACTCTATGTTTGTTCCTAATTAAAATAAAGCTATTAATTATACCAGCATCATCAAGTTGTGAGGCTCAAGAGGTAATACTATGATATACTAGTACACTGTTGAAGATAATGCTTGGTTCACAATAAACACTCAATGAATAGTCACAATAATTATTTTAGTAGTATTATTTCTTAATAAAACATAGATATTCTGAGACATAGAATCCCAGAATCCCATGAAGCTATATTCTAACTAACCTAATTCAGCACTTGGACCTCATCAACCCCCACACCAAGCTTTACCTGAGCACCTCATCACCTCCAAAAGTGATCCCATATATTTTCATTGTTCACGTTCTAAGAAGCTTTTTCCTCATACTGAGCCCCAAACTGCCTTCCTGAAATTTGTGTACATGTGTCTGGGCCCTTCCTTCTGAGAATACACAGAATTAATATAATCCCAGTAATAAAAGGAAACCTTTTAAACAGTTAAAGGAAGCAAGTTACTTTTGACATTCCCTTACTTTTGACTGAACACTTTTTCCATTCCTGATGTTTTCCTACCAATTGACAATTTTATTTTGACTTCTTCAATCGCTGTTCTTGCTTATTATACTGGAAGATGTCATGTCATTATAGTAGAAGTGACAGCAAAGTGCAGAGTGTGGCTCTCAACCGTAGCTGCACACGAGAATTATTTGGAGGATCTTAATGACACCAGTGCAAGGGTCCATCCAGAGATTCTGATGAAACCGGTTTGGGATGCCGCCAGGTGGGAGAAAATTTCAGATGTAGAAGGAAAACCATAGAATCCATAGTTAGAAACATCTCATGCCTGTGTGACATTTTGAGCAATTACCTAACCTCTTTGGGTCGCATGTTCCTTTGTTTATTTAACCTGAAAATACTGCTAAGTGCTTGGGTCATGCATTGTGCCGAGCAGATGGAAGACACAGAAATAAAACATACTTGCTGCTTTCTAGTGTCATGATACTAGTAATCAGTGTCACCAGTGAGAGTGTATTATACATTTAGATGAGTGCTGTAAAAAGTGTCACGGTTCTCTGTGACTCAACAAAAACAAAAACGAAAACAAATTTGGCTCAGTGTGCACTATCAAGGGCAAAGGGCTGATGTTAAGTGCAGAAAGAAAAAGGCATTTTGGCCTGGAAAAGAGAAGCTTCTGTGATTGAGTCACAGGAATTTATAAGATATAAAGGACCCTTTCTTAAGAGGGGAAAAAAAAAGCCCTAAGTATCCCTCTTCATGGAAAATAACCACTTTTTATTTTCTTAAAAATTTGAAATTTTCAGTGGTGGAGGGTCTGCCAAGAGACTAGGTTTTGACATGAAAGTGCTTGGGGTAAGAGTGGTGAGGCTGGGAGCGCTTTCCTCTCCGAAAGGAAACCACTTCCAAATACAAAGTTCAGAATAGGGAACAAGCCAGGCAAGGAGGTGGAGCAGCAACGCTTGCCTGGAACATTACCTTGTCTGCTGGCCTATGACCTGCAGGGGAAAATGAGATGAGAAAATGCCTCCTCCGGGAAGGTGTCCTTCATGCTAAAGAAATATGTCACGCCCAGCTAGTGTGGCTCAGTGGTTGAGCGCTGACCTATGAACCTGGAGGCCATGATTCCATTCTGGTCAGGGCACATGCCTGGGATTGCTGGCTTGATCCTAGTAGGAGGCATGTAGGAGGAAGCCAAACAATGATCCTCTCTGGTCATTGATGTTTCTATCTCTCTCCTTCACCTTGTCCCTTTGAAATCAATAAAAAGTATTTTTAAAAATTGTCATGGCCTCCCTAAAATGTAGATACTAATTATTTAATGTGTTAGCCTGATTTAAGGTGACTAGGGTTTTTAAAATCAAAAGGATCGCAAACAAGTTCTTGACAAGCTGTATCTCTATCTTGTTAAAGGCCTTTTCTGATAGTAGGTCTGGGTCAAGGGGCTTGAGAATCTTTATTTCTTTTTTAAAAAATATTTTATTGATTTTTTACAGTGAGGAAGGGAGAGAGATAGAGAGTTAGAAACATCGATGAGAGAGAAACATTGATCAGCTACCTCCTGCAAACCCCCCACTGGGGATGTGCCTGCAACCAAGGTACATGCCCTTGACTGGAACGGAACCCGGGACCCTTCAGTCAGCAGGCAACGCTCCATCCACTGAGCCTAAGCGGTTTTGGCAAGAGAATCTTTATTTCTAACAAATTCTCGGGCAGCTCATCAGGATCACGCTTTGCAATGAGGCATAGCAAGGAGGCAGCTATTGACTACTCTACATCATTTTGCTCATCACAAAGGGTTTGTATGATAGAATTGTCACAAGTGTCAGCTACAGGAATAAGCCAGTTTCTGCCTGGGTTTAAGTTGAATGCCTTTTCTGAAAATATTTGAACCATTAACATATGAATCAGGCTTCTCTAAAGTAGAAATGCTTGAATATTCACCCTACTTGCCCTTTCCACCTGAGTAATTTCCTATATTGGTTCAATGGTAATTGAACCAATGGTTTGATAGATATCAAACCACTTCAAGATTTTAGACACTCTTTCTGTCCATCATTTGCTGCATGTCTTGACCACTGACTAAACATGCTTACCAAACCATTGGTCAAATGAAAGGTGTCCCCCCCCCCCCCCCCCCCCCCGGGCGTCTAACTGGTGGGCAGAGCTAACACATGACTGGCACCTGTCACAGAGACATCTCAAAGACATTGAACCACCAATCAGCACAGACCAGAGTGTCCTTAGAGCCCACCCCTTCCTGTTCCGTCCTGGGCCCAACCCCCTTCCATTCAGGCCCTTAAAAGGGACCCCAGGCAAGACATGTGTTACTTCTCCACTGCCATCCCAGGAGTCAGCCTGGCTGGGTCTTCCCCTGTCCCCTCCCTCCTCCTCCAATTCTGATTTCTCTACCTCAGTGATGGGTTCTGCCCATTACCGGGGAATAAACTTTACTTTAAAATTCTCTGGTGGTCTGTTTCCTGCTTCCTTTCAAACCTAACAATCAGTTATTCAATGCATTCTGAAAACTGCAGTTATTAATGTGTCTAAACAATAAAATTACTTAGCCAAAAATCAACATTGCACTTTGAATATTGCACAAAAGGACTGCTTACTCCTCAACTCTGGAGAGGAAAATAGAGGAATTATATTCCTGTACCTGAAATTTTTAACATATGCAATATAAATACCTAAATTAGAATATTACTATCTTTTCTAACCTGGGAGCTCATACAGTAACCTTTTCTTCCTTAATTGAAATAGAATCCCTAATTGAAATTGCAAAAGCATTCCTTCTAGGGGGTCGGAGTTCTTAATTTCAATCAGCACATCTAAATGAAGAAGGCAAACAGTCTTGTGGTGTATCTACAGATGCAATCAAAGAATAATAGGAGCAGAATTACTTTAGAAAATATCTACCTGGCCTCCATATTTTAGAGTTCCAATAAGAAGGTTACACAAGATAGAAGAATTTCTGTTAGTTTGCAACTTGTTCCTGATAGAGCTGGTGCTGTCAAAGTACCTAGATTTGTCATTCTGGTAACTGGAAATTCAGAAATCAGACTTTGATTACAAGTTGTGTGTTTTTTCACCTTTAACTTGAACATTAATTTCTCTAAGACCCAATGTAAGTTGATTATGTTCCAAATCTATAAAAATCAATATGTGAAAACTACAAATATATAGTGACAGAAGATGATTTAACTTTGGTTGGTGGGCAATGTACAGATCATGTATCATGGAGATATACACCTGAAACCTATATGACACTATTAACTGAAATCACCCCAGTAAATTTAATGATAAAAATAAATAAATAAATAAATAAATACACATAATGCTTGTTCTCACTTATCTTTACTTTTGGACTCTTACCATACAATCTGAATAAACAACTTTGTTGAGTAACTGCCAGAAGCAAATTCCAGCAGTCTGCAGGGCTGAATCATCATCGGGATAGCTGAGGGCATTTCCCCAAACCTGAAAAGGATGGATAAATTGATTGCCTATTGCCAGACATCTAAGGGCATTTCAATCTACATGTTATTGCCTTCCTGCTGGCCAAACACCTGAACAGCCATAGGCAGTTTTTCCCAATTCTGACAATGGATTCTGTATACATAGTCCTACCCTTTGATGTGAATATCTACCTTGCCTTAGGGCAAATTGTATAAATAAAAAGCAAGGGGTCCTGAGATAAGAGAGAATTTGGTTTCTTTAGCCAAGCTCCTCTGGCCCCCCAAAATGCCTCCCAAAATTATGTTTCCTCTCTGGTCTCTTATTTAATTTACACACAGTGTTTCTACAGATTCCTGAACCCTTCTAGATGCTAGATCAAGACCACTGGCAAGTAACAGAAAGCTAACATGTGTTAGTAGGAGGAATACACTATTACACATATTAATACACATATGCCTGGATTTAATTTTCAATTTTATGACTCAATGGTTCAAATGAAAATTGTATTTTATTTCAACATTATCATAAGTTATAGATCCCACCAGAGTTAATGAGTAGTAAATTTATGACAAACAAAAATAAAGTTTTATCTGAAATGTTTACATTCAGATTAATGAAATCAGAAGTGTTGCTTCCATATACTTTAGATATTTAAAACAAAAGTTCTGTAAAAAATTATCGTTACGTGCACATTCACACAGAATTTGTGTGCATGTAGGAGGCAGAATTTATGGAATATCTATTTTTTTGTTAAGTCACAAATCCTACTGTGCGATCAATAAAAGAATTGAAAAAATTCCCCAAATAACAATAATACATTTCACTCCATATACAGCATTTAGGTATCAGGTATACAGTATTCAGGTATACAGCATTTAGGTTTCAGGTGAGGCACAAAGCATCTCCTTTCTCCTTGAATCTCCGGATGGGTAAGGAATGTTCAGAGAGTTTTTCAGTGAGGTATAGAGCCTTAAGAAGATGAGTATTACCCAGTGTAAATCCCCAGACATGCAAACTGCCCAAATGAGAGATACAGACATTTGTTTTTTCCCATGGATTGCCTCTTCGGTCTACCACGGGGAAGAATTGGTCTTCTTGGAGCCATAGAAACTGTATGGTGTCTAGTTACCATCCCAGAAGGGAGTCAGGGACTGTTAACCAAAGAGCGTGTTTGGAACATTTTTTAACATCCCCAAGTTTGTAATTTCCTATATCCCTGTCTGCTTCCTGTAAAAGAAATGGCCTACGTCTTTGGATTCCAGAGGCATCAAGGGAGAGAGTGCAGAGAGGCTCTCCGTATACAGCTGAACATGGAGAGTAACCCAGGGGGACAGGTTGGCGGTGAGAACTGCAAAGTAGGGAGGAAAAGCATCTGGAATGTTAGAGCTCGTAAGAAAGTTGAGGAAACTGATTGTGCAGCTCCACAGTGACGACATTCCATGTTTTATCCCAAACAGCAACTAAGATAAATGCAGAGCTCCAGGAGGGAGACGCCTTGAATTATTAATATAAACTACTTATCTGTCCATACCCATTAGACAATTTCCACACTCCACTCCACGTTGCACCCATACAGCATCCTCAGAGATAAACTGCATCATGTCTGATCTCTCTGGAGCAAACTGTTCAGACCTAATCAGTTGGAGAATAATGATGAAAGCATTTTGCCAGGAGAGGGGTAAAGGAACTCCCACCACTGTCTGGTTTTGATGGCATCATTTGTTAGATAAAAGCTCCAGTTTGAAAAGCAAGCAGTAGTCTGCCTTTGCACAATTACAAAGTGGAGAAATTTACAAAACCATACAACTGGCAGAGATGAAAGTGATGTTAATGCACTGAAAGCTTTTCTGTTATCATTGCTTTATTGTTGTTTCTGCCTTGTTGTAGCACTAAAAATCATGATCATCAAGGGAGGTGGCCTAATCAAGGAGGAAAGACCTCTGCTTGCTAGAATGAAGCAGCAACCAGCTGTCAAAGTATGGGTCATGGAGAGACACACATCATGTATAGGGAGGCTGCTTGCTGTTTGAAAATTGTCCCCTTCTTTTCGGGTGAGTCACCGTTCTGTTCTCAGCCCCCAGTTAGCTTCCCGTTCCAAAACACACTCCATCAGAGGACCTTGTGTATCAAAACACTTGAAGAATCCGGATGAGGGCTATGGGGTGTGTTTTGCATACTGATTCCAAAGAGATTGCCATTTTAAACAGCAGAGAATCTTCAGTAAGTAGGATCCCCACAGGATTGGAAGCCGAGAAGCAGTCACATGCCATGGATTATATTTACTCTCAGTGCCTACCATCTTGACAATTAGATTGTTGTCTGGAGTCCATGTGAGCACACATGTGTGTTCCGGGTCTGTAGACCAATTCACAGTCTCTTGAACTTTTATTATTACTTTGGAATAAATACTTGGCAGAGTAGTTATCCAGCAATAGAATTTTGTGAAGATCAAAGTAAGAAGGATAGAAAAACTGACTAAAATTTCATTACACAGGAGAAGCCACTTATCTTAGTCTGTTTGGGTGGTTATAACAAACTAGAGGCCAGATGCATGAAATGAATGCAAGGCCATTGACCCCGGCCTCCACCCACTGCTGCCATGGCCAGGAGCCTCTGCCACCCCTGCCTCGCCCCCTTTCCCCCCACTCCCAGCTGAGTCTTTGTCCATAAGGAAGGATGTATGGAAAGATATCCAGTCTAATTAGCATATTATGCTTTTATTATTATAGATTACCATAAATTGGGAATTTTATAATAAGAAATGTTTTCTTTAACAGTTCTGACAGTTAGAAAGTTCAAGATCGAAACACCAACCAATTTGGTGTCTGATAAGAGACCAAATCTTCTTTTATAGATACTTATCTTCTCTCTGTGTCATCAAGTATTGGAAGAGGCGAGGACACTAATCCATTCATGAGGGCTCTACCTTCATGATATAATTACCCCCGAAAGATCCCACCTCCAAATATAATTATTTAGGGGTTAGGGTTTTCACTTATCAATTTTGGGGGAGCACAGTCAGTCTATAGCACCACTGTTAAACATTTAAACCAGGTTTTACTTTCAAACTTTTCCACACATATTTTTAAGGTAAATAACATCATGTTATACATACAGATTTGTATTTTGGCTTATTTAACTTTAGCATAAACTACACATTTATTAAACAATATACTAAAATCTAATTTACTTTTTACTTTAAATATTTTTTTCAGTTACAGTTGATATGCAATATTATATTACGTTCAGGTGAACAACCCAGTGATTAGACATTGTATAACTTACTAGGTGATCATCCAGATAAATCTCTTATGTCATTCTATTATTCATATTTTAAATCTTTTTTCCTTTTTCTTAAATAAGACCCTTTAATGTTTTATGTCATACTAATTTACCAGTGATGGATTCCTTTAGCTCTTTCTTGTATGGGAATCTCTGTCTATCCTTTGATTCTACTTGCTAGCTTTTTGCTAGGAAGAGTAATCTTGGTTGTAAGTCCTTGTTTTTCACCACTTTGAACATTTCTTGCCAATCCTTTCTGGCCTGTGCTTCACTAAATGCCAGGCTATCATATAATTATTTTGCATATATTAATATACTATTTATCCCTCCCTTTAACCTTAGGGTATGTGTGTATGTTTTCTTAAATTGACCTTTTGACCTCATTTTGCAGATGAGATGCTTTTTGAAGAACAGAGAGAGTAAGTAACTTGCCTGAGGTCACTCAGCTAGTAGGTGACAGAATCAGGATTCAAACCCAGAGAACTGAATTCCTGATCCTGTGTTTCCCTCACTGCATACTCTGCCTCAATCTGTGGTCCTTGGTACCACAGATGATGTACAAATATGCACATTAGATTTGAGGACATATAAGAACTTTAATATCATAACTTATGGCCCAACACTGGGATTTTTGCAACTTCAGCTCTGAAATAGCCTACAGGGCAAGCAACTTTCCTGTGCTGGTTTTATTGTACAGTAAATCACACCCCCTATGAGGTTGATAAGCAATGCGCCCAATACACTTCTTATACAGGAACTGCTCCACCATAGCCTTTGTTCTGTGAACCAAAACTAGGTTGTTAAAATGCTTAATTATATTTTCCACCTTGTTCTTACCATTGAAAGTTCAGTTGTCCCCACCAGAAAATGAATGATTTAAGTTTATAACCTTGTTTCACTGGCAACTCTTCTCCTTTTAAAAATTTTGTTCTCCCTCCCCCCTATTCACAACCCCCCCCCCCCAGCCATGACACCTTGGAACATGTCTTTGGCTCATGTCCCCTAATTTTAAAATCATGTAGGAATAAAACTCTCCTTTAATTTCTTTTGTTGACAGGTTCCTCCTTACATTTGACATGTCTGAGCTATTTCGTTATTTCGTAATGTGAAATATCAATAAAGGAAATATGGATGCTATTATAGAAGACTGAATTATTCATTAAGGGCTTCAAATAAATATTTCCAGACCCATGAAGAGAGGATGATGTTTTAGAAAGGCAAGGGCATGAGGTAGGAGTGAATCTGGGAGTTCTGTGCCCAATTTGAGAGAATGAAATTAGACTAAATTAGAAAGGTCAATAGTTCTACTCAAAGTGTGATCATTAGAATACTTCCTGGCCTACATCCTAGGGAATTCAGGATAATTTTACAGTTAGAAGGAGAGCTAAATTCTGCCTTTTAAGAATCGAAAGAATTAACACCACTTAGGGACAAGGTCTGAAACCTATTCAGCTTTTGCTCATTTGGCTCAGAGGGAGAAGTAGCATCCAGTGAAGGAGTTTTAGTTTTAAGAGAAAGAGTACTCACGGTCTTGTATGGAGCTGCTGCTAACTGAGGGCCACAGGTGTCTGGGGAGTATTTTGTGAGAACTTGCCAGAAATAGAGCATGATGAGACATGATGACATTGTTCTCTTGGGCAGACATAGAAAAGGAGGAGTTGGAAGAAACATTCCCTCACCTACTGTGAACTTCAGGGGACAATGAGGAATATAAACCCAAGCAGCATTTCTTTTTGTCACTTGTTCCTTCTGAATCTACACCGCCATCACCGCTGCACCATTTTACTTAAACGTAAACGTTTACACACACACACACACACACACACACACACACACACATATATATGTTTTCTTTTAATTTCCTGGTTCAGCCCTCAAGTCTGTGCTGCTCCACAGGAGCCTTCACTTTGACATAAATGTGATTCTGTATGGTTCCTTCACAGCTATGTAATATGTCAATTAAATGTTGGGGAAAATTAACGCATTTCTGAGGATTGCACAAGTAGGGAATGCATGTGCTTGCATACAAATGCCTTGTTTTTTTTCTTTTAAGAAACATTTTCTAAATATAAAAAAATGAATGTTTTGCTGATTTATTCTAGAAATTGGAATTAATTCATTACAACCATTAGCATGATCTTTCATTTAAAATGTTATTAAAGATTTCTAATGCTAAAAATCATTTCACTTTTTGCTAATTTAAAATACAGTTGAGTCAAATAGCTATGTATCATATTTAAAGTTTTATGACTATTCAAGCAAATGAATTATTAGCAATATTTTAATTGCATGCATAATTTATATGGGGGAAAATGAAACTTAAACTGTTTCCAGACATCACTTAAATACTTCCAAACTTTTTATTCTTCTGCTAAAATGACCATTGTTTGGTTGAAATCTATTACTATAAAATATGGGACTATATTATCTTAATGGTGCACACACTGGAATTAGGAGCAAGGCTGAAAGTGTTACCATCAGAATCTAAAATCACTATGATTCATTGAAAGGGTCTCACCATTATGTTTTGGATATTCCTCCACAACAGATTATTTGTATATATTTTCCCATAAGATCAGAATATTTTCCAAAATACATGGCATAGAGCAGCACCAAAACTTTTCTACTCTTATACCCATCCTGATGGGCTGGTATTATTGGCAGCCTGAAACATTCTCCAGAAGGATCTGTGTCTCTGAGAGCCCCTGTTATAATGTTTGCCATGACCCCTGGAATAGGACTGGAGACATCCATGATAAATACTTCTGGTTTCCAAAATGTATCCATAGAGTCATTAAGGAGTTGGGTCTTTAAAAAAAATGTCATCTTTTTCACAACATGAAGGCACAAGCCTACTCACTGGAATGTAATCAATGAAAGGTAAAAAGTCTGAATATGCCAATGTCCAGAACAACTGGCAGACACAACATTCATTTTATTTGGCAGATATAACCCTGGATAATGAAAGTGGACATTGTGCACTATCACTACTCTGACACTTCTCTTAGGATCTCCCCTTGCTCTTTATTAAGAATTTATCAAGACATGCATGACTTCCTTTGGAGGAGTGAATGCCATTAAAAGCCAACCTAAGTATTCTGGTCTGCAGAAGTAGGCATATTTCTGAATAAATAATTACTTTAGGGATTTGTGATTATGGTTTGTGAAGGTCTGCCTTCCATAGACTGACCTCCTCAAGAAGTATCAATGTAATGGTGCTTTTCAATAAAAAAAAATGGATATGCTATTTCTGTGATTATCTTATTAGATAAACATATTAAATTATATTCTGCAGCCTCCTCCCTTTACCTTTTCTAACTGTAGAAGATTAATTTATTTTCAGGCTACAGATTGCTTCATCAGAATAATCAATGTAATCATAAAAAAAAATAACCAAGGTTGAATGTTTTGTATTGACCAAATTCATTTAATAAGCCAACAGTGGTAATATAATTTCAGATCAGTCAGAAAATTATCAATGTGTATGCTACCACATAGACAAGATTCATATACTGTGATATATTAAAACACTAGAGGCCAATTGAAATTGTGAGAGGAGGCGCTCCGCTTCCCGCCATGCCAGGAGGCACCCCAAGGTGTGGGGGGGGGGCTGGGACCCAAGCCTGACTCGCACAGTGCTATGGCAGTCAGGCCAAACTGGCGCTGAGGCAGGGGCAGGGTGGGGGTGGGGGGCCAGGACCCATGCTTGACTCACTGTCCTCCAGCCCCCCTGCCTGTGTTCACTCAGGGGCCACCTGAGCCCCTGTGCTGGCTCTGGCAGCCCTCTCCCTCCCCCCTCCCACCTCTATCTCCATCTTTGCTCCAGGCCTCACCTGTGCAGGCAACCTCCTCCTTTCTGGTCATGACCCATTAAGGAGTCCTGGCCTAATTTGCATATTACCTCTTTGTATGTATAGATATCTTTCTATAAAAGTGCCTGTCTCCATTTCACATAGCATAGGACTCCTGAATGCACTGCCTGTCTTGAACACATTATGTGTTTCTCATGAATGTTTGATTATGCATGTGTTTATCTGAACTTTTGTTCTTTTGTTTGGTATTGAAACTTGATATTTATAAGTATCATTTTGCACTCTTGGAATTTGTAATCATTCTGTCAAGGACCCTCCTTTGTCTAGCCTAACTCTTGAGGCCTTTGAAAAGCAAAATTCCATGACTAGAAGCTGCTATGCTTTAATTTGTACCAACACATGGTATCAAAGATCATGAAAGCAATGTTTTCATCCAATTAAACTTGCTAGAAGCTAATGAAAACTGCCCAGAGAATTTCCCTTTGTAAATTAAAGACACACAAAGAGGATTGTCACTTGACTTGTTTTCAATTGGCTTTGTATGGCACTAATGATCTTGGTTAGCAATAGCTGTGAGGAGTTTGCATCTGTGAAGGGCAAACCACAGAGGACATAGAGATTAGCCAGAATTCGGCTAAGCCGCTACCAGAGTGGCAATGCTTATTCCAATCATCTTCAAACTCGTTAGGTCTCCAAAATTGAGTTGCAAATCTCTGGCGCTCATGCTTTATTAAGAGATGGCTGGAATTTCCCTTTTCCAGTTGGGCAGAAGTCCTGCGAGGATGCCACATTTCCTCCTGGGAGAATGTTGGCACATATGCCAGAACCAAGAAGTCAATCTGAGTGTGAAAGAATGTATTATTACAAATATTACTTTTGGACTCATTGTCTTGACATTTCCTAAAATGTTAGCCTAGCTATCTGTTAACGTTAGCAATCTCTTATATAGAAGAACTATTTTCATCCCAAACTAAATCACCTGACTAAGGCTCCTTTTCTTGCAGAGAGCCAAGTTCTCTGAGTATTTGGCATTTTCCAGTTTAGCTCATTATTTCCTTTCAATGAGCACGTCTTTCAGCACTGGTCATTGATTGGGACCAATCAGCCAGTAGGAAGAGGTGTGTAGTACTTTGGTTTGTATATCATACATTTCATAGGCTTAAGTCTGACAGAGGTCCTGAAAATATTAGCTTCTCATATTCTTGGCTTTCACAGGGTTAAGAGAGACAGGGAGAGAGCCAGAAAATACGAGATTGGGAGGACAAAGTCCCTGAAGTGGCTAGGCTTACAGCCATGGAGTCCAAGCCTGAGGCAGGTCAGATGCCAGGATTTCAAAGGTCATGTAAAGATCAGCCAAAAACAAATTCTGGTAGAAGCCAGTTCAGGTGTCAGCAGATTTCATACTGAGAGCATTGGGAATGCTTTGTTCCAGTAACTTGTCTGTCTCAGAGTTATTCACATTCAAAGGGGAAAAGGGCCAAAAAGCTGGATGCATGATACAGTTAATGTACAAGAAGAATTATAAAGGCATTTTTTAAAGCCAGATGTCACAACAGTGAGGCGGGGCGGGGGGGAGACAAGACTCACTTATGCAAAATAGGATAATAAAAAAATTTATCTTGAGAAAAAAATAATTTATGATCAAATAGTTGTATCATATCATCTATAGCACCTATGAGCATATGTTTTAGCTGATTATGTTAGTCTATATAAATTCAGAATTTTTTATAACTAGACAATTTATAATTTTGTAAATCAATATTTATTTGAAACCTATTTTTTAAAATATATTTTTATTGATTTCAGAGAAGAAGGGAGATATAAACATCAATGATGAGAGAGGATCATCAATTGGCTACTTCCTGCACTCCCCACAATGGGGGATTGAGCCTGCAACCCAAGCATGTTTCCTGACCAGGAATCAAACCAAGAAGTCTATTTTAAAAAATCTACTTCAATATAGCTCTATGAAATTTTCTGTAAATGATTTAATCTACATTTACAAATCTCCATATCCTAGGCACATGATATGTCTAAACTACATAATACTACCACGGGGCCAAATAGTAGCATGCCCACAGTGTAGGGACAAAAGAAACTAAAATAAGAAAAATAAAAAGCACTACTGAAACCGGTTTGGCTCAGTGGATAGAGCGTCGACCTACGAACTGAAGGGTCCCAGGTTGGCTTCCAGTCAAGGGCATGTACCTTGGTTGCAGGGACATCCCTGGTAGGGGATGTGCAGGAGGCAGTTGGTCGATGTCTCTCTCTCACTGATGTTTCTAGCTCTCTATCTCTCTCCCTTCCACTCTGTAAAAAAAATATATATTAAGAAAAACAACAGCACTAAATGGTGAAGTTGGCTGGAACAATAATGGCATGGAAAAAACTGAATCAGTACATGACCTTGTGCAAATGACAAAACATTCTAGACCCCAGTTTTGTCTCAAGGAAAACTCCTTGTTGTTCTAAATTGGTTTTATTCAATTATCAATATTGCTGTCTTCATACAAAAAGAACTGGAAAAAATGTCTACTTGTTTACCCCTAATTTTATTTTTATAAAATTCTCCATTTCAAACATTGGTCACTGGTCTAATGTCATTTCATTCAGTAATGCAGAGCTAATAATTGTCTGTGTTCCCATAGTTATTAGTAAAACTGGTTATTTCCTAGACCTGATTAAGCTTGCCCCTGAATGAAATGTGTTACATACCTTGTATCTTGAAATCTTTAAATTTCCATATTCAGTGACCTCGAAATTTATTTGGCACAAACACTGTCACAACACGTTGATGCTTTTTTATTAGTGGAGACCAACAGCATCTTAATTATACAATTAAAAATCTGACAAGTACAAATAATAAATAATGGCAGGAAATGAAACCATTTAGCAAAGGCATAGACGGAAATGTGTGCCTCAGGACAAGAAAACAAAAGCCATTAATGAACACAGCATATAAAGCAAATTATAATTTGCAGAAGGCATGCAGAAAGCTCTCATTCTTTATCTCCTGACAGTGGAAAAGAACATAAAATGTACTGCAAGGCTGGAGTGCTGTGACTGCCCAGCGTAATTCTGGTCTAGGTACACCAGTTCGCAGTAAACAAACAGTCCTTTCTCCCAGTCATGGTGTTGTGAATCTATTCATATTTGGGGCTGTGCTCCATAAAAGGAGATAAATGCCAGGAGCTCTAGTGAAACTGAAAATATTTTAAAAAGCATAGTCTCTAAAATAAATCATAATGACTGTAATTTTTTTTGTAATTTTGTTATATATAATTTAAAAATGAAACTGGTAGATTGCTTTCATTTACTTTCAAAGTAGTCAGTGTCCTATATATGAAGAGCCACTATCCAAAACATTATCAGAGCTGAAAAGGGGGAATATACGAAGATGAAAGAAATTTGCATCAGGATTGCTATGTGAAAGACATTTTATGTATGTCATTTCTACTAATAATGACAATAATCATATAAAATAGATATTTTCCCATAATCTATAATAATAAAAGGGTAATATGATAATTAGAAACAGATGACCTTCCAGGCGAAGCTGCCACAGTGGGCGCCAAGGCAGAGGCAGCTGCCAGGGCTGTGGGGGCTGAGCACCTTGCATGCATTTTGTGCATCAGGCCTCTAGAGCAGATTATAAGATTACAGTTCCTAAATCAGTTAGGTCAACAGCCCAATGTTACATACCAAAAACACTGTAAGTGTAGAGATTAGGATCAGATCTAAAACAAAATTCCACATCTTAAAAGCCAAAGATCAGTTCCCTAGACATTTGTAGTAATGATAGCATGACTTCCTTTTGGCATTAAAAAAAATAAAATAAAAAGACTTTTAAGCAAACCTTACATTTTCAATAACCGTTTAAGAACTGGCTTTTATTTTTCAAACAAAATTATCTCTAGAATCCTAAGTAGTAGAATAAAAGAGGAAAGACTTAAAGAGCCATTCTTTTTTAACATATTTTTGTTGATTTAAGAGAGAAAGAGAGAGATAGAAATAGAAATGTCAATGATGACAGTATCACCGATTGGCTGCCTCCAGCACAACCCCTACTGGAGATCAAGCCAACAAACTGGGCATGTGCCCTGACTGGAGATTCCACTGGGACCTCCTCGTTTATTGGTTAATGCTTAACCACTAAGCCACATCAGCCAGGCTAAAGAGCCATTCTTAAGAGGAACTTACTTCAGTAAGTACCTCGGAGAAAGCATTTCTCTCCTGATTCATATTCATTTTCTTTCATTCCCTCTCTCTCTCACTCTCTGATTATCACGAAGTTCTGTAAAGAAACATGTAGCATGTTCATCACGAAGTGTTTCTATGAACAGAAAAAAGAGCTACAGAAATCATAGGAACCAAAGTAGATGGAAACACAGCAACATGGATAGGTTTTTAAAACATTGCACAGAGTAAATTATGTAAAACGAAAGTAGCGTGTATATAAATCAAAATATAAAGACCCTCAAACCTCACTACATTATTATAATATTATGTGCCAATTTGTGAATATATGTTTATACACATACCGCAGCCATTGCCAGTAAGGAAGTAGAAAGAAATCAGGAGTGTGAATGAAACTTGGAAAGGACCTCACAGACAGGAATGTTGTTGGATGCTATGAACTGAGGAGCTCTTTACTTGATGTTAAATTATATGTTAGATATAATTTTGTGTCTTTGTCCTGATTTATCAACATGTATGAGCTTGGTTCTAATTTTTAAATTGTACTTTCCTATTCACTTCATTTATCTTATTATTTTAGTGAGTTCTGAATGTGAGCTTATTCTTTGGTGGTCTGGGAAAATATTTTAAGATGTGGACTTAAAGTGAGTTCCTCCATGAATATCTTGCTAAGTGAAATACGTCAGACAAAAAAATATGTTAAAAACCATATGATTCCACTCATCTGAGGGATGTAAGATTGAAAGCAACAAATGAACAAGCAATAAAAACAAACATCTCATAGACACAGGCGATAGGGCAGTGGTTGTAAGAGGGAAGAAGGGTAAAGGGAACAGGAGGACACATATATAATGACAAATGATGATTTGACTGGGTGGTGGGCATACAATGCAATATACAATGCAAATATGATGCGAATGAATTCCACTATGATAGGCTCTTGGAAACACTACTAATTGGGACCAAGTTTTAAGTCACCTAAACCTTTACTTGTAAAGCATTCTGGTTAGAATTGTCACAGCAAACTTGAACAAAAGGACCATGTATGTTTACAGTCTCCCTTCATAGATTTCATAGGGATGTTGGTGTGTGGTAGTGGAGGGGAGGGGAGGGGATGCCTGGAGCAGGGAAATGGGGTTCATATTTCTCTCACTGGGAGTGCTATATTTTGGGACTCCTGGGTCCATGTGTAAATATGGCATGTTTTAAATAGGTTATTCTGGTATAGGTCTAGGTTCTGTTTTGTCCATGCTGTTTAGACATATCTTTAAATATATTCATGTCCTAACCCACTGATACTATCAACAGATACCTTTAGGACAAGCTTTAGCTACAATGCTTACTTTTGTTCTTGTCCTTGAAAATTTCCTTTGTAGTCAACAAACCAACCATACATAAAAATAAATGTTTTTATATTCATCTAGCATTTTAGGTGTTTATCTTAAATAGATGAAAAGAAATGCAGCCATAGTGAATATCATTATTTTACAAAATCGCTCATCTACCAACTCTATTAATAAGATTCACACCTTAAGTCAAAGAGGGGATTTTTTTCCCTTCAGGTTGAGTTGACATGGGAAAAAGTATATTTTTCTAGATAGACTCAATATTTATAACAGATTTTACCAAGGGATTGTAAAATAACCAATACTATCTGTGATTATGAGCTGTATGAATGATTTGCTTCTGATATGGGCAATTTATGTTTAATGTGAACATTTATATTGCATCAGCAGTTTAGAATATGGACTCAACTACCTATTTCTGATTAATTCAACCTAAGAAACATTTATTTTAATCTTGGAAAGAGCCTATTGCATTTTTTAAAGATTCTCAAATATACTGGGAGGTGTAAAAATAATTTTTTGCAAACTTTTTCTAAAGGATTTTCTAAAAGATAAAATACATTATAAATCCTGATCAACTTAAGCATCAGGCAAAAAAAGTGATATGATCAACTCGAATCTAAATATCAGAATTGGAGCACATTCTATATTAAGTTGTCATTAACAACTAAAAGTAGTAATCATGTATTGATTGTTCAGATATGCCAGACATTGTGCTAGACCCTTAATAGATTTAATTATCATATCTCTCACAAGGAAAGCACCCTAATTTTGCCTATGAGAAAAATTATGGTCAGTGAATTTGCTTTGTAATGCAATACTCACAAATTATAAAAATCCAAGGGAAAAATAAAGTGCTAAAAGAATTAATACATGATCATAGTAAATATATGAATAGATAAATCTTTGTTTATATTTTACCAGTCTATCTCTTCTTTAATTGATATTTAAATGTTTTTTAAATTATCTTATATCTATTTTTCAAACTACAAATTACCATCCTTTTCTGTTGTTAGTAAAGTAATAAAATGTCATGGCTTTAGGTCTGAGCCCTACAGTAAGACTGCCTGAGATTGACTCCTGGCAACACCATTTTCAGTTGTGTGACCTGGGTAAGTTATATCACCTTTCTGAGCCTCTGGTTCATCATCTCTGAAATTAAAAAACATAATGACTCATGGTAATAATTCATAAAATAATTCTATTTCATGGTGATGTAGCATTTAGGGCAATAAATACCAAATGGTAAGTGCTCAGTAAGTTTTTACATATTGATGTTGTAAAATGGTCTGCCTCCAGCATTCATTTATATGTTATTACTTTTAATGGTGTCTGAACTGAAAATATTTTGTATTTTGTTTGTTAGACTGGGTATTAATGTGTGCATTTTGCAAAATCTGTCTTTGTGACTCAGAAAATACTTTACTTACTTCTGTTTCAGTGTTTGAATAACTGAAAATGACAGATTTGTGAGCCCCGAAGTCTGTAAAGTAATTGTATATTGTGATTTTTGTCTTTAAAAATGCCATTTTATACTTTTACACAGAAGAATTTACAAAACCAAAAGGAATGGTTTGCCACCCTTTTCATAACATTATGCCCTTAGGAGCTATAAAGAGCAAAACATCACCCCAAGGCTGTTCCATTGCCACATTTTGATGCTTGAAGAGAATGGCTCAGTGTTTGGGTTATGAGACTCACAAGATGTCAATGTTCAGGGATGTAGTGACTGATTAGACCACTTTGTTTTGCACGGAAGGTCACACTTTCTCACTCCTGCAAAAACTCCAGTGAACACCCTTTCTAGTGTTTATTACCACATCATCCTTGAATGATAGGTAACAGGAATCAATATAAGTCTATGTATCATTCAGTGGCGTGGTCTTTGATTGTAGTATAAAATGCCAAAGGCAAAAAGCCAAAAGTAAATTAGTTCCCCTTCTTTGTGTCTAAATATTTAGGAGATATTAACATTAACAAGTTCAACTTTGTTCAAGTCTTAGGAAAAATTGGTTTCTTTCATTTTTCCCCCTGGAACCATGTAATACTTCAAATTAAATGGATATTAAGAAAAATGGGATCCATCCCTCTTTGTTTTACAGATGATGAAGCTGGAGCTCCGAGCCACCCCTTTTATGTAGCTCATGGCAAAGGCTCAATAAAACTTGTTCCTTTTATTATATTGTACTCCCATTATGCCATTTATAAAATCATTTTTTAATTATTTCTCTTATATTTTATTTTTATTTCCTGAAGGACTAGTGATTTAGTTAATCCTGTGGGCAATGTAAATAAAAATATCTAGTGTGGATTTAATGTTATTGAATAAAATAAATTAGAAAAAAAGGAAAAGTACTTGCATTCAAGAATTTTACTCACCTTTCAAGTCCTATGATTAAACACTATCACAAGGTATATTGATTAAAATAAAATGTAAAACTTATGTTGTGGACTAATTTGCCTTCACTTTTATTGTTACAAAATGATTTGTAGCAAAGGGTGAAGGTTCAAAGATGACCTAAGGCAGAGTGAGTGAACCAAGATCTTTTGCTCTTCTTTGTTTTTAAGAATGATAAAAGCAAGGTTATATAACTTATTTTCCAAGGTTGTGTCTACAAGCCTCAGTAACTTAATGCATGGTAAGTACTAAGCACAGTACTTGAAACACTGTAAGCACTCAATACACATTAGTAATTGATACCCTTATCATGTTTATTAAAGTAATTAGAGAACTGAATGGAATAATTTACCAAGTCCCCAAATTCATTTCTTTTTAGATTCCATTGGACTTGGACTATATCTGTCTTTTGCTAGGAGACAGACTGAGAATTTCAATGTACATAAAATCTATCCTCTTTGGAAAATATATCCTATATAATAAAGAGGTAATATGCAAATTGACCCTCACACCCTCACAAGATAGCTGCCTATGACCAGGCTGGCAGGGGCTTAGTGAGGGACAACGAAACAACTGAACAAGCAGGCTGTGTGGGGTGACCAGGCTGGCAGAGGGGGGCAGTTGGGGGCGACCAGACTGGCAGGGGGGGCAGTAACAGGCAACCAGGCAGGCAGGCAAGTGGGTGATTAGGAGCCAGCAGTCCAGGATTGTGAGAGGTATGTCCAACTGTCGGTTTAGGCCCAATCCCTGAGATACGACCTAAACCGGCATTCGGACATCCCACAAGGGATTCAAGACTGGAGAGCATGCAGGCTTGGCTGAGAGAGGACCCTCTGTCCCCCATGCACACATTTTGTGCACCGGGCCTCTAGTATATATTCAAAGATTGAGGTCCCAACAGTATGTTCTTCTCTTCAAAATTAAGAAACTACAAATTATTAGTATGTAAATAAAATTAAACTAAATACTACTTCTAATAGAAAAGTAACCAGTATACTGAATTACAGAATGTTTATATATGGCAAGGTTAATTTCAGCAATACTTCATGAAAATTGGTAAATATTTTGCATTCTAATTCTTACAATGTCTATGTTACTTTATGGAATTAAATTATTTTATGATATTTCTAAATTACATTTAAATTCATCTATGGAGCTGTGAACAATTCTTATGTGAAATTGTAGCATGCTAATCTTGGTAACTCATCCAGAATGCCTCAAGATCTATGCAGGGAGAAGAGATAAGAATACTAATTTAATTTTTTTTCTACCTGTTTGCCTCTTATAGGGAATTGAATTGTGTTTTTTATTAAAGCTAATTTTTGTTCTGCATTTTTATGGCCGATACTCCTTTCAGGACTGAATTGTTCATACAAGCAAAAGCTAATGAATTGAATTAAATGAATTAAATGGAGCAACTTCTCTCAAGGAAATCCTCAATGTAAAATTTTCCAGATAAGGATCTGAAGGGAAAGTCTCTGAGAGAAATTTACTTCTCAGTTAATATTTTAATATCATTTATTCAATAAATACTTGTTAGTCACCTAATATGTGCCAGGAACTTTTAATACAACAGTGAATGTAAAACCTTCCCCTTTTCAAGGATCTCACTAATATATGAGGCAGTCTCAGGGTAAAGTAAACTCACAGTAAAATATGAAGCAAAATATAAGAATGAATATGAGAAAGGTACAAAAAGACAAAAACACTTCTATTGAGTAAGCTAAACACAGGGACACACACACACACACACACACACACACACACAACCAGCAACAAGTTGAGAAGACATTTAATATGGACACTGACAAAGGCACCATTTTCACAGGTGGAATGGACATGGCAGTAGTAGAGAAACATAGGTGAAAGACTCATGCACAAAAGCATAAGACATTTAGAAACAAAAGCATAAGGATCTAGAAACAAAACACCAAGAAAAAAATAAGGTTCTAGGGTGCTAAAGAAGGAAGGCAATGAGAATCCCAAATTGCAAGAAGATGGAGGCATCAGTACATAATCTGGACAGTGTGCAGTTTCTCCTGAAATAATTTGCTGTTCATTAAATTCAGACCACAGGAGAATTAGGAACCCATGAATAAAGTTGGGAAGCTCAGAGGATCTTTCAGCAGATATACAGTACTGAGGATAAGAATAATAAAAAGGAGTTTAGCATGTACCAAAAAGAAGAGGGTAGGTCTTAGGTAAACACAATGGACAATCAGAAGTAAACTAATTCTTCTAATACACTCTGAAACACCAGATGAGATTAGCTAAATCCCTTTAGGATTATGTAAGGAAGGAAAAATTATCTCTCTGCTCCTGGTTCTTGGCTGAGAACTCCCTGGAATAAAAGAATAATGGAGAAAAACAAACTGAGGTTAAATAACATCTATGCCTCTTGTATATGTGAAGATACCTAATAAAACTGAATAACTCCCCCAAAATGGCTCAAGCCACCACCTTAAATATGATCTACAGCTAAAGACAAAAGAAAGAGGTTGGGAGTAATTATGGGAGTTACCAGAAGAATGAGATTGAGCAGGAGTCTGGTTGTTAACACAGTTCTCAGTCTCTGCCTTCTTCATTGATAAGAAAAGTTTCCAGCAGGAAGAGATCATGAACAACAGTCAGAGCAGCACACCTACAAGAAGAGTGACATGAAAGATGAAGAGTGGCAGTATCACCAACTTTAAAATTAGATTTATTTTTTAAAAATTGTCATAAAATTTCTAAACCTCCTAAATATTAGTCTGTCTCTAAAACATAAGAAGGATAGATATAAAGACAACAGAGATTCCTAGATTCGGCTCAAATTTCATTAAATATCATGTGAAGTCCTGGGCAGTCTTTTTAAAAAATATATATTTTATTGATATTATACAGAGAGGAAGGGAGAGAGATAGAGAGCTAGAAACGTCGATGAGAGAGAAAAGTCGCCTCTTGCACACCCCCCACCAGGGATGTGCCCGTAACCAATGTACATGCCCTTGGCCGGAATCGAACCGGGGACCTTTCAGTCCGCAGACCGATGCTCTACCACTGAGCCAAACCGGTTTCGGCCCTGGGCAGTCTTAACACCATCCTTAGACCACATTTAGAAGGATATTTGTTATTCCATTCATTCTGGGTGCTACATCATAAGGTAGGAACCTCGATGGCCATTAGTTCTTTAATTAATGTGATGGAATCTTTCTGTGTGATAAGGGGTTACACATATCAAGGCATGAAAGGTAGAGGTAAGTTGGTTCATAATCTTGTACACAAATTTTAACTAGAGTGATTCTTTTAATTTCTATTCAAATTAAATGTTATAAAGTCTTCTCTTGTAGAACTTCAACAAAGACTTCTGCAAATGTTTTTCAAAACTTAATTTTAAAATCACTAGTTTCAGCAGTTCACTGAAAAAAAAAGAAATATTTTGATAATGAGAGGAAATATCTGGATCCAGAAATTGGATCAGGAGCCAATTGGCCTCATTTGATAGCGCAGTTACAGAAGAGGGAAAGGGGAAGATAAATTAAAAGTGATTCAACCTGAATTATGAGGTCAGATAAGCAGGAATAGCCTTTCATGAAACCCCAGGTTTGACACTGAACAAAATATGAGAGTTGGAAAAAAAGTCTCAGGAATATTTTATCTTGCCATATAAATTCCCCACACCTGACACTATTATTGAAGCTCAAATAATACATAAGGCATGAAATTTTAATCAAAGTCAACTTTATATTTTGGCAAAGCACTCTAAGTGTTGCAAAGATAATGAAGTTACAGAACAAATTTCCACCTCTCAGATGGGGTCAGTTCAAAGTTAGGCTTGTTTGGTGGTTTTTAAATTAGTATTTGCTATCTCTCATTTGCTCTCTCTTCTTCTGTTAACTGCACCACACAACTGCCCCCTGGGGAACACTCTTTCAAATTACAGGTGAAGAATGGAGCAGGGGTCCTAGGCCTGGGCCCATCTGAGCATCCCATTCACTGTTCATCAGAAAAGCACTCGAGCTCATGAGAATCACTGAAACACTGTTGATGAAGCTTCTGGGAGGGGAACCCACATTCAATCATGTGTTTCAAATTGAGAGATCTTGGATCTAAAGCTTTGATGAGTTTCTTGGAAAGACAGGAAATCTCACTGACTGTGGAGTGAATCAGCAGAAAGGTGAGGCTGAGAGACAGAGGCAAAGGGAAAAAAATACTGTAACCATGAGTTATTGTTGTAATGCTTCCTTTCAATTGATGAGTTCATAGAGACTTGATTACCCTCTTCCTCTTACACTAACCATATCAACCAATAGGTTCCCTTCTAAGCTGGTTTGGTTTGTATTTTGTACTATTTCTAAACCAGAGACCTATTATAACACCCCGAACCTTATTGAGGCCACTTTTCATGATTTCTAGAGGAGCTGCTGCATCATAAAAAACATAGGGAACTGAGGTGAATGGTACAATGGAAACAGGGTAAGAAGAGGAGTTAGAGAAATAATTGAAGACAGAATTTCAGAGTGTAATATATATATATATATATATATATATATATATATATATATATTAATTGGACGTTACAGGTCTTTACAATAGTTAGGCTCTCAGGGGTCATCTTGGTCTTAGATTTAGTTTTCTGAAGGAACATCTTGGGCTTCATTGTTTTCCCTGCCAAAGTATATTAAAAGTTCTTTAAATAAAAAAAAATAAATGAGTTCTACAAAGTCAGTGGAAACATGTGTATTAATTCATATGATTTGGTCTATGAAAATTATAATCCAAACCTTCATTTTAATAAATTCCATCAATATCCAAACTCCTTAGCTGAACATTTCAATTCACTCATTGTACCAGTCAAAGCTGACATTTGCTAACTTATTTGCACACCATTTCCCTTCTCACATACTCTGCTTCTGTCACACTTAGAGTTCATTTTCCCCTGGACTCATAATAAGTATTTCGAATCCCGTAACTCAAGTTGGGGATATTTTGGAATATGTCTAGTTCTTTCTTTGATGATTGCTGTATTTTCCAAATTTCAAGAACAAGTTCAAATGTCATTTCTATCACAGAACCCACCTTTTGTCTTTCCTTTAGAAATAATTACTCATTCCTCAGAGCACCCAAATATTTATACGCCTTTATTTTTGTATTTAACACAATATATTTGTATTTTTAATGATTTTGTTTGCATATATATTACATATTTCCAGATTGAAAATATTTTCTACACTATCTTAGTCTTCAAATATGATTTAGCATTCAGAAGAGTGGCATTTGCATAATATGAATAAGATACATATTATATGTTGAATTAATCAAACAAGGGGGCCACTAGACTGAAGTGGCTTTAATACTTGGGAGCATATATAAGCAAACCAAAACCCAAGCCTCTAAATGCTTCACCGTTAAGAAATCAAAACCTATGAACAACCAATCATAAACAGCCAATCTAGTCTCTACACAAGTCTTTTCCTAGCATCTACCTGACCAGCCCTCATAACCATTACCAGCTTGACACTGGTGGATTTGAGTTGATTTTTGCTCAGATGAATTCTTAACATTTTTATATGCCTCAATTTATCTTTTAACACATGACTAATGATTTTGATTCAAAATGATGAATTAATAATGTTTTCTGTGCCATATAGAATTTTAGCTTAAAGCACTTAGTGGCCTAATCTTCATTTTCATTTTTTTATGCAAATACAGACAATATCATGGCAGCCTCTTGTACTGGTTTTATATTAAGAGACACTAAGAATATCATTGTATAATATTAATTGATAAAACTTATAATAAACATCATACTCTGCAAAGATCCATGTTATATAGATATCATTTAATGTTTCTAATTCAGGTTAAGTGGTGTTTTGGTTTGTCTTGTTATTCAGAGAGGAAGGGAGAGGGAGAGAAAGATAGAAACACCAATGATGGGAAAGAAACCTTAATTGGCTGCCTCCTGCATGCCTCACACAGGGGGAATGAGCCTGAAACTCAGGCATATGCCCTGACAGGGTATTGAACTATGACCTCTTGGTTCATAGGTTGAAACTCAACCACTGAGCATGTCAGCCAGGCATGAGTTTTTATTGAGAATTTATTGTGCATGACCTCTATACATCCTGATGAATTCAGTTTGTCTGTGCCATTGTAAAATATATGGAAGTAAAAATAAAAACAAAATGTTTACTACCCTGCGAAGATTTTGTTATAGTTTTAATGACATATAAACTTCATTCATTAAAAACAAAAATATCCACTATCCTAGAATTATAGAGTTATCTAAACATATATGGTCAAAGATGTCTGTCCTCCCTAAGTTAGATCTATAAAATTTACCTTTGGCTGAATTTACTCAGATAACAATTTTGTTTCTTTAATTTATTTCAGCAGTATAACTATAACCTAAATGATTTGCCCTAAACATACTTAACTAAGCATTAAATTGAAATTAATAGGATCATTTTTGAGGTTAAATAGATACTTTAATGATTTCTGAAAAGATACTTATGAGTGTATAAAGCAATGTTTAGTATGCGGTTGTATATCCTCAACAGACACCTCATATTAATAACATATTATTTAATAAATATAATTAAATTTCATGAAATTCTTGTTATAAAATACATGGCATATAAGGAGCTGATCATTATTAAAATATATTTTGGGGACTTGAGCTGTACAACAACTAATAATTAGCATGCTTACTGATCAATTATCTGTGACATTAGGTGAACTTACATTAATGAGTATAACATGAAATTAAATTAATTCTTTTTTAAATGAATGTTATTTGGAATTTGTTCTAACTATCTTTGTATTCTTCATTTACATTTATATCATCTATCACACATACAGAAGGTGGGCAAATTGTGAATTGATTTGCAGTTGTGAGTATGCAAAATAGTTTATTCTTGTACTGTTATCTATTAATTATTGTTACTTATTTATATTAAAATGATAAATCTACTTTTGCTCCCTCCTGTGTTTTACTTGTACTTTGCAATGATTTTTTTTTAGGATTCTGCTGAATCGTTATACATGAAGTAGCACACATCCTCACAGATGGAATATATCTTTTTAATTAATCTTTATTATTGAAAGTAGTACAGATGACCCCCTTTTTCCCCTTTGACCCCCTCCACCTCACCCTGCCCAGGACCCCCAGGTCTTCACCACACTATTGTCTGTGCCAGTGGGTTATGCATATATGCATATAAGTTCTTTGATTAATCTCTCCAAAGCCCCATCTTCACCCCCAACCCCTCTTCCCTCTGAAGAGGGGAAAATAAAACAAATAATTATTTCTATATGTAGAAATAATTATTTGTTTTATTCCATATGACAAATCTGACTTTTTTGTTGTTGTTGTTAATTCTCACCCAGGGATATGAATATTTTTTTTTCATTGATTTTTAGAGAGAGTGGTTGGGGTGGCAAGGGAGAGAGAAAAACAAACAAACAAACAAACATTAATTTCAGAGAGGCACATCAACTGATTTTTTCCAGCACACACCCCTATGGGGGCTGAGGATGTAACAGGCAACCCTTCCAAGCACAGGCAGATGATCTAACCACTTGGCAACACTGGCCAGGGTGATCTTTAACTTCTCTTTTTCAATCAACTATGAGCATTTATTCCAATATTGCCGGCAGTATGGGAGAGCAGGAGGTCATCCATGGAAGTGTGCTCTGCAGCCTCCCATAAGCTGGTTGCTTATATACTAGTAGGTAGGACAAAGATTACATGGGGAGGTAGGAATTACAAGAATGGGGAAGTAGGCAATTAGGGCTGGGGTGGGACTCCATTGGTTTTGGTGTATGTTTACATTTAATGTGATTATTGACATCTTTATTTTTAAATCCATCATCTTGCTAGACTTTGTTTACTATTGAGTTCATCTGTTTGACCCCTTTACTCTCTTTTTCTAACTCCTTTCAGATTAATTTGTATTTTTATTATTCTACTGTGTTGCATTTGTTGGCTTGTTATTTACAACACTTTATTTTATTATTTTAATGGTTTATGTGGGGTTTATAATATACACCTTAATTTATAATAACTACCTTCAAGTGGTTTTATTCCACTTTATTTATACATGAAATTTACAATATTTATACCTCCATTTCTCTTCTTTGAATCTTTGTACTATATTTGTCATATGATTTACCTTTATATATCTTATAATACCTATGCTGCATTCATTTGCTCTTTCTGCTATAATAAATTACACAAAATGAATGGCTTAAAAGAAAACAAATTTTTCTTACATTTCTATCAGTCAGAAGGCTGACTACTCAGGTCTCACTGGGCTGAGCAATTCTCATCACGTTTGAGTTACATCCACAGAGTGAACAGACTACTTAGGAAAGGAAAACAGATTATTTTAGTCTTGCTTAAATCTATTTTTCTATATTTTATTTTTTACTTTTTCAAGCATTAATTTTAAAGCGAGAAATAATATATGCAACAAATATATGTGCATATGTAGAAATAATTATTTGTCATTTTATTTTTTGGACTAAGGTAGATTAATATGGCATCATTTAATTTGAAAATACTTCAAACAATTATACAAATGAACATGTTTCATTTTGTGGTACGTATAGACTTAAACATAATAATCTAATAATTTAAAAGTGAAACAAACTTCAGTGTTTTCCAGGGTATGCCCTTATCTTTCTATTTATTAGTAGGTAGAAAGTTTCCCATTATTTTTCCTCTGAATTTTAATTAAAGAAAATTGACTTGTTATTCTATTTTAATTGAACTTAAAAGAATTTGGAAGCACCCTATGAATAACTGTTCATTTGAGAATTTCCAATATTTATCACAGCATCAACAGCTTACTTTTTTTTATGATCATGTGATTTTTGTCTCTCAATTTGTTTATGTGATGTACCACTTTTGTTGATTTGTGGATATTATATCAGCCTTGCATCTCCAGAATAAATTCCACTTGGTCATGAGATGTACTGTTGGATCTGATTTGCTAGAATTTTGCTGAGTATTTTCACATCTATGTTCATCAGGGATATTGGCCTGTAATTCTCTCTCATTGTGTTGTCTTTGACAGCTTACTTTTGAAACTAAAGAAATTCTCCTTCATCTGAGTTCGTGATGTGGTATGATATAGCAATTGAACTTTGCAGAGAAGTTATATTCTCAGCAATATGTAACATAGCTCTGCACTCCCCGTTAGATAACATTTTAAAGTGACACTGAAATATATTGACTAAATAGAAGCCACGAACTGTATATTCTGGATTGGGAGTTCATTTGTCTAGTGGAGACTACCCCTTTGTTTAATAGAAAATGGTGATAAGATTGAAAACTTTGAGAAGATTAGGGGGAGAGAAAGTAGGACAAGGAGAAGGAGGAGGACAAAAGGATGAAATAGGCTTGAGAGCCCATCATTTCCCTCCTTGATCATCCCGTCCCCCATTGTTGCTCTGTACCGGCTGATCACTTTAGACATCAGTGCGTTTGTTTCCTCTTGGTAAGTATATTCTACATGGTGTCATTTGTATTCTCCTCGGGCAGACACAGAGCCTCTGCTCATTTCATCAAAGAACTATTTATGAGGCTGTAAAAAAGATGAGTTTCTCCGAATAGTCTCCAAATTAAACTTTTTAAAGTTTAATGTTGGCACACAAGAATAATTACAGTTATAAACCATTAAACATTTAGAAGAAATTTATAGGATTGGAGGGATGAAATTTACAGCTGTGGCCTAATACGATAAATTTCCTCTGTAAAAGCAGAACCATAGAAACATTTCTATTCTGGACTCCAGAAAAAGAATGCTTTATTAGCATTACCCAAACATGGAAGCAGTGTGAACATTATTTATATAAAAATGAATATTTTTAAAGTTACAGTTAATTAACCTTACAAGTAAAGTCAGTTACATATTTTATTTATTTTTTTACCATCAGTATATAGAACACACTAAATTCGATTGTAATATTTGACCATATATACTTTCCTTTACTACTTTATTACAAGACAATTCAGTGCCTTAGAATATTTTTATTTCTGTCGGGAGTTATTATATATTAATTATTACACTCTTGGGTGGGTAGTTTTTTTTAGCTGGGGATCTCTATGAAATACAATAATGTATAAAATAAAATAAACACTTACCCAACTCCATGCTAAAAACTGCAGCTCAGTTTTTAGAGATATTTATTTTTCTGAATTTCTAATATACCTTCATAATATATAATATAATATTATATATATATATATATATATATATATATATATATATATATTTTTTTTTTACCGTGTTTGCCCTAACAAGGACTGCATTCCAATGGCCCAGTAGTAGAGATGTCAGGCAACCACTCACTCCATTTTTTAGAGAGAATGTCTGGTCAACCAAACAGACTGACTATTCAGCTCACAAATCACCACTGCTTAGAGCTCAGTTCTTTCTGCCATGCAACTTTAGACAGACACCTACACTTTATGTTTGTTCAAGTCTTCCATTGTGACCTTTAGTACCATTTAAGATTGTTCTTCCAAGAGAATTTTTTATTAATTACTAGGTATTTTCTATATTTTTCCCTTTTTGTTTGTTTATATAAATTTGTTCCATTAATTTTATTACTTCACTGGTGGTCTTTGCCCATAATTTTATAGAATTAGCATATCACTTGTAGTTTTAATTAATTCTTTTGTGAATTAAAGGTAAACAGTAATATCATCTACAATAAGAATAATTTTACTTCCTCCTATCTAATTTTTATATCTCATATCTTTTATATACCTTTAGAAGACTTTTAAATGATTGGGGTGATAAAGAAAGTCTTTATGTTGCTCTTTGCTGATAAATCAAATTATCATTACAGAACTTTTTATGAGGAAGTGATTTAATATGACTTTCAGTAAGTATCTTTCTTATCACTGAGTTTTAAAAATCTAAGTAGATAATCACATAATTTAAAAAATTTTGGCTTAATGTTGAAGTAAATTTTATTAGTAAAGATATTAGAAAAAGGGATTCTTATATTCCTGGAATAAGCCTTACTTGATCATATTATTATTTTGATGTATTTCTGGATTATCTGATAAAATTATATTAAAATATAAGAATATTTGATTCCTTTAAGAATGATAATTAAAGAGTCATGATAATGATACAAATGAAGACAAAAAAGAATTTATTAAACGTACATGGTAGATGAAACCTAATCAAATGATGGGTTGATTAGTTAACTGCATAGTCTATTTTTTTGTGCTTTTACAAAGCCTAAAACAACCATTAACACTAAATGAGTTTTTAGCACGTGACTGTCTTTATCACTCCACCTTTGAAACTAATATTCTACTCCTATGGTTTAAAAAATTCTCTTTTAGTATGGTGAATATGTTAATAAAGCATTACATTCTTATAATAAACTCTAGTAATACTTCTGGAATGGCCGAAACCAGTTTGGCTCAGTGGTAGAATGTGGGTCTGTGGACTGAAGGGTCCCGGGTTCGATTCTGGTTAAGGGCACGTACCTTGGTTGTGGGCACATCCCCGGTAGGGAGTGTGCAAGAGGCAACTGGTTAATGTTTCTCTCTCATCGATGTTTCTAGCTCTCTATCTCTCTCCCTTCCTCTCTGTAAAATATCAATAAAATATATATATATTTTTAAATAATAAAAAAAATATTTCTAGAATGCTGGAATGATGAACTTAATGGCATTGCCCCCAACAACAAAAATCTAAGAGGTGGTAATTATAGGTCAACAAAACAAAACAGAAAGATAGTCTCTGTATATTGTCCTAAGGATATACAGTCAATAGAGAAACTTTAACTCAAAGAAGTTAACTACTAAGCCTTAGTGAGAATAGAGACAGTGTGGCATTTAAACCACAACCTGTTTCCATGCTACTCCCCAGCTATGCCAATAGAAACTCAGTGGCACAAAAGAAAATTCCCTTTTCACTTAGTCCCCAGCCTATGCCTGTGATTTCACCCTTAGGAAGAATATCACCAGTGTATTTTGTTCTCCCCTGCCCCATATTACAGAAACACTCTCAGGGATGAACACTTGCAACAGGATTGATGCTCCCTTCATTGTCAAAAACAATAAAGACAGTCTCTTCAATAAATGATGTTGGTAAAATGAGACAGATACTTGCAAAAAAATGAAACTAGACCACCATCTTACACCATACACAAAAACAAACTCAAAATGGATAAATGATTTAAACACAAGATAGAAAACCATAAAAATATTAGAGGAACCCACAGGCAGCAAAGTTTAGACATATTCTTCATCGATACAGCTCGTAGGGCAATGGAAACTAAAAATAAATAAATAAACAAACAAATGGGACTACATAAAAAAAGCCTTTGTACAGCAAAAGAAACCATCAACAAACAACAAGAAAGCCCACTGCATGGGAGACCATATTTGCCAATGTTATCACCAATAAGGGTTTAATTGCCAACATTTACAGGGAACTCATACAACTTACAAAAAGGAAGATAAACAACCCAATCAAAAAAATGGGCAACGGATCTAAATAGATACTTTTTGAAAGACGACATAAGGAAAGCCAAGAGACATATGGAAACATGCTCAAAGTCACTAATCATCCCAGAGATGCAAATCAAAGAACAATGTGTGGTAACCATCTCACACCAGTCAGAATGGCTATCATCAACAAATCAATAAACAAGTGCTGGCGAGGATGCTGGTACATCTACACAATGGCATACTACACTGTGGTAAAAAAGAAGGAATTCTTACCATTTGCAACAGTATGGATAGAACTGGAGAGCATTGTGCTAAGCAAAATAAGTGAGCCAGAGAAAGATAAATATCGTGCATTTATGAAATATAATGAACAACATAAACTGATGAACAAAAACAGATCCAGAGACAGAGAAGCATTGATGAGACCATCAAACCTTAGAGGGGAGATAGGGAGAGTGAGGTTTAGGGGGATAGATCAACCAAAGGACTTGTATGCATGCATATAAGCATAACCACTGGACACAGACACCAAGAGGGTGAGGGCATGAGTGCGAGGTGGGAGGCAATGGAGGAATAAGGACATATATGTAATACTTTAATCAATCAATAAAAAAATTAAAGAGTATCTTCATCAATAAAAAACCCCCACAAAGAACAAAGATTTTGGAAAGAACAGCTAACAGGGTCTGGCATCTACATAACAGTGATAGCAACAAAATAAACAACAGAGAAGTCAGAAATTTAATGCAGAGCAATAGGGAAAGATACAAAAAGTACCCACTTGAGATCACACTCAACCCTAAGAAATGGAAAGATTGTGTACATTCACTAGGCTGCACTCAATCCCAGAACAGTATGTGGAACTTACCTGGAAACTACCTCCAGGTCACACAGCATCCACTAGCAGAGGGCAGAAAACCACTTGCACAGGAGACTTAGTTGATCAAATGCTGGCTGAACATTAAGCTACTCTAACCAAGGAACAACTTCTAAGAAGTTTATTTATTCTATATAATAAACAGCTAATATGCAAATTGTCTGGAGTTCCACCAACCAGGAGTTCCTTGGCTTTCTATGATGTGCATTGACCACTAGGGGGAGGCGGTGCAGAATGAAGGAAGACCCCAGCTAGCAGTTAGCAGCCAGGGAAAGGAAGACCCTGATCAGCCCTAATCACCAGCAAGGGCTAGGGACCCTACCCATGGATGAATTTTGTACACCGGGCCTCTAGTTTAAAAATAAAAGCACATGTACCCCTGGAAGTCTGAAATCTGTGTTTACGGTATATCTAAGGTTATGTCCTCTCAGAAGTAACTAGAGTGGGACCTTCCAAGCTCATGGCTGCATGTTTGCCCAAAATAAACCATTATAGCAGCTCACAAGCCATAAACATATGCAATGAAATGAGTAGGGGGCTTAGCTTAAACCACTCTTGATCAATAAGTGGCTTATGTTGACTGAAGGGAAACTCTTGATGTCAGGCTCAAACATAAGCAAGAAAAAAACTGAGGGAAAAATAGATTTCACAGAATCAGTTCAACCATGTCACTAAAGAAATACACAAATGGCCGAAACCGATTTGGCTCAGTGGTAGAGCGTCGGTCTGCGGGCTGAAAGGTCCCAGGTTCGAATCCGGTCAAGGGCATGTACATTGGTTGAGGGCACATCCCCGGTAGAGGGTGTGCAAGAGGCAGCTGGTCGATGTTTCTCTTTCATCGACATTTCAAGATCTCTAGACTTTCTCTCTGTAAAATATCAATAAAATACATTTACAAAAAGAACTACACAAAAGACTAATCCAGCAAAACTGGATTAACAAAAGCAAAAACTACTCCTAATTTGTGTTTGTGGGTGGGACTCAGTCTCACAACATATTATCTTAAGATTCAGTTTTCAACCAAAACTAAGGAGACACGCAAGGTTCTGAAAAGTGTACTTCATTCAAATGGGACAAAAGTATACAATAAAAACTATTTTTGGTGGGACCCAGATTTTCTACTTTGGAGACTTCCAAGCAGCAGATATTAATTTATTCTAAGAACTAAAGTAAACCACCTCTAAAGCCTTAAGGGAATTCATAATGACAATATCTCAACAAACAGTAAATATTATTAATGAGATAAAATTATAATGAAGAACCAAATGAAAGTCTACAATTAATTAAAACAGAAGATAACTAAATGGTCAACAGTAAATTTGTGCAAATAAAACAAAGATACAACCAACTCAAAGATAGATTAAAGAGATTATCAATCTAAAGAATAGAGATAAAAATAAATGAAGTAATATGGACAGAGCCTCAGTAAGATGTGGGGAATCATGAAGAATACAAACAAATGTGTGATACCAAAAGAGAAGAAAGAGACAGACAGGCAGAAAATGTATTTTAAGAAGAAATGGCTAAAAATATCTTAAATTTGATAAAAAATTAATTTTTACATCCAAAACATAATTAACTCCAAATATGATAAGTACAAAGAGATCTGCACTCAGCTACATCACAGTTAAATGTTGAAGGCTGAAGATAAAGAAAATAATTTGAAAGCAGAAAGAGAAAAACAACTCATTACATTTTGGGGAAACCTAGTAAGGTTAATCACTGACTTCTCATCAGAAACAATTGAGACCAGAAGGTGGTAAACAGAAAAGCTCAAGGTTCGTATGTTAAAAAAAAAAATAACCAATTGAGAATCTTTCAAAAACCAAAATAAAATAAAGATAATTTGTTGCTATCCACGTTTCACCAAATAATGAAATAAAATTCTTCTGATGAACATGAAATGATAATTTATTGCTATCTATGTTACAAAGGATAATAAAAGGAAAGTCTTCAGGCTGAAAGCAACTGACAGCAGACATAAATTCAAAGCTACACGAGAGAACAATGAGGGCTAACAAAAGAAACTATGTAGGCAGTTCTAAAAGATAGTGTGGTGACATATTTCTTCTCCTTTCTTTTAACTGATTAAAAATTAAATTAAAACATGTATATAATTGTGTTATTGGGCATATAATTTACAATATAATTCACTATAAACGAAGGAGGCAGGTGGAAATAAAGATGTATTGAAGCAAAAAAAAAATTTAAAACCAGATGATAACACAAATCTACAGGAAGAAATGTAGAGAATCAAATGGGATGATGAAAATGTTCTATATTAGATTTTGGTAATGGTTGCTGAACTCTGTAACTTTGCTAAAATAAAATGAATTGTATGCCTTCTGGAGAAAGTGTCGTTTGAGATATGCTATTAGTAGATAGAATTCTCGCAGAGAGAACATAATGCACAAGACATGAAATACTGCACTTCCCATGGAAGGATTTTCCTACGTATGTGGTGTGGCAAATGATGGAGTTTGCAACCAGGATAAAAGCAAAAGTCAGACAATGAAAAGTTTTGTATTACATGCTAGGATTTTTTGTCTAATTGAATCTTAATTTGAAATGACTAAGTATATTGTTATAACAGGTCACTTACTCTAATAAAAGGGTAATATGCTAATTAGACCGGGAAACCTTCCAGGAGACCTTCCGGACATTCTTTTGGACGAAGCCATGGTGGCAGGGCCGAAGTAGAGGTGGTTAGAGGCCAAGAGGGGAGGGCAGTTGTGTGTGATCAAGCTGGTGGGGAGCAGAGCCATTGGGGGTAAGCAGATGAGCAGGGGAGCCACTTGGGGGTATGCAGGACATTAGTGGGGGTCAGTTGGAGGTGATCAGGACAGCAGGGGGCAGTTTGGAGTGAGCAGGCCAGCAGGAGGGTTGTTGGGGGCGAGCAGGCCAGTGGGAAGGGAAGATGGGGGCAAGCAGGCCAGCGGGGAGGGAAATTGGGACAAGCACACTGTCACAGGAGGCAGTTGGGGGTGAGCAGGCCAGCAGCTGGAGGCAGTTGGGGGTGAGCAGGCTGGCAGGAAGAGTGGTTAGGGGCAATCAGGCAGGCAAGCAGGCAGTAGCCAGCAGTCTCAGATTGCTAGAGGGATGTCCAACTGCCAGTTTAGGCCTGATCCCTGTAAACCGGCAGTAGGACATCCTTTGAGGGGTCCCATATTGGAGAAGGTGTAGGCAGGGCTGAGAGACACGCCCCACCATGCAAGAATTTTGTGCACCAGGCCTCTAGTCAGATATAAAATGCATTCATTAGTTCACTCAGCAATATTTATTTAGCATATGTCAGATAAAAGCACTTTGCTTGGTGTTAGACCTTGTGAAGTTGTTCAGCTTGTCTCAGAGATTAAAGAAAAACCAGTAACACTAAGGTTATAACTGAGCCTTTAAAAATGTCACTAGGTTGAATTGTGAATAGGTAACTCAGACTAACTCTCAATAGAGCATTGTTGAGCCATAGTATATGGATTAAGAGATAAGAGATAAAACTGTAGCGTTGAAAAAGAAATCCCATCTAACCTGTATACACTGAGAATATTTTAGTCTTTTAGTAAGGAAACACACACACACACACACACACACACACACACACACACACACACTAAATCAAAAACGAAGTGGGGAGATAAAAAGTGAAAAGAGGCAGATAAATATATTTATTCAAAAAATAAAATCATATTCAGACTATTATTAAATAACCCTACATTACATGGGGGGGGGTGGAGTTTGGGTTTGTATTTTAGAAGCTGTTGAGCTGTTGTCCATTTAGTTCTTAAGAAGCAGCACATTAATGGACATTTTCAAAAATCATATACTTTATTCTTATTCTATGGAAGAAGGAATATGGCCGAAAACTGAAATGCTTAGAATCAGAGAAAAAAGATAAAGATTTCTTTCGTAGAGAAGGCTCGCACCATTTCTTCCCGCACTGTCTTCCTGCACAGGGTCTGTTGACTGCTGTAATCAAGTGAAGGAGCGCTGGTGATGGATGTCAGATGATTATAATTTCTGTGTTGTTGTTCCAGGCATCACAAGTCTGAAATATTTTCAGAAGACTGCAGCTGCAACTGATGCCATTTCTGAGCAATGATCATAACAATTTGCAAATATACATGGATTAGCGCGGCGCTAATGTGAGCCTTGGAAACCAGTGCATCGTGCAGCTGCTCAGTTACAGTGGATTGATGTCCAGTTCTACTGGAATGGCGCCTGAGTGCCAAGATGAGGCCAACCCGTGGCTTGCAGAATGGCACACGTGTCAATTACAAATTAAATGCCTACCTAGAAAGTGCGTTATCTCTCCGAACACACCAAAAGTCAAGAAATTGAAATTGAAGTTTCTATCTAGGGACCGCCTTCCTACCTCAGTTATTTTCATGACACTCAAAATTGATTAGCCTATGGTTGAGTTAAACTAACAGGATGATTAGGGCATTTTTTAAAAATTATTTTTAAGCTGAAAACCTTCTGAAAAAAATGGTTTTCTCTAAAATTTAATTTGTATTCTGGAATAATGCTTCACCTATGTAGTCTTTGAAGGCACATTTCCCTCCTGATGAAATGTGCAGAATGATTTTTGCCTCTTACTCATAGAAAAACAAGACAAAGACAAACACACAGGATAAATCCATTTCCTCCTCATTTATATTTTGTGTAAGTTTCTGCCACTTTTAATATAAAAAATATGATCTTTAGGGAGAACAAAGTGATATACATTGATTTTTTAAACCACTTTTTTTTTAAATTGGTCCATTTTAGATGGTTTAAAATTAATTTGCTTTTCATCATGTAAAGTACTTTCACTAAACAAACTAAATTATACAGACATACCACCTATGGGATCATCAAAGGATCTTTCTTTTGATGTTTCTTTTTGGTGGTATTCTAAATATTACCCATGAAGAAGGCATATACAGAAGCAGAAGTACATCTACTTATCCTAATAATATCTCGTTACTCTAAAAGTGTTTGCTGATTTGCGGGATTCTCTTCCTTTGATGCTCATCAACATGAAAATAAGGTGAGAAATAACTTTTATGTATTAGATATTTAGGTCCATATATGCATAACCCCTGGACACAGACAATGGGATGATGAGGGCCTGGGGGGCAGGGGAGGATGGGAGATGTTAATGGGGGGGAAAGGAGGATTTATGTAATAATTTCATAAGAATAAATGATAAGAGAAAGCTAGGTCCAAACTCAGTTGTCCCCAGGCTATCGTGTACATCAGAATTAGTGAGGCTGCTTCTAAAATGTATTGGCCCTCAACCCATGATTCCCAGATCCAGGGAAGGGCAGAGGAGTCTATATTTCAAAAGGCTTTCAGGTAATTCTTTGTCTTTTACCAAAGAACCACAGAATAAAAATGATCCACAGACATAGCAAATAGGGTGGTGAAGGCCTGGAGTGAAGGGCAGGGCTGGGCTAGAAGGGGTCAATGGGTAAAAAAGCAGACATCTGTAATACTTTCAACTATATATATATATATATATATATATATATATATATATATATATATATATATTTAAGTGCTATGGGGGATAAAATGGAAGGAGACTTGGCGCTTGGGATAATAAACTCACAATGATATATACAGATGATGTGTTATAGAATTATAGCCCTAAAACCTATATAATTATTAACCAATGTCACCCCAATACACACTTGTAGAAAAATAACATGAAAGAAAATAAACAAACAAAATGCTGCACAAGATTCAAAACACAATTAATAGTTATTTCCTTCTATATGCATAAACAATGCTTGGGACTGTTAAAGATCAAACAGAGACAGAAGTCATGGCTATTAATCCAAAGGAGCTAATGATATAGTTTGAGGAAAATTAAAAATGCATAAGACAAAAACCAATATAAAATGGGTAATTGAATAAACAGTATTTATTGAGAGATATTAGTACTGAAGGAGATCAGTGACGGCAAGAATTATCTGACAATGTATCATAAAAATGATCAAGTGTAAGACTTGTTTGGTTCTTTAAAAATGAGTGCCCATCAAAGAAAAATCCTGCGTTCTGGGAACAAATAAGGAATGCTAAAGTCTATCTGAGCTAAACTGGAGGAGTGGGTGGGAGAACCAGCTGGAAGGGCTAAAAGCAGGGCCGGTGTAGATAAAAAGGAAACAGGAAGAACTGAGCTAAAGGAAGTATGAGGCTTAGGCACATAGAAGGCTGGAAACCGGAAAGAACCTGTGCAGAGGGGCCACTCAGTCCTTGAAAGGTAAGGAAATGAATGCCTAGAACCAGGTTTGTCAGAGCCTGCCCCATGGAAAGGACCTCGCTTCTACTGACTAAAATTAAGATGAAGGAATTGAATTGGCTAAGACCAGAGAAAATGGAGTTCATTTAAGACATAGAGGAAGGTTCTGAACAAGGATAACTATAACTGGTAGAGAATGGAGGCAACTTTTTAATGCTTTTAAAAAGTGTCAACCTTAAATGTGCGAACTTTATGGCATGTGTATCATATCTTAATGAATCTCTTATTTTTTTAGTAAAATAAAATAAAATAAAAATGAGCGCCCATCAGCAGATTAGTGGATAAAAAAGTTGTGGTAAGTTTACACAACGGAATACTAGATGGCTGTAAAAAAGAAGGTACCATTGTGTACGGATGGTCCTGAAGAGCATTATGCTATGCAAAATAAGCCAGGCAGATAAAGATAAATATCATGTGACCTCACTCATATGTGGACTCTAATGAACAAAATAAACTGATGAATGAAATAGATCCTGAGACATAGAAGCATGGAAAATTTAAGAGGGAAGGAGGGGGTAGGAGTGGGAGGTGCAAGAGGAGAGGTTAACTGGGGAATTTATATGCATATATGGATAACCCATGGACACAGAGAATAGGGTGGGGAAAGCCTGGGAGAGACAGGTGCAAGGTGAAGGGGGTCAAAGGCAAAAAAAAAAAAAAAAAAGAAAAGAAAAGAAAAGAAAAGAAAAGAAAAGAAAAGAAAAGAAAAAAGAAAATCAACAACAACAAAAAGCCCCATCAAGGGAACAGCTGTAATATTTTCAACAATAAAGATTGTAGAGGGCCAAATGGGAAGACACCTGGACATTCTTTAGATTGTTGCTGACTGGGCCCAGGATATTGGCAGAATCATGTCAGCTGCACCCCCGCCCTGGGAGTGCGGAGATGTTCTTAGTTCCTGGCTTGTGTTTGTCCAGGAGGAAGGAGTGGGTGGGACAGGGGCCCTCCCAGGCTCCTTGTTTTTCTGTGAAACCCCCTTGTTAGACTGGAATATAAATAGATGTGCTGCGTGGCTCAGAGGGTCGTCAGTCTGCCTCTCCAGCAGAGGAGGGCGGCAGCCCTCCCAGCTCCCAGCTTAAAATCTATCTCTGTGTCTTCTCTCTTTATTTCTAATATTTCTCAATCCCTGGCCGCCTCCTCTTAAAACCGGTTCGTTCATCTCTCTTTCCGTGCGGGACGCGGAAAAGGGAGATCCCGCCACATCAGGCCCCCGCAAAAGATACACTAAATATATATATATATATATATATATATATATATATATATATATATATATATATATATATATTTGAATACTCAGAGATGAGTAGATAGGATCTTTTAGTCAAATTGTAGATTTTCAATCAATGGAGGTAGAATTAGGTTAGAATACTGCATGCATGTTAAAGAGGACTGAGAAAGTAAATTGAATAAATTGTCTGACATCAGATTTTGAAGAAAATTGAAAACCAGGCCAACTAGCAGTTTCTGTAGTGATTACTATGAAAAGTATCTCTCGCATTGTCAGAATACTCAGACTGTTTTATGTGATAAAAGAGTAACTCATAAAACCTGAGCAAGCATGAATAAAACATTACTTTCTAAAATAAAATAAAAATGAGAATGTGGAAGAAGTGATTATTGCTTACTTAATGATCAATTCTAATCTTAATGCACCATGCAGAGCAGGACACAGCCTAATAAATGAAAACCCTGGGTCTGTCACATCTGCAGTGACTGGAGGCTCGACAGGCCCAGGCTGTGTCAGTAGCAGGCTCCCATGTGTGGGGACTTGTGGCAGCAGGGATGGGTGGGGGAGGTGGGTCCAGGCTCCCTGAGTGCTGAGGGCCTGGGAGGACCCCACCAACAGAGGTAGCTCCTCTGCTGCACTTTCCTCAGTCCCATCAGCCCTGAGGCACCCTCCCCGACCTTTTCTGGCCAGGCTTCTGAGAAGATCCCGCCCCCTGAGCATGATTGGCTCCAGACTCCGAGGGCAGCCTGGCTCCTTGTGTGCTGAAGGCCTGGGAGGACCCCACAGACAGTTAGCCCTTGCCTGGCAACAAGGTGGCTGCGGTGGTGGTGGCCTCCTCTCAGCCGGCCTCCCTCACTCTCACTCTCGCTGCTGGCTGATCCTGGATGCAGCCTCCTGGCCCAGACAGTGCACAATTGCAGGGATAGCCACCCTGGTGGGCCAGATTGACATGAAGGGCAGTTGAGGGCAAGGTTAGGCTGACAGGGGAGGGCACTTGGGGGCAAGATCAGGCAGGCAGAGAGGTTAGAGGAGATTAAGCAGGTAGGCAGAGGGGTTAGGAGCAATCAGGCAGTCAGACAGAGACAGAGACAACCAGGAAGACAGGCAGGTGAGCAGTTAGGAGCCAGTGGTCCCAGATTTTGAGAGGGATATCTAACGATGCAGTGTAAGGCTAATTTGCCTACAAATGTCAGGTGGTCATAATAATCTGGCCACTCAGTGTATACAGATATCATTTTTTAAAAATCTAAGGAGAAACATCTTCCTTGTTTTACATTTTACAGTTTACAAATTTTCTTAGGTAAATGATAAATTAATAAAAGGGATGATGGAAGATTTGATTTTCCCCAGTTTGTTGTATAATGTTCAACAGGGTGTGTGCAAATGTATAGTTATCCACAAACAGCTTTGGCTCTGATGAGCAGTGGTTACCAGGCAATCAGATTTATTGACCTATGGAAAAATGGATAACCTGACGCTCTTATTAAGTGTACAGTAAATCTAGTAGCTATGTAATGAACTCATAATTATGTAAGCAATAAAGGCATAATTATAAAATTATTAATATGTTAAAATTATAAGAAATTTTCTGGCATTTAATTAACATTTACCAAGGCAGTCTACAGAAAATTAAATATCAATTAATAAAAAAGTGACATTTATTTAGATACTCTTAGTTGTCACAATTATTAACTTGTTATCACTGGCTTTTAAAATTCCGATTAAGTGCCTAAATATTCCTTACAAATTTTATGTGTTAAAAATTGAATTATATTAGTGTCCTGTAATTTAAAATTGATTACACAGCATCTCTCATAATAAATCTCAATAATCTCTTTACTGTCAATCGATGCATAATTGACTAGTATGGGATTTTAAAGCCAAAGAAACTCTTCCACAGGAACTAAGCATTCTTAAAACTTCTCTTCTCCTTTAAAGTATAGCAATCTTATAAACTTCAAAATAAAACAAACAAAACACTATTGTATTAAATTTAAAGAAGTGTCTATATTTAGCAGAAAACACTAAATGTAGCTCCTGTATAGTTGGTCAAGAAATAAAATAATGCCATAGCCGGTTTGGCTCAGTGGATAGAGCATCAGCCTGTGGACTTAAGGGTCCTGAGTTTGATGTAATCAATGGTTCTCTCTCATCATTGATGTTTCCATCTCTCTCTATCTCTCCCTTCCTCTCTGAATGTTTTTAAAAAGAAATAAAATATTGCCACCATTTTTAGGTGGTATCTGAATGACTCTGCAATCAAAAGGTCTTCCTTGCCTCCCCACTCAATATAAACAACATTTGGCTAGAAAAGGTAAATTAACGCTATCTTCCTTTTTTTGTACAATTTTACCAATTAAATATGCATATTTTGTATTGTTTATTCAAAACTTAATATAAAAGAAGTCATGTATATTATTTTAACTCTAGTATTTTTTATTCAGATTATACTTGGAATTTCAACTATTTTTATATATAAATTCTAGAAGCTCAGCATGTGAAATTCATGGCCCCCCCCCCACCCATGCAACCTCACAGAGCTCACAGCCCCACCTGCCCACGCATGCCCTGCCCACCTGTGCTTGTCTTTGGTCATTTATAGCATTAGGGCCACAGGACTTTTATAATATAGATATTTGTTACATTTTTTATAGATACTTGATATTTTCTAATGCTGCAATAAATGACATAATTTAAAAACTTTTCAGTGAAATTTGTTCAGTGCTCTTTGAAAAAAACACACAATTTATTTACATTCTATTTTTTGAATATTTTAATTTTTTCCTAGTGTTTGGTTATCATAAGTAATGCTTCTAGGAACATTTCTAAAGATTTGCATGCATTTCTGGAGAAAAAGAGATTACTTTATGGTAATTGATTCAGTATTGTAGCACAATTTTACAAAGTGATTTTACTAAGTTACACTCCCCCCAAAAATGCATGGGCATTTTCATTGATCTACATCTTCAATAAAGATTTGTACTGTATGTCATTTTTATTTAACCCCTTCTGTTGAATGTGTGGTTGTATCTAATTTTTATTTATCTGATGACTAAGCATCTGATCATCCCTTAATAAGCACATTGACCATTAGAAAAGGCTCATTTAAAGATCCAGTACAAACCATTTTTCCATTTTATATTGGCCTCTCTGCCTTTTTCTTAGTATCCTGTTGGGGTCGTTATATTACCTGAGAATAAGTGTTTGCTAGGTATATACATTGAATATGGCTCATGCAATTTGGTTTGACTTTCACCTTCTTAATTTTGTATTTTAATTAATACCAGGATTTAATATTAATGGAATATAATTTATCAGATATTCTTTCACATTGTATTCTGCTGAATAAACTTTGCCTGCTCAAAGTTAATAAATATGTTTTCATCTAAAATCTTTGTTTTACTCTTCCCCTTTAATTTTATGATGTATCTCTAAGTTGACTTTTGCATATAATATTGATCAAGGATTATCATTTCCCTTTTAAAATGTAGATGTCTAATTTAACTAAAAACATTTGAGAGAGAATTTTCCACCCTTTCTGTTTGTAATCTTTAACCAAAGACTATAAATATATTTCCATTGTTTGTTCTTATAGCAAATACTACAAGTTCTAAATAAATACATATTTATAATGGGTTTTGTTATCTTCCTTTTGTTGGATCCCTTCCCCCAGTGTTTTGCAGAAAACAGGCTGGCAGTGGTTTCTTGAGGAGTGTAAAGCTGCAGCGTCCTGGAGAAACTGCCCAAATGACATGCCTCTCCCGTGTGGTCTTTCCTTAGTAACTAGCTAATTACAAAGGTATCATTCCAGGGAGTTCTACCACATAACAAAAGAGGGTATTATATTAATTCTCTATACTCTCTCCCATCATATTAGGAGTTCAAATATTTCCTAATTTATTCTATGAGGCCAGCATTGTCTTAATACCAAAGAAAGCCATGAGAGGGAGAGAGAAATACAGGCCAATAATTTTTAAAACTACAAATGCAAAATTCTCGATTAAAAAGTTAGCAGGTTTCAAATGAAAAAAATATATAAAAAGAATTATTCAACACAACCAAGTGAGGTGGTTCCTAGATGTGCAAGGATGGCTTGGTATTTCAAAATCAATGAATGTCAACAGGCGAAAGAAGAAAAATAATAAGATCGCATCAATAGATGCAGAAAAAACATTTAACAAAATCCATCATCCATTCATGATAAAAAATAACTCTCAGCTATAAAGGGAAACAGTGTCAACACAATAAATAATATTAACAAAAAATCTACTGTGAATATGCTTCATAGTAAGGAACGATATAGATGCTTTGTTGCTAATATCAGAAACAAGGTAAGATGCCTCTTTCACCACTTCTATTCAACATCATAGTAAAAGTCATAGCCAATGAAGTAAGATGTAAAAATAAAATAAAAGGTTTTCAGGTTGCTAAGGGAGAAATAAAACTCTCTTTGCAGATGATATTATTTTATAAGTAGAAATTCCAGAAAATCAACAACAACAACAAAAAAACCTCTAGGAACTAATAAGCAATTAAAGCAAGATTGCAATAGTCCATTGATTTCTTATATTTCAGGAGTAAACAATGATAATTAGAAATTATATACAAAATACTCTTTTCATTAGCATTAAGAAAGAGAAATATTTATATATGAATCTCACTAAATATGCACAATTCCCATAATACACCCAACAGCTCTTCAATTCAAAGCAGCGGGACTCCAGTTCAGTCTCCTTCCCTGAGTCTACTGCTCAAAAGTTTCCTCCAGCCTGGAGCTCTGGGTATCTTCCTTCCAAATATATATCATATTGCAAAGCAGCCAAGAATTCAGAACTAACTGACAGAATTTTTGGTTTTAGTATGTACCACGTCAACCATTTTCATTTAATTACACTGATAATACAAAATACAATTTTGATAAAGTATAGTTTAATTAAGTAAACAACCAACTCACCAAACAATAAATATCTACATGCATACTCATATACATACAACACACCCTGCATACATAAGCCAAGCAAAAAACAAAAATGACAACTTGGCTCATCTCAATGTGCAAATATAAAACTTAAATCCTCTTTAGGTGATATATAATCTGCTCCATGGCAGACAGGGAAACTAAGTTAAATAGGTACTAAAGGTAGTTTCACCAATTTTATTCCATGATAATTTTGTGTAAGCAACCATACAAAACAGGCCTTGGACTAATTTTATTATAATTTTTGGTGATTTTAACACCAAAGGTCTTATATACATTTGATATACATACATAACCTTTGAAGCTCAGGCTACGACTAAGAATTTTCAAGAGAAAACCCTGTTCTCTCAGAGCCCAGATTCATTTTTGGAGAAGTGTTAATGTGTTGCATTTGTATTAATGGAATATTTTTCCTTCTGGTCCAACTACTCCTCAAAGGGTATCACTTTAGGAGTTCCAATTCCATTAATATGTCATTTTTAATTTCCTTAAGCCCAAGTCATGCCTCCAATCCTCAGATTTAACCAGGCTTCCCATACTAAGACGGACACCACTTCCGGCACAGCAGATCTCCTATTCTCCCCTGTGATCAATGCCTAAAATGTCTTTGTTTTTGAGATTGGATGTTTCAAATTTAAATATGTAGGGCATAAAATGTTAGATAAAAACATCAAAATAAAAATCTTCTGCACAGCAAAAGAAACCATCAACAAAACAACAAGAGAACCCACTGCATGGGAGAATATATTTGCCAATGTTACATCTGTACATTAATACATCAGCTAAAGTATTCATAATTTCTAAACTGTCTTTGATTAATGTCTGAATTGTAGTAAATTTACTATGGTAAATTTTATTTTAAATGGACTAGTTAATGTTTGAATCTAAAGTAAGTAAATGCATAATGATTTTTTAAAGTTTTTTACTCTGCTACAAAAGTAGAATAGTAAAAATCTCCACATTTCCAGAAATTGGTGAATACACATACAATTTTATAACTAAAGCTATTTTATATTACCTGTGTCAATTATTCATTAAGATTTAGATATGATAAGTAATCCATAGGGAAACATTATTTTGTAGTTTAATCCTATAAATCACAAACAAATACCTGTTATTCTATTCATGCATAATTAGATAATTTTTTTTAAATTCCCCTTAAAATATATCAAAATCCTATAACCTGCACTAGATACACACAACTTTAATGCTTAATCTGAATTCAAAACACTTGCAGAATGTTTTATAATAACCAAAGTATTTAGAGAGGGCATAAATATCAAAATGATTTTTATTGAGCATGCAATGTGCAAGCCACGAGACTCTCTTAAGTACTTAAGGCTTCTTTTTAGAGTTTCCCAGGAAACAAAAGTTTCCTTATATTTAGGAGAGTGCTAGCATTCTATCACAAAAGCTGGCTCTCAAAAAAATTACCAGCAAGGAAATATTAATTATTGTGAACATTTTGTCTGAAATAACCCCAATACAGGGTTAAATAATTTAGTTGCTAATATTTGTATTTGGTAATTGGTATATATATATATATATATATATATATATATATATATATATATATAGTGGGGAAAGGGAGAAGGCACCTAGGTCTTTCTATTTTCTTGAAGAACTTCCTTGATAACTGGTATTTTAAGATGTCCAAGGTTCATCCTTGTATCTTTTCTGCCCCAGAATAGCAATCAGTCGATTATCCATAAAACACTGGTTTATTCTAATGGCAAATGATAAATCAGGATCATTATGGATGCTAAGGAAACAAATTGCTGCTGTGCTAATCATTGTTTCTGAGATTCTTTTAAATAAGAAAGCCAAGGATAAATACTAGGAATACATCCTAGCTAGGAATTGTGTATGTTTGTAAATGCTGTGTATAAATATTTCAAGGTAAATATCTCGTGTTTTTCATACTGATATGTATTTCTATTCTATATGTAGAATTACATGGTGTTTTCTTTTAACTTAAACCCACCTATATTACATCTACATCTCCTTAATTCCACACTGAGACTTCTAGTTTTCTACAGTAATAGGAATGATATAATTAAAATCCTATATAATAAAAGCCCAGCAACAAAAATGGTGGAATGACCAGAATGACCAGAGATCAGAACACCATGGTCCCTCACCCAGGCCAGCCCTGGCCCCCATTAGAGACTCCTATCCTGATCGGGGCATGACCAGCATGCAAACTGCCTTCAGCCCCTTGCCCAGGCTGGCCCTGTCCCCTGAGGGACCCCAGCCCAATCTGGGGTCCCCATCAGGGCAGGCCAGCCAGCCCCCACCAGTGCACCAGATCTCCATCCTATATAATAAAAGGGTAATGTGCATATTGACCCTAAAGGTGGAATGACCAGAGTGACTGCTGGACCAGTCACTATGAGGTGCCCTGACCACCTCTTGGTCCCTTTCCCCCTCCCCCTCTCCCCTGTCAGGCACTAATCATCCAGTGGCAAATGATGAACTGGGATGAATGGTGGCAGGGAGCGGGGCCAGCTGCAGGCAGCTGGGGAAGATGGCCCTGATCACCCAGGCTTAAGGAATGTACCTGGGCACAAATTGCATGCACTGGGCCTCTAATAATCTATAATAAAACAGTTTTAATGTTTTCTTACATACACTGTTTTAGATGAATACTAGTTGTACTAGTTAATAATATGGATTTTGTAACAAAAGAAAACACAATAATTTCAAGAGAAACATCAAAAGTGCTTTATTCAAAGTAATGTCTATCACTAGCTACACATTTCCTCCATCTTTCAGGTAATTTGTGGATACTGTCCCAGTAGAACTTTTCTTGTTTTGAGTCAAACCATTCAGAGACCAAATTTTCTACTTCTTCATAGATTTTGAAGTGCTGCTCAGAAAGTGTGAGTGCCATCAATTGGAACACGTGGTAATCTGAAAGAGCAAAGTCCAGTGAATACAGCGGGTGGTTAATACTTCCCAGGAAAGATATTTTAATATGTCTTTAACTGATTTTGAAGTGTGTGATGGTGCATTATCATCAAGCAAAAGTATTTTGCTGTGTCTTTTGGCCCATTCTGGTCGTTTCATGATCAAAGCTTGGATCAAATTGATTATTTGTTGTTAGTAGTGATCAGTATTAATGGTTTCACCTGGTTTTAGAAGCACCTAAATCACCACCACCTTCCTGATCCCACCAAATGCAGAGCATTGTCTTCTTTCTGAAGCTATTTGGCCTTGCAGTCGATGTTGATGGTTAACCTGGATCAACCCATGATTTTGTGCATTTGGGATTTTCAAAATAAATCCACTTTTCATTGCCAGTCACAATTCGATGCAAAAAAGACTCTTTCATGCTGATGAAGCAACATTTTACTGATGACTTTTTTGTTTTCAGTTTGTTTTCATGTCCTTGGTGTGGCACCCATTTTCCTTCCTCTAAAACCTTTCTAGCCGAAACCAGTTTGGCTCAGTGGATAGAGCGTTAGTCTGCGGAATGAAAGGTCCCAGGTTCAATTCCAGTCAAGGGCATGTACCTTGGTTGCAGGCACATCCCCAGGAGGGGGTGTGCAAGAGGCAGCTGATCGATGATTCTCTCTCATCGATGTTTCTAACTCTCTATCCCTCTCCATTCCTCTCTGTAAAAAGTCAATAAAATATATTTTTTTAAAACCCACACCTTTTCTATTGCTTGTAAATGATTGTACATTGTTTGCTGAACAACATTTAATCTTTCTGCAAGTTGTTTTTTAGTTTAATAGACATCTTCATCCAATAACGCTTGTAATTGTTGGTCTTCAAACTTTTTCAGTTGACCTGAATGTTCTTTGTCTTTCACATCTAATTCATCACTTTTAAAGTGTTTAAACCATAAAATAATGAATTAAAACTTTCCACAAATGCTCTTTTTTTAGCACAAAATTCAACATTTTTAAGCATAAAATAGCTATGATGTGAAGCATGTTGTTAAACAGCAAAATAACGTACATACCAAATCACATATATTTCAACATATGTGTAATATGTTGAAAAAATCTGCATTTTTAACCAGTACACCTGGCATTAATACTATTATTACCAATTATTTTACTGTATTTCATCATTCTACTGTATCAAATGATCAGATCAGATAGTCACTGCATGCTAACTTCTCCCCCTGTTAATTCTAATTTAGTTTTGGTTGTATTAAGAACTATACATTTAATGTTCATCATATCTCCACTGTTTCTGTGTCTCTCTAGTCATTTTTTGTTTTTCTGAAGTTTGCTCAGGAATAAAATCTTTAGTAGGGTCTCATAAGAAGTATTCTTTGATTTTACACTGGTTGATAATAGCTTTACTGTGTCCTTTGTATTTGAAGGTTAATATTCCTATATATAAAACCCATGGTTCATGTGTCCTTTCCTTGAATAACTTAATTATGTTACCTTATTTTTCTAAATAAAAGTTGCTATTAAAAGTCTGATGATAATCTAACTGTATTTGCCTTCCAAGTCACATGCTCAATTTTTCTTTCATTTTCTTTTAAGTGTTATAATTATACTAGACTAGAGGCCTGATGCATGAAATCCATGCAAGAGTAGGCCTTTGCAACCCCAGCTGCCTCGGCCTCCCCGCCCCAGCTTCATCAGGAAGGTCATCCATACAGTTGTTCTATTTGTCTGTTCCATGGACTCGCATATTACGCTTTTATTCTTACAGATTATATCTTGCTAATCATTATTGTAAATATTGTCTGGTATACAATGGATTTTTAATGTAAAGTTTAAACTTTTTAAAGATTTCCTTGAAATATGCATTTTCATAATTTTCTCTGATGCTTTCCTTAGGTTGCTTAGGAACTCTAGTAACTGTATGCTCAGCCTTCTTTTATCAATTTTCAATACTTAATCACTTTCTCTTGAAACCTTTTTATCATTGCCTTTGTTACTTTACATTTAAAATTTTTCTTATTTTTTATATCCACTTCTCTTAAGATATTTTTATTGTGTTCATCTCATCATGTTTTTTCCCCCTAGCTTAGTCCTAACTTTTAAAGTTCTTTATTTTGATATTATTTCTAGTTCTATTTTGAATTGTCACTTTATTTTTGAGTTATTGGAGTTCTGATTAGATAGTTCTTTCATGTTTTTCATATTTTCCTAATGTATAATTTATTTGGAAATAGGACTTTGCAATCTGGGTCCTTTATTTCCCCCTTTGTATTTCAGCATCTCTAAGGACGCTATAATGTTCTATACTCTTTTATAGTAAAATAATTTTGATGGTATTTAACCTTGATACTGTCCTGTTGTACATTTCTATTTAAATTTAGTTTTCCCAAATGTCGAGGGGGAAAAAAAGCTAGACTCAAATGTTGTTTCTAACATCCCAGAGCTCCCCCTCCTGTTATTTTAGAGTAGTGTTAAAGATTATGGTAAACTGCTCTCTGAGATGTTTTCTTACTCCCCTCCTCCATTTCTGTTTGGACCACCTCTTGCCTGCCTCATTTCGGGTGGGTCCTCTCCCAATTAATTTTGAGACCATCCTCTGAAGTTCTTCAAGCTTCATGAGCTCAGAGGTATTAGAATGCTTCCCACCTTTTTAGCCCTACTGATGGTCATTAGCATGAAATCCTTTTGGAATATAGAGTAACACAGTTGCTTTGTGTGAAACTGAATCAGAACACTATTTGCCAAACTAGAGGTTTATTACTCTTCTTTGACCAATTTAGCAGGTTGAAAATAACAGGTTTCTATATAAAAATATATCTACAGAAAAAAAAAGGTATGTGTGTGTTTTTGTTTTTCTTCTATTAGAGCAAAAGCAAAAAGTGGAAGCCCAGATTTATATCCTTTCAATGAACCTTTTCTTGACTTCAGCTTTCTTGCTTTAGGAACATCCACCAAAGTAAGCTAGAAGTGAAGACAATCTTGGAGAAGATTCTGAGCAAAGATCACAATATTTATTTGGACATTCAAACCCATTAAAGGATGTCAGAATTAGATGAGCTGCTGTCATGGACTGCATAGAAAGTGTGTGTGTTGGCGGGGGGGTAGCGGGGAGGGGGTGTCAAAATACCAGGTTCCATAATTATAGGCTACAAAATCAACATCCCTAAAAAGTAGGAGATGAATTTAGCATTCATGGTTGAAACATGTTTGAAATTTGTGCTTGCAGTTGTGACATTTGGAAAAACAATTACACATTGAGCAGCAATGAATGGAAGGGAAAATCCATACATATAACATTCCTGTAAGAAACAAACATAATCCCTACAAATACTAATTTTGTGAACAAACTCAGTTATATATATATATATATATATATATATATATATATATATATATAACTGAGTATATATATATACTATATATATATATATATATATATATATATATATATATATATAGTATAATCTCCTAATAAAGACACTTGTCATAACTTTAGTTTTCAAGACACTCTTTGGATTTACTATGCTTTACCTGAATATTTCATGCCATTTCATTATTCAATATGTACATATTGCAAAATGCCAAAATATGTATTGAAATGCACATGCTTGAAGCAAAGTTTGAATGATTTTATGGGCGTGGGATGATCATCCTAGTGCTGTAGGACAGATATTCAATTAAGCAACAATTTGTTTAAATACCAGGGGACTACAGTGTCCATGTTTTATTCAAAATTAATATCTCTTTAAAGAAATGCTAAAACATCATGAAATTTTACTCTTACTGTTTACTGTCCTTCCCTATGGGTTTGTGAGTCTTAATGATAGAAACTCAGTAATTGGGATTTTCATTGCTAACCATCAGAGGTCTCCTGGCTGCACAAACATGTTCCTTTAGCTGTAGGCACTGATTCTAGAATAAGATGGAGTAAATAAACATTTTCAGGAAGTTAAATGCTCATGTGTATAAAGAAAAGAAATTCTTTCATGATTTCCAATACAATGTAAAGATCTATATACTCTACCTTTTACTTTGCCTCACATATACCTATATGCATTTATTTGCTTTTATTCACACACAAGTACATAAATGTATTACTAAGTGTATATAATGTGATAAGCAACTCAAAAAATTAGTGGTATTTGTGACTGGCTACTCGGCTACTTAGATACTAATACAGCCTGATGTTTTTAGACTATCCATTTTATATCACCTATTAGTATGTCATTTCTTTTTCCTTTTTACTAAGTGATATTCCTTTAATGGGTACACCATGCTTTGTATATCTATTTATTAGTTTATGGATTTTTGGAGTGTTTCCACTTTGGGCCTATTAACCAAAGACATTTACCAATTTAATAGTTTTTAGAATATTCACATTAGCATTGTTCTCTATTTTTTTAACTCTTCACTTCCTCCTCTGTCCCAAGCACTACACAACACAACTACTATGATGAATATCTATATATATATATATATATATATATATATATATATATATATATAATGAACACACACACACACACACACACACACACAAACACACATATATATGGAATATGCTAATTAGCCAGGCATCACGACCACTCAAGAGGAGCTGCGCATGCAGAAGGTCAGGAGGGGACTAGTGCAGCTACCAGCCCCAGCGCACACAATGCGGCAGCAGGGGGCATGTTCCCAGTGGCTGCCACATGGCTTGGAGCATGCTCCTACCCCAGCTGACACAACACAGAGGCTGATGCTACACAGATCAGGTGCAGGTCCTGGCTTCCTGCACGATGCCTCCTTGAGTGATTTCAATTGTGCACTGGGCCTCTATTTTATATGTCTCTATAGATTTGCCTACTCTAGATATTTGATATGCATGAGATAATGAAATAAGTAGCATTTATGACTGGCTTCTTAAATGTAGTATGATGTTTTTAGGGATTATCCATTTTATACCATCTATCAGTACTTTATTTTTTTAAGTAATATTCCACTTAATAGATATACCATGCTCTCTCTCATATATATATATATATATATATATATATAGCCCATGCACACAGACAATACTGTGGTGAAGGCTTAGGGTAGGGTAGGGGTTGGGTTAAGGGGAAAAGGGAGATAAAATGTTAGACATCTGTAATACTGTCAACAAAAAAAAATAAACAAATAAACAAATAAACGAATAATGTTGCTATGTATGTTTGTGTATAAGTTTTTATGTGGACATCTGTTTTCATTTCTCTTGGGTACATATAGTAGAATAGCTGGGTCTATGATGACACTATGTTATACTTTTGAGGAATTGCCAGGCTGTTTTCCGAGGAGTAAATCATTTATAATCCCACCAGCAATGTATTAGGATTCCAGTTTTCCATACTTGCCAACACTTGACGTTGTTTGTCATTTGATTGTATCAATCTGTGTAGATGTGAATTAATATCTTTTGTTCTGGATTTATATTTCCCTGATAGGTAATGGTGTGAAAATATTTTCACCTAATTCGTGACCATTTGTATATCATACTTGAATAATATTTATTCAGATGATTTATCTATTTTTAAAATGTTACTTGTCTTTTTTATTGATTTGTAAGAGTTCTTTATGCATTCTAGATACAACTCCTTTATCAAATATATAATTTGCAAATATTTCATCTGACTCCCTGGATTGTCTTTCTACATTCTTGATGATATCATTGGAGCACAAAAGTTTTAAATTTTAATAAAATCCAAGATATTTTTGCTGTTGTTGCTTGTATTTTATTGTCTTTCTAAGAAACCACTTTATTCCATTTTAAAATTTTGGGCTTTTATTAAATTTATTGGGGTTACATTGGTTAATAGAACTATATAGGTTTCAAGTATACAATTTAATGATGCATCATCTGTATATTGCATTGTGTGTTCACCACCCAAAGTGAAATCTTCTTTCACCACCATATTTGCCTCCCTTTACACCCTACTACCTCTTTTTCCCCAGTTTCCTTCTCTTTGGTACCCACCATACTATTGTCTGTATCTATGAGTGTTTTGTTTGTCATTTATTCATTTGTTGCTTTCAGATTTGTGTCTCACATGTAAATAAAATCCTATGGTTCTTAACTTTTTCTGTCTAACTTATTTTGCTTAGCATGATATTCTCAATTATGGCATTACTTCATCTTTTCTTATGGCTGAATATTATTATAGTGTATATGTGTACCACATCTTCTTTATCTGATTATCTACCAGAGGACACTGGTTATTTTCATATCTTTACCATTGCAATCCTTATATTTGGATGTTTATTCCATTTTGTTGTTTTTTATATAGTGTGGAAGAAGGGTTCAATTTCATTCTTTTTCATTTGATTATCCAGTTGCCCCAGCTCTATTTGTTGGAAAGACTATTCTTTTATTTCTTATGATAACCTTGTCAAAATAAAATGATCATATTAACATAATTGTTCTCTAGACTCTCAATTCTATTCCATTGATTTATATGCCTCTCCATCTGATATTACTACATTGTGTTGATTACAGTATCCATGAAATAAATTTTGAAATCAAGAAGTGTGTCTTCCACCTTTATTTTTTTACTCAGTTGCCTATTGAATTTCCATGTGACTTTTCGATCAGCTTGTCAATTTCTGCAAATAAAGCAGATAGAATTTAGCTGAGAATTGGTGATAATATTGAATATGTAAATCAATATGAAAGCAATCCCATCTAACTGGTATTCACTCTTCCAATTCAAAATTTTAGGTCTTTTCATTATTTAGATCTCTTCTTATAACAAAGTTTTATGATTTTCAGAGTACAAGATTTACTCTTTTTTAGTAAACTTATGACTGACATTTTATTATTTCTGATACTATTGCAAATGAAATTGAATTAACATATTTTCTGAAAAATTTATTCCAAGTGTTTAGATATGTAATTGGCTTTTGATATTAATCTTATATATTGCAACCTATGTGATCTTGTTTATTAGTTCTCATAGTTAACTTTAGTGGATTCCTTAAAATTTCAAACATACTAAGATCATTTACCTATAAATGGAGGTACTCCCATTTCTTCCTTTAGAATCTTGCCCAGTTGCTTGTATGAGAATTTCCAGTGCAATGTTACAGAAATTCTGAGAGCAGACATCCTGTCTTATCCCTCATTTTAGGGGGAAAACATTCACTCTTTGCTCAGTTAGTATGGTATTAGCTGAGTATGTTTGTAGGCACTTTTTATAAGTTTGAAGAAGTTCTATTCTAATACTAGTTTGTTTAATGTTTATACAATAAAACTGTGTTAAATTTTATCAAATATTTTTTATATCTATTGAGGTGATCATGTGGCTTTTGTTCTTTATTCTATTGACATAATATTGTTATTTATTTTATGTTAAAGCAAACTTGTATCCCTGGGATAAATTCCAGTTGTTCATCATGCATAATCCTTTTAATATATTGCTCAATTCAGTGTTCTCACATTTTATTCACTATATTTTCATGTCTATTTGTAAGAATCATTGGTCTATAGTTCTGTTTTATGTCTTTGTCTGTTTTTGGAATGAAGGTAAAACAGGCCTTATAATGAGTTTGGAAGTATTGCATTCTCTTATTTTCGGAAGTTGTGAAAAACTGTTGGTAAGTATTATTTTTTAAATATTTGGTATACATTACTCAGCTTTCTTTGGGCCTAGGTTTTCTTTGGGCAATTTTATTATTATTATTATTATTATTGTTGTTGTTGTTGTTGTTGTTGTTATTAAACCAATCTTTTTCCTTATTCTAGGTGTAGTAAGATTTTCTATTTCATTTTGAGTCATTTTCAATACTTTGTGACTTGCAAATTTTTCCATTTCATCAAAGTTAACTGCTGCTTCTAAGTATTAATAGGTTGTCTTTATTTAATTACAACAAAGTATTTTCTAATTTCCCTGACAATTTCTTCTTTTATCCATTGGTTATTTAGAAGTACATTATTTAATTTCCACATATTTATTAATTTCCCAAATTTCATTCTGGTTTAGATTTTTAATTTAAATCCATTGTTATTAGAAAATGTAGTTAGTATGATTTCAATTCCCTTAAATTTATTAAGTCTAATCTCATGGCCTAGCATATTGTCTTTCATAGAGAATATTCTATGTGAACTTGAGAAGAATATTTATTATGTTGTCATTGGATGGAGTGTTCTTCGGACGCTTATTAGGTATAGTTGATTTATAAAGCTGTTGAAATACATTATGTTTTTAGTCATATTTTGCCTAGTAATTTTGTCCATTATTGAAAGTATAATATTAAATACTTCAACTATAGGTAAATGATTTATTTCTCGCTTCAATTTTGTAAATTCATGTTTTATGTAATTTAGTGCTTTGCTATTAGGTGCCTATAAAATAAACATTATATCTTCCTGCTAAATGGACTCTTTGTTATTATAAAGTGACCTCCTTTTTTATATCTCTAGTAACATATTTTGTCTCTAGGAACATAGTATAAAATCTATTTTGTCTTAAGTTAAATCTGACATTTGAGGCATTTCCCAGTAAGTGCTGCTGCTTGATTCTTTTCCTCTATATTAATTTCAATGCCCTATGATTCTACATTTATCTGGTTTTTTTTAAATTATAAAATAGACTACCTATTTATTCATTCATTTCTTTCACATTCCTTCACAAGACTGAGAGCTTCATTCTCTTAGTCATGGAAGAGAATAATGAGTTTAATTTTGGATATGTGATAATTTCTATTTTATTATATTTCTTGTGGTGATATTGGTTAATAAAAATTACATGTTTCGAGTGTACAATTCTATGTTACATTATCTGTAAATTGTATTGTGTATTTACCACTCAAATAAAATTTCCTTCATCATATATTTGATCCCCTTTACTATTTAATGTTGCTCCCCACCCCATTCCCTCTGTTAACCACCATACTGTTTTCTGTGTCTATTAGTTTATGTCTGTTTGTTTTTCTTGTTTGTTCATTTGTTGCTTTCAGTTTATATCCCTCATATGAGTGAAATGATATGGTTCTTGACTTTTCTGTCTGAATTATTTTGCTTAGCAAGATATTTTAAACAATATACAATTTGCAACAGCATGGATAGAATTGGAGAGTATTATGCAAAGCGAAATAAGCTAGTCAGAGAAAGATAAGTATCACATGATGTCACTCACATGTGGAATATAATTAACATAAACTGATGAACAAAAATAGATCCAGAGACAGAGAAGCACTGAACAGATATCAAACTTCAGGGGGAAAGTGATGAAGACCTGGGCTGGGGAGGAGGAGGGTGAAGATAGGCCGGCAGAGGTCATTGGGGAGAAAGGGGAACATATGTAATATTTTCAATAATAAGTAATTAAAAATATAATATATATTTTTGTAGCAGCTCTGAATACTGATCCTCATTTTGTCTCAGAGCTTGTTTTTGTTATGTTTCTGTAGCAATTCCACTGGAAAATGTTGGTGTAACTTCGGTTTCCCTGTGACCTGGCTCCTCAGAGGCTCAGCCTTGGACATGGGCACAGTTACACTCGGATGACAGCGGGTCTTTTCAGGAGCCCTTAGTCTCTTCACCGATCTCTCGATTAAGCTGCCTTCCTCTGCTGGTATCATGGACAGCTATTAGGCTTCGCTAATGACAAATGATTGCTCTGTAATTGTTGATAATACTTTGGAGTATACTTTACTACACTGTCTGATTCGATTAAATCTGGGCTCCTTTGCAAGGGTAGATTTTGAAGCAAGACTTTGAGATTTGTTCTGACACCTCGAGGGCCTTTCCCAGATATAGGTTTTCCTAGAAAATGTTTTATTTTCATTGGTGATATACCTCTAGGACAATTCCCATACACATTAAATACTTTTTGAAGTAATTTTACTAGTCTTGTTTGTTTTTCTAGGATGTGAATCCATGAAATTTCTATGGTACTAATTGAAAAAAAATAAGTTGTATATTAATATTTATAAGACAACTTTCAATTTTGACACTTGAATGGGTATAATAAAATTCAGACTCGCTAAGCTTATTTGTTTGGGGGCCTATTATAATATTCATTATTATAATAAGCGGAAATACATATATTAGTGCTTAAAGGTTCAAGACAACTAATCCTATCTAATAAAGAGGGAATGTGCAAATTGACTCTTATGCTATAACAATGGCTGTGCCCACAGTAAAGGCAGGGATCCCATAACATTAGATGGCTGTGCCCACAGCAAAGGCCCAGTACCTTTAAGGAAACTTAATGAGCAATTGGCAGGGACCTGAGGCTGAGTGGCGTTGGGCTGGGCCAGGGGACCTGAGGTTATGCCCTCCTACCTGGTGGGACTTAACAGGGGACCTCAGGCCACACCCCCTTCCCAGTGCCAGGCCAGGCAGGGGACCTGAGGCTGCGCCCCCTCCTAGTGGGACTTGACTGGGGACTTCAGGCCATGCCCCTGGCCTGGGCCAGTGAACCTCAAGCTGCACCCCAATCCTGGCGCCAGGCTAGGGGACGTTAGACTGTGCCAGCCACCCTGAAGGGCTTGATGGGGGTGGGGCCAGCCAGGTCTGGATCTCCTGTGATTTAGAGGTGCACGTGGGTGGGCGGGGATTTGACTCTGGTTCCTGTGGCGAACCCTAGACTTCCCAATTGGAGATTTTCATGTACATCTTATTAATTTTCTTTCATTTCTGACACTTTTATTATAGAGAAAAAGCAAATAGCAATATTAAAATATTTCCCCTAATTATTCCCTCTTAATATGTACAATTCTGTGTACCAGGCCACTAGTTACCTAATAATTGAAATTCCCTATACTTTCTCCAAAATATCCCATTGTCAAGCTGTCCATTAATGTCATCTTGTATTTTCCTGTGATTTTCCATAAAAAACATGGCCAGTAATTAGAGCAAGGTCCCCCATGTGCCAAGGTTACAGGTTTGATCTTCAGTTAGGGCACCTGTGATAATCAATCAATCAATGAATGCATAAATATGTGAAACATCAAATTAATCTCTCTCTCAAAATTAATTTTAAAAATTAGCAAAAAACAAAACAAAACAAAACAAAACAAAACAAAAACACAATAACACCCACACAATCTTAAATCAGATACATGGGATAAAAACTGTGAGCATTTAAGTAAGCTGACACTAAGGTCTGAAAGGCTGTGGGTCTAAGCACTAAATAATCTGACTTTACCAATTAATCTTATTAAATTTTCAAATGATGCATTAAATTTTTAAATTTTAAAAATCATTCACCTGAGATATTCTAGCCCTTTATTAATGAAAAAGTAAAATACTCCAGCACATATGGAATTTTATTAAATATATAAATCTATACCTATATAAATTTAAAATGTGAGATTTGTAATAACATTTAAGTCGCAAATTACAGACTTTCCTAAGGGCTACCTGAGGAATCTGGTTCAGTTTAGCATACCACCCTCAGCATGTCATAGCTGATACATTTCGACTCAATCATTAGTGTCATACATAGGGTTACAAGAACATATTTACTACATCTTTCTTTGTGAAAGTTAATAAATGTTGTTAAATACTTTACAGATATTTAATTATCATCTCTTGGTTTCATAAAATAGTCAATTTATCATAATTTTTTTCATAAATATTATGCTGTAATAACTATACTCACCTTCTATGCCTTGTCCTTCTTTTCCAAAAGAGCATACTGATATTATATGAGTGAAATTCTGACACAGATCAGTAACATGAGACTGAAGAAGATATGATTTTTTAAATAGAAGATTCAGAATGCAATGTTAATGACTGAGCAGAAAACAAATCACAGTTGATAAAAATTTGGGTTGAGAGACATTTTCATGGATAGTTTCAATAATACTAAGTTTATACAACATTTCAAATTAAACTATTTATTGACAGGTATTTTTTATCTGTTTTCTTTTATTGATAAAAGATAATCTCTTCATTAATTCTCCCATGTACAGGCTATATAATATCATCTAAATCCTGTTTAGAAAATACCTTTTCTTAGCTAAACTTCTATCCATTGAATCAAAGCAATATTTAGTACTTTTTTATTTATGACATATTCTCAATTAAATTGGGGTCTACGTGAAAGAAGTTTCTCTACATCCATTACTATACCAAGGGGGCAATTGCATTATAACTAGAACATAGAAAATACAAAGAATATTTTCAAAATGTACAATTCAAAATGAAACCCAAAACCTTAAACTGATTTCATTTTTCTGCTATTAGAGAAAAAACAGCATTTAGCAAATAAATGTGTAAAAGTAATTGTTTATTCTTTTTCTGGGGTAGCAATAAACCCCAACCCATATAAGGAGATGATTTATTGTGGGTACTTTGTTCTCATTCTCTTTCAAAGTGAAGTTGGTTTCCTTAAATATCCACCCTGCCCCTGGTCTCATAAGCTTTTGCCAAACAGAGCATAAGGTTTGATATTCGGTGATGATTCCAGCTGCATATATGTGAAAATGCTCTTGCAAGGTTGTTTTATTTCCTATTTGCCGCACTTCATGCCACAGAGTAGTACCTAAAAGTTAAAGGCATTTTCTTGAAATGAGCCACAAGATAAAACAGCGCATAAGAAAGAGGCAATAGGGTGCAGTGCAAGTGTGCTGTGAAAGCGGGTAAACCAGATGTCAGCAATGCTTGCGCTCAGTTGTGGATGTGTTAATTTTCCCCCAGATCTGCTCAGGAAGCTGGCAGCAGAATCCCTCGCCTCACAGATCAGGGAAATAGCTCAGAGAAGGCTCAGAGGCAGAAAGAGCAACTGACAGGGAAAATTCATTGAAGCCTTTTTTTTTTCTTTTTTTCTTTTCTTTTTTTTTTTTTTAAGAGAAAGTGAGACTGCTTTTATGTACTTTTTTGTTTGTTTGCCTAAAAGCAGACTTAAACCACAAAGATTATAACTTAATGGGATTAAATAGAATAAGATTTATTAAACTCTAGGTTACCCAATTGAGCTAATCGAACCCTACTCTTTATGTATGGATCAAAAAGAAAAATGGGCAGTTAAGTGAATTAGTGAACATTATTGTTTGAGTCTGTGACAAGACTAATAATTCAGTCCATGTGATTAGATTTTATATACAGTGTTTTTTATCCTAAATTGAAGGTAAAATATTTCAATGAATATTCAGCATTTATCCTTGCAATAGTTTGTTAGGAATGAAAATCAGCTATGTGTGGACCATCAGCATCATATCTCCATATAATAGATATTTGTTTTTGAATGAACATTTTGATTTTGCAACTCATGAAAGCAAAATTGAACGAAAAATAAGTTATTTTTATTCATCTTTCCTTCAAATACTTGTTTAGTCAATTCTATGATAAGGTGACAGTTGTCCATCAATATCTATTCTCCCGGTATGCTACAATAGAACAATGGAATTTTATTTGTATATCCAGCTGGTCATAATACTGTATTTTACCACCCCTCTTATGGTTAAGTTTTGTTATGTGACTAATTAACAGCCAAATATATTAGAAGTTGTATTGTCACTTTTGCAAAATGTCCTTAAATGGAGAGGGTGTGGTCTTCTGTTTCCTACTTCCTGCTGGCTAGAAGGCAGACAGTCACTGCAGGGCTGGAAGTGAAGGTAAAACAGCATCCATCTCAAAGTTTAAGGCTTTGAAATTAAGCAATTCAGTGACATAACCTTGTCACTGGAAATGTCAGCCTGAAACATCTAGGAGGGACTTTTATGTGACCAAGAAACAAATTTCTGTTTTATTTAAGACACTGCTACTTTGGATTTTGTAATTGCCAGCCAAATCTTAGTCTAACTGTTGTGTCCCTACCACGTACCAGGAACAATTGTAGACACTGTTAAAAAAAATTCCCTACTCTCATGAAACTTAACTTCTGGTGGGTTAAAGGGATAGGGAATCCAAGATGGACCATTTTCTCTGTTCTGTAAGGGGGCCGGCAGAGTTCTAAGATAAGGTGACATTTGACAGAAACCTTAAGCATGCATAGAAGTGAATCATGCCGAAGCTTGGGAGCAAAACATTTCAAATCCTAAGGTGGGAATTTATTTCCCTTGGAAAGTTGGAAGGTAGTGTGCTAGGAGCAGTATGAATGGTAAAAAGATCGGTGGAGAATAAAAGCCCTCACGGGTGATTAGAAGACTCTGGCTTTTACATTGGTTGGATGAGAAGCAATCAGAGTGTCTTGTGTGGAGAAGAAACATCACCCTGGCACATGTACAGTGGCCACTCTGACAACTGTGTTTGTCTGACGAAAAGGCAGTCAGTTGAAATGTTGAAAATATTTTTTGAACAATCGTGATCTTATAATGCAATAATTTTGCTCAAGATCAGAAATTTGATGGCTTTTTCTGAACATAATCCACGATTTGCACATAAGAACTGCTCTGACCCCTATGCTGAGATTTTGTATTCAGCATATGTATATTTTTTAATCCTCACAGCAATCTTAAGATATTTCCAATTCTGATTTTACATCTGAAGAAAACGTGAATAGAAGTTTCCCAAGGTTACATGCAGAATCCTTAATGATAGAAATGGTTCTCACACTTGGAAAATCTGAGTCTAGACTTGCTTGCCTTCCTGGCTAATCTCCTAACCATTATGCAATATGGCCTTCCAGTTCGATGATCCTATGGCACGTTTAAAGACATAAAACACCTGCGGAGTGACTTTTACATTCATAAGAAAAAAAATCATATCATACGATTGATAGAGCAGATGAGACAATGCATGTTAGCAGCGATTTTCCTTGACTGCATTTTGTGTCACCAGGATAGGTACCCATACATCCTTATGATTTAATCTCATCTACACCTCAGGTAAAAGGAGGGTTAAAATGTCTCAAATTCATAGTAGTTGATAAAAGCCCTTCTGGGTTTTGTTTATTTCTAAGTGGGGAAGAATTAATTTGTCATGCTCCAGGGGGTGCCAAGCTCCAATTAACACCCCATATGTGGTCAGCACATTTGTAATGGATTGGCTGTGGCTTATGAGAGGAGCAAGAGGCTCAGGTCCCAACATTAACAAGTGCTGGGTCCACAGTTTATGGGCCTCATGCTAATTCAGGGGTATATACAAGGAGGTAGATAGCTCATTAGTTACCTACTGAATGCTGGAGTATCACACCAGCCATTCCAAATTTGGAAGATATAAAACAAAAAACAAACAAACAAACAAACAAAGAAACCACAGTATGTTGATTATATTTCCGTAAGGATGCTGTATTGGTAACAAAGTACTGGTCATAGGTAAAACTCTTCTTTACTGAGAAGTTGAAGGAGTTCAAATTCTTAAGCTACATATAGTTAGTGACATTCACAATTTCACAAAATCCCTGCTAGTTTTATCTAGCTCTTGGTCAACTTGCTAAACAATCACGTGACAGCCTGCTACTTGTCATAAGGCAGTCAAATGTTTAAAGCCACATTCTGACTTATCTTTCATCCTATGTTGATATCAGGACACAGTCATGTGGTATGCAAACACATATTTGATTGAGCTCTCATTTGGACCATGTTAGTAATAATTTTGACCTAGACTGTTGAAAGATAGGATTGAATTTTAATCTTTAATTAGTGACTTATTAATGTAATAGAAATCAAGGTTCTTTTCCAATTGCAAGGTTATGTTAGTAATTGCTAGTGTCCCTTAGCCTTTGCATTTAATATGGCAATGCTTATAAGCTAAAGTGAATTTTAAGTGATGGAGACATAACTGTAAATGTAGAAAAATGAGACATTAATACATTAAAGGAAAATGGTGACAAATGATATGAAATTGAAGTTTATTTTTTTAAGTTATCTTTATTGTTGAAAGTACTACAGATGTCCCATTTTTTTTCCATTGATCCCTTCTAGCCTCCAACCACCCCCTGCCCCAGGCCTTCACTCCACTATTGCCTATGTCCATAGGTTATGCATATATGCATACAAGTTCTTTGGTTGATACCTTCCCACCCACCCACTCACCCCTGCCTTCCCCCTGAGATTCATCAGTCTGCTCCATGCTTCTATGTCTCTGGGTCTATTTGGTTCTGCAGTTCATTTTGTTCCTTAGATTCCACATATGAGTGAGAACACGTGCTATTAGTCTTTCTCTAATTGGCTTATTTCACTTGCATAGTACTCTTCAGGCCTCCCCATGCTGTCTCAATGAGTCAGAGATCTTTCTTTTCTATAGCTGCATAGTATTCCATGGTGTAAATGTACCACAGGTTTTTTTTGTGTGTTGTTTTTTTCCCCATTCATCTACTGATGGGCACTATGGCTAAGTGAAGTTTTAATAAAGAAAATTGAGCAATAATTACCAGTCATATCATGGCACAATTTCCCTTTATTGTTAACTGTATTTCAGTCTTTTTCTCTTCAGGATTATTTGGTGGGAGTCGTAAACCACAACACTGTGCTACCTAAACAATCATTTCTAAAGACTTTATTTAATCTAATACTAGAGGCCCAATGCACGAAGATTTGTGCAAGAATGAGCCTTCCTTCCCCTGGCTGCCAGCACCACCTTTGCTCTTGGTGGAGCCGCCTTTTTGCTCAGGCCCGGCATCACCTTTCTGCCTTCAAAGCTGCCCAGAGGCCCAGAGAGGCTGAGGCGGTGCAGAACGCCTGCTGAACGCAAGCATCTCACACCACCTCCAGTTGTTCTGTGCCTGCATCTGCAAATTGATCTGCCATCTTTGTTAGGTTAAATGGCATACTCACTCTTGATTGGCTGGTGGGTGTCACAGAGGTACAGTAAGTTTGCATCTTACTCTTTTATTAGTATAGATGGTAAAATACCATACATGTAATCCCATTTTAGCCAAAATTTAGAAATGCAGTGTGCCAAAAGGCAACTTTCACAAATAAGAATGAATTACTATTTTAAAACATCGCATTTTACTTGCTTAATGATCCACCAGGGCCTTATCTGCTCATACCTACTGACCAGCATTTCTCTCTGCTCTGTATCCCATGTTCTTCTCCCCAGCATCACCTATTCTCTAACTGGATTGGTTAGGATTAGGATTGTTTCATTTCGAGGTGGAACCATATTTTGAATGAATCCCTGACAGGAAGCAATACAAAGAGAAACTTTCTCTTCCCCATCATCTGCTGGAGTAAACGGTTCTCTTTAAGGAGCCTGAAAAAGACATTCATTGCTCTAACTATCAGGGGTCGCTTTTTTTGACGAAATGGCCACATAAGAGAGCTGCGAGAGAAAAGACTAAGAGAACTGTCCTGGAGACTGAGAGTAGTCCCATTGTTTCCTCCACTTAGACCCTTAAATGATATGGCCTCACTTGTGATGTCAATGCAGTCAACGGTCACGATTGTTTTTATTTTTGTCTTTTAAGACAAGGACACTCAAGAAAGTTTTTTTTCTTGTTTAAAAGCACCCATTACAGAAAGAGATAGAATACTAACAACAAGGTATCCAATAAAACCTTTTATTGAATAATGAAAGAAGGATTATATCAATATGTTTTGTTGGGTTTTTTTTTTTTCATCTGGTCAAGAAATTTCTCTGTAACAGTCTTTCAGTGCCCAGAGTTCTAATGGGCTTATGATTACTAATGGCTTTTTAATCTCATCGTCTGTAATGGTAGAGTTTTAAATCTATTTACTTCCATTTCCTGACAGGCATCAGAGACAAAGAGGGCATTTACTGGCTTTGTGGGCTTTGTGTTACATTTTTTATTGCATTAAAATTGCCCAGACTTTTGCATCAGCAACTCAACTGAAAGGGTTTGGGGTTGGGAAAATATAAAGAGAAAAGTGATCAGAGTGTTAGAACTATCCTTCTACCAGATATAAAGGTTCATGTTAGCCTCACAAATCAACAAACAATAAGTTCTGGCTTTCACTTATCTAGAAAATGTTTCCCAATGTTGACAGTTTGGGTTTTGCGTGGGCCCGTTAGAACAAATATTGTTCTCTTATATTTAATATACATTAGATTATATTTACATGATCTTCTGCTACTTATTTCATAATCCTTTATGGTTCAGGGATCCACTTTATTTTGACCTGGGTTATATGCTATAGCAATAGTAAATATATTTTTGTTTTCTCTCGGTACAGTGATGTGGAGGAGGATCATTTGAGTCATCTTGGAAAAATCATTGAGCTTCTCTTGTTTTGAATGTCGTCATTTGTAAAATAAAAATGTTTATAGTAAGTATTTTCTTACCTCAAAGCTTTTTAAAAGTAGAACATGTATGTCAAAATGTCTTTATAAATGTCCACGTTTTAGAGAGAGAACCAAAGCAAGATCTACCCAGGAGGGAAAAAATGAAGAAATAAAAGCAAATAAGAAAATAACGATGAGAAAAAAGCTCATAGTCACTAATCATCCAAGAGATGCAAATTAAAACAACAATAGGGTAGCACCTCAAAACTGTAGGAATGGAATCATCTACAAATCAACAAACAAGTGCTGGCAAGGATGTAAAGAAAAAGGAACTCTCTTGCACTGCTGGTGGGAATGCAAACTGGTGCAGCCACTTGGAAACAGTATTGAGTTTTCTCAAAAAATAAAATAAAAAAAAACTGGAACTTCCATTTGACCTAGTAATCCCACTTCTAGGAATGTATCCCAAGAAATCAGAAACACCAATCCGAAAGGATATATGCACCCCTATGTTCATAGCAGCACAACTGACAATAGCTAAGATTTGGAAACAGCCCACATGCCCATCAGCAGATGAGTGGATAAAAAAAAGCTGTGGTACATTTATACAATGGAATAGCCTCAGCTATAAAAAAGAAAGAACTCTTGCCATTTGCAACAGCATGATGGGCCTGGAGAAGGCAAATAAGCCAGTCAGAGAAATATAATTACCTCTTGATCTCACTTATATATGGAATCTAATGAACAAAATAAACTGAAGAATAAAATAGAACCAGAGTCTTAGAAGCATGGAACAGACTGACAAATTTCAAAGGGAAAGTGGGGGTGGAAAGGTGGGAGGGGAGTGATTAATAGGGGAATTTATATGCACATATTCATAATCCATGGACAAAGACAACAGAGTGGAGAAGGTCTGGGAGGGGTGTGTGTGGGGTGTGGGGTGTGTGTGGGGTGTGGGGTGGAGAGGGTCCATAGGAAAATCTCTCTCTCTCTCTCTCTCTCCCTCTCTCTTTCTTTCTCTCTCTCTCTCTCTCTCTCTCTCTCTCTCTCTCTCTCTCACACACACACACACACACACACACACACACACACAAAGAGGACATCTGTAACATTTTCAACAATAAAGATATTTTTTTAAAAAAGAAAATAATAAATGCCAAATAAGAGCATATGTATTACAAATTCACTCAATTATATGCACCAGCACATTATCTCAAAATAGCACTATTAAACAACTCCTTGAAAATGTATCATTGATTTTTAACACATCAAGGGGAAAAAAGTTCACTTTCCATAGTTAGATAAAAATAAAAATGATAAAGGAAATCAGGATAATTTCACTTTTATATGGTATCTAATAAACAAAATAAATAGAATAGAAATAGACTCATAATACAGAGAACAGACTAACAGTGGTCAGAGGGAAGGGGGCTTAGAGGTCCAGGCGAGAAGGGTGAAAGGATGAAGAAAAAAAGAAACTCATAGATACAGTCAACAGTATGGTGATAACTAGAGGGAAAGGGGGTAGAGGCAGAAGAAGGGAAAGTGGTGATGGAAGGAGACTTGACTTTGGGTGGTAAATAAACAATACAATATGCTGATGATGTATTATAGAATTGTACATCTGAAACCTATATAATTTTATTCACCAGTATCACCCCAATGAATTCAATAAAAATATTTTAAAAATTCAAATATTAACTCATTTATTAAACCAGTCATTATTAAACTGTATTTTACTTCTCTCCTCTTCTCTTTTACTACACTCTGTTACTACTATGATTATAATGCTTAACATATTATTTAATTGTTTTATTGTATAGTATGTCAAGTCCCATCACTTATGCTTTTGTGTTTTCTTACAAATTTGGTATTATCCAAAAGTGCTTGGCATATAATGTCTCAATTATTTTGGTTGAATTGAACTACTAAATCACAAATTCAAGTTTATTTCAGATTATAAATTATCAAAACCAACAATCACGATTTATTTAGTAATTAGATAAGCCAATAAATGTATTTAAAAAAGCTTTTTAGCTCCAACTACTGGAAACAAGTGATGTTTCTCATTGTCCTTCCATTAATCAGACAGTTACTCAGAATAGTTAGCTCTTTCAGTATCCCTGGTAACTGAAATTCTTACTCTATTGTATTTAAAAAGAAAAAATATATTACTTTATTAACATCAATTGAATTAAATGTTCTTTGGAGACCTAAATTATTGAAGTAAATGATTCAGATATATTTTCCAAATGCCACCATTTAATTTTAGCATATTTATGAGAAGCAATTCCTAAGATGCAATAATATCATGTATATTAGTCAGGATGGTTTCAGTGTTCACAACAAAATTTGATTTATCACTCCAAGTCTCATGCAGTTTACTGAACTCTCCAGAACTGTGTTCTGTGCAGTGTCTTAGCAGCCTACCTGCTGCCATTGTTGATCCGTTAATGCCGACATGTGGCCACCAGAATGGCCAGGGAAGAAAGACAGAGTGGGAGTGTCATTTGGGAAGTTTACATTGCCACCACTAAAACCATTGCTCTCACAATTCACTTCTCAGAGCTAGTACAATGGCCCTGCTCAAAAACAAACGGGTTAAGGAATGGGGTGGAATACATACTAGCAGATACTCTGTGGGCATTAAGTAATTTTGCCACAGAAGAGAACAATGAGGCTAGCCCATCCAAGAAGCTTCTGTAAGGTTACTTGGAAAGGATCATTACAATAAACTGGAAAAGGGGAGAAATACTAGCATCTAACAAGCCAGCTTTGCTTATACCTGAAAAAAAAAAGTAAAGGCAACTCAACTCTTCATGCATAGCAATGAGATCCAGTCAACAATGGTCATGATAAGCAGGCTAGTGAGGTCAGGTATATTATTTATAACACATTGTTTTATAGATGACATGGCAGTGTTTAAAAACATTACCATTAGAATCAGAATGTTTAGTTTCAAGTTTCAGTTCACCAACTACTAGTTGTGATTTGGGGAAAGATAATTAACTTCTGTGTAAATCAGTATCTTCATCTATGGTTGTAAGAACTACATGTGTAATTCACAAAGTTATGATGCAAATTAAAGAATTGATATCTGTGGAGATCTTGCATTTGTACCTGGAAAATAAAAATAATAGCATTTGTAAAACAACCAATTTTTTTAAATTACTTTATTGATTTTATTGATGTATCCTATGTGATTTTGAAGATGCATTCTAATAATTAAGAGATGATTTGGCTATTATTTAAAAAATGCAGCAGATGAGATGAAAAAGGATAAGAAAAATACATTTAAATTAAAGGCGTTGGCCATCCTATCTCTCCCCATTTTTATATTCTTCCCTACACCCATTGCTTCTATCAGAGGCATTTGTGTGTATGTGCAAAAAAACAGACCCAGATTAAATGGAATTTATTCAAATTTAAGTCATAAAATGAAAGAACTTAGAATGGGTAGCCATGCATATATAGCAAAAATAAACAACAAAGTAGCACAATAAGCAGAGTAATATTATGCATCAGATTGAACATTATGAAAGGAAACATAATAAACTATGATAAATGCCTTTTCATTATTTCAAAGAAATTAAAGTGAAAAAAGACTAAAAATGAAATGGAGAGATATGATTATTTATAAAATAAATGATAAAGCAACAGAATAAGTTAAAAAATTGGAAAGGTCTAGGAAAAAATTCGATGTGAGGTGATAAAAAGCTATTATAGAAGTTCAATAGAAGTAATAGGGAAAATGCTGAAAATGGTGTTAATATATAAAATATTTATAAAATCACACTAAACAAAAAGAAAAATGATAAAAGTATATGATAGCTAGATAAAGCATATTTAATGGATAATTAGCATTTCCCAAAAAGATAAAATCAAAAATATAAAATAAAGGAAGACTTGAATCTCTACTTTGTTCATTTAAAATATGTACTATTTTGAAACCTTGTTTAATGCTATCATTGTATTTGAGTAAAGTTTCTTTGTTTTTACCCTCCCTTATCTGTTTTTCTTAGCCATGAATTGGATGTTTTTCTTTTGTTTGTTTGTTTTTTGTTTAAATTGTATACATAAGTATTTAACTCAATTTTTAATGCCTTGTTTGTGTTTAGCACGAGCTAAAACTGAAAGCAGTTCATAGCCAGAATTAACGGATGAAACTGAGACATCACCTTTTGCAGGTTTTAAGGCTGTAGTTTGTCCAATTAGGTTAATTTATTGCTAAGATTAAACATATCAACACATGTCAGAAGAACACAACTGAATATATGTAACATTGATGTGCACATTGTCCAAGATAAAATGAAAATTATTAAAGATAATAAGAGGAAAGAGAATGTGACAATCTTAAGATAAAAGAAAATTAACACTGTCACTCAGTGATTAGAAACTATTTGAACTGTGCTCAGGGAAGTAAAGGAAGATACTCATGATAAGTGAAAATGTGTGAAATCAGCACAGAGAAATAAAAAACATAAAAAGGGACCAAAATGAAATTTTAGAAATAAAAAAATCAATTATCCAAACAAAACATTCACTTATTGGCTTAGTAGTAAAATATAAATGACAGGACAGTCAGTGAACTTAAAGATAGGTCTACAGAAATAATCCCAATTGTAAGAGATGTAAAATATTTTACATAATGGAGAGAGCATCAGAAGGCAAATACAGGTCTTTTACCTATTTGTTTAAATTTTTTTCCAGGTATTCTTTTTTTATGCTTATTGTAAATGTTTTCTTAGTCAACCTTTTTGATAGTTCATTATCTTTTCTAATAAAAGAGTAATATGCAAGTGACTATCACTACAACACACAACATGGCCACCCCCATGTCATCAAAGATAACTGCCCCCATGTGGACACAAGATGGCCGTCAAAGATGACCAGCAGGGGAAGGCAGTTGGGAGGAACCAGGCTTGCAGGGGAGAGCAGTTGGGAGTGACCATGTCTTCAGGGAAGGGCAGTTGGGGGCAACTAGGCCTGCAGGGGAAGGCAGTTGTGGGGTAGAACAGGCCTGCAGGGGAGGACAGTTAGGGGCAATTGGGACAGCAGGGGAGCAGTTAGGTGTCAATCAGGCTGGCAGGGAGTGGTTAGAGGGTGATCAGACTGGAAGGCAGAAGCAGTTAGGGGCAATCAGGAAGGTAGGCAGGTGAACAGTTGGGAGCCAGCAGTCCTGGATTGTGAGAGGGATGTCTGACTGCTCTTTTAGGCCCAATTCTGGTGGGACATCCCTCGAGGGGGTCTCAGGTTGAGAGGGTACAGGCTGGGCTATGGGACCCTGTCTCTCTCATGCAAGAATTTTGTGCACTGGGCTTCTAGTTGGAGTATAAAAATGCTCATCTGAAAAAATGACTGTTTTAGTTCTTCCTTGCTTCTTTTATTTCTTCCTCTTATCTGATTGCTGGCTAGAACTTCCAATACTATGTTGAATAAGAGTGGTGAAAGAGGACATCCCTGTCTTTTTCCTGATCCTAAGAGTAATGCCCTCATTTTTTTCATTGAATATGAAATTGACTGTTGCTTTGTCATATATGGCCTTCATTATATGTTGAAGTATGTCCCCTCTATTCCTACTTTGCAAATAGGTGTATTTTTTTTTCTTTTATCACTAAGGGTACTAGATTTAGCCAAATGCTTATTCTGCATCTACTGATAAGATAAAATGATTTTTTTTAAAGATATTTTTATTCATGGTATGGAGTGCATGAAACATCAGTGCAAGAGAGAAACATCAATCAGTTGCCTCCGATATGCAGCCCATCCTGGGATCAAACCCACAACTTGGCCATGTGCCATGACCAGGAATCAGGCCAGCAGTCTTTAGGTGCATGGGTCAATGCTCAACCAACTGAGCCACATGGGCCAGGACTGATCATATGATTTTTATCCTTCATTTTGTTAAATTGGCATATCATGTTGACTTATTTGTGGTTATTGTGCCAGTTTTGCATCTCTGGAATAAATGCCACTTGATCATGGCATATGATCTTTTTATTGTATTGCTGGATCCAGGTTGAGAATATTTTGTTGAGAATGTTTGCATCTATGTTTATCAAAGAGGGTATCTATAATAATTTCAACAATAAAGATAAAGATAATTAAAAAAAATAGCAAGAGTTTTGAGTCTCTTTTCTTTTTCCCCTTCCTTTCTCCTTTTTCTTTATTAGAATTCATTAAAAACACCAAATATGTGGTTATTGAAAACTTTTTATAATTATTATTAAAGTAAAGTGACTTAGGGATGAATTAGAAGGCAATCAGTAAACAAAGAAATAGCAGTAAATTCCTTACTTTCACAAAGCCATTCTGTAAGAGTCGGGTAGGAGAGATCATTACATGCTTCTGAAAAGACATATTAATCCATTTTTAAAAGCATGAAAGAAGTACTATAATTAACAATGAGGGAACATAATATATATGATTAAAGGCATGAGGCAAGTACCGATATATGGAGTTTTGTCAAGAGTTTCCTGGGGATCCTAAGGAAAGTAGAATGGTTAAAACTGACTTGATATGCTGGTTTTACCCTAATGACAAATTGAAAATAATTTAAAAGGCCTTTTAGGGAGGTTCTTTGAACATTCAATTCAAAAATACCAGGATTGATTTGATGAACTTTGTACATGTATGTTTGGGAAATGGATGCCTATTCCTAGTAAAAGATAACATCGTGGTTTGCAATTTATTGGGAATTTGTGAAAATTCTATAATGTTAAGAAGTCTTTGTATTTAGCAGTTTTACTCTCTGAAGAAGCAGCTTATGTGTGCTGGAGGGAGAGTAAAGCTGGTCATATTAGCAAGTGGTTTAGCCGGATACTGGTTTACCTCAACATCCGGAGGATAATGAAAATGATCCTGCTTTGCAATTCTTTACCACACTATGTTTCAAAATGTAAGATGAAAGAATCTGGCACTGGGCATGGATGCGGAGAGAGCATGTAACCCATACCCACTGGATATTAAAAACCACCCGCATGGAAATAAAAGGGGGCAGAAACTATGAGTTATTTGAAACACACAGCAATCAACTCATGCCGTTTTTCATGCACTATCAATATGACTAGACTTGATGAGCGGTTTCTCAAGTTTCCAGCCTCTGGTTTCCTTCCACGGCTGCTTAAAAGGCACGGTGACCCAGAGATCCTGGCTAACTCTAGGCTTGGCAATAGGAACAGTCACAAGACAACTGCCGATGCAGCATGGCGGCCCAGCTGCATGGCTGGCTGTGCAGTTTTGCTCTTTACGCTGGGAATCTTCAGGCCCAGTCATTTCAACTGAGTGGGCCAGGGCAGCAACTGGGAAGATGCATATGGCACTTACATCCCTAGACACTATCAAGCCTTGGGACAGTTTACAATTTAGGCTCAAAAAAAAAAAAAGACATTTGACCATGACATATAACATTTGTTAAACATTGGACTAGCCTCTTCCACACATATTTTATATGTCCAGTTTTGGATCCATATTTCTATTTGGAATGCTTGGAGGGAGAAATATACCACAGTCCTCAGGGTTTCTGGATGGCAATGCTGCCGGTTTTGCTGCTGCTGTCTCTTGCTCCTGGTATGTGAATATTACTTGTAACACTCGCAGTTACTGCTGATGGTATAGTCATGCTACCTGTGTGGTGTTACCCTGTTTCTGTTGCCCAGTGGACGGACACAGGATCAATCACTAGGTACCCCCTCCTTCAGTGAGGGCCACAGCTCTTGCTGCTCCCAAACAAAACAAAAAAGCCGCTGGCACTTTCTGCCAGTTAGACACTCCCACCGCTGATTACACACAGAGTCCACACTCTCATCAGCCTCCTAAATTATATTCCTTTTAGTGGTTTATTTTTTTTTTTTTTGAGAAAATGTCTTCTAATTTTTCAGAGCCCAGCACATGGGGGGATTTAGTGGCAATGTGTCCTATAACAGGGATCATTCTATATTAAAAATCCCAACCTTGAAATAGTATCATTCCACTCTGCTTCTTTATCTCAGAGCAGGCTTTTGTTTTTGCAGTGGCAAATTTCCCTATCTACACTAATAAAAGGGACAGATGCGAGTTGACCATAACTTTGTGATGCCCACCATCCAATCAGGAGTGAGTATGCAAATTAAACCATCAAAAATGATGGGTTCATTTGCATATTTATGTCCTGAGCTGCCAGGGGCAGGATGCTTGTGTTGTCGCCATAGTGACGATTCAGGCATTTTGCACCGCCCCAGCCATTCCAGGCCCCTAGGCAGCATGGGAAGGTGGAAAGGTTGCCCCAAGCTGGAGCTGCAAGTGAAGGTGGTGCCAGCAGCCAGGGAAAGGAAGACCCATTATTCCATGCATCTTTGTGCATTGGGCCTCTAGTAATTGAATAACCTTTTAGAATAATGTTTCATTCACCAACTTTGATTAAGAGCTTTACTCTCAGTTTCCAGGAAATGTAATATCCTTTACCCTGTATTTCCTAAAGGGTCATGGTGTCCTAATAGGAAGAATATTTCTTAGGCCCCCCCTTTTTATTCCCCCAAATGTTTATTTGGCATGTCCCATAAACCAGCCACTAGCAGACACCCTCAAAACCACAATCTGTGCTTTATTCTAGTCCCTTATGGATGATTTGTCCATATTTCTCAGGCAATCATTTAAATGAGGCCTTATATACTGTTTTCACTGCAGAGAAAAGGGGGGGAAAGATTGGAGACAGTTATATAGAGGCACAAGTATGATTTATGGAAGATGAACCTCAAATACTTTTATGGGAGATGTAAATATTGGTTTGGGTATAAAGTACATGTTTTCTTATTTGACAAATGTTAATGTTCTACCTACACATATGAGGACTTATACTGAGGCTGTAAGGAAAATTGTTTAGGACATGGGAATGTGCACAGAAGACTCCAGGATTCGTTGAGTGACTTTATATTGTCAAGTTTATTTTGTACTGTTTAGGGGTAGAGGGTAGTTTGTGGAAAATGGAAGGCAATGCAAATGATTCCTGAGCATAGCAATTAAAATGAATTTTGTCCAGACAGGTTGTTAATCCTTATAAGTCAAGCTCTCCTTTGAGCCAGTTTTAATCTTTTAGTGCTCTTATTAATTAGAGTTGAAGAAAATCTTTGACGTGGCTCATTTTATATTTGAACAAGTTATGATTTTACGTTTGCCAAAATCATAATGTACAAGGGCTATTAATAAAGTTTGATTCTTAGACACTTGGACTCCTTACCTGGCTATAGAAACACTGTACTGAGTGCAAAAAAACTATATGACTTACCTTCGCAGTGATGAACAACCATATGAAACCGAAGGGGGGGGGTAATTTAAAGGTCTAAATATGTTTGTCCTCAGAATATGAAATGTTAACTCTTTTTAAAACTTCCCATAAACAGTGCAAGTAGATGCCATTAAGTTGATTGCTACTAGGTCTACAATGATTTTAAATGATTCTATTTATTTATTTATTTATTTATTTATTTATTTTTATTGATTATAGTATCGCATAATTATCCTCATCCCCCATTCCCATCCCAAACCCCTGCCCACGTATGCCTTTCCCCCAACCCCCCCCCCCCCCGCCTTGTCCATGCCTACTGGTTAGGCTTATATGCATGCACACAAGTCCTTTGGTTGATTTCTCCCCTTTGCCTCCGCCCTCCCCTAACTTCCCTCTTAGGTTCAACAGTCTGATCGCTTTCTCTGTCTCCAGGTCTGCTTCTGTTCATCAATTTATGCTGTTCATTATTTCCCCTAGATGCATTAGATCATGTGATACAAGGAATTCCCTTATAAGAACTGAAACTGAGACAAGCCATAATGGTTATGCTGAGAGGCAAATGAATCAGTCTGTAGTGAGTTCCTTTCTGGGCCAACAGTTCTTTTGAGTCCCAATTTCAATGTCAAACAGTTCCTTGTGTGTACATGTCAGCCACGGTATTTCAGATCTGCTTGGTGGACAAGTGGTGGCGATGCAGGACCGACCGTCTCTGGTTTGGTTCTGGGCATCCTTCAGCAACCCGTTTTTCTACAGTTATGGCTCTCACGGTTGTCAAAAAGGTCTTTGAAAGGTTTAGCAAATATTTGGATTTAATGAAATGTGATCAGTAAGATGTTATTGTAGAGTAATCAAATAAATCCACATAATGGTTATTTTCATATATCTGTTTTACTACAAAAGAGACACATTTTTATTAAAACATAAAATACAAAATATTTAAAGATAAGGATAAAAAAATCTCAACCAAAAATAAACAAAGTAATTATTTTAAAAGATTGTTTTTCATACAGTTCCCATAAGATAACATTGAATCTGACTTTTTAATTTTAAAATTTTAATATTTATATTTCTCTTTATAAAGTTAAAACTTTGAACATATATTTTAGTGATATAGTACGATATTTTATTCCCTTAATGTATTAAAATTTAATCATTCCTCTTTATTAAATATGTTTTTAATATTTCCAGAATTATTCTAATTATATATTATTCTGTAATGAGCATCTCGTCTAAAGATCACTGATGATTTTTGAGCATTTTTACTTGGACTTCAAAGTAGAATTGCTACTTCAACAATTTGTGTTTTTAAGGCTCTTGATATATATTTCCCAATTAATTCAAGGAGTTTACCAGTTTATAATCCTAACAGTGATCACTTATCTCATAAGCATAAGCCAAATTTTTGAACTAGTATTTTCTGGATACATATAAGCCCTTGTGCAAGCATTCACATTAACAATTCTCTTGGTAATCAACAAGTTACTACTTACAATAAAATTCTAATATTCTGATGTTGCTTTAGTTTACATGTGTTTCCTGACACTGTATTATTATATTTAATAACTTTTAAGCATGGAAGAAATTGGCTAAATCTCAACTAGTATAACACAAAATTCACAGAATTGACACTACCTGTAAATAACTCTTAGTTGTTATCTTCTTGACTCATCTTAGGTAAACATTTCTAATTTCTGGAGAAAGCCTTGCCTTTACTGGAAATACATAAAAGGTTTTGGACTTGACCAGATTTAGGATGAAATATGCTGCATATAACTCCTGTTTCATATCTACATGCCTAAATCATTTTATTACCTGCTTAATAGAAGAACAAATTAGTCATCCTCTCTGATCCTGGTGTACATTATGCGGAGACATGCCCACCCTAATATGCTTTCTGATAAAGTAAATGCTCTTCCTGCCAGAGCACAAATCTTATTTGGGCTCCTGGAGAGTCCGGGGAGAGAGAGCTGAGTCTGCAGTAGGATTGCTTACCCAAGGAGAACCGAGATTTATTAGCTGACTTCATTAAATATATGGAAGACCCCAGCACTCAAGGTTAGAAAATTAGGATGCAAACCGGAAACCTCTGTATGAAATGAAACAGGGAGCAGAAACCAGGAAGACAGATCTGTGCACTCTACATAAATAAGGGAGGGGGGCTGATAGCAAAGTGAAGGCTCTAGCTAGCTAAATGAAATGCGATGCTCTTCAGTTATTTGCTTGGTTCAGTAACCTGTTAATAGGAGATAGGTAACATTAATTAAATCTCAGAGAGGTATATGGTTATCAATAAATATTAAATGAAGTCTCAGCATCAATTGCATATTATTTACTAAAAATTTAATTAGTTAGAGTATGTACTTTAAAGTAAAACTTAACATCCCCAATTTTTTTATGTAAACCATTTCTCTGCAAAATGATAAATAAGTTTCAACGTAGAAAACAAATGATAAGTGCTCCTTTTGAATGTGATTAATGACATATCAATGTAGAGAAGTTACGTTTTGATTATTTGGAAAGAGAGTTTTAGCCAAGAGGTGAAATGATAATTATGTGGGGAGCTAACATGATCTGTGACCACCATGGAGAATCAGCTGTGCAGGGGCCAACCCCTTACAGCAGGACTTACTTCAGTAAGCTCTACTGCAGCCATGGGCAAACTACGACCTGAGGGCCGGATCCGGCCCCTTCGGCTGTTCTATCTGGCCCGCGGAGCCGAAAGAGCAGAGGGTTCTCTTGCTGTCCCCTCCTCTTCTTCACCAGTAGCCCAAGATGAGAGTGCCAGCATGGTCATGTTGCTTTTGTTCTGGCCCTCCTGTCCAGTTTAAGAACCCATTGTGGCCCTTGAGTCAAAAAGTTTGCCCACCCCTGCTCTACTGCCTGCTGAGTACAACTTTTGAGTTTGTTGCTTGTGGAGGTGGTTAGGTGGTGCTTCAACAAGGTCTGAAGCTGTCCACCACGTGTGCTGGCTCTGAGGGCCCCCAGGAGATGCAGACAAAGTCAGCCGCCATCTGTGCTTTGCCTGGATCCTCCAAATATAAACAACTAATGGATCTTCTGATTGCTGCTACTTGTATTGGGCTTGACCTTGCACAGGAGAAACCAACCTATGAACCTAGGCCAGCTGCTGCTAGTTGTCAGGCCTGGGGCCACTTAGTGAGAGGTATGGGGGAACGCTGAGCCCAGGTGCTTTTCTGTTTGAGAGATTTTACAAAAGTCTGAAGCATGAGCCAAGACATGCCATTCCTAAGAAAAGGCACTGGCAATAGTTTGGGTGAGTCCACAAGTTGGGTAGGGTAAGGTTTCAGGTAATCACCAGGGCAGGGTGAACAGTGTTAGCCAAAATGATGGGGATTCGGATATGGTACCCACCTGCTAGCTTCATGTTGGGAGAGCTCAGCAAAAGAACAATGGCTTCTGGAAGCACTTCTGTCTGGGAGAAAGCTGCCCCTCCAGTTCTCACAGTGTTGCCAGACTCCCCTGATGTTCATGGTGCCTTTTGAGCTGCTGCCCCAGCCCAGAAGCTCAGAGTGACTGAGTCTGAGTGAGTCCATGTATGGAACACCTAGAATGTCAGCAGCCTCCTTCTAACTCAGCCACAACCCCCGTTGATTTTCACAGCCAGGAGTTATGGAGATTTCTCTTACTGGCAATGCAACCCTGGGTGAAGGGGTCTGGTGGGGCCTGGGACCTTTTAGTCCTCAGAGAGGACCTCCACAACTGAGATATCCCTCCTAATTTCTATCCACCACACCTGGGTGTGGGGCCAGCCTATTCCATGCCTCTATCCCTCCTACCAGTCTTGATGTGGCTTCTGTTCAGCTATATTTCAGACATTACCGAATGATGGTTATTCTGTAGCTTAGTTGTACTTTTGCTATTGTCGTGGGAAGATGCAAGTACTGCAAATAGCTATGTAATCAGGTGGTCTTGGTTTGATTCCTGGTCAGGGAACACACCTGGGTCGGGGGCTCAATTCCTACTGGGGTGCATGCAGGAGGCAGCTGATAAATTATTCTCTCTCACCATTGATGTTTTTATCTCTCTCTCCTCTCATTCTCTGAAATCAATAAAATTTTTTGAATGAGGTATAAAGGCTTACATGCCCAAATGTAATGTTTTTCTTAACTACTGTGCCATGCCTGAATTTCCCTTATTGTTTCAGCCATGATCTCATGATGACCTTAGTCAACTGTGTTTTGTGAACTGAAATACTAGAATCTTCTGTAATAAGGACTAGTTATTAACACACAGACTCAGTCTTTGGCACAGTGATTTATTTGACTTTTGGCTGCCTACTTTGTTTGTTCAGTCAAAAAGCAATCTATGGATATATCATAGACTCTGTTCAGATTTGGCTAACAGCAGGCAATAACACATAGGAAATATCAATAAATATGTCCAGGGTAAAAGGTACATCAAAAAAGTAACCTCTGATTAAAGCATCTTGTAAAATGAAAGGGAATCCCTCCAGCCTCTCTTACGTGTCATGAATCTTTTCTCTTTATTTTTATGCATGTAGAGGGCTACCAGTGTGTCACCCGTTGTCGTACCCCTGCTTCTTTTTCAATGGAGTGACCTCAGGAACACAAACAAAAAAAAATTTGCTTTTATCACATAGATAAGTTTACCTTCTCAAGAAGTCTGAAAAATATTGTTCTAGTAATAAAAGGTTGATGAGCTTAAGTGAGGACTGGCTTAGTGCCCTTTTATCTTTTGTTGTAGTGATAAATCCAGAGATCCTGCCCTAATCTAGAACCAGTTCATTCCTCATTCACTCTTGCGATTCCTATCAAATATAGATTCCTTCACTATAACTGGACTCCATTCTATGGTAAAACTGTCCTGAATGAGTACACCTGATGCTATAATTTTTGATATATTAATAAATTTTGCTCAAGAAAATTAAAGTATATTCTAAAAATGATTGCTAGCAATTCAAGGTGAAATTTTATGGCTATTGTATTGATAGTAAATTCTTCAAAACCACACAGTTTGTTGATCCTATTCCTCTTCCTCTTCTTGCTATTCCAACTGGGGAAAGGTACTAGAAGCAGTGCCAATAACAAAAGACAGAATTCCAGTAAAAGGTACATTGACAATAACAAAGAAGTGCTAGCTTCTACTCTCTGACTTCTGCTATGAAGCCAGATTAACTTTAAAGATGTTCACACACAAAATCCCTTGTTCATTAACGCTAAATTTTCTGTTTCCTTTAGAAAAAGTATTGTAGAGCCGAGGTCGGTTTGGCTCAGTGGTAGAGCGTCGGTCTGCGGACTGAAAGGTCCCGGGTTCGATTCCGGTCAAGGGCATATACATTGGTTGCGGGCACATCCCTGGTAGGGGCTGTGCAAGAGGCGGCTGGTCGATGTTTCTCTCTCATCGACGTTTCTAGTTCTCTATCTCTCTCCCTTCCTCTCTGTGAAATATCAATAAAATATATATTTAAAAAAAAAAAGTATTGTAGAGACATTAAGTCTCCAAATAGTTTCTGATACTGACCCCATTACTTACCAGTATGTATAAGTCCCTCTGGGACTTGGGTTATTTATAAATAAAAGTGGAGATAATAGTTCATATTTAATAGGGTTGCTATATTGCAAAGTGCCTGACACATACTAGTAATGTCTGCTTCATAAACACTGGCAATTATTATTACCAATAGGATAGCTAAGATATATGTCTCTAACTGAATTTTTACTTACAATTTATGCTTATAAGAAAATGATGTATGCTGAGATAAAAATATGTAAGAAAAGGTACACAGAAAAAAAGTAAGATATATGAACAATTCACTTCCTCTTAATATTTAACTTAATCAATTTTAAGAAGCTATTAATGCTCAGGCTTGTGTGGTTCAGTTGGTTGAGCATAGTCCCATGCACTGAAAGGTTTCTAATTTGATTACAGGTCAGGGCACATGCCCAGGTTTCAGCCTGGTAGAGGCTGTGTAGGAGGCAGCTAACTAATGTTTCTATCTAATCACTGATGTTTCTATCTCTCTCTCCCTCTCCCCTCCTCTCTCTCTCTCAAATAAATAAAAGCATATTTTTAAAAAAGAAAGAAAAGAAGCTACTAATTATGATATACAAAGTGTGTGTCCACTAGGACCAGTTATGCTGTGTGTGCTATGGAGCCACAGAAGACACCAGACACAGGCCAGTGGCCTCTTCCTTCATTGTGGGAGAATCAAAACCCATGGTACAAACCAATGATTTGTACAGTAAGAATGTCACATTACCTTTTTATAGGTGGGGTTTAAAATTATAGTTAGCCCTTGAACAATATGGGTTTCAATTAGATGAGTACACTTATAGATGCATTTTTCTCAATAAATACTCTATATTATTTTTCTTCCTTGTGATTTTATTTTTAATGTATGTTTTTATTGATTTTAGAAAGAGAAGAACAACTATGAGAAACATCAGTTAGCTGCCTCCAGTGCGACCTATACCAGGGATCTAGCCCACAAAGTGGGAATGTGCCTTGACTGGAAATCAAACCAGCAACCTCTCTTAGGGTGACACTTTTCCAACTGAGCCACACCGACCAGGGCCTTATGTTCTCCATAACATTTTCTTTTCTCTAGAATACTTTTTTTAAATAATATAATGTATAGCACATACAACATAGGAATATATATTTTAATTGACTTTGTATGTCAACATTGAGGCTTCTGGTCAACAGTAGGGCCTGTAGGAGTTAAATTTGGGTGAAGTTAAAAGTTGTATTCAGATTTTCGACTACAGAGGGGGACAAAGCCCCTAACATTTGTGTTGTTCAAGGGTCTAATATATATAATATCACAGAATATCATAGCTCAAAAGGGTATTCGTGATGACCTTGCCAATGTCTGAATTTTTTACTAGATAGATTTAAAAAACTGAGGCCAGAGTCATAGTATGATTTGCTCTGGGTCACTCAATTGGTCAGTGGCAGAGAAAATAAGAATTCATAGCCAGTGTAGATATGAAAATTTCATATCTACTGACCTTACAGAGTTTTAATAAGAACCAGCTAGAGGCATAAGTGCATTTTATTCTATTCTGCAAGAAAGATTAATCTGCAGATAGTTTTATTTCAAGAGCACAGTTCTCCACCCAAGTTAGCTTTCAAGAGCTATCAACAATAAAATAATTCTATCAGCTATTTAAAGCACAGTAATTACTGTGAAGTCCTTGGTAGTCTAAAGATGCTGTTATATATCACACCAAAATATGTGGACACTTCAATCAACTGGCCATATTTACATTTTGTAGACAGAGCCTACATGATATAGCAACTTTAGAATTATTTTTTAAACACAGGGTTAAGTGCTGCAATTGTCTGAAACAAGCTGAGTTATGTTGAAAGTACTCAGTTAATATTGGCTTTTCTTATCAGTATGTTGATCTATTATGTTTTTGTTTTACTTTTTAACTCTCAGCAGCATATCTCTATATTACTTATCCAAACAAAGTAATGCCAACTCAAATCAGAAGAAATTAAACATTTGGTGAATTTTTAAGACAAGAAATTAAAAAATATTATTTTCAGTTCATATGCATATTTTGGGGACAGTTAAGTATTATAGTGTAAATAACAATATTTTTTAAGTATAACAATGTCTAACACTAAGATTATATCCCAGAGGGAAAGTGAAATAGGTGAGTTCAAAACTGTTTAAAAATATTTTTTATTGATTTCAGAGAGGAAAGGAGAGGGAGACAGATAGAAACATCTATGATGAGAGAGAATCATTCATTAATCTGCTGCCTCTTGCATGCCTTCAACTGGAAATCAAGGCCAAAACCTATACATGTGCCCTGACTGAGAATCAAACCAAACCAAGACCTCTTAATTCATAGGTTGATGCTTAACCATTAAACACACCAGCCAGGCCACAATAGGTGAATTCAAAGAGTAAAAGGAACAGTATATAATTTTGAGTTCTTAAGAAATAGACATAAATGTCTATGAGATTTAGATGCTGTGCAATACCTTTAAAATCATATTGGGGCACAATTTTATAATTTTCAATATTTAAAATTTATCACACATTATAGTTTTATAGATGTTTGAATTTATGATAAAATTATAAAAATAAATTTTAAAATCTTTGAGAGGCCATGGTTATTTTGAAAATTCTTCTAACATTTATCCAAGCAAAAAGTTTTCAAAGACCATTGTTTTGCCTGACAATTGGTTCAGTTTTATTGGATGTGTGGAAATCAAATTGTAATGGTGAAATCAGTAGAAAAACAAACAGAAATTCATATAGAAGCAAGAAACTTAGGGATGGATAAATAATGGACAGAACAAAAGAGCTAAGTAGAAATTATTTTCAAAGCAGTGGGCATCAAGGGATAAGCAAGGTGTGAATTGTTGTGTTACAGGGAGGGAGATCTCCTGGTCCCCACCTGTTGCTAGTGAGAGTGGGCTTCTTGTTATAACCTGCAGATAATTCTAGGCTTCTTGGTCTCATTACATAAACATACCTCTCTAATACTTAAAAGCTGAGGTATAGCCTCTAGGTCACACCCTTTTAGGAGGAAAGCACTCGTTTTTTTTTTGTTTTTTTTTTTTGTTTTGTTTTGTTTTACATTATTCTGGGAAACTGGATTTGGCAGAAAGGAGCTAACTTTTATGAGTCATAATCCTCCTCTTCCCTGGATTGCCCTGCATCTCAGGACTGACTGATATGTTCATACAGATATGGCCTACCCCCACCCGATCCCTTTGCATTTGAACCATGTCTGAAGGGGCTTTCTAGTTTCAGAACTCTAACTGCCATCAGTTAAATTTCTGTTGGAACTGCATAGTGATCCCGTTTCCCTTTGCTCACTCTTGCTCTTTTCACTACTTCCCAGATGTTTATTATTATTATTATTATTGAAGATTTAAAAAAAATTTAGAGAGGGAGAGAAAGAGGGGAGGGGGAGAGAGAAAGAAAAGCATCCATTGGCTGCCTCCTGCATGCCCCCTACTGGATTGAGCCTGCAACCCCAATTAAACATGCAACCTTATGGTACATGAAACAATGCCCACCCAACTGAGTCACAATGGCCAGGGCCGCAGATGTTTTTTACCTTCCAGATGTTTTAAACAGCAACTCTCCCTGATAAAAGATGTGCAAGCAGATCTCAATATTAAGTCTTTTTCTTGAGAATCTCAGCCTAAAACATCCTGTGGGAAAGTTACTAACAATATCAACATTTGTTTACAAAGGTAACTGCTACTAATTCTAACTATGCTAAGTTGATATTAAATACTAATTAATAAACAAGAGTTTCAATACAGAACATTCTGCATTGAAACATAACATTTATGTGTGATTTACTGTTTAATGGTTAATATTACCATCTTCATAGGATGAAGTGTTACATTTGAGGAAATAAATTTATAGAAAAAATTATTTAAAATCTATGCAAGTCTTAAAATGTTGGGATAATAGCCACATGTTTCTTGGAAGTGTGATTTTGAACATTTTTGTATCTTTAAAGAAAGATAAGCTTGTTGAAATGGAAAATTAAAAACAAAAGTTTTCTCAAGAATATCTTATTCCTTGATATCCTTTAGAAAATTTTAGTCTATGTTATTATGCTCAGTATTTTCCAATAGTTTTGAGTCTTAAAAATTGACATCAAGTGCTTTAAAATGCAATAGAAAAAGTAGAATGAAATCAATAATAGTGTGAGGAATGACTTGAACAGCTTGTATTTTCACAGTGGTCATCAAAAAGTAATTTTATATCCAATAATTTGTATTGATTGTTTGCAGAACTGTAATGTATTATGCCGTAAGCCTAGTTGTGCAGTTACAAATATATGTATCATTTTGTTCATCTTGTTTTCTTTTTTTTTTCTTATTGAGTTTTATTTTTGCTAAAATGAGTCCTATTTTGTAGTGTTTATACTTGGAGGCAAGATTGAGAACCTGGACTATTAATTCAAAATGGCCTCAGCCACACAATGGGCATGCTCCTCATTGAGTGGCAAGAGAAAAGGGCAAAGTATTTGTAATATAAAATTTAAGAGCATGTACTTTTGGAATAATCTACAGTGTGATCATCAACTACTATAACATTATATTGGAATAGTTCATTGAAAGCCTGAATATTCCATTTAAAAGCCAAAAAAGCTACATCCCCTATGACATATTCAACATAAAGCCTCCCAATAATATATCTAGAATTTCTATCCTGGATAGAGGAGATATTTATTACCTCAGCAAACATTGAATTGCTTTTGGCATCTATATTGTAGGTCTATCTATAGATAAGACTCCTTTTCTTTCATTCTTTCAATTACAACACTCTTTGGAGTGGGAAAAATACAATGAAAAAGTTTAGTTGATATACTTATAAAGATGCTAAAGCAAGGCTTACCTATTGTAAACAAACAAACAAACAAAAAATATTTCACCAATAATCTTCATATGAACTTGAATTGGGTAAAAAATATTAATTCTAGTATTCTCTTTGCTGATTGCTGCAGTGGATATTTATAATAATTTAGAGGGAGATTCTGAAAAGACCTAAATTATAATAATGAGTAGTAGAAAGCGAAGAAGGGGGAGAAATGACATCAAGTGAAAAGAAGGGAGACAATAGCTTCTGAATATTTTTAATGTTTGATGCAGTCTGTGTGAGTAAAAATCTATCCTCTATTTCTTCTTCAATTAAGTCTATTTTACAATATGGTACGAGATGGAAAGAAAAAGAAAAGGGGAACAAAAAAGGATCTGAGTTTTGATTTATAGAAGGAAGGAGGATTCTGTAAGCATAGAAGTTAATTCTAAATTTTAATTTGATAGGGTTTTTAAACTACAACTCTAGAATTTACAGTTTGTGTGACTTGAGTAGCTTACTTAACTTCTTTGAACCTATTTCTCTCATCTAAAAATAAATATAAATACCTATTGGCAGGGTGTTTTTAGTACTTAATGAAAACATTCATTCATTTACTCAACAAATATATGCCTAGAATCAGTCTGTTCTAGTTACATAGGAATACACAAATCAGAAGTTCCCTGAACTTAATAAGACAAGTTAATACATAAGTCAACAAATACGTAATCAATACATTTACAGATTGAAATGATAAAAATATGATGAGTGGTACATCAAAGGGTCATTTGGATATTTATAACATTGTTCACATACCATACCAAATTATCAACTTAAAAATTATTCTGCTATATTTGGTCAAATATTTACCCCTCATGCCTTGGCAGGGCCAGACCAAATGATTTCAAAGGCCTTATATGGCTGATGGGCCAGGCATTCTCCACCCCTGGAAAAGTTTCATTGCTTTAGAGAATAAATCTTTTTGAGATGGTTGGTCAAATGAGCATTTTTCTGAGGAAGTGACATTTCTATTAAAAAGTGACTAGTGAAGGCCATCTAATAAACAACATAGAGAAAATTTTGAGGCAGAGTGAATAGCAAATGCAATGGCCCTAGAATGCAAATAAGCTAGGTATAGCAGAATGAGATGTCTGGAACATGTTGAGAGAGGCAGAATGTGGTATCAGATGAAGCTTTTAGTCAGCACACAAAAACAAAACACACACACACACACATACACACACACAGTAGCTATTGTAATTTATGTTATTCATTGAAGTTCTAAAACTGTCTCTATTACAATTGTATTGGAAAATTGATTTAATGTTGGCAGGATATTATTGTATCTAGGAGTGAATGTTTTAATGAATAAATTGCTAGCAGACACAATATCAAGTTATAATTCACAAACTTAAGACTGACTTCCTACATGAACCTATGAAAGTTTTATAATCTCAGCTTCAATATCAATGATTTCTTACATTTTAGCCCAATAATTTTATAAGACCACTGTACAAATTCAAATTGTAAATATCATAACTAGTAAGTTCCATATAATTGACATAAAATATATCATATACCATTATTATAATGATATATTACATCAATGCAAACATTTAATTTATAATTCATTTGAATTGTTTTTAAATTAAGAAAAAATTATCATTTTACTTTATTTAATTTGTAATGTATAATTGCCATTTTAAAAATATGTTTTTATTGATTTCAGAGGGAAAGGTAAAGGAGAGAGAAAGAGAGAGAGAGAGAGAGAGAGAGAGAGAGAGAGAGAGAGAGAGAGAAACATTAATAATAAGATAAATAATTGATTGGCTGCCTCCTGCATGCCCCACACTGGGGCAATCTGGGCATGTGTCCTGCAATCAAGCCTGCAATCTGGGCATGTGTCCTGACTGGAAATCAAACTGTGACCTCCTGGTTCATAGGTTGATACTCAGCCACTGAGTCAGGACAGCTGGCCTATAATTGTCATTTTTCAAATAGTTTTGATGCACCAATCTCAGTGTAGTGGAATTAGTATCAATATGTAAATTATCTGTATAACACATACAAAAAACCCTCCTGATGTAAATATACTGAAGTATTAGATGGTACTAGAATGTTTTGAAACACTCACATGGTGTCAAGAACTGTGGAGGATCTGAGATTGTATCCTATGCTATTAACTGAATTCCATCCCTCTTCTCCCAAATAAAAATAAAACACACACAAAGATTTGTATGGTGAAGCCCTATATCCCTATTCCCAAATGTGACTGTATTTAGGGTTAGGGCCCTTAAGGAGGTAATTAAGATGAAATGAGTTCTTATAGTTAGATTGCTAACACAAGAGAACTGGCATCCCTTATAAAAAGTGGAAGAGAGGGGAAGTGCACATGGACAGAGAAAGGCCATGTCAAGACATAGCAAGAAGATGGTTATCTCTGAACCAAAGACAAGTTCTTCACCGGAAACTGGTAATTTGATCTTGGACTTCTAGCCTCAAAAATTGCGAGTGAAAAAAAAAGAGAGAGTTGTTCAGCTACCAAGCCTCTGGCATTTTTTTATGGTAGCCTGAGAGACAAACGCCCCTTACTTATAAGCAAACAAGTTAGCCTATCACATACTGATTCATGGATATTGGCAGGAGCCACAGGATTCTTGGTTCAAAAACAAATGCCTTTATGACTTATACTAATCACAGCAGAGGAAGTATTAGCCTATTGTTTTATGTTGGATCTGTAAGCTCCCTTTCCCAATGGATGAGACAGAGGGCCACATGATACATGCATATGCACTGGGTTGCAGGGGGGCAGAAGAACCTGGAGGTAAGGAAACAGACTGTTATAATAGGGGTAAGTAGTCCTTTTGCTCTGGAAGCTTTAATTAAACCTGATCTCTCTTCTGGAGGGCGGCACCATTGCTATCTTCCAAGGTCATTGGCTGCTATACAAACATCCTCCAAAGAATAGTCTGAAACAAAGGCAATCATATTTGCAAGATGTTACTGAATGTGAGAGTCCAATGGAGAATTCCCTCCCAACACCAGTTGTTCTTGTAAATTAAAAACCAATGTCTCAGGAATGTTATGTACAAAAAGAAGTTTCATTAAAGATTTTCATAGTTATTATATAAAAGTTTCCATCTTCAAAGTCATAAAAGTTATAGAACTATTTTATTATAGAACTAACTTATTAAATCAAAATGTCCTTTTCCAAGTACAAAATCCTTGGGCAACACAACCAATTTGTTGGGTGAACATTATGTATAAGCTTAATTTCAGTCTCTTGGTCAGATTAAGTACAATGAGACAAGATAGTTTATTCAGAAATAGATCTTCTAACTAACCGAAGATTTGAAGATGGAGCTCTGATTTTTTTACATCCATTAGATATAATTATCATGGCTAAGTTTCAATTATTTCAAAGAACCAGTTATAATTCATAAGGCTTCTTTCTTCTTTCTACCCTTCCAAGCATAGTTTTCCCAGAAATGGATTTAATCTATTGATTCCATTTTATTGAGCATGTTCTTTACCTGTTCCAACACGAGGACTCTTTTAAAACAAATAATGCACCTTCCCTTGTATTTAATTTTGAAATCCTGCTGATGAAAAGTCAAATCTGATGGGGGGGGGGGTAATGGTAAGATATGTGCACATATAGTAATTTAATTTAAAAAGTCAAATCTTATTATGTAAGTTATTTTTAAAATCCTAAATTAATGGCAACAGACTTTATGATTAGACTTTTGGGAGTTCTAAAATACCTCACCTTTCAGTGCACTGTTATCCTGGGTTTCTCAAAGAGCCTTATCATTGGGGAGATTCGGTGAGAAGTCCACATGAGCTCTGTTCAGGAAAGCTTCAATGCTAACTTGGGAAGTAGCATTCATTCTCTTCGGAAGTCGGCCACAGTGATTTGTGGTGCCTCACTGAAGGAGCACAGGAACTTCAGCTCCATGATTGTCACCATTAAATGGGGGACAACTGGCCTTACATCACTATTGTTTTTATATAAGCAACAAACCTGTGAGTGACCACACTTTGCATTTAAATGTAAAACAGACCACATGTCAGCAAGAATAAAGAAAGAGAGCCACATCTAAGTACACATTGGCACGTTGCTTCTCACTAGTTCTCTATTTAAGTTACAAAATCTCTTTTACCCTCCTTGCTTCCACTGACAGGTAACCACAAATTATTTTCAAATCAACATCTCTGCTCTCCCAAAATGTATTATTTAGGTTCAGATAAAAATTTAATTTATGCTATTATTTTCCACTAATTATTTGAGTGTTCACAGTCTGTCTGTGTAAAACACTATGAAGTAACATGAAGCCTCAATCTTCTCTGCCATTTCTGACTATCTCTGAGAAGGATGTTGCACTTATATTTATGAAGGTGTTTTTCTTTAATACTACTTGTGTCTATTTCAATCAACCTTTCTGGTAATCAAATATTATATTAAAATAGTGATTATCACCTGAACAGTTTATATATCAAAGAGATAAAGTCCAACTTTATCCAGAAAAGAACTTCCTTTAGGGCCATAAATACCCTACTACTTCAGAAAGAGCATATATCAAGGAAATAATCCTTAGTAATTAATATAAAATGATAGTTATATTTAGAGCCAGCTACATTGCTTTGAAATCCAGTATTCACACAGCATCCCACTCTTAGAAGTGTCTTATGCTTGGTTTAATATTTGACTGTTACGATCTTGAAACTTGAAATTTTTAATAGAAGGCCACCCATCTTCATTTTGTGCTAAACCTTGAAAATTATGTAGTCAGCCCTTATTATATTTTATGATATATTATATTTTTATTTCCATTTTAATGTATGTTCAAAGTATCCAGCATGAACCAGTTATACAGTTAATTTACCCCAAGTATGGGGGGGTGAAGTTTTTTGTTTGTTTGTTTGTTTGCTCATTTGTTTTTAGTGGAGATAAAAAGAGCTTTTTTTTTCATATTCCCCATGTTTATATTTAAATTGATAAAGAAGGAATTGAATTGGTATTTGGATAAAGAATCCATCACCAAAAAATTGTTACAAAACAATTTAATTAATTGTCAATGGAAATAATTATATAATACTAAACTATATTATCAAGTTGTCCATAGAAAATATTGTATTTATGTAATTCTTATAAATAAGAATTGCTATATATATATATATATATATATATATATATATATATATATATGATATAGCCTTAAAGGCCTTAACCTACATTCGTGGAAGTTGGATACAAAATCATATAAGTTAAAGAAATCCATGTAGAAGTTAAAATATTCAGGAAATGCATACAGGGAAATGATCATAAAATGCAATAAAACATTATGATTAGACATTTGCCAATGTCTGGACAGCGTTGCTAATTGGGGAGACACTAACATTCCTCTCTTTTTCTTCTTCCTCCTCTTCCTCCTCCTCCTCCTCCTCCTCCTCCTCTTCTTCTTCTAATTGCACAAACCAGCACACTCTTGTGGGCAGCGGCTTTCATTGTAGACCTGCAAGCACCCTGCCGCTCCCAAGGTGAAGGATGGCTGTGAGCTGCCAAGCTCCTATCACAGCTTTTCATGTTCATGCCTCTTCCATATTTCTAAATCAGCTCATCCCATTGCTTTAGCATTCTGCTACACTCAGCAGCCACAGAAAAATGGGAATGAGAGGAACTAAAGTAAAGTTAGAGGTGACTAAACTTTAATGTCTACTGCTTAATATCTCATTAGTCCTGCCCTGGATTCATGCAGGCATGGGTACATGGGCCAAAACTTGTCTATGCAATGGTTAAGATATTCTCCTGTGTTTAAAGTTTCAAGAATAGATGAAGAAGAGCCCCCAGAACCCCTTCCAGGCCTACTCTAGTATTTATTATTGAATTCATAAAATGGTGCCCTTCAAAGTAAAATCACCTCATAGCAGAGGAAGATGAAACATTGATTTAAAATGTGGAAGACGGCACATCGGGGAGCAGCATATATTAAAATAATATGGAATTTTAGAGCTGTCAGCAGGACACTGTTCTTTTCAGGTGTCTCATAAACGAAAGTTGATAGCAAGGTTAATACAAATTTCAGACATTGAGGGCTTTAATGAATAAACATATTCATGGGCATTGGATTAAAAATTAGACAGCATTTAAAGTATCTTTACTTCTAGTTTGTATGTGTACCTTAACATAGAATGTGCTTATACCTCATTTTATCATCAACACTATAAGCATTTGGGAGATGTACTAATCGGAGTTGCTTAAAGAATGAAACTTTTTAAAAATATATTTTTATTAATTTCAGAGAGGAAGGGAGAGGGAAAGAGAGATAGAAACATCAATGATAAGAAAGAATCATTGATTGGCTACCTGATGCTTGCCTCCTACTGGGGATCGAGCCCACAACCTGGCATGTGCCCTTGACTAGAATCAAACCTGGAACCCTTCACTTCACAGGTAGACACTCTGTCCCCTGAGCCAAATGGGCTAGGGCAAAGAATGAAATTTTTTGTTTGTTTAGTAATTGAGGATATTGTATATGTAGTATTTATGACAATTAATGATTTCCTTTACAGTGAAAGCTTAAGATCTTAAATAATAAGCAGGTATCAATGTATAGGTGAATTTGCAAAGCATCTTTGCTGGTAGACATTTGTTGAAGCTTCCTAAATCTGTTTTCCAACCTATAAAATTACAGGTTGGCCAAGAGGTATCACTTCCATCTAAATTGTTATGCAAATCTATGGTAAAACCAGAGAAAGAGTTCATTTTCCATCATCTTTGAGATGCACAATTTCATTGCTTTACCTTTCATTCACTTGCTCATGTAGCCAACAATTTTACCTAGCTACTGCCTAACACTGTTCTTAGCTCTGGAGAATTGATGACAAGGCAGGTGGGGTGAGAGGAGGGAGGAAAGACACTTTCTGACCTTCGTTTAGCTTAGAGTGAAATGAGCGAAACAGACAATTATATAAAAACTAGAGGTCTAGTGCATGAAAATTGTTCATGGAAGAGGGGCCGCTGAGCCTGGCCTGTGCCCTCTCGTAATCTGGGACTCCTCAGTTATCTGGGCCTCCCTCTGTGGATGCCAGCCTCATAGCCTTGGCTTCCGTCTCTGGGGAGATAGATCTTGGAGCTCCAAGACCTATCACTGTGCAGAGGGAGACCCCACCCACCTGCTGCAGCACCACTGGCCTGGTAGCCTGGACTCCCCTTTTTGGGGTAATTGTCCCACTGGCCAGTGGCCTGGGCTTTTTTCTGTGGAGTGATCAATTGCAGAGCCCCCCTTCCCCCTCCCCCCCGTTGATCACCCCACAGAGGGTGGCCAATCATGGGGCAATGGCAGAGCCCCCAACCAATTGCATCACACCCGCCTTGGCTGACCTGGCACCAGTGAATGTAATAATGTGGTTGTCCGGAAGGTCAGCCGGATGATTGTTCTGCTGTTTAGTCATTTGGTCAGTTTGCACATTACGCTTTTATTATTATAGATTACAGAACTAAACAGCCTTGAAACTGTGGTGAATAGCTCAATGAAGGATTACATGGCGTTAGGAATTGCACATTGTATCAAGTCAATAAAAACAAGGACAGCTTCCCTGTAGTTTTCATGACGAAGCTCAGATATAAGATCAGAGGCAGAATTAATGATAAGAGGTTAGAGTCAGGAATAGGGAAGAACAAAATCTTGATTGATAGTAGGACTTAATAAAAGATAAAATATACAAATTTATTGTTTTAACAGTGGAATCATGGTGTTTGACTTACTGGCTTTAAACAAAGATAGTTTATGGAAGTATTTCTGTGGACCCATAAGTTTAAAAATTGCTCTTCTCACTTTTGTTTCCTTTCATCTAATTTTTAATTTTTTAGCATGTTGAGGGGTTGATACTAAAACACCACTTATTCATTTTAGCACTAGCCAAAAATGCTATTAATGCTATTATTTTAAGTTGATGATTATACAATAAGTCAGCTTTACTTTGATTTTTCATGGTTCCTGTGTTTCATACAAAGGGAAAAACACTTACATCTGATATGGCCATCAACACTATAAATAGTTGAAACTACATTAATTGTAATCCTTATTAAAGAATATAGTTTGGGAGTGATTGAAAAAAATATATATATAGTGTTTACCTTATCCTATATAATAAGAAGCTACTTTGCAAATTGACCAAACAGCAGAATGACTGGTCGCTGTGATGTGCACTGACCACCAAGCTCATGGCTGGCAAGTGCAGCAGTGGTGGTGGGGAGAGGGCCTAAGCCATCAGTCAGGCATCCCCTATGGGCTCCCAGACTGTGAGAGGGCTCAGCCTGGGCTGAGGAACACACCTCCCTCTCCCCAGTGCATGAATTTCATGCCCCGGGGTACTAGTAATTCAATAACTTCTTTCATAGCAAATTCTCACTTTCTAACAACAGCACACAGAAAGCTTGCTATGAATTTGCTCATATTTTTTCATTTGGGTGCTGATCTAATGATTTAGAGTCATCGCTCTGTCCTTATAAAAATTAACATATTTTACATTTTACTCTGAAAGAAGTTTTAGCAACAGCAGATTTCCAATTTCAATATTTAAATTAAGAATGGAATAGCCATCATAATATTTATTAACTCCAGTGAAAAACAAATACACAGGAAACTTTTCTCTATAAAAATTAGAACCACATATCAATCTTTATGAATTTTAAAAACTTATAAAATTAACAGAGAGATTCTGATTATGTGGGTAGATAATGGTCGTGCAATAATGAATTCCACAGAATGACAGCTAGTGATATCTGTAAGTGGCCTTTGGTAGAAGAAAGAAAACATACTGCTCAAATCAATACCCAGATAGTCTGTAATGTAAAGATTAGGATCAGAATATTTAAAATTTAATACTTTGCCACTGCATATAGCACTTTGCAAGTCAATATCTTTGGAAACCTGATCCATTTCCCTTCTTTGAAAGCATTATATATGTAAGGTTTTTAAATTATTTATCTAGTCCATGTGATTAAAAATGGAAAAAGTTAGTCCATCCATTATCTTCTGCAGCCACTGTCTGGATGTTAACCTCCTCCTCCCCCCTGAAGTACTTGATCCCCCCCCCCTGCTTCCTATCCTGTAAAGAAAATGCAATAGAAATATTAAGAGCGAAAAAGAAAACCTCATCAACACACTAACAGAGGATGTTGCTAATTAAACAATGGGCAAAGGTAGCTGTGTGTGAACATCATATTCAAATATTTTTACTCAACTGTATTACTTTCAGATCTGATCATCAAAGATATGACATATTTACATGGCAAGAAAGCATATTATTTATCTTTTCCTGGTCAGTTGCGGTTGGGGACTTGATCTGTTTATCTTTTTAAAAACTCATTCTCAGAGTTATTTCAAAGTCTACTCTTTGAGAATTAGAACATTTTCAGTTAAATTGCTTTTAATCTTTCAGATCCAAGAATTGCACTTGGGGGAATAGAAGGCTTATATTTAAATAAAGTGGGACATTGTTATAAGTACAACCAATGGACACAAAACTCTGGGGAGGAAAGGCATATACAGGAGGTGGGGGGTGGCAATGGTAAGATATGTAAACATATAATAATTTAATAAAAATATTAAAAATAAAATAAAAATAAACATCAAATATACTGTAATCTCTCATAGCAGTTCAGTTTTATGGTCATCAATTTTCTTGTTTTTAAAGGTTTTTACTTTTTCTTATGCATTTTCTTCAGATTTTGCTGAGATCAAAATTGCTGGTTTTCCAAGTGTGCTAATCAGGATTGATTATGACATATGACTTTTTTTTGTAGTGTCTTTTTTTTTTAAGATTTTTCTCTTTTTTACTTATTCTATTGTGTACATGTGCCACTACATTTTACAAAATTTATCTTTATTATCTTTAAAATAAATCTTTATTGTTCATATTAGAAATGTTCTTCATCTCCCCCCCTCCATTACTCCCCTCCACCAAGTTTCCATCCCACTTTCTGCCTTTCCCCATCCCCCATTGTCCTCATCCATAGGTGCAGTTTATGTTCAGTCTCTTCCAGCCCCCCCACCCCCGCTCCCCATTTCCCTGAGAATCATCATCTGGATAATGTCCACTTTATATTTTAGTTGTATTTTTTGAAATTGTTGAATGAAACTGCAGTTAGACATTTACCTATGCTTCCATCTTGGTTTTTCTCTCGACATATGACTTTTTAATTATTTCTTTTGACAATTTATACTATTAAGAGTAAAATAGGTTTGTTTTACTATCTTAACACAGCTTTTATTTTGCCCTACTTCAGTAAATTTTTTATTTTCAATTTAACATGGAAATGTTAAAAATATCTGAATACTATGAAATATGATATATCTAAACTATCAAATAAATCTAGCAATATTTAAATATGAGAAATAGAACCTTAGACAGGAGACTGGAAAGAACCTTGAAAGGGATCTTGGAAAGAACTCCCTTAGATCATTCCATAGAAATTCTCTTTTCATTCAATGGAAATCCCATCATGCCTCTTGGTTCTCAGGAACATTAAATTGTTTTAAATATATATTTTTTTATTGATTTCAGAGAGGGAGGGAGAAGAAGAGAGATACAGAAACATCCACGATGAGACAGAATCATTGATCAGCTGGCTCCTGCATGCCCACTATAGGGATTGAGCCTGCAACCTGAGCATGTGCCCTTGATGGGAATTGAACCCAGGACTATTCAGTCTGCAGGCTGAAGTTCTATCCACAGAGCCAAACTGATGAGGGCCATTGAAATTTTTATAGCTTCAATGCATTGGTCAAAATGGATAGCAGTTCTTTCTCAGGTTAAGCCCAAAGTGGCTCTCAAATTAACATGTATCCTTCTACTTTATCTGAAACAAAATAAGTACAAGATTGGGAAGAGGACCCAAGCTAGGATTCTGTTGTTTCCCTTTGTTATGAGCAGAGTACATCAGAGCACATTGAGTTATTTGTTTTACTTCTTTGTAGCATTGCGTTCAAAGGAAAGTATTTTTTGGAACTGAATTTTTGGCACAAAACAGAGAAAATCCTACTGATATCAAGCCAATAGACAGAATCTTCAAAGGCTTTTACTATTTATTTTGTTTATCCTAAATCTTATTCAGTTAAAAATGGTCATTTTATCTCTTTCTGTTGTTCTAGAAATCAGATTTTGGCTAAGACTAGAAGAATAAATGGATGCCTCCAACATTGTCATGTTGTCATGATTCATAAAATCATGTATGGTGAGAACAGATATTTATATCCGTTGTCTTTGTTACGTATTTAGTTCCATAATCCTCCAATTCTTCTCACACCTTTCTGTAAGGGATTCTTTTCTTTTTTTAATTTATCTTTATTGTTGAAAGTATTACAGATGTCCCCTTTGTTATTGTTTTTCTCCCCCACAGACTTCCTTCACCCTGCATCCACTCCTCTCAGGCCTTCACCACTCTACTCTCTTTGTCCGCGGGCTACCCATACTGTGTATGCATATAAGTTATCTACTTCATCAGTCTCTCTCTCACAAACCAACTCTGCAATGTGTAAGTTTGTTCTGTGCTTCTATATCTCTGGATCTATTTTGTTCATCAGTTTATTTTGTTTATTAGATTCTACATGTGAGTGAGATCATGTGTTCTTTTCAATTATCTTTCTACTGCAATAGCAGATTACTTCCAGAATGTGTATTTTTGAAGACAATATCATGACTGAACATACAGCAGCCTGATAGCATGGCACGTATGTCTCTATAACATAAGCACAATTGTACCTAAAAAAGAACTTTAAAGAAAGATTTAGATATAAGCTTACAATTTACTAGTGATAGAAAAATATTATTAGTTAACCTGAATGTTTCACTTCTGGTCTTGTTGAACTTTTTAGACTAGCTAGATTTTTCCGGATCTGTTCTAATATGTCTCACACTATTGTTATCCAGTCTGGATTGTATTGTAATATTGTATTCTCATATCTGGACCATAATTGCTCTTTGTTAAATACTTTTATTCATGGAAGACATAGCATTCAGTGTCTGTGTCTTTTTTTTTCTTTTTTTAAATATATTTTATTGATTTTTTTTCAGAGAGGAAGAGAGAGGAATAGAGTTAGAAACATGAGAGAGAATCATCAATCAGCTGCCTCTGCACACCCCCCACCGGGGGTGTGCCCGCAACCAGTACATGCCCTTGACTGGAATAGAACCCAGGACCCTTCAGTCCATAGGCCGATGCTCTATCTCCTGAGCCAAACCGGTTTCAGCAAGTGTCTGTGTCTTAGTATCCACGCTGTCCAATTACCATAGGATCCACCAGCCTCTACATACAATGAGATCACAATAACATTTGAAGTTTGATGACTTTTTGTCTTTAATTCCTGGTCACCTTTCAAAATTCTCCAACATGATTAAAAACAATAAGGGCTAACATGTATTGAGTTACTTTAGTTATACGTGCATGACACTGTGCTAAGCGCCTTACACACATTTTTGAATTTAACATTCATTTCAAGTCCAAGAGGTATGTAGTTCATTTCCCTCTGTTTAGAAATAAGTAAGCAGTCCTAGCAGGTTATGCTCAGTGGATAGAGCGTTGGCCTGCGGACTGAAAGGTCCCAGGTTCGAATCCAGTCAAGGGCATATACCTTGGTTTTGGGCACATCCCCAGTAGGAGTTGTAAGAGGCAGCTGATTGATGTTTCTCTCTCATCAATGTTTCTAACTCTATTCCTCTTCCTTCCTCTCTGTAAAAAATCAATAAAATATATTTTTAAAAGACAAAGATTCATAAATAAGTAAGCAGAGGCCAAGAAAATTTAAATAATAAGCTTACATTTTGTAAGAATATTTGGTAAATGAAAAGGTTCTCTACATCTTGGAAGCCTGTGTTCTTAAACTCTTACATTTTCTGGAAATGCTTCACATTTACTTACCAATAGTCCTTTAACATTCCACTTCTCTTATCTATTTGCAAAACATCATTTGGATGTAGGTAGAAGCCACGTTGCAGCTGTTTATCAGCGTCCTCTGTGAGAAGCTACCTTGCTCACCACTTAGGTGTCATGGAGCCCAAAGGCTCTTGTATTGCCATAAGACTCTGGATTCCTTTATTTCTTCCTTGTTTAATTGCAGCTATGTTACTTGCTTTCTAATTTGAGTATCTTCTATTTGCCTGCCAGCTTATTCTGTGTTCTTATGATCAGGCTTTTGTTCCTGCTCTCATCACTGGAGGGCTATTTCATTAGTCAAAGACTCTTGTTCATAAGAGTGCTAAAGTATAATTTTTAATAAAGTTAAAAATATGACTCTCCTAACAATGTAAAATGAGCATGTCAGAGTTTTATTTAACAGTAATGAAAGAACAAGTAAGTTATTAATGCTGGCTTGAAGAAGAATTTTAGATATTGGGATTTTTATAGTATTTCAGTTAAAGAAATGTGGAAAGAATTTTTCTAATAGATGTATGACTATATGGTTGATATCTACTAGACAAGAAAAAACAATCTGTGAGTTACTTTTCCTTGTGACCAGGAACTACTTAAATGTTGTTGCTGAAGAATCATTTGCAACACTCTTAGACAGGATTATTTGCAATGCTCTTAGACAAGAATCGTGTATGCCTATATGTTTCCTAAAAATTAATCTCTAATATTACAGAATTGTAAAGTATACTAATAAATAGTACACTTGCAGTCAAACAATGGTACACATCTTAGAAAATCAGACAGTCCTACTCCCTGCACTATATTAAAAATACCCCCAACAATCTCTTTGGCTTTTTCCAAGCTTTGAATAAATTTCCATGACAAGTTTAATTGCCAGAGTGAAATATGGCTGAAATGAATCCTTTGTAGAAAGACATGGATGTCATTACAAATCCTTTATCATTCTAATGAGCATTCTTCTGTCTGACACAGGTCAGGTTTTTGTTTTATTTTTTTCTATTTTGCTATTTTATGCTCAATGGCTTGTGGTCTTTAATAGTGCTCTTGTATAAAATCTAAACTTACATAAAAACATTTTTCCATCATTCTGGGTGCCAGGGGACCTTTCTCTCTAACCAGACTTTGTAAGCAAATGATTAAGATGGGAAATATCTGGACTGAATTTTGAGTCCTTTCCTTTAGAATTTGTGTTTGTTTGTTTGTTTGTTTGTTTGTTTGTTTTGGCATGGGCTTTTAAGAATTAAAAAGAACCAACTTTGGAGAAAATGAAACTTATAATGACGCTCCACATCAAACCAATGAAAGAAATATATCAGAACAAAGATGAACAAACTGAGACTCTCAAGATACATGAACAATTCTTTTGATTAGAGTGTATGTGGAACCTAAGTCAATTTTTATTTAATTCAAAATGCTATCCATGACTTGCATGCACATTTTTTTCTAAATAGAAATATTTTATCCTTGTTTCTTGGTAACACATTGGAGTTCACAAGTATTTTTGAATGGATTAAATGCTAATACAAGCCACATAATTATTAGGGAATAGCATTTCTTATTTTCAATGAAAACTGTCTCAACTCTATTGTTTTTTCACAGAAGTATGTTAAAATGTTATTGGAGGATTGCCTGGAGTTATACGTGTTTTTGCTGTTATTTTCCCTCTTCCAATATTGGATGAGTATAACACCTTTGGGAATCTATTAAATTTTCACCAAAAATTCTGAACTATATGAAAAGAAAGTTTAACAATAAGAAAAGGAAAGAACAGTTAAATATTATGGACTTGATTTAAAATATTTATGTAGCCATTTAAAGTATTTATCAAGTGTGAATTTTAAAAAGTTGAAAAATAGTCACATCTTCTTTATTACATATGCTGTCAATGCCAATATTGAAAGTAATTATCAAGATTTCAATCTTCATTGTTGTAAACAAATTTCTCCTGGAACTATTGGGAGAAAATTCACATATTTTGCTTTCTTGCTACACATATGAACTCTCATGGCTTTAATTTGGGGTGCCAAATTAAATGTGTTTTCTTCAGACCACTTTTTGGGGCATGGAGAGAATAACTGGGAAACATGTATATTATCAACATTAAATGAACCACTCAATTTATTTTCTCTCCAATAGCGTGCACACCATGGGTCCATTCTACTTAACCAATGACTCATAATTCTATTTTTTCCCCTCAAACCTCCTTTGGAATTCTATCTTCCTAACAGAGTCTGCTGAATACTTTCACCAAGAAAGGCGAGGTATATATGACAGGATTTTAATAGTTCCAAGTGGTTGAAAAAAATAATAAGATAGAAATAGCTAACCCTTTCTAGTTGGTGGTTGAGAGGCTAACAGAAAATGGCAGGTGGAAAAATGGTGAAAATTTTTTTTTAAAATGTATGTTAGCCCTGGACTGACCCCTGGATAAACAAGCCCAAAGACAGAGAGTAGGGAGGTAAGTATTACTATCATTCTATTTAAAAACATTGTCTAAAACTCATAAGGACCAAGGGCTCATATGATGAGAAATATATACTTGACACACCCTATTTTTGAAGTAATTTCTTATATGTACTGAACAGCATGTTCTTTTTTTCACATGTAGGTCATTGAGTTTTTGTTTTCTGTAGCTTGTATTCTAGAGTTACTCAAAGGAGAGGGAGCAATGGATAATTTAAAACAAATGTTTTAAATATTTTGGTACATTTATTATTGCTGTGACAGAAGCTTCTGAATAGAAAATGTAGAAGGTAGCCGAAACCAGTTTGGCTAGAGCCTTGGCCTGTGGACTGAAAGGTCCCGGGTTCGATTCAGTCAAGGGCATGTATCTTGGTTGCAGGCACATCCCCAATGGGGGGTGTGCAGGAGGCAGTTGACCGATGATTCTCTCTCATCGATGTTTCTCTCTATCCCTCTCTCTTCCTCTCTGTAAAAAAAAATCAATAAAACATATTTTTAATAAAGAAAATGTAGAAGATAAAATGGTCACACACACACACACACACACACACATACACGGTATCGACTCCCCTTGCCTCTATGGCACACTGGGGGATGCATTTAAGATATAAGCATTTTATGAAATATTTGATGTGCAAGATTTAGTATAGCTTTAATTTAAACTCTGGGAGATGACTACGAATAGAAACATGTATTAGTAGTAAAAACTAATAAAACAATATTAAGCTGAGGATTTGACACACACGCAGTAGTTTATCCACCTGTAGTTCAAGTGTGGAGAGCAAAGCATACTGGAGGCAATTACATGTTCAGAATGAAAGGCATTATAATTCCTGATCCTCAGCTCATTCACTTTAAGTCTCGCTCAACTGCAAATGTAACCAGAGATGTGAAACTGGTGTAACCCTGAGAGGGTGCTTTAGGAATAAATTCAGATTAATATATATATATATATATATATATATATATATATATAGATAGATAGATAGATAGATAGATAGATAGATATTTTCACATCCTCTACATAAGTGGCAACTTTCTCTCTTGCTCAGGAGCAGACTAAGAGAGAGCTCATTCACCTTTCTGTAACCCATAGACACCACACATTTGCAACACAGCTCTCCCAACCAAGATCAAAAGTAACATTTCTCCAAACCAACTTCCTTTTTTTTACAAGACATTACTGAGTTATCTGGGTGGCAGGAATTTGATAAATGTATGTTTAGAAACCCAAGTAATGGGTGATTAAGACATGGAGAATTCAGAACCTGATTTCACAGGAGGAAAATTATATATAATTTTGAAAATAAATGGATGCTCCCATAGTTCAGTGTGGAGAGATGGAACAAAAGATGTGTTTTAAATTCAGTATGAGCTTTTTGAAAGCAAATTATATTTACTTGTAAAATTATATGTAGTGTTTAATTTAGTTCTGGGCCCAAAATCATCATCATCATCATCATCTCTTCCTCCCTCCTTTTTTTGGGATGGGTCAAATTTAATTCCTTTTCAGGTTTGTAATTTAGCAGAACCCACTTAGTACAAACATCCTGAAATCTGCTCTTCCCCTCACATTCCTGAGAATCTGTCCATGTGCTACTTTCTCGCCTTGTGACCATGCACCCACAGGTTAGCCTGGATACTACAACTTCTCTGTCACGATGATATAATTTGTTTTAAAGCCCCTTTGCATTATTAGACATTATTTGTAATTGTGATTGTAAAAAGAAACATTTCAATTTTACCTTACTTGACCTCTTTGATGTTGTTTATCACATCTTCCTCCTTAAAATGGTTTGGAATCTGCAGCAGTATTTCCCAGTGATTCTAACCATCCCAGCTGACGGCTCCTTTCCAATTGCACTGATGAAGTCCTCTGGCTCTGCTCTGCTTCTTCATTTTTAAAATAAATCGCTTATTTTTGGAATAGATAATACTTGTATATACTATAGAATTTAAAGGTCAAAAGAATAAATGGATGAAATAAGTCTCCTTTCATTCCCTGACCTCTAGTAATCTAATTTGTCTTCATGGAGCAACCACTATTAATAGTTTCTTGTTTTTTGGTTGTTGTTGTTGTTTTTTGTTTGTTTGTTTGTTGTTGTTTTTGTGTGTGTGTGTCTGTGTTTTGCAATTTATTCTATTATTTGAAAGGATCTATACATTATTTTGTCCACTAATAACATATTCTATATATTATTCTGCATCTTGTTGTTGTTTTCCCACTTAAAATATCTGCTTCATATAGTATTGCCTGCCTACCATTATATTAGAATAATCTCATCCATTGTAATTACCTCCTGTGGATTTATTTTTTTTTATTTTTTTTACTAGAAAAGTGCCACATTAAATATATTTCTGCAAACTTCATTATGTAGTTTTGCAAATATATGTCCAGAAAAAAAATTTTAGAACTTCTGAACCAAATAATTTTTAAAATATATGTTTTCATTGATTTTAGAGATAGAGAGATAAACATTGATCAGTTGCCTCCAGTATTCAACCCTGATGGAGATTAAACCAAACTGACAACCTGGCATGTGCCCTGACCAGGAATTGAATTGAACTAGAGACCTTTTGGTGCATGAGACAATGCTCAACCAATTGAGTTACACTGGCTAGGACAAATATATACATCTTTAATTTCAGGAGATAAAGTACTTTACACTTCCTGGCTGGGTAGTTCAGTTGGTTAGAGTGTCAGTCTGGTACTCCATGATTGTAGGTTTGATCCTTGGCCAGGGCCCATGGAAGAGTCAACCAATGAATGCATAAATAAGTGGAACAACAAACTTTCCTTCTCTCTCTCAAATTAAAAAAAAGTTAAAATTGCTCTCTCTAAATGCTGTGGTAACAGTGACTTTCACCAACAGTAAATGAGAATCTGCTGTACTTAATCTCTATTTCTAAATTAATATCAATGGAGTCTATATGTATCTTCAAGATTGTCATTCCCCTCACTTATACCACCACATTATATTTTATAATTTATCTTAGATTCACATTTATATATTCCAGCATACTTAAATTTCTATTACTTGATTAACCTACTTAAAATTTTGTCTATGCCTTTGTATTAAAAATAGAGAGATATATAAACAAATAAGCTTATCTTTACTCGCGTTCCCTTCTAAATTCATTCTAGTATTTCATCATTGTCAGAAATCAAAATATTAACTTTCTATTCAGTAACCTAAAAAATGTAGCCTTTTTAAGGCAGTTTCAATTTTTGCAAAAGGAGAATTCCTGGCTGGTTGTACCTGTAAGCCCAGGCACTTCCAAATCCAGGTGTTACTCTCACCAGCTTTCATCCTTCCTTGGGCTTAACTTTCCTCTGTGGTAGCTTCATTTTTAATTGCTCCTCCAATTGTGGTAGTAAAACTTTCTGGCTTATATTGCAGGAGTTTAACAAGTGTACAGATTCAGAATCTCTTTCTCTTTAGTCTAAAAAAAACAAAACAGAAAAACTCAGATTTGGGTCTTTTGGGGCTGATTGGGTTGGGTCCCTATCTCCCTGTCCATGAGCTGAATATTGTATCCTGGGAATGGCATGCCCTCATTTGTCAAGTCTGGGTCACATGCATGGTATTATGCCATGAGGAGAGCATCAGCCACACCTAAACCATATCGACTGAAAGTAGGAGACATATGATATTTTTAAGACAAAATTAGATATTATTACCTGATAAATGAGAGGATGGATGGAAGGGATCTAAAAGAGCAGAAGTTTAGAATGATGTTTTTCTTAGACTTCAACTTTTTCTTCAGCTCTCTGTTGTCTGCCTCATGTACAATATGGAATTCCTTTCATGTACCACTTTGGTTCGAGAACTCCCCATTGGCCTGACCAAAACTTTGTTAAAACTGTACTATTGGTACTATTGTCTGAGACCCTTTCTCCAATCCCCTTTTCCCTTTAAATCTCTCCATAGTCTTTTCCCCATTAAATTTCTTGCACATCGAATCCTCTCTTGACCTATACTTCTCTGAGGAACTGATACAGGAATATTCCAGTTTCCTTTCTGATGACATAAGCCTGGTAGGTAGACTGCATGCTAGGAGAGGTACTGGCAGTTTCACAGATGTTCATTTTATCCCCCTCTCCTCATTTCATCTCATATCTACCTTTCCCATCACTCTCAGGACTGCCTTGTGTTCTAAATGTGAACTTCTTCATAGCATCAAGCCTCCAGCTTTCTACAAAAGTGGGGGAAGAACAGTGGTCTCACTGTGAGCCAGAGTGGAGACCAGGGGTCTAAGAACATCTCATTTAGAGATTCTACCAATTTCCATGCACCACATATTGGTTTATGTATTGATATTCAGATTACTTCTTTTTGCTCATCTCTATTCTTTTTTTAAAATATATTGTATTGATTTTTACAGAGAGGAAGGGAGAGGGATAGAGAGCTAGAAACATCGATGAGAGAGAAACATATATAGGATGTTTGACATAATAAAGAAAAGACAGGATTTAAAGAAATGCTTGCCATCTTCAAATAATTGGAAGATTATGTGTAGAAGAGTCCATTGGTTGGTTACAGAGCTCAGAAATAGAACTACTACATAGGAGCTTCAGGGGACAGTTTAATCCTGATATAAAAACAAACAACAATAGCAAAACAAATAAACAAAAACACCTTGCAATTGATGTGGCTCTTAAAATGGAATTGACTGACTCAGAATGAATCTCCCATCAACAGAAGGAAATACCAAGGCAGACAAACTTTTCACAGGGTGTATTTTCTGTGTTTTTGTGTGTGGGCACAAAAGAGGATATAGTAATACAGCAGATGAAAGTTGGACCACACACACTGGAGGGTTACCACTCTCGATTCTCTCTAAATCTAACTTCAATTGCTGCCCTACTTTAATTCATGACCTCACTCGCCTCTTGGGAAAGAATGTTTTATTTTTATTTTATTTTTTTTATTGTTTAAAGTATTACATATAGTGTTACATGTGTCTCTTTTTTCCCACATTGACCTTCCCCCACTCTACCTCCCCCCCAGCACATCATGCCCTCATAACCCTAGTGTCTATTGGTTATGCTTATATGCATGCATCAAGTCTTTTAGTTGATCTCTTACACACACACACACACACACACACACACACACACACACACACACACACACCCTGCCTTCCAATGAAGTTTGACAGTCTGTTTGATGCTTCTCTGTCTCTGTATCTATCTTTGTTCATCAGTTTGTATACCTTTCTTTGCTAGCAGCGTAGGTAAGTCTCTTACCTGAGGCTTGCTATCTGGATGGGCTGAATGTTGCTCTTTGCTTTATTTTCAAGTGAAATATGTCGTAGATTTGTAAATGCAGTCAGAGGCACAGCAGTGGACAATGAAATTATTGTTTAGAAATTAAATAAAAGTAGAGATGACAACCACTGATCTTTCAGAGCAGTTATTATTATGTGTTATTATTAGCAACATCATGTGGTGACATTTTAGGCTCTAAATCCCCAGAAATATATCCCAGATCATGGACATCCAGATGGTAGGGGAAAAATGTAGAAATGCTACTGCCTGGCTTCACTTGAGATATATTTTTTAATGAAATAAGTCTGATAATTTTGTACTGGATAGTGGAAATTGATTTATCTCTATTCCTAAGGGTCAAAGGGTTAATACTGGGACTCTTCTATAAATGTAGATATCTGCTACCACAAACACTGTTCAAATGTGCTGAGGAATATATATGACTCTTTAAGCTGTGTGAAATCCATCATATGCCCAGTCAGTGTGGCTCAGTGGTGAGGGTCAACCTATGAACCAAGAGGTCATGGCTCCATTCCTGGTCAGGGCATATGCCCAGGTTGCAGGCTCCATCTCCAGTGTGTGGTGTGAAGGATATTTTAAAAATCTGTCACACTATTAGTGACTTACAGTGTGAATATATAGAAGAATATGTCATAGTTCCTTGGTTTAGTCGGCATGGGCCCTTTAAACTCAGCTGAATAGAGTGAAAACTTGAGGGGTTTGGCCTCACCCCCAAGTATAAGAGGCTTTTCTGTACATATAAAATTCCAGACTTTTGGAAGAGGTTTTGTTTTTGGAACTTCAACATCCACTGACCTTCACTGTATGGAAGCAGCAGAGGCAGCAGAGTGTAGTCATTAGGAAAAGTAATAAAAGAAAGTTACTAATGTCAAATGGGAATTTTGTTGGGCTGTTGTGGAAATTCTCCCAAACAGTGATTGAAAATTAGGTGATTTACTTTAGCCACAAAATAAAAATTTTCATCTAGGGGTTGATGAGTAAGATGGTAGTTCCAAGATGCAATATCATCTGTTCAATCATCCTTAGCATGTAGTTGTGCCTCCCTGTTATCACAGTTGGCTGCTTTCTCCCCACTCAAGCGAGAAGTGGAAGACCAAAGGGAAAAGGGCACATGCTGTTTCTGCCATCCATTCAAACCCTGCAGAACAACTTGCTTTCACTTCCTATTCCATGTCAGACACCCCCTCTTACCAGGAGTCTGGGAAACTGAGTTTTAGTTAATACAATACTATCAAATCAGATTTTTGTTGTTGACATGTATGATATAGAAGAGGCAAACGGATGTTGGGAAGGTATGTAGTAATCTCAGACAAGGTGTATAAAAATGGATTTCATGCTAAACTACCTATTTCCACATACATTATCATGTTTAATTCTCAAAACAAAATTATTCAGGAGCCATAAATTGTAGCCCTGTTTCCAGATGTGGCCATAACATTTAGTAAGTCCCAGTGCTGGGAATAGAGTCTAGATACCACATTGTTTTCCTGGCAATGCTGGCTCTTATTAGGTACCAGGTCATTAAATTACTGGGCTTAATCCTCATCATTTAAATCTTCTGCTGCTGAACTTAAATATAGCTATGTGTACATCATAAAAAGTGATCTGTCCAGCAGACAGAACAATTAACACAGATGCTGGAAACCTAGGGTCTTATACTTACTTAGTTCCATTTCTGCCAACATGCCATTGAACTTCTTTAGTCCTGGAATGTCCTCCTTTGTTCAACAGAAAAGGTAAGCTGACCCTCATATCTGACCCTGTTCTTGTAAGGATAAAATTAGACAATAGATGTGAAAGCAGTTTTTGGAAGTGGAAGTGCTTGCTATACAAATACAGGAATTATTATTATTGATCCAGTAGCCCAAAGCGGCAATCTACCCGACACTCTATCAGAGGCTTAATTGAGCAGTCTCAGCGCAGCCATCTAGGCTGACAGCAGCTGAAGACGGATTCTCTTCCTTGGCAGAGTGCACGATCCAGACGAATGCATTTTCCTTCTCTGGTGCATGCCTGTGAGGGAGGATGGGGTATCAGCATCTTCTGGAAAATATATGTAAAAATCAGGCTTAAAAAATGAAATGAGATATTAATTCTTACTCATTGAAGGTTATTTGTGTAAAGAGTATTGGAATATATATATATTCCACCTAAATAAAAGAGAGTAGATGATTCAATTTTTTTTAAATTCTTTATTGTTGAAAGTATTACATGTCTCCTCCCCCCGTCCCCACTGACCTCTCCCAGCCCACTCCTGCTCCCAGCACAGACCCTCACCCTCTTATTGTCTGTGTCCATTGGTTGTGTTTATAGCCATGTATACAAGTCTTTGGTTGATTACAACCAATTACTTATTTATTAAGTAACATCAATAATTATTTATTAAGTGGTCACTATGTCTCAGACATTGTACTGGTGTCTGGGAGCACAAGTGGAAACAAGAAAAATATGGTTTTTACCTTCATGGATTTTCTAATTTCTCATGGAAAAAATAATATTAAACAGTCAATTAAACACATCATGTTTTATTAGGTAACTCATGTCACAAATCAGTGCAAAGTGATGTAAGGAAGCAAAAGAAAGAGAAGCACAATGAAAACTTTCTATATATATGGAGTGAAGGCACACACACACACCACTTTACTTTATTTTCTATTGTTAAGAAAGGCAAACAGTTTTCTGTACCGTGTTTATATGTAGCTCTTTATTTAACTAACTTCTCAAAAAATTTTTTGCATCCTTAGTTGTATAGTCTATAATGTCTTTTAATTGTCATGATTAAAACAGGTAATACCTCAGACTGTTTTATCCACGTATAGATATATTCTAACTTTGAAATAACCATCTTGATTCCTCCCCCCGCTTCTCTCTCTCTCTCTCTCTCCCTCCCCATCCCCTCTCTGCTTCCCTCCCCTGCCCCTCTCCTTCTCTTTATAAGGAGCAACTTTACATATATGCAATATGAAGACATATTTAAAAGAGTTAAAATATAGCTTTTATATACTGAAAGAACTATTATAAGAGGAATTAAACCTAGGTAATATAGCCCTTAGTGAGTAGAACTAGGTTAAATTATAGGGAGGGAAATTTTGACTTGATATACAATTGATACTTCTATGTCAGAAACATCTAATGTTGGAATAAATTGTGTGAGGTGAGGCACTGAGCGCTCAGTGATTGGACATGTTAAAACTTAAATGCACAACCATTTGAAATACATTTTGTAGAGATTTAAGAATAGATCTAAGTCTTTTGAGATGCTTTTCAGCTTTGAAGATTCTGATATCTATATAGAAATACAATCTACTTGAAATGTATATATATATATATATATATATATATATATATATATATATATATATATAGAGAGAGAGAGAGAGAGAGAGAGAGAGAGAGAGAGAGAGAGACTATCTACCTGAAGATTGGTAGATAGGTCAAAAGTCTTTTCGGAGAAAATAGTATCTAATAATGTCTAAGTTTTAAATGATTTAAAAAGTTCTTTGTGTAAAGGGGATTGCAGGAAGAGAGATATATTCCTGCATAAATGAAGAGTAAAATATAGTCTGTCTCTCTCTCTCTGTCTCTCTCTCTCTCTCTCTCTCTCTCTCTCTCACACACACACACACACACACACACACACACACACACACACACACACACACCCTCCCCATGGAAAATAAAATTATAAGATTGGAAAGACAAACTGGAGCCAGACAGTAAGTGGGGAGAAGATATAACCTATGTTAGAGTTAAGAGAATTAGAAAGCCTTTTTAGAATTTCAAGCAGGGCAGTGAAATAATCATATGTTTAGAAACTCCTTTAGGCTATATTTTAGAGAATGGATTAGAAGGCAAAAGTGGCAACAGGAAGACAGAACTATTTCAGCCTCTACATATGACCTAGTAACTAGTTCCTAGTTCTAAAGCCACATCCACATCTATAGGTATTTGATACAGCAGCATTTTCACTTTTTAGTCATTTATTATCTTAGTCATCTCAGATTGCCATGGCAATATACAATGTTCTAAGTGGCCTAAGAAACAGACTTTTTATTTTATAGAGTTCTGGACGCCAGAAAACCTAAATCAAGGAGCAGATAGATTTGGTTCTCGGTGAGAGGCTTCTTCTTGGGAAACAAACTGCTACCTTTCTCTGCCAGAGAGAGAAAGCTTTGGCATCTCTTCTTCAAGATGCACTAATCCCATCACAGGGCTCCACCCTTATGACCTCATTTAAACTTAACCACTTCCTAAAGGATTTATCTCCTTATTCCATCACATTAGGAATTAAGGCTTCAAAATAAGAATTGGGGGTAGGGGAACAATTATCAATTCTATAACAATATAGTGTGATTAAGGAGTTTGAAGGTTATCTAAGGGAAATGTGGACCTAGTTGATCATTTCAAGCAGGCCAGGAAATAATCAGATTCATATTTTGAAAAGCTCATACAGGCTATATTTCATAGAATATGTTAAAATGGGCTAAACCAGGGATAGGACAACCCCTTAGTGATTAAGATAATACATAATTCAAGTAAGAAATGCCATTGAGATAGACTAGGTCAGGATAATGGCTGTGAAGATAAAAACTGTATCAGTTTTAGAAATATTCAAGAGGTCAACCCAATATCACTTTGCTATGGCTTCTGGCTTGAGAGGCTAATAGCTAACAATATCTTTTATTGAAATTTGGGTTACATGGATAGGAGCTGTTTTGTCCTTCCAAATGGAAATCTATATGTTCCTTTGGTTTATATTGTAGTTGAAGATCTTGCAGGGCATCTGCATGGAGATGCTGAGGATATAATTGGATATTTAGCTCTCAGAATCTAGAGAAAGAAAATAATTCATCACTCAATTGACATCGCTCAATATCCATGCTTGAAACATAGACATCAATAATAGAGTTTTAACGTTTATTGTACAGTGAGTTGTTATTGAAGACTTTATTTAAATAGCAGGAAAAGGCTCTTTGACAGTTGTTAGCCTCAGTTTTCCTCCATTGTTCATCATTTTATAAGTGAAGGAAAACTGAAGTGAATGGATGTAATATAAACTAACAGAAGTTAGTGAAGAACTTAAACTCACTTCTTCAGGTTGCCCTGTCGATGTCCTAGAAGTACTTTGTTGTTTTAGGACCTCAGGTTTACCAGATACTAAACAAAGGTAGGGTGTCTCTTTCAATTGAAGACTCTATAAATTGATAGCTACATAAACATTGCCTCGATGCATCCTAAACTTGCATAAAAACAGGATATCAGTACATCAATATTTATAGGTCATTTAGTTTCATCTATAAGCCCAGCCTACAGGACAAAGTTAACTTTTTTTTCCACCTTAGGAAGCTTTGAGGAAGAGTGATGACTAATATTTCTGTACTGTCAGCACAATATCAGACTATTTTAAGGAAGTGAAGGCCATTGCACAATGAGAATAGGATCCATTTATTTTACTCACCATAGGAATACAAAACTTTTCTACACTTAAAATGGGATTCTGGACTTTTTAAAAAAGGATTTTTGTTTTTTCTTGAAAAACACACACATATATTTACATATATTATATTTACAAGCAAAAATATGTTTCAAAAAAAAAATATATATATATAAGTTTCCATTACAGAATATTATTTGGTACCTTAATAATTATCTGCTTCTTAAGAAAATCAAGTTTTACATTATGTGAAGAAATAAACTGAGCTGAAAATTAAGATTCTCAAAACAAAATAATCACAAAAGTCTATGTTTTGGTCATTGGTGTCTACACTTGTTCCAAAAGGATGTATTACCACTATTTAATATATCTAAAATTTAATAATTTTATGCCAAATTTAAAATTAATCTGCTTGCATGACTTGTTCCTGAATTGTGTGCTGATTTTGACTGGCCTGTACTTTGGCTCAGTAGTCAGTGGGGGTAAAATGTATATTTAACTCTATTAAATAAAGATGAAACTATCACTCACAACACAGGTTGATGTTTGCATTAATGAGAATTTTCCCAGTCAAATCAGTGGCAGTGTTTAATTAAATACATGTCTGTTGGAAACTGGATGTTAAGATATCTACCGGATTATCTCCTTGTGATGATATTTTCTCACCTAATAGAGGTAGTGTTAAACATAATGCTGGAAATGAATGTGGAATTACCCTTTTCTCTTTGGAAAATGACACATTTGTTTATTACAGTTAAGTGACCTCAGCTTGAAAACTTAAGCTGACTCTAAACTGGTATTGGGTTATTTATGGAATACCAGGGTTAGGGCCAGCAGTGTTCTAATTTGTTTGTTTCAGATGATATGTGTTAGCCAAAAGGATCTCTTCACAAATCAACTGCAGGTAATTTACTTGGGAGATCTAGGACAGTATGGAAAATTTATTATGGAGTCAATCATTTTCAATACCAGGTGGGAATGGAATAAAATGACAGAAATCTTTGCTATAGTTATTATGAATTTAATCTTATCTCCATAATGGTGGGGTTATGTAATGCAAAAGATTCACAAACTATGAACTCAATCTTTACATTTATAAAACGTATTTAAAACAAAACTTTATTCTTAGAAACAAGTAAATATATAAACAATAAACAGTAAAAATATCCTACTAAAAACATTTTTAAAAATATTCTACTAAAAAACATTTCAAACAGTAAACAAATATTCTACTAAAAACAACTAGATCATGCTGATCTAGTGATATATATATATATATATATATATATATATATATATATAATTAAAATAAAATTTAAAATATAAAAATAGCTAAAAAATGAGAACTATGTAAAATATTTCATTGTATGTATAACTCTTTTAAAACATCCATGGAAGAATAAACTGAAATAAACCCATAAATAGCCAGAGAACAATAAGAGCATGCAAAACAACTAAACAGAGTCTTGGCAGGATGAAGAATGAAGACTCATAAGTACACACAGTGGACTTCATCACTTGCTGGCCCTCAGATTGCTTTGGACACTCCTGTGCAACAATAAATAAAAAGCTTACAGATGTGACACTCTCAATGGATATTGATAGAAAAATCCTACACTGAGAAATTCTTCCAGATGGTTACAAGGAAAAGGTACAATAATTTGATCAAATAAGAAGATTTCAATCTATTTAGCAATAGATTTCATAATGGCTTCACTTGTCTGAAATAGCCTGGAGAGTTAGAAGAGTTTACTGGCAGCTCTCAAGCTATCTATTGTTTTTCTCATGAATATCCTTTATTTATTTTTATTATCTAGAATATTATTTTGTAATATTTTTTATTTTCCAGTTACAGTTGATATACAACATTATATTAATTTTAGGTATATATGATTTAGACATTTACTTAAAAAGAGATCAGCCAATAATTCTAGATAACATACGTAGTTATTAAAACATCATCGACTGTATTCCCTAGGGCACTTTTACAGCCCTGTGACTATTTTATAACTACCATTTTTTATTTCTTAATCATTTCATCTTTTTCACCCATTCCCCAAATTCTCATCTTCCTGTCTGGCAACCATCAAAATGTTCTCCGTACCTATGAGTTTGTTTCTGTCCTACTTGTTGGTTTATTATTTTTAGATTACTCATATTGGTGAGGTAAAATGGCATTTGTCTTCCTCCGACTTACTTCACTCAGCACAATACCCACTAAGTCCCATCCATGTTACAGATGGCAAGATTTCATTTTATTTTATGGCTGAGTCACAGTCCATTATATATATTCACCATTTATGCTTATATCCATTTATCTATTTATGGGTAACTAAGTTGCTTCCATAGCTTGGCTATGTAAATAATGTAATGAACATGTAAATGAATATATATTTTTTTGATTTAGTATTTGGGTTTCTTCGGGTAAATACACTGTGGCTCTCACACTTTCTAAAAAGTCAGTCTGATAGTCTGGGACTCGGGGGGAGGGCATGAAGAGATTAACCAAAGCACTTGTATGCATATATGCATAACCCACGGACACAAACATTAGGGTGGTGAAGGCCTGGGAGGAAGATGCAGAGGGAGGGATTCAATAGGGGGGAGAGTGAGATATCTGTAATACTTTTAACAAGAAAAATAAATTTAAAAAATTAAAAATTAAAGTGTGTGTAATGTTGTGGGAAAACAAAACATTTGAAATCAGTAAATGCTACTTCCCAGTAAAAATTCACTATAATAAAAACTAAGATATAATTAAAATGGCCAAATGTCAACATCAAAACTCTGCCCAAGAAAGTATTTTTGAATAAAAGAATGAAATGTGTAAACAAAATGTGACATTTTGCCTAGAACATGAACTAGGCAAATATATGTATATTCTTTTCAAGTATATATTCACATGAAATCTCATATGTGAAAAATAAAATTCATTTGGTAATGTTTTACTTTTTATCTCATACTATTAGCCCTGTGCATGAATCCGTGCACCAGTAGCTCTCTGTGGGTCCTGGCTGCTCCGCGCCGGCTGCCCAGAGACTCTCTGTGGCCCAGAGGCCCATCTTCGGCCAGGTGCTGAATGCTTGCCTCATCACTGGGGTGATGACACAAGTGTTCCATGCCTAGGCCTGGCCAGAGGCCCATCTGCAGCTTGGAAATGCAAACAATTTTCCCTCCTTGTTCTCAGGAACTCCAATGAAGGGCTTCCTTCCTCTTTCTCAGCTAGCTTTCACCCCTGTGTCTCTGCTACTAGCCCCTCCTGTCACACTATCCGCCATCCCCTCGACCCTTTGACCACCTGGACTTTACCTTGTGTGCGAGTCAGGGGCCACTCAACTCTGCTTAGCACACCGATTCCTTCTATTTTGTACAAGTGTTCGGCACCCTCGCCTGGCCAGAAGCCCATCCACAGCCAGAGGTGGAACACTTGCCTCATTGCCAGGGCACTGAAGCAAGCATTCTGCCAGGCCACTCATGCTGCCGGCTCTCAGCAGCCAATTCCCCTCCCCCCCCCCCACTGCACCCCCGGGACTGGAGGACTCTGGTGGGGCTGAGAGGACTGGGAACCACTATCTTGTGGCTATGGGTGCCACCATCTTTGTGACAGACTGACAGTTAATTTGCATATTACCCTTTTATTATATAGAATGAGTATTAAAGTATTTGATTATAGTTGGAAATTAAACTATAGAAATGTTACATAGTTTTATTTAATCTATACCTACATCTATTAAAGTGGCAACTGTATTCAAGATTACTTCTGGTATACTAGTCAGAAGTGAAACACTTGATGCTGTTAAAATATTTACTACCATTCCTTTGATCTGAAGTCACCAAAAACATTCATGCTAATCATTCCTACTGGACAAATATCTAATTTTATACTTAAAAACTATCATGGAATTAATCATAGCTTGGGGGAAATTGAAGATTAATATAAAAGAAATCTGCATTCAATTATTAGACTGTATCAGAGCTGAATGGAAGTCAAGAAGACTAAAGCCTCTTAGCTTGGGTCAGTGAGAGGAGATACCATGCTGACATTTGGAGGTCAACAAGAAGTGTGATCAGAGAAAAGAGGTATTGAAGTTAAATTCACTGATTACAAATTAGTCAATTATCACCATAAAGGATAATTTCTGTGGAGGTTTAATCATTTTTTCCTACCACTGCCTAACAGGCTCAGGTAATACATAGTTTTACCTCTACGCATATTTTAACTATTTAAACATGGAACTATGAATTGGGGGAAGTGTTTTAGGTGGAAGATATATAATAATAGAATTTTGGATACATTTCCTAAAATGATGGGGAAAAAATCTTGATATTATTTGTCTGGATTAACAAGATAATCAGAAAATTATAGCTTTGGGTGTTAGCAAATTGTAAGTTTTGAGTTTTTATCCATGTAAAATAGAAACATTGTAAGATGGCATATGAAAAAGAGAGATTATCAGAATACAGCTTTCTACCTGTGGCTCTTTCCATGTCTTCATAGAGTTTGATCTCAATCAACTCTAGTATATCTTGCTGGCTTCCCATTTAGTTATTCTCCAAGTGATTTTTCTTTCCTGGTCCTCCATATTCTATAATCTAGTTCATCTCTAAATCATTGACAATGGCCTATATTCAGGTTTTCCTATTTTATTCTCAGGTTGTCTCTCTTGAATTATATACACTGGTGGGGGCCAGGTATTTCTGGGAACCAATACCTCTCTAGCCCATTGGAGGTCAAATGTAGATAAAGTTCTAGAATTGTTTGGAGAGGATTTCACTTTTGTGTCAGAGATGAGTTCTCTGTACTATCCTCTGAATGAAAACCTGGTTAGATGTGGGAAAATCAGGGAGAGTAAGTAGTGAAAGGTGATAATGGGTAGGATTACTTGGTAGACCACATAGAAATTTCAAAATAAAAAAATAATAATAATAAAAGAGGAAGAAATTTTGTGAGCAGAAAGTTATATTTGTAAACATAGTTATTAAAAAACACATTTGGGTTGTGAGTATCAATCATAGCTAGTTGGCATATCTTAGGCAATGTAGCCATGCCAATGAAGGCAATTTTGTTATCAAAGAGTCCCTAATAAAGAACCTTCAATGTCTTTTATTTGTAAGTAAAATTTTAATAATAAAATTGTTCAAATGAAAAATTATATTTCTTTTTAGGAGATGGTAACCCTTACTGCCGGTCTCCACACCTTTATCCAATTTGTTTTTCACACTGTATTTCCACCATGGATTAGTAAAACAGGATTTTAAGGTAAATAACCTTCAAACTCAATTAACTCTTTCTATTGTGAACTTAATATGAAAACTTTTAAATGACTGTGTGTGTGTGTGTGTGTGTGTGTGTGTGTGTGTGTGTCGGTATGTGTGTAGGGGGAAAAAAAATATGGATTCTACGACAGTTGTTACTTGAAAACTGGGGATCTCTATGGAGGTATTTTAAAATATTCAGCTGGCTGGAGGTCAGAAAGCTGTGCCGCGGGCGGCACCCAGACCTGGGCCTAGGATCGGGAGGCGGAAGCGAAGGTTAGGGAAGCAATCCTGAATCATGACTCAGCAACCACTTCGAGGGGTGACCAGCCTGCGTTTCAACCAAGACCAAAGCTGCATTTGCTGTGCCATGGAGACAGGCGTCCGCAACTACCACGTGGAGCCATTGATGGAAAGGGAACACCTGGACCATGGGCAGGTGGTCAGCGTGGGCCTGGTGGAGATGCTGCACGGCTCCCACCTGCTGGCCCTGGTGGGCGGTGGTAGCAGTCCCAAGTTCTCAGAGATCTCGGTGCTGTTCTGGGATGATGCCCGGGAGGGCAAAGACTCCAAGGATCAGCTGATCCTGGAGTTCACCTTCCCCAAGGCAGTGCTGGCTGTGCGCATGCGCCATGACAACATTGTGGTTGTGCTAAGTAACCGCATCTATGTGTACTCCTTCCCTGGCAATCCCCGGAAACTGAGTTCGACACCCGGGACAACCCAAAGCAGCTCTGTGACCTCTGCCCCAGCCTGGAGAAACAGCTGCTAGTGTTCCCAGGACACAAGTGTGGGAGTCTGCAACTTGTGGACCTGGCAAGCACAAAGCCAGGCCCTTCGTCTGCACCATTTACTATCAAAGCACATCAGAGCCATGCGGCCTGTGTGTCCCTGAACCAACCAGGCACAGTAGTGGCCTCGGCCTCCCAGAAGGGCACCCTTATTCGCCTTTTTGACACACAGTCCAAGGAAAAGCTGGTGGAACTACGCCGAGGCACTGACCCTGCCACCCTCTACTGCAACAACTTCAGCCATGACTCTTCCTTCCTGTGCGCTTCCAGTGATAAGCGCACGGTCCATATCTTTGCCCTCAAGGATACCCGCCTCAACCGCCGCTCTGCGCTAGCTCGAGTGGGCAAAGTCGGGCCTATGATTGGACAGAACGTGGACTCTCAGTGGAGCCTGGCAAGTTTCACAGTGCCTGCTGAGTGGGCCTGCATCTGCGCCTTTGGTCGCAACACGTCCAAGAATGTCAACTCTGCCATTGCCCTCTGTGTAGATGGGACCTTCCTTCCACAAATATGTCTTCACTCCTGATGGAAACTTCAACAGAGGGGCTCTCCATGTGTATCTTGATATCTGTGATGATGATGACTTTTAAGGACCCCGTGGGTTGTGCTAGGAACCTGCAGTGGCAAAGTGCAAAGCATTAATGGGAGTGGGAGTGCTGAAAGCCACCAGCCAGCAAGCACTAACGGGGCAGGTGCACACTTTCCACTCCTCAGAACAATGCCTAAACAGCTCGTTTCGCCCGCGCACTTCTTGCTGGTGTCCTTAAGGACTGTGTGCCCACAGGCCAGGCCAGAGACCCGGAGGGGCAGCAGATACCTTGGGACTTCCAACCTGGAGAAGAGGACTAGGTCCCCAGAGGAAGTGTCCTGATCCAACCTGTGGGGATAAAAAAAAAATTCCCCAAAGAGCCAATCAATGATATGAATTTGAATAAAAATTAATAGTAAAAAAATAAATAAAATAAAATAAAATATTCAGCTATATCATGGCCTGGCACTATTCAATAACAAGCATGGGTGGGGGTGGGGCGGAAATCTCTGAATAACATCTTTCAGAAGGGCTATGAAATACCTGCCATGATAATTATGTTATGGTCATAGCTTATTTGATATTTTATGGCATTTTCACTTATTGTTGTAAGATGAGCACAGTTAACCTCTTTAAAGAAATCTGATCCAATATCGAATCTCTCTCTTTTAATATATTTTATTGATTTTTCACAGAGAGGAAGGGAGAAGGATAGAGAATTAGAAACATCGATGAGAGAGAAACATTAATCAGCTGCCTCCTGCACATCACTGCTGGTGATGTGCCTGCAACCAACGTACATACCCTTGACTGGAATCGAACCTGGGACCCTTCAGTCTTCAGGCCAATGCTCTATTCACTGAGCCAAACCAATTAGAGCTGAATATTTTTTATAAAGATTCTTGGAGCACAGGATCAGTTTGGCTCAATCATATAAAATTCTGACAATTATTATCTAAATATTCACTATTTTCACTCAGATAAATGGATTAGAACCTAGTTGGATAGGCAAAAAATCAATTAGGATCTGGGCAATCTATTGCAGATCAATCAGTTTGGGCCTGAACTGGGGCTTAGTGCCCAATTTCTTGGTGAAAAGAGAGAAACTGGAAAGCCCATTGAAGAGTTTGCTGAGCATGGTGGAGGCAACATGGGAGGTGAGAATCTTGAAGATCCATTTGACAAAGGTGTCTGATGGTTACAGCACCCAAAAGATTTTTCCCATAACCAAACTTTCCTATGCCTATTTCATGGCTTCTTAGACTATTTGGTTCCTGTGTGAATTATGAGCCTCGTTTACAGTTTATCTTAGATTTACTGAACTCCAGTATTCTGGCAGAAATATTATTTCTGCTTAGTTAACCAACATTTATTTATTTATTTATTTATTTATTTATTTATTTGCAGTGAAGCACATTGGCTGCTCTTTAATGATTTTCTGGATACAGTTTCATGCTGGATGAAATTTCTTTTATGCCACTAGGAAGAATTAATTGTATTTATTCATTGTTGGCACTCCACTTTCACCATCATCACTGCAATTTTATTATAATTTAATATATATTATATTAATATATACTAAGATATATTAATATATATTTTTATTATAACTTAATATATATTATTGATTTTACACAGACAGGAATTGAGAGGGATAGAAAGTTAGAAATGTCGATAAGAGAGAAACATCAATCAGCTACCTCTTGCACACCCCCCACTGGGGATGTGCCCACAACCAAGGTATGTGCCTTTGACCAAAATTGAACCTGGGACCTTTCAGTCCACAGGCCGATGCTCTATCCACTGAGCCAAACCGGTTTCGGCTATTCTTATATTGCCTATAAAATTAAAACAGTCCCACATATGACAGCTTGTTCTCAAGAAGAAGAAAAAAAGAAAACCTATGCCAGAACAAAAGCTGAAAACTAATTAAAACTGTAATTGTGGCTAAAATAACTGGGAAAGCTGTATTCAGCATAACTGAGGATGTATAAGATCTGCCAAAAATGTGAATTTTGTTTTTTATTGATTCATGCATAAATATAAAAATGTGCAGAATACAAATGAATTTTGAAGTAGACATTTTCTTATTCTTTTATGTGATTGTTTTTCTACATTATTATAAATATTCCCCAGTATTCTGTTGTTCCTCCTTCCTGTCTCCTGTCTTTCCTTTGAAATACACATATGTTCAGCCCCATTCATTTTATCAGTATAATGTGAGCTACTCTGAGGAATATTCAAAATGTAGAAAATTAGTTCCTTAACTTTAAACAGTTAGCAGCCTGACTATCTTATAGTGAAGAGTGTTTTGTAGTCATTACAACAATGAAAGCTTAGGAAGCATAGAGAATCCTTCTCATGGTATGATATAAGGAATGTACTGGGTACAAAAAGATTCAATTGTCCACTTATTGGGAATATACAGTATGATGAGTTACTGAACCTATTTTTTTAGCTACCAAATGAAGATATTATGTAACAATGAAATAATAGTATGCAATAATTGAATCATTCATAAGTGAACAATTGACAAAAATAAAGTACTTAGAAGTGTTCATGGCATGCATTTATAAGTGGTGATAGTGACGATGTGATGATGATGGTGCTGGTGGTAGTGACGATGCTGTCACCAGGATGCCCACTTTGTTTTCTTATGTCCTTCTGCTACACTCAACACTTAGGAGTCTGGAAGACCTCCTCCTATTCACTAGCATGGACCAGCAAAGACAAAAAAAATATGAAGAGATCCTCCATAACTGAAAAAATATATTTTCTCTTATGTTTTTGCTATTGTATTTCTAGTAACTTGCACCTTCCAGACCTGACTGGTCATGAAGAGTTGGGGTTTTGCTTTCTATATAAACTCTATTAGCTCCTCCTGTATACACTAAACCTTTACCCTTAATCTTTTTTTCCATTTGTATTGCAGTAATATTATTTGACTTTGCTACACTTCTCAGCCTAGTCCGCACTTCCTTTTCCCATCTCTGCCTCAAGGCAGACTTGAACAAGAATCAAGAAAAAAAATAGAGATTCCAATATTTTGATTTGCAGTGTTTGAAAATGATTTCTTTTGTCCGTTCATATTTTTACTCATTATCTAATGTGTGTACATTAAGAATGAGAGAGAAATAGAGAAACAACAAAATTGGGGAGCAATTCTATATGATCTTAGATGGCATCTTAGAAAAATTAAATTGTCATTAGAAGAGCTAAAGTTTACAGTCTATATTTGTTATTCCATCTATTAGTGAGGTGTTTTTTTTTCCATTCTGCTTTTCATCTTCTTGAGAAAAACAAATTAAGTAATTTTCACAAAGACACAGGAACATTAATATTTGAGTAGAATAATTGCAACCGGAATGACTTTTTCACAACTCTATGATTACTAGAACAAAATATAATTTTGGAGCAGGGAAGATACAATATTTCTTTGTATGTTCTCCTAATTAATATGCCAATGATAATGTTCAGTAATCAAATTCCTAGGATATAGTAAGTGCTGAAGATTAATTTGTTGACTAGAAACTAAAGTGGTTAATTTGTAACTTTAGGGAACTAAATGACTGATGTTTCTTTCAAAATAAACCAGAAGAAATGAATAGGAAACAATTACTAATGTTGCTCATTGTTATTTGCTTTTTAATTTAAAATCTACACGTTTTTTTAAAAGATGAATAAGTCTTTAAGTTGTCTTGAATTATGATTTAAAGGATATTTTGGCAAAATTCTCAATTTAGTAGCAGTCAGGAGTGTTGCTGAACTTATTCATTATACGTGTATATACATGCATTTATGTTCATATATAACTCTAACAGTCATGTATATGCAATATGCATGAATATAAAATTATAGTTATTAATGTTAAATGGCAATGCATATCCATACATGAAAACAAAATTATGAAGTAGAGGCTGACTAATTTTGAATTACCTAACACATGTGGCAGAATTTTTTTAGCTGGTTTGATACTGTTTCCCAGCATTAAAATATAATTCATTTAACATATTCTAGAACACAGAGAGGATCTTGCACATAAAAAGTACCCATTAAGTTGCTGCTGAATAAAGAGATGATTTCTGCCAGCAAACTATCCATAGAATATTTTGACAAATATTTTCATGTTGAAGTTTTATTTTTTAACCACTTTATTGAGGTATGATTGATGTTCCAAAAGACTGCATCATCTCTCTTGAAATCATTTATAATAGATCATTTTCATCTTGTCTTAACCAGGTCCTAATTATCCCCAGAGTTGTTTTACACTCATTAATATAGCAGGGTTGAGAGCAAAGAAAATATAATGGATTTTCTTGATTTCAGTATTGTTTTTTTTCTTATTGGAGAAGTGCTTTAAAGTTTACCTTCTTTCCCAGGCCTGCAGATTTTAGTAAACTTTAAACCAGCTTTAAGTCCAAAATATCAAAAGAAACAGATGCCTCATATTCCTAAAGTTAAAGTTAATGGATATGACCAGGTAGCTAAATAAATTAATAGATAAAAATAAAACTTTATTGAGGTTATTATTATTCCAAATGAAATTTGGAAATGATTTCTCAAAATCAAATCAAAACAAAAAAGGTAATTATAACTTTTATTGTCTTGAGAAAGATGGCTACAATAAAGGTTTTATGGGAAACTGTTACTGGTCATTAAACATAGCAATGGGGAGAGGTTCCAGGAGTCTCTGGATGGATAACTGAGCAAGGTTGTGAAGATCTGAATCCATCTGAACCCTCCATCTTTCTTTTCCTACATCTGTCAAAAAATATTGGCTCTATTAACTTTTCTAGTCTATTTGCAGCTTGGAACCCTGGATCTCCAGAGTTACTTTGGAACCATGTAGGTATAGATTGAGATACATATCACATTCATAAAACATTTTTTGTGTGAGTTTGTTACGGGAGTTGGTTCTGATACCGAATGTTTGGACTGGACCCCGGATTCTTTGTCCGCTGAAATGGAAGAATGAATCCACGGACATAAAGTGGTATAGAAAAGATGGAGATTTATTGAAGAACAAGTACAGACTTCTACATAGGGAGGGGAAGAGTCCCACAAAGTGGACTCCCACGTGGGGAGGGGGAAACTGGTCCCACTGGGTTTCCTTTCCCTATGGCTTATATAGGCTGCATATCCTGGTGCCTTGATATCCCCTGATTGGTCAATATTCCCCTTCAAATTGGTTACTATAGTAACTCATGGGCTCTAAGGTCGAATCTCACATGGGACATATGAGGTTCTCCCCCCTCCTTCCTTATTGTTTTCCTATTCCCTTTGGGCTTTCTTCTTCTCCTTCTGAATGAAGGAATTCCTTCTCTTTATTTTGTACATCTATACCTTTCTTGTCTACTTTCAGTTCCCTTGTCTTATGGAAATATACCTATTGCTGCCTCCTTGTCTTATGGAAGTGCAACTGCACCTGGCTTCCTTGTGTTATAGAATATACCTTCTCCCAGTCTGCAGCCCCATGCTTTTCCATGGACCCCCAATTCTAAAAAAATCCCCAAGCCTCCCTATGTCCCCCCAAAATTCCTGCTTCAGTACTTAGGATGTAAACTATTCTAGTGCCTGAGGACTTGCTCATGTTTTTGTGATTTGTTTTTGTTTTTTGTCTATGGAACTGATTTTGTGATATTCTTGTTTGTCTAGTGACCACTGAAAAGTTAGAAAGAGCAAAGAGGAACTCAGGAGGAGACTTATTAACCACCTGATGCTGGATGCAACTTTCAAAGTGTTGAACTAGAGATAACATATCTAGTGGATGACGGATGACGTAGGCTACACCTTCTATTAACAGGATCTAAACTCAATGCAAGCTCTTGATTGATCAAATGGAAATCAAAATGTTTTCAATAATTAAGGAGATGCTATTGCAATAGAGGTAGCATTCTTTTAAGGAGCATGTCAAGAAGAGAGAGAAAAGATAGAGTTTTACAGAGATAGGTAAATAAGTCATTAGGAAGGATGAGCAAAGAATCTCCACTTCAAAGAGTCAGTGGCTAGGGTATACAAGTGCAGAGTGGCCTCTTTTAGTTAGCTATTTCTTGGAACACAAAAATGTATGGGGAGGTAGGGGAGAGTTGCTGTTTTTCTGGAACTTTAGGCTTAAATAAAGTTCACCACTGTCAGCTACTTTCAAATTAGGGGAGAAAAAAGAAAGTTAGACTTAGAGTTGAAAATATTTGATCTTTAATCACATTTCAATTAAACTTTTATTGGCTCTATTTTTCCCTTATCTTTTGAGAACAAGGGTCAAATAAATTACTTTGGAGGACATTGTAGTTTTATGTTGGGATAAGAAGTCAATTTGCTACAAATAAGTGATCATAATTTTTATAATATGTGATAATAACTTGGATATTGGTTGGTTGGTTGTTTTGTTCTATAGTCCCAAATAAAAACCAGAGTATGTTGAATGAAACAACCAATATCCAAATTATGATTACCTATTATAATAATGAAGATCACTTATTTTAACAAATTGACTGCTTGGGTCTATCCATCATTTCTCATGATTCCCTTGTTTACTTGCTTCTTAGTGACAGTTAGTAGTAGAACCCAGATTCTAAATGCAGTTGTCTAAGTAAAATGTATTTTAAAAAGAAATAAAAAACACAATACATTTCACAGCCAAATATATTTTATTGGTAAGATTATCCATTGGCTTGTGTTATTTATGTCTTCTAGCTGATAGTTTTAAGCAAATTCTCTTTAGGTCATTCAAAAATGCATCTATATGAGATCATCAGAAATGATAGCTGCTTTCTTCCACTCTCCATTTCTTATGAACTTTAATAGGTTCTGATTAAAGCAATGAATATACACCAATGTAACTCAAGAAAGAGTAACTTATTATAATATAGATGTATCTTAACATTTCTTCTCCCTTCATTATTAATTTTTTCAGTATCTTTCCTTCTCAGATTTGGTGGTGGTATGCCTGAAGCCTACTGAGTGATTATAAACTCAATGTCAACCTTTCAAGAGCCAATTATTTGCTAATAGATATTTGTACAATTATTTATTATACTAAAAATCTGAAAATTCATAGCTTATAATAATCACTTGTAAACTTAAATAAGACCTTTACCTTGTTAATAAATGCAATTTTATTAAAATATTATCTGCTTTGGGTCCTTTTTTCATAAAATATACTATTAGCTAACACCTATCATTATACTTTAGAAATATACATACAATAACTCTTACTGAGAGAAATAATAACTGACTATAATAACTGAAAATAAATTATTTGAAACAAGCTACTGCATTTGACAATAAAACAGAGATAATAATATTTAATAGCTGTTTCTTAGTCATAGATGGAAGTTCAACTTAGTTTTTTCCTCAGGTATAAATACATTAGTTAAGTAAATATCAGCCTTTAAATGTAAAAAGAAATAAATCAAAGGACACACAAAGAAAGTACCTATCTGGTCTTCAGTTCTTCTGAGAAATTTTCAAATTGTTGACTTTGATTATAAGGGTTTGGTCTACTCAACTGTACAGTATATTGCCAATAAAGTGAAATCAGTAGAAGTACTTACCCAAAATATTCATTGTAAACTTAATAGAACAAGGCCACTTTCTCTGAAATAGTTGAATGTTTGTGATTCACCAAAGTTCTATTTTATTTACTCTGCTTATAGAACAGCTTATCTTAATAAGTATTTATAAAAATAATTGGCTATGGTTATAATATAGAACTCTAGATTTTTTTTTAGAAACCCAAGTCAAATATCCTTAGAAAAGATGTTATATTATATGATAACTGATGACATCTGACCTCCCATGATTTTCATGTTAGGTGGCCTAATACTCTTTGGAGTCTATTTCTTTTTCAACCCCTTTGTTATTGCTACATTTCTGCCCAAATAACCCTTCAATGATTGTTCAAGAAGATGTAACAAGTCTGGGTGTTCTTGTGAAATAAAAATGTACAGACCAAGGCAAGATAAATGTTATCTTAATGTTTTGGGTCTTGCTTCTGAATTCTTTCCCAGACAGAACTCAAGTACTGAGGTTACTGAACCAGGTTTGGTTTGACTTCCCTGGTCAGATACCTGGTGCTATTCTGTGGCCCACAATAGCCACACACCTAGACACAGCATACAACTTGGCAAAGAAGGTCTGGGGAAAATAAAGAAGCAGGACAAAATGAGTCATTACCAATAAGGGTAAATGAGTTCTCAGTGGGTACTAATAGAGGCTATAAGAATTTGAATGCCAGCCTCAAAGTGATGAAAAATAATTATTAACTTATCTATCTATATTCAGTAAAAGGACCTTTCACAGACTCACCTTTAAAGAAAAAAGAAGATATAGAATAAAATAGGGAAAAGCACAAAGCAATTGGTAGAAATGTGAATAATCTAAAAAAGACTTTATATTAAGTAATAACTTTAAAAAAGACTAATTCGAACAGCATAGCAATAAAATGGAACAAAAATACCAGTTGACAATTACATTTGAGATGTGGATGTGTCACTGAAATTTAAGTTCTAATGGTGATGCATGAAATAGCATAGTGAAAGTAAAAGGAGATTTGGTGTCAGAAACATACACATTAGTGCACCTCATCTGTCACAAATTAACTTACATCGTCTCTGTTTTCATGCCTGCTATAGATCTAACACTGGTAGGGAGACAGTAGGTTTTAATAAGTGAAGACTTTATTTTACTTACCATTTGCATTTCAATAACATTTTAATCTGTTGAAATGGAATTTTTGGACTGGATCACGTGGTGTTCCCCTGAGCAGAGTAGTTCCTGGGTTGTCTTTCAGAGTCAAAGAATGAATCCATGGACCGAAAATGGGATAGCAAAAGTGGAGACTTACTGAAGAACAAGACTCCCATGTGGGGAGAGGGAAAGAATCTCACAGCACAGACTCCCACATGGGGAGGTAGAAGGGGTCCCACAGAACCAACTCCCACGTGGGGAGGGGAAAGAGTCCCAATGAGTTCCTTTTCCTCATGACTTATAAAGGATGCAGATCTTGGTGCCTTGATATTCCTTCAGATTGGTCTCTATTCCTTAGACTGATTACTATAGGAACTTCTGAGCTCAAATGCCACACCTCACATGGGTGAGGTTTCCTTTCCCTCCTTCCTTATTGTTCTTCTATTCCCTTTGGACTTCCTTCTTTTTTCTTTGAAAGAGGGGTTTCCTTCCCTTTATTTTGTAAATACAGACCTTCTATTGTTCCCCACTCCTTGTTCTATGGAAATGTACCTGTTGCAGCTTTTCAGCTGTCCTATTCTATGCTATGGACCTTCTGCTGCGCTGCAGCCCTGTGCTTCTTCCATTATCCCCTTAATTCCAAAATTTTCTAAAATTTCCTAAACCCGTCTTTTTCATCCCTAAAAATTCCCGTTTTACTGATAAAGAAGAAAAACAAAAATAATAAGTAAACAAGAATAATAATAAGATATGACCTTCAATGCATGAGTCTCTTAAAGGAAGCTCTTTTTCACAAGAATTAATCTAGGTTCTACTGCTTAGGTAATAGACTGGAGAATCAAAATTGTGGTTAAGAAAGAAAATTAAAGTTGTAGCTGGAATGGCAGGACTACACATAAAGACTTTGGCAAATTTGAAAAAGGAGAACATTAATAAAGAGATAAGATATTTAAAGGATTGTAGTACCTCAGCATGAAGGTCAACAATCCAGGAAAGGCTGTGTTAGAATCTGTTCCAGTTTTATGCAACCAAGGCTAGGAACATACAGGTCAGTCAGGTAACTAGCTTAGTCTGAGTTCTACAAGCTAAAACTCCTAAGCCCCCAACTTGTTTTCCTTGGTCGGACCCACACACAGAGACAGATAGAGATAGAAACGAGATTGGAGTGAGACACAATTTATTACCTTGCTCGGTGGCTTCCGGGCTCGGCAACGGATGCGTCACGACCGTGAAGTGAAGATCAGACAGACGAAGAGACGTGGTCCGGTTGGAGGCGAGGCCACCTAAGTGATGCTCTCAGCGTCTCAGTTTATATAGCCCTTATGTTCAGGGCTGGCCTGTCCATATTTAAGGGCTGGCCTGTCCATATTTCAGGGTGTGGTGGACCTTCTGTCCTTATCTGTAGTTCGCAGCCGGCTGTGCTCCCAGGTCTTCAGTCTGTGTGCAGTCCGTGCTTTGCCCTGTCACCACTCAAGCTTACATGCTAGGGTGTCAGATGGAGTACAGGCCTTCACTCCATTTTGTAATGCTTTCACACAATTTCACACAATTACAACTTATTTTAGATTCTATATACTTATATAAGATCTATATTACACCAAATCTAAGCCTTATCTTAATATTATATCAGAATCCCATTTGGTGGTGGCTATATATTGAAGGCGCTAATCACAAAGTCAGTAATACAGAGAGCCAGAATTGCATATCTGAAGTGTCATACTGAAACCAAAATGTGGGGTGTTTAAATCTGAGTTTGTTGTCTCATGAAACTGAAGAATGAAGTCGGCGACAAAAACAATGAGTAGGAGCAACATTTCTTGAGTGGAGCCAGTCCTGGAAAAGGTGTACCTGGGGCTCAGAGCTTCCTTTCCATGTTACAGACAGGAGAGTTCAGTATCCAGCCCAATTAAAGTCTATTAGTCTGTGTGTGGAAGCTCACATGGCCATAAGCCACGTAGGCAATGAGGGGCGTATTTCCTGACATAGACCCAGGATTCTAGGGCACTGGAGAGAGGGAGAAAGAAGTGCACTGGCTTTTTTGTATATATGCTTGTTAGCTCCTGATTGGTCTTTTCAAAGAATTTTGCCTCAGCAACATCCTTAGGATTCGTTATAAGCCTCACTGCCTTACAATTGGTTATTTGCAATCTGCCTGTGTTAATAACATCCATACATTTTAAAGCTCAGGTGTCTCACACAGGCCCTTCCTTCCCCACACAGTTGGGGTGTCGGTAACCCCACCCTGTTGAGTTCCCAGTTTACTTCCCAGCCCCCCATGATCCCAATTAGCTTCCTTCTGTCTCCTCAATATTTCCAGCCATCTTTTCTTAGAAACTGGACCTAGTTATTAACCAGATATGAATTAATTTTCCCCCACCCTTCCTCCATTAATTCAAGAGGTAGGTGGAAGGGAAAGGCAGGGGTGTGCTCTCCTGGGGGGAGGGGGGCTAAGTATAGTACACTGGGACCTCCAGCTTAAGGGTTTTAAGGGTGGAGATTTCAAGGCAGTTCCTGGAGAAGATCTTAATAGAACATTCAGCAGCTTTCCAGGTGTGTTATTTCAGTGTCTAGGTCTCCACTGATTGATTGACTGGTTGGTGCCAGCCAGGGTTCATTATTCAATGCTCTGGTCCAGAGGTCAGCCACGGGGTTGCTGGTGTGGTTTCATTGCTTTTCTGGTCCTGGAGCTGAAATACAACTGAGGTTATCTTTAGGGAGGGAAGGGCCTGGGGTTCAAATTTCAAGATTAAGTTTTATGCTAGTGGAGAAAAGGTCACCCTGAGGTGAGATCCCACCCTACAATTGTCCTTTGGTTGATTCCCAAGGCTTTCTGCCCTGGTGATATTCTGCACCTGGCCCATCATCCTTGCTCTGACCATGTCTGTCTAACTGCTTATCATAGTTCTAGTAATCTCTCAAGAGGTTCACAGTGCAGTTAGGAAAAATAATGAGCAGTTTTCAACTCCAGACCAGCATTAGAAGGTTTCTCAAGTTTATATTCAGAAAATATTATTGGAGGCTAGAATCTGGTATAAGGGTTGAGGGCTTCCTGGAGGAAGTGGCATCCAAGATAAGTAAGAAAGCTGAGAATCATTTTAATTATCCAGAATAAAAGAGGAAGAACATTTTAGGCATCTCTGAAAGTAAACATATGAGGCAAAAGCATGAAAGTAAAGGGACAAGATAAGCGAGATAGTACTGAAAGTTGTTTAAAAGGCAGGCAAGTAGGCTTAGAGATTTGATTGAAGATGTTAACTGCAGCCCTTTAGTGAGAAAATAAAAGTTTAAAGTTTTTTGTTTGTTTGTTTATTTCTGCCAAGTTACTTGCACACCTGGCTTTAAAATAAGAAGCTGACCAATTCCTTATTGAATTTACAGAAGTAGTTGTTTGGGATTTGTATTAGCACATTCAAAATCTTTTGGATAGTATGCTTCTGCTCAAGTTGAACTTGGGCTAATTAAAACCAATAGCTGCCAGCAAATTCATTAATCCTGATCCTGCTTATAGATCTGTTGGGAAGAATAACCATTTATTATCTTAAGGCCCTGTGTCTTCTTGCAACTATTATTATGTAAAAATATGGACAGAGAGTGCCCATTGGCGAGAACTGTTAATCTTTTCAATTCACACTGAGAGCATTGTAAAACCCAAGCACATTATCCCTCACTGAGAGGCAGTAACGACAAGTTGGTTTAAACCAAGGAGACCTCTCTATAAATTAACAGATGTTTTATTTGAAAATAAAGTGTAAACATGACCTTAATTAATGAATTTGCTAATAGTTGTTCCTGCAATGAGATAATTTGTCAACTCTGAATCTAGGTGTATGTAGTAGGATAAGTGGAGGCTTTGAAGTTAGATTTAGACTGAAAACCCAACTTGGACCTGGTGATCTTCATGGTTTTGGGTAAATCACCAAGTTACTCAAAAGTAAGAATCATGTTCCCTACATAGAGTGCAGTTGACTAGTATTTGGTATCTAACAGATGTCCAATGAAAATACGCCTTTATGGTAAGTGCATTCTCTTTAATTGAGGAGTGTGTGTGTTTTCAATGCTTGTGCATACACAGGTGATTGAATTTGTGAAAAGAGTGATGGGAGAAGTGTCATTTATTGACTTATTGGCCAATTCTCATCTGTGTTGATTATGTGGTAATTCTGACCATACAATCTAACTACAACAAGAAAGGTTTTTAAATCTATAATCAAATTCAAATCATTTGGGGCAAACAGCTCACAATTTTTATATGAATGAGATTTCTCATTTAGTTATCTTGGCATAGGCTTTGTAAACATTTCTTTTCATAGCCATCCCAGGAGTCCGATTGCTATGCTATATTGAGACTTTTCTGTAGATAAGCTGGACTTTTGTTATCACCTATTTAAACTGCATATATATATATATATATATATATATATATATATATATGTGTGTGTGTGTATATATATATATATATAATCAGGTTAAATGATCATCACCATCCCTAGATTTATGGAAAAAAACTGTCAGACCTAGTATTTGGTATCTATCAGATACTTTCTCCTCTCACATAATTTTGCTTTCTCCTAAAATTATACAGGAAGATTTCAGTCATAGGCCCTACTTGCATTCCAAGGTTTCATGCATATAGAATTTCATTCTATTTCACTCATAGCTGCTTTCAGCATTTTTTAAACCTTGTAGACATTGTTTATGAGAAATGGTCATCATTAATATTGCTTATTAAAATCTTTGCTTTTCTTTCCAGGATAGGATTGATTTTGTCCATTCTCTTAAAGTTAATTGTATTCATGTTGCTTATTTGTACAAAGAAATGTGTGGTATGCACCATGTCAAGACAACAGCACTTAAGAGCCAATAGAGTATGAATGGCCATGTTCCCTTCTTCCTGCCACAGTGATCATTTGTATGTTAGAGTATACCATACTATGTATGTCTGATATGTAGTTTGAGTAGGATGAGAGATTATTGTTTTAATCTATTTAATGTGGAAACTATTTATTACTATACCATAACCTAACCTATCCCAACTAAAACATGAATGATTTGCTCAATCAGTTTCGTGACTGATATGCCTTGAGACCGTTAGAAAACTATGAACAGATTCCATGTGCTTATTTTATGGTAGGAAATACTTTCTTCTATTGAAATGTATTCTAGTATTATGTTGTGTACATGAGTTAACAGTAAGCTGCAATAGAAAACACTACTATTTCCCCTACATAGTCCTTTTCTAAAGTGAGTTGAAATTTATTTTTTGATATTGCCAGTTGGAATGAAAATCTAATGAGTTATTTTATTATTTTTTGCTGACTTTTAAAATACCTACCACCACCAAAACCGGTTTGGCTCAGTGAATAGAGCGTCGGCCTACAGACTGAAGGGTCCCAGGTTCGATTCAGATCAAGGGCATGTACCTTGGTTGCAGGCACATCCCTGCTAGGGGGTGTGCAGGAGGTAGCTGTTCGATGTTTCTCTCTCATCGATGTTTCTAACTCTCTATCTTTCTCTCTTCCTCTCTGTAAAAAATCAATAAAATATATTTTAAAAATAAAATAAAATACCTACCACCTAGAAGGTAGTCTAGTACAGAATAATTAATAAATACTTAATTCAAGTGTGTCTTATTCATTATAAGATATTGATCATAGTTTGACAGTGTTCTATGACACCCTATAGGAAGAATTTATTGGATTAAGTACCAATAACAAATATTGTTAATTCTTCTAAATATCTAATATCATCTTGGATACATTTAGAAATACATATCTGTTCTTCCTTTACTTAATGGTTAACAGACAAGAGCGATCCATTTTTAGATCCTTTTATGACAATTGTGTGATTTAACCATAAATCAAACTTATGTTCCCTTATTAAATGAACATTTTCCTCTTTGGCCAATTTTTCTTATTTTTTGACTTTAATTTTATTTTCTTTAATTATTTTGTGTATGTTTTAAATATATACCACATATATCTCTACATTTCTAGACAGACATTTTATATACATTTATATAACACATATTTTGATTATTTTTCTTAATAGATATATCATCTCTCTTTATAATTATTAGTTATTTTACTATCATTTAAAGCTTTATTCAAATATTTTAAAACATATGAAAACCTTTGCACTTCAATTGTGAAGGGTTAGAGTTGTTAGACCATATTGTCTGACTATAAAGCTTTAAGTAACAAGGGCAATTTAGTCTAAGTGAGATTGCTCACTGCTTCAAGGCACCTAATTAGAAATTAAAATACCTATGTGTGTGTGTGTGTGTGTTTAATTTCTCTCCAGCTCTATTTCAGCACATTTTAATCTGAATTACATTTCTCTGTTAAATATGATTATTGAGCAATGACAGAACTCATGGTCATTCATTGCTCATTCATTAGCAGTTTTCATTTATAGTTGAAATGAAGATTTTCCTTCAATTATATTTTTAATCATTTCCAATCATCCTTTTTTTATATAAGAGATATTAAGCCTTGAGAAAATTTCTGCAAAGTAATAAAACCTGTTAAATTAGATTAATATACATGGGATGCTCAACTATTATTAATATAGACAGATTTTCATTTTTCCTTTTTTGATTACAGAACATTGATATATGGTACATAAAATAACCAAATTGCACTTTTGAAATTTATAATCCTGGATTCCTTCTTTTATTATTGGTCTTGAATTCAGTTATTTTGCTTTTTCTTTAAATTATAAAATATATGCCTTTTTAAATTAAAAGGTATATATTGTCTATTATAACAAGAGTATTAGCTAAATGTTTGTCTAAGATTAATGGATCATTTTTAATCTCATTAATGTGCTATCATAGAATATCATAGAATGTAGCAAATCATAAAAGAACTAAAAATTTTTGTTCATTGTAGTATATACACCATTAGTTATTTTTGTTTCTATGTCTCTTGAACTTGAGTAGGAAAAAGCTTTTTTAACAAGGCTAAAATAAAAGATATTGGTAGGGCCACTATTCCATTCCATTTTGATAGATGCCAAGAATATTAGAGAAAATAATTGATCATGTATCTTTAAGAATTTAAGATATTTGTAGGACTGATACTGGACTCCACATTGGCCATAAAAGGAAGAATTATTGGCAAGTCCACTGTATACCTAAATTTAAGTACTGCTAGAAAGAGTGTTTGCTTTTCATTTACATTGCCCTTTCAGTTTACTCAAGATGTAGGGAGAACCTTTTAGGTAAAAGGGCCTGATCTGAGAAAACCCATAGTAAAATGAAAAAATTGAAGGACAAATAGAATAATAGTCACTTTTTTCTCCCACCTGTTCTCTAAAATTTGAAGCCAGAAATGCTCTAGGTGTTCAGAGAAAAAGAGGGAGAGAGAGAGAGAGAGAGAGAGAGAGAGAGAGAGAGAGAGAGAGACTTCAAAAATTTGATGATGGCTGACTGATGGTCCATCAGAGATCACATATATTGGCTTCTATAACCATGTCAGGATAATACCCAGATGTCTTAGCCAGCAGATAGAAAGGACTTGGCAGCCAATACATACTAAGTGCCTACCTTGTGGAGCCACTGTCTAGTCCTAGAGATAGTGTAAAACTATAGCGATGCAGACCCTATTTCATTAAATTGGCATCCAATGGGTTGTGACAGCAATAAAAAGTATTAAGCAATTTATTAGTTGTACAATTAATGAAATACAATTGTAAAAAGTGCTACATGGGAAAAGTACAAAATGCTGTAATAGCTAACAAATGAGGAAACCTAACCTAAGTTTGGAGGATGGCGGAGAGTTCTTTGACTCATAATGTGAAATAGATCAGCTGAAGAGAAAGGTTCTGAGTCAGAAAAGAATCTGAAAACTTCCAGGAACTGTATGTGGTCAATCTGCTGTGGGCAATGCTCCATTAGGAGGCAAGAGGGTGAAAAGAAGAAGAAGTTACTATTGAATCAATCAGAGCCCAGACGCTACAAGATTTTAAAGGTCATGCTATAGACATTGATTTTACCCCAACATCTGTGGGGGCATTAGAATCCATTCAACATAATGAATGACAGGTAAGGCATAAAGGGCTACTGGTTTCTACCTCTTTAAACTTTGATGTAGAGATAAAAAATACTCTGGGACTCTATTATGAATGGTAGATTTCTCGAGAGAAAACCACCCACGGGCAGACAGTTCAAAAAGGTCTTAATTTAAGAGACCCTTTAATCCACCATTAGCATTGACCCTTATCAGCATAAACATTGAGTTCTATATATAAAAAAATTCAACTTTGGGGAAATATATACAAGCAAGGGGAAAATGCTTTGGAAATATCAGCAGGCGGTGTCTGTGTTGCAACTGTCTCTATTTCTTTGTAGTGTCAATAAAGCAGTCTAGCTTGTAAAGCTTCCCCTGGCTTTTCAGTGTGCCTTGCTATTGCTCTAATGTGGAAGAGCATAATGGTCACAAGTATAAAAGGCTCTTTTACATTAAATTACACGGAATAAATTTTCCTGCTCAGAAGATGATAGCAGCCGATTTTTTCAATTTAGTCCCAGAGGATTCTAATATTAAATCTGCAGCTACCACAGAGTGATCCAACTTTGAAGATTACGGTGGTAATAATGGGGCTTCTAGGGAACTAAATTAATGTTTATGGCTTTTTCTTTCCTGCTTTCATTGCTGCTGCTGCTGCTCCTGCTGATGCTTGGTTTTGGTATGCATGGCTTTCTCCGTAGGGTTGGCTTTCAGAACAGAAATAGAATAATGTACATGCAAATCAATAAAATTCCACAGTCTTTTATTTCTATAGGATTGACAGGGATGGTAAATAGATCACTTTTATATTTGTACTAGTTTAGCTCCAAGTGTTAGTTTTGATATCAAACATACTTCTTTTTAGAACTTTCTTGAATTTGAAATGATACTGGTCATGGGTTCTTAGATTTTCTTTAAGAAGACTATCTACATCATTAATTGATATGTATATTTTATATAATGTTAAATTAGATTATTCTCATTATTATTTTACTGTTAAGATATATTTTTTATTTTACTTTCTTTCTTTAGAAGCAAATTCATTAATGTCACATAACTTTAATATATACCAGATTCTCATTTCTATCATATTTTATAAGCAATTTTAAAAATACTACTCTGAATTATTTTTCTGTCAAATTAAATCCTATATTTTTTGTTTTACTCTTCTTTCTTTAGAAGCAAACTCGTGAATTTTGCAAAACTTTATTAGATAACAGATTCACATATCTATCATATCTTATAGGCTATTTTTAAAGGTAATATTCTAAATTTTCAATGAGAAACATTTTGTAATAGCACCATAGTTTTCCACAAAATACATATAGTTTAATTTATTTACACTATTAGGCAATGGAGATTGATTCAAATGTTTCATTTGTATGCAATATTCTCCAAACATCCTTTAGTAGAGTGATGAGAAGTGTTCGTAAGGGGACTAGACTCAGAACATCAAATTGCTATGCCATGTAAACAGGAGAAAAGCCTTCCTCTTCCTCAGCAGAAACATCTGAATGAGACTCAGTTTCCTACAGGACCCAGTTGTGCCTCCCCCTCAGAAGCTTTTCATAAGGATCTGGAATGCTAAATTAAGAATCCTTGGCCTAGAAGCATCAGAGTGTCAGATTACAGAGGGAAGGTAGGGGGTGGGGGAGGTAAGAGATGGATAGAAGGACTTGTATGCATGTATATAATCATAACCAATGGACGCAAGACAATGGGGGGCTGAGGGCATGTATAGGAGTGGGGTAGAGGGGCAATGGGAGGATATGGACACATATGTATACCTTAATCAATCAATTAATTAAAAGAATCCTCGGAATATTCTAGCAGCTAGAATTGACACCTAGAGTGCCTGATACCTAAGTCTCCCGCTTTATCCCTCCCAAAGTGTGCTCCTTTATTTAAACTACAAACAGGTAAAGTGTCAGAGGGCCTTGTCCTCTTTGGGGCCACTATCCCATTAACCCATGCAAGACTCTTCCTGGACGATGAAGTTTTGGGTCTTCTCTTCCTAGGCTTTTAGGCTTCCCTAGCAAAGCCTGCCCCTTAACTTGTACTGCATGACACTGCGTTATTTGCCTTCCTCTATCACACTGTTATCCTGGGACAAAAATGTCTGCCAGCATTTCTGATTTTTCCTTGAAACAAATAAGATAAGTAACAACTATTCACAGTATTTTAGAACAACTGAAATGCCAGGAAATATGCTAGGCATTCATGTGTATTATTTTATTTAATTAATTAATTTGATGGAGTTTTAGCAATCTTATTTAGAGATGAGGAGGTTGAAAATTTAAGAAACTAAACATCTTGCCCAGGGTCATATAGGTAATTAAGATAGAGCTGATATCTGAGTTCAGCTATGAAAAGGATGAAACACAGTCTATCTCTTCTGAAATTGAGGGCAAGGGGAAATAAAGGTTACACTGAATGGGGTGTGAAGGGGTGTGCTGGGACTAAGGAAGTAAGGCAGAAGAGTTTTAAGATTTTTGAACTTGAAGAGTCTGTTTTGATCATTTCAGATCTACATCCAGTACATTTTGTCCACTTCAAATGAACTTGAAAAGTCCATTTGGTTCTGAAAACTGATAGCTGTGGAGGAGATAAGGCAAAATTTATTTTCATAAAATAGGAGGGGAAGCTTTGTAACTAGAGCATTGTATGAGTTGTTCAAAAGCATATCTTAATTTCAGAACAAAGGTTTACAGTTGAAAATATAACTATTCTTACTAATACGTTCAAGAATTGATTTAGCTAAGATATGAGAGTTATGCGCAGAAATACAAGGTAAAGTAGATCCTATGAAATTCAAAATAGGAAGCATATGGGCATATTAGTGCAAGAATAATGACCAAGAATTGGCAATAAGGAGACAAGAGAGTAATCACTTGACATGTAGCCATGAGATATATGGAGGATGGAAGGATTTAAAGACTACATAAAAGAAAGAAATTGTGAATGAGGGCCAGGATTCAGTTATGTCACAAGGCAAAACTTTCTGAGAAAAGACTGTAGTTGTAAATGTTTTTAACCACATGAAGGGAAGAGTCAGTATTTTGACCAGAAGTAGAAGGGAAACTCTTAGAGAAGAAAGGCAAAGGCCCATGGAGCACATTGAGAGGACAGAAAACATCTTGATGCTAAATCTAAAAAGCACAACTGTGAATACAATTCATGGGTTCTGTGTAGCTGAGAGTTCTTGCCTAACTTTCCAAAGTTTCATTAAAACCCATTTCTATTAAACTAAGTTTGATAATAAATAAAACCTTCTAAATCAAAATTTAAACATCACAGATACATTTTTTATACCTGGATCAAAATACAATCTTCTTGACTATGATAGTACCTTAATATGGTTCCAGTGAATATAACCAATCAAAACAGTGCTTACAAAAATGGATGAGTTTTAAAGTTTTTATTCAAAATTTTGTTATTTACGGAAAGAAAAGTTATCTATTCCCATGCTTCGTGACTTATATTTTAAATTATACATTTCATACTTAGAGAAGTATTTTTCTTTTCTTCTCAAAATTGTGGTAGGTACTGTGATTAGTTACATATCAAATGCATTGATTTCACTTGATTTTGGTTTAATATCTGAATTGACAATAAGATGTAGTGAACTGATATGGCTGCACAACAGAGGGTATCTGGAATGATGTTTGGGAAGAACCTATATATCTTTGTTGCATGCATTTATTGAATCCTATGATAACTTTCTTCTTTGAGGTTCATTTTGACCAAAAGCGAGGAGCCTATAGAGGAACCATCCAATAAAACAAACAAAAATCAATATTATAAAAAAAAAATCCAGTTCAAAAGGTAGCAGTGATTGTGGCCTAACTGTTAAAAGACTAATACAAGGAGTGATGACCTTGTGGAGTTTGGTGGTGATGAGGTTATAAAATGTGACAAAAAGAGATTGCAGTTTTTATTGTTCCATTGATTTCACCTTTTCCCTTTTCGATATGAAGTTGGCTAAAGACTTTATTTTGTTACTCACCGAGTCTAGGGAGTGTGCAAGGAGAATGATGTTACCTTCTAGTAGGCGCTATGTTTAGCAGTGCTCAAGCAAGTGTACCTCAGGTCAGAACTCAGCCAAAACTTGCATCTTGCAGTATGTTGGGTGTGTGATGAAAATGATAATAACCAATTCATTAGATGATGCATAAACATCAAGAGCAGATGGGCTTTCAGAAAACAAAGATCCTATTTTAAGGAAAATGTCTCAACTATATAAAGAAGAAAGGCAAATATAGAACACTATTAATATCGTAGAAGTGATATTTTTTTTGCAATTTTTTATACATGTTTCCATGTTATTATATCTGATCAGGTTTTCTGGTCTTAATTTATGCTCAACTCATGATACAAAGGGTATGATGTAAAGCAAACCAGGGATCATTTCAGGCTTAATTTTCTACGCTTACAAACTTTCTTTGTGACTAATATTTTGCTTAATCAGTGTGACATTTGAGCTTCAGGAGTCCACCATTTAGGAGAAAATCTAAATCCCCAAGTATTTCTTTTTTCTAATTGTTAACTTTCAATAAACCAGTAAAACTAATTTGTATAAAATTTTAGAAATTTAATTAAAATGTAATGGCTGTATAAAGGATTCTATATACTCTCTCAGGAAGCAATCACTGAGGAAATATTACAACTGTTTAATCATGAGCAAGTTTGCTTATTGTAAAACGAAAAGACTGAGATTCCCAATCAAACATGTGTTTCTGTGATACATGATGTACTGATGAGATAAGTTTTTTCTTCCAAAATATCAAAATCAATTTAAATAGGTGATTTCAGGTTAACTACAAAGAAAAGGCTGATCTACCAGGCTTATGTTCAGCTTCTGACATAATAAGGCAAATTATAAAGCTAGTAAAGACTTGAGGACAATGAATAATATATATATATATATATATATATATATATATATATATATATATAGTGTAATATGCTAATTAGACTGGACAGCCAAACGACCTTCCGGACCTCCTTCTGGATGACCTTCAGGACCAAGGCGGGGCTCCAAGTGCAGAGGCAAGCTGCCACTGCTATGAGGGCCAAGCCCCTTGCATGAATTTTGTGCATCAGGCCTCTAGTACACTAGTATATATAAAGATAACTGAGGTTCATCAAGTTCAAATTATGTATTCAAGGCTACTAGAGTGCTAAGATAGACGGTCAAACTCTGGTATCTTATTTATTAAATAAATGTGTTTCCCATTATTTCTTATGGTCTTATCCTATCTTAACAGTACAGACTGAAAATTGCTTACATGATAAAAGTGATAGGTTTTGTTATTAGAAACTTCACAATAAATTGATTTACCTTCTTAAGGTGTTTAGACATGACTTGTAATGCATTAGTATTAATTTGCACATGCCATTTTTTCTCAAAATTAAATTACAAAATTTAAAATATTCTATTAAGTGACTCAGAGGATATCTTTTCCAAAATATTTGATGTATAAGTCTACAAATACACTTAACTGAGAGCTTAAGCGACATTTTTAAGATCATATTGCTAGTTATGAAAAGCATTCTGTAAAGCAGGCTATAACCCATAATTCTAATTTGAAGCTGAAAACTCATAACTTGAAAGGCTTAAAGAGAACAAAAACCTATGAGCTTTTTATTATAGAAAGCTTTAATAACATTATTACAAATCTCCATGGCCATATTCATCAAAATTTGATCTCTTTGTCCATTATATTCATTGTCCTAAAAACTGAATATAGAATATGATGTAATAAAATGTAGGTTGCTTGCTTAAAATAAATAATAAATATAGATATGAGAACTCAAAATGCAAGGTGAATAGTGTACTGTATGGAAACAAATTGTTAAAATCATAAAAATCTGAATTTTGAGATTCCTATCATTTGATCCCACCTCCTTTTCCTCTCATACTTATATCTTCCTCTGAGCTCTCTCATGTAGCTAAGTCCCCTTCTGTGTTTATGCCCCATATTTTACCAATTAGAATAACTAGCCACCCATTCCTTTGCAATGCTCTTTCTGTTATAATTTTTTAAGCTCTATACTCCCTTCAAATATATTTCACGTGCATGATCAATCTCCTCTACAAAATGTTTATTGCTTTCTGTATCTTTTGAGGCCTCAGAGAGTCTTCACCATTTGTACCACGCCTTTGATGTTTATCACCCAATGCCCTTGGCATTTGTTCCTGAGCTGCAATTGTTAATAGTCAGGCAGTATTTCAAGTACTTCCTCATCTAGCTTCAACTGCACTGAAGTCTCAGTAGTTCTGACTTCCTGAATGGTGAGGTCAGTTAATTTCCTTGAGATAAATTTCACACTAGATATAAAGGGAATAGACTAGACAATAAATAAATTTAACTTGATACAAAAGTGACATACCCACCGCAGCTGCAAATCACAAAGCTAGCATTTCAATTAAGTTCTTTCTTGTGTCTAATCCTATGTCCTTTCTCATATACCTGCTTAGAAATCCATGTCACACTGCTAGACAATGTTATGCTATTTATAACCAGTTCTAATTTTGTGGCACTTTGATTACTTCTAGTTTGTAGCAAATGATACATGGAAATCTAAAAAAAAAAAAAAAAAAAGTCTTGAATTATTTTCACCTGCAAGATACTGACACTTAAACTCCTAGAAAAGTAGATACTTTTATGAAATTGAACTAAAAATAACATTTAAAAATGTTCAGAGCTATGATGAGGGAGGTACAGATAGAACAGTACACCTCCAATTTTCTAAATGGAAAATCAGGAGGTTTTCTCAAGTCACACATAGAGATAGCAGCCATCATTTGCTCTTTGGTTGACCATTTAATTTATTATTACCATGATTAGCATTGTTATAGTAGGATTAGTGATAATAAGATACAGTAGGTGGTACAGCTTGATGACAAATTAGATTAGTCTTCATTATAAATATTTTTATTTTACTGTTGTTTTACTATAATTTCCAATAAACTATAGGCTTTTTATTTTTATTTTTTTATTAAGGTCTTATATGTGTACATAGCTTACCATTGCCCACCCCCCCTGACCTCCCATACATGCCCTCACTCACCACAGTTTTGTGTCCATTGTTTGTACATATATGCATGCATACCAGTCCTTCCTTGATCTCTTATCTCCCCCAGATTATCCTACCCTCCCCACTGTCATTTGACAGTATGCTTGATGCTTTACTGTCACTATATCTATCTTTCTGTTAATTAGTTTATAATGTTCTTTAAAAAAATATATTTTATTGATATTTTACAGAGAGGAAGGAAGAGAGATAGAAAGCCAGAAACGTCAATGAGAGAGAAACATCGACCAGCTGCCTCCTGCACACCCCCTACTGGGGATGTGCCCACAAGCAATGTACATGCCCTTGACCAGAATCGAACCCGGGACCTTTCAGTCCACAGACCGACACTACCACTGAGTCAAACCGGTTTCGGCTATAATGTTCTTTATTATCCATAAATGAATGAGGTCATGTGGTGTTTCTCTTTCATTGACTGGCTTATTTCACTCAGCATGATGTTCTCCAATTCCATCAAGGTTGCTGCAAATGATAAGAATTATTTCTTTTTGATGGCAGCATAGTATTCCATTGTGCGGATGTACCATAGTTTTCTGATCCAATCATCTGCTGACAGGCACCTAGGCTGTTTCCAAATCCTAGCTATTGTAAATTGTGCTGTTATGAACATAGGGGTGCATATATCCTTTTGACTGGTGTTTCTAGTCTCTTGGGATATATTCCTAGTAGTGGGATTACTGGGTCAAATGGGAGTTCCATTTTGAGTTTTTTGAGGAAGCTCCATACTGTTCTCCACAGTGGTTGCACCAGTCTGCAATCCCACCAGCAGTGCACAAGGGTTCCTTTTTCTCCGCAACCTCTCCAACATTTGTCTTTTGTTGTTTTCTTAATGTTGGCCATTCTGAAAGGTGTGAGATGGTATCACATTGTTGTTTTGATTTACATCTCTCGGATGATTAGTGACTTTGAGCATGTTTTCATGTGCCTCTTGGCCTTCCTTCTGTTGTCTTTTGAGAGGATTCTATTCAGGTCCGTTTCCCATTTTTTAATTGGATCATTTATTTTCCTTTTATTGAGTTGTATAAGCTGTCTGTAGATGTTGGAGATTAAACCTTTATCAGTGATATCATTTGCAAATATATTCTCCTATACCATGGGACTTCTTGTTGTTTTGTTGATGGTTTCTTTTGCTGTAATAAAGCTTTTTATTTTGATGTAGTCCCATTTGTTCATTCTCACTTTAGCTTCCATTGCCCTAGAGGCAGTATCAGTGAAGAAGTTCTTTTGGCATATATCTAAGATTTTGTTGCCTGTGGATGCCTCTAGTATTTTTATGGTTTCCAGTCTTATGTTTAAGTCCTGTAACCATTTCGAATTTATTTTTGTGTATGGAGTAAGTTGGTGCTCTAGTTTCATTCTTTTGCATGCATCTGTCCAATTTTCCCAACACCATTTACTGAAGAGACTGTCTTGACTCCATTGTATGCTCGTGCCTCCTTTGTCAAATATTAATTGAGCATATTGATTTGGATTGATATCTGGATTCTCTAATCTATTCCATTGATCTATATGTCTGTTCTTGTGCCAGTACCAGGCTGTTTTGAGAACAGTGGCTTTGTAATACAGCTTGAAATCTGGAATTGAGATACCTCCTACTTTACTCTTCTTTCTCAGAATTGCTGCGGCTATTCGGGGTCTTTTATTGTTCCAAAATGAACTTTTGGAGAGTCCTTTCTAGGTCTGTGAATTATGTTGTTGGTATTTTAATAGGGAGCGTGTTGAACTTATAAATTTCTTTGGGAAGTATGGACATTTTGATGATGTTGATTCTACCAATCCATGAACATGGTATGTTCTTCCATGTGTTTACATCTTCCTCTATCTCTTTTGTCAGTGTCGTGTAGTTTTCAGCATATAGGTCTTTTACCTCCTTAATTAAGTTTATTCCTAGGTATCTCAATTTTTTTGGTGCGATGGGAAATGGGATTGCTTTTTTAGTCTCTGTTTCTATGAGTTCACTATTGGTATATAGAAATGCCATAGATTTCTTGGCGTTGATTTTGTATCCTGCTACATTGCCAAATTCATTTATTAAGTCTATTAGTTTTTTGATGGAGTCTTTTGGGTTTTTTATGTACAATATCATGTCATCTGCAAATAGGGACAACTTCACTTCTTCTTTTCCAATTTTGATGCCTTTTATTTCCTCTTCTTCTCTAATTGCAATGGCTAGAACTTCCAGTACTATGTCAAACAGAAGTGGTGAGAGTGGGGACCCCTGTCTTGTTCCTGTTCTTAGGGGAAATGGGTTTAGTTTTTGCCCATTGAGTATGATGTTTGCTGTGGGTTAATCATATATAGCTTTTATTATGTTGAGGTATGATCCTTGTACTCCCATCTTGTTGAGAGTTTTTATCAGGAAAGGATGTTGGATTTTATCAAATGCTTTTTCTGCATCAATTGATATGACTATATGATTTTTAACTTTCAGTTTGTTTATGTGATGTATCACGTTTATTGATTTGCGGATATTGTACCATCCTTGCGTTCCGGGAATAAATCCTACTTGGTCATGGTGTATGATCTTTCTGATGTTCTGTTGGAGCCGATTTGCTAGAATTTTGTTGAGGATTTTGGCATCTATGTTCATGAGGGATATTGTCCTGTAATTGTCTTTCATTGTGTTATCTTTATCTGGTTTTGGTTTTAGGGTGATGCTGGCTTCATAGAAGGAGTTTGGAAGTGTTCCTCCCTCTTGAATTTTTTGGAATAGTCTGAGGAGGATAGGTTTTAGTTCTTCCTTGAATGTTTGGTAAAATTCTGTAAAGCCATCTAGGCCTGGGCTTTTGTTTGCTGGAAGCTTTTTGATGACTGTTTCAATTTCTTCCCAAGTAACTGGTCTATTGAGATTTTTAGATTCTTCCTGATTGAGTTTTGGCAGGTTATATTTTTCTAGGAATATGTCCATTTACTCCAGGTTGTCCATTTTGTTGTAATAGAGTTGTTAGTAGTATTTTGTAACAATCTTTTGTATTTCGGCGGAGTCTGTTGTTATTTCCCCTCTTTAATTTCTGATTTTGTTTATTTGGGTCCTCTCTCTTTGTTTCTTGGTTAGCCTGGCTAGAGGTTCATCAATCTTGTTTATTCTTTCAAAGAACCAGCCCTTGGTTTTGTTGATTTTATGTATTGTTTCTTTGGACTCTATGTCATTTATCTCCGCTCTGATTTTTGTTATTTCCTTCCTTCTGCTTACACTGGGCTTTTCTTGTTGTTCTTTTTATAACTGTTTGAGTTGTAGAGTTAGATAATTTGTTACCATTTTTTCTAGTCTTTTACAATAGGCTTGCAGAGATATGAACTTCCCTCTCAAGATTGCTTTTGCTGTGTCCCATAGATTTTGGATTGTTGTGTTTTCATGGTCATTTGTTGCCATGCTGTTTTTAATTTCTTCCTTGATTTCCCTGGTAACCCAGTCCTTGCTCAATAGCATGCTATTCAGTTTCCATGTGTTTGATTTCATTGGATTATTTTTATTGTAGTTGATTTCCAATTTTATGCCACTATGATCTGAGAAGATGCTTTATATGATTTCTATCTTCTTGAATTTGAAGAGACTTTGCCTATGTCCCAACATGTGGTCTATCTTTGAGAATGACCCATGTGCACTTGAGAAGAATGTGTATTCTGTGGCTTTGGGGTGAAATGTTCTGAAGATGTCTATTAATTCCATCTGGTCAAGTGTGTCATTTAGCGTTGATGTTTCTTTGCTGATTTTTTGTTTAGATGATTTGTCCAAAGGTGACAGTGGGGTATTAGAATCTCCTACTATGATTGTATTGCTATTAATCTCTCCCTTAATGTCTTCCAGCAGTTTTTTTATGTATTTGGGTGCTCCTGTATTGGGTGCATATATGTTTACCAGGGTTATTTCTTCTTGTTGTATTGCTCCCCTTAGTATTATGAAGTGGCCTTCATTGTCTCTTGTTATGTCCTTCACTTTGAGATCTACTTTGTCAGATATAAGTATTGCTACCCCAGCTTTTTTTTTTTTCATTTCCGTTTGCCTGGAAAACCTTTCTCCATCCCCTCACCTTCAGTCTGTGGGCGTCTTTTTTTCTGAGGTGGGTTTCTTGTAGACAGCAGATGTATGGGTTTTGCTTTCTTATCCAATCTGTTACCCTATGTCTTTTGATTGGAGCATTTAAACCATTTACATTTAAAGTAATTATTGATAGGTAGGTATTTGATGCCATTTTTATTCTATCCCCCTGTGTTCCTTCTTGGATTCCTATTTTTTTTTATTTTTACAGTAGATCCTTTAGCATTTCTTCCATTGCTGGTTTGTTGGAGATAAATTCCTTTAGTCTGTTTTTGTCAGTGAAGCTCCTGATTACATCTTCAATTTTGATTGACAGCCTTGCAGGGTACAGTATTCTTGGGTTCAGACCCTTCCTTTGCATGACTTTGTATATGTCATCCCATTCCCTTCTTGCCTGATGAGTTTCTGTTGAGAAATCAGTTGCTAGTCTGATGGGGGTTCCTTTATATGTAACTTTCTGTCTCTCTCTGGCTGCTTTTAAGATACTGGTTTTGTCAATGGTTTTTTTTTTTTTTTTTTTTGCCAGTTTCATTATAATGTGTCTGGGTGTTGATCTTTGGGGGTTCATTTTGTTGGGGACTCTTCGAGCATCTTGGATTTGTGTCGGTTTTTTCTTCTCTATCTCAGGAAAGTTTTCTGTCATTATTTCTTGAAATACTTTTTCCATATCTTGCTCAGTTTCCTTTCCTTCTGGGACCCCTATTATTCTAATATTGTTTTGTTTTGTATTGTCCCAAAGCTCCCGTAGGCTCTCCTCCTGTTTTTTGATTATTTTTTCTAGCAGCTGCTCTAATTGGTACTTTTTTTCCATCTTGTCTTCTAGCTCACTGATGCGGTCCTATTCTTCTTCTAGTCTACTCTTGATGCTTTCTATTGAGTTCTTCAAAGCAGCAATGTCATTTTTCGTTTCTTCTTGGGTCACCTTCATTTCCTCTTAGTTCTTCTTCAGATCCTCTTGGTTCTTCTTCATTTCCTCTTGGGTCTTACTCATATTGTCAAATTTGTCTTCCATTCTTTTTAGCCATCCCATGATCATTACTCTGAATTCTTGCTCTGGTAGGTTGCTTGCCTCTAAATCGTTTACTTCCTTTTCTGGTGATGGCTGATTTTCTTTCATAGGCGGGTTGTTTCTTAGCCTCCCCATTATCTTTCTTTTCAGGATGCCTGTTTATGCAGTTCTCTCTCTCTCTCCTGAATTTCTTTTGATGCTAAATGAGTAAGGTGTTCGGCTCACTATTTGTGCTTCAATGTATACTTCTTTAACATAAGACAGAAACGAGGATCCAAATACGCTAAGTATGTGGCTTCAGAACAACTTTAATGTGCTTGGAGAGCAGCCCTCTAATGATTTCTTCTCAATTACATAGTATGATAGTTGGAGAAAAATAAGTTTGACTACCTCCTGCACAGGTCTTTCCATCATAGGTCTCGCACACCCCTCTATTTTGTTTTTTGTTAGTTTTGATAAATGTGCTGTATGTAGTTCTATATGATGTATGTGGGGAAGCTGAGTGAAAGGTATATGAAACTTCCCTGCATTAGTTTGGTGACTCTTTTATAAAGCTAAAATTATCTCAAAATTAAAAAAAAAAAAATCTCAAAGCTTCAATAGTATCCACTGCCTCTTACTCTCCTGGATTCATAGAGAATCTTCACATTCTTCTACAAAGTGTTTATAAAACTGATGTCGCTGCTAGCAATCAATTACCTTTGTACTGTGTATTTGTCTTTTAATGGTACCTTCATTCCATGTCATTTATTTATATTACTTTGGGAGCAATATGAGTGAAATTATCTTTATAGATGACTTTCCTCAAGGCTGTGAGTTATTGATACCTTCATTATTATTTTTCAATTCCTTCTCGTTGATTCTTTTCTGCTTATTGATATCACTAATTATAGCATTATCTAATTTTTGTTCAAGTGTTTTAGAAAGCATAATGTCATTATGAATCTTTCCCTAATTATTTTTATACTCTGTGAACACATTCCCTTCCTCAGGATAGCAATGACCCATGATATATAGCTCCACAAAAACTACATTTGTTGGACAACATGGAACTTATGACTTGGACAATTTGTGACTGTAATGTTTTCAAATTTCTGCTGTTCTGTTAGAGAAAGATGCAGCTTTGTACAGTACGCTTTCTGTACGCCATGGCTTGCCTGGGGAGGCCTTCAAAACGTGTACGTTTTCTAGCTGTCCAGCACCCTTTATCTGGCTTTCTGAAGGTCTATCCTTGAGTTGGTTCTGATTACCTCCTGGTGGCAGGTGGGAACGTCACATCTCTTTGATTCAGTAGCTGATAGGTCTATTCTTTGAGAACACAATTGGCAGCTTGGCAGTTAGCATTCTTCAGTGGTCAGTGGAGCTCAAAGAGAATCTCATGCTTTATGCAGGTCCTTCATGAAGGGTTCACTATGTGTGCCAGCTGAAAAATATCATATAAAATGAACCCTAAACTTTAAAAATAGTAACGGAATCTCTTTGGAATACTGTCACCGCTGACAACAACAGCCCCTTTGCAGTACCTTCCATAGGCTGAATGAATTTGAATTAGACTCCCATAATCACACTGAGGAACCAGAGGGGAGGGCATGAATAGAATTCTAGCAGGCACACTAGTTGATACTCAAGTTGAATGAGCCAAAACCGGTTTGGCTCAGTGGATAGAGCATCGGTCTGCGGACAGAAGGGTCCCAGGTTCGATTCTGGTCAAGGGCATGTACGTTGGTTGTGGGCACATCCCCAGTGCGGGGAGGGGTTTGCAGGAGGCAGCTGATCCATGATTCTCTCCCATCCATGTTTCTAACTCTCTATCCCTCTCCCTTCTTCTCTGTAAAAAATCAATAAAATATATTTAAAAAAAAAGATTTGGCCATGTTGAGGGAGGCCTCTGTGCAGAACAGGTGGTGTCATTCAGGGAAAAATGGTCCTCATCCCATAGCCAATAACTCAGCTTCTCCCTGTCCATCTCTGCTACACCCTGAGTCAGACCAGACCTATTCAAGAGCCTTTTAGGAAGTCTGCACCACAGGCCCAAGCTGGCCACAACCAGCTATCTCCTCCACAGGGCAGGAACTTGGTAGGGTGGGGCCACAAGAAGTCCCTGGTGTGAGGCTAGTGCATTTTTCTGGCCTGATGCCCTATGAAGAAGAACTTGACTCAGGAAAGATGGCAGAGTGGGAGATACAGTCAGCACAGAAACCTTGCCAACTGTCCCTCTAGCTCAGTCTCTGTATGAGACCAGTCTGCTCTTAGCCTCAATCTCTCTGCTGGAGCCTTAGTTGCTTGTCACATGCAGAAGGCATTTTGTGTGCTGGCCCTTTAAGAGGACACCCGATTTTTCACTAAACCCCCAGTATCTCCCTGGTGGATGGAATCCCCACTGATTTTTACAGCCAGTTGCCAGGCAGCTGCCTCTTCCAAGGTCTGGTTCTCTGGAAAGAAGAGACCATTGAGGGGTTGAGACACCTCATTCCTCAGGAGCTACCTTTGCAACTGAAACATCCCTGAAGGTTCTCAACTGCCACACACAGGTGTGGGGCCAGCCCTCTTCAAGTCTCTTTCCCACCACTCTGGGTTTGGCTTTGTCTCTAACCCTTGGTTATAAGGCATATGTTCAGCTAGTCTTCACTTGATTGTTCATGTTGCTTGTTCTATAATTTAGTTGTCATTCACCTTTGGTCCTGGGAGGTGATGAGTGTACCTCCCACCTACTCCTGACCATCATGCATCCCCTGTCATCTGTGCAGCTCCTGTTGTGAGGTGACCGTCCATATCTTATGCCCATTTTAAAATTGGGTTATTTATTACCTAATTGTTGAGGATTAAGAGTTTGTTTTTAATTTTTATATTGGGATACTGCTTCTCTTCCATATCCTGTCTTGAAAACACTTTCCCTGAATCTGTGGCTCATATGCAAATCTGTGAGAAGGCTGATATACTTGAAAACGTCCTCCTCTGAACTTTCTATTATTCCACATATCATCAGAGACTTTAAATTTTTTTAAGAAAACTAAATCACATACTTTACTCTATACATGAGTGATACATGGATAACATTGAACTTAAGACTTTACTATTATTGCAACTATCAAAGTCATACATGAATTATACACACACAAAAAATCAACTCAAGAAAGATTTTCGAGTCCCACCCCAGAGGTGATTTTACCATCACTTGTGACTAGTGGGTATCTCTCAGTTCTGCCTGTCTCATTCTGTCTGTCTGTCTCTGTCACAGGCAGACTCATATTCACATAGCATGATTTCCCGTGAAATCAGATGTAAGTGGTTTAGTGGGTGGGATCCTCACTGCAGATGTTTGTTCCATGTGTCTCATGTCGCAGGACCCCTTCAGTCTCCATCTATTGACATGTGGAGACCCCTGGACCGAACTGAGCACCTGATCGGCTTCCCTTGTCCATGTGGACAAAAATTGGTGGCTCCAAGCCCTCTCTATAGACCTCAGTGCTTTTTCTAATTCCCACCTGTTTCATTAGGGCTCTGATGGGCAGTCTCAAAATCCATCTCTGAACAATTGTGCACGAGTCTCTGTGGGGGAACCTCCTGGGTGAGCCCTGCCAAGTGCCTGTTTGCACCTGTGGGACTTGGGCAGGTCCTGCACACTGTTCCCCAGAGGAGGGGCCTTTCCCCTTCTGCCCAGGGGCTGTGCTGGGGCCCCCTGCTGCCTCACTTTGTCCCCAGGGCTGGTCCCCACCAGACCAGAAGTCTGATCCGGGTGGAGGGGCATCTCTGACATGTACAGGCCTGTGCACTGCCTCTCATGGTGGAAGTACATGTGCTTGCCCTTTGTCCCTTCAGAAAACACCGGTTTTGGACAGTTGGCTGCACCACAGGGATGATGCACCTTGGCCTTAGGTTATGTGGAATGCTTTCCAGCTTGTGGTTTGTCTTCCCAGATTTCTGTATTTTTCTAGTTGTTTCAGGCACAGGAAGAGACAGCCATTGCCGGACTGGCTTCTGGCGCTGGGGTCACAATTAGCTCAGTGATCTCTACCCTGAGATTATGTGCATGCTTACTGAAAGGGCTTTCCCTCCCTCTCCCCCATCTAATCTCTAATCCAGCTACAAATTCCCTTTACAACAGCAAAAATGCTATTTCAGATAAAAACAGAAAAACATGTGAGCCAACACAAAAAAAGTACATATTGTGAGATTCCATTTCCAGGGAACATCCAGAACAGCTAAGGGCAGAGACAGGAACCAGATCAGGGGCAGGGGCATGGGTAGTTAGCACCGTTGGTGCAGGGTCTCATTTTGGGATGACAGGACATCCCGCAACTAGATAGTGGTGATGCTTACTCAGCATCATGAATGTGCTTCATACTCAGGAATTTAAAATATGAACAATAACATTTAAAATAATAACAATAACCATTTAAAATATGTTTATTTATTACTTATGATAGATTATACAATGGGAAAATTAAGGCTAAAAAGAGAAAAAAGAAAAGGATAGAAGCAAAAATGCCCCAAAATCCCCAAATAAGAAAAGTTAAGAGATAAGAAATCAGATCATGCCATGGGGAACTTAGAAACAAAAGAGGAAGAGAAAAGTAAAGGAAAATGTCAAGGAGTGAGAGTGAAACAAGGCTGTCCCTTGGGTCAGGGGGAGCACATACATCAACTGGCCCTTGAGCTGGGCCCTCCACAGGCAGTGCCTCTTCCGAGGCAGGAGCCAGCATGGGCTCCAGGGAGGGCTCTTCATCCACCGGTGGTGGGGCCTCAGTTTCCTCTGAGGCAGGCCCTGGCTCCACAGCTGCAGCTGGAGGGGCCGCTGGAGGTGGTGAAAGCTCTGGAGGTGGAGACGCCTCCAGCTCCGCATCCTGCTCCTCCAGTTGGACTTCAGATGTGACAGGAGGTGCCGCCGCTGCCTCCTGGGCTGGTGCTGGAGTTGGGAGAGGAGAAAAGGTCACCCAGGTGCCTGCATGTCCATCTGTCCCACAAAGTGAGAACACAGCCAGAACCCAGAACCCACCACAGGATGTGCTCCCCACTGGCAGTCCAGAAGATGGGTTTACTGGATCTTTGCTCCTGGCCAGGCTCAAGGGGTGTTCTGATGTGTCTGGCAACAGCCTCTCCCCATAAGCTCACATGACAATCCCCAAACCTTCCCACCCATGCACCTCCCCACATTCTCACCCATGGGCCCTTGAGCTGGATCCTCCACAGGCAGCTCCTCCTCTAAGGCAGGAGCCAGAATGGGCTCCAGGGAGGGCTCTTCATCCAGAGGTGGTGTGGCCTCAGTTTCCTCTGGGGCCGGCCCTGGCTCCACAGCTGCAGCTGGAGGGGCCGCTGGAGGTGGTGAAAGCTCTGGAGGTGGAGATGCCTCCAGCTCCGCATTCTGCTCCTCCAGTTGGACTTCAGATGTGACAGGAGGTGCCTCCGCTGCCTCCTGGGCTGGTTCTGGAGTTGGGAGAGGAGAAAAGGTCACCCCGGTGCCTGCATGTCCATCTGTCCCCCAAAGTGAGAACACAGCCAGAACCCAGGACCCACCACAGGATGTGCTCCCCACTGGCAGTCCAGAAGATGGGTTTACTCGATCTGTGCTCCTGGCCAGGCTCAAGGGGTGTTCTGATGTGTCTGGCAACAGCCTCTCCCCATAAGCTCACATGACAATCCCCAAACCTTCCCACCCATGCACCTCCCCACATTCTCACCCATGGGCCCTTGAGCTGGATCCTCCACTGGCAGCTCCTCCTCTAAGGCAGGAGCCAGCATGGGCTCCAGGGAGGGCTCTTCCGCCAGAGGTGGTGTGGCCTCAGTTTCCTCTGGGGCCGGCCCTGGCTCCACAGCTGCAGCTGGAGGGGCCGCTGGAGGTGGTGAAAGCTCTGGAGGTGGAGATGCCTCCCGCTCCGCATCCTGCTCCTCCAGTTGGACTTCAGATGTGACAGGAGGTGCCGCCTCTGCCTCCTGGGCTGGTTCTGGAGTTGGGAGAGGAGAAAAGGTCACCCAGGTGCCTGCATGTCCATCTGTGCCCCTAAGACAGAACACAGCTAGAGAGCCCAGGACCCACCACAGGACTTCCTCCCCACCTGCAGTACAACAGATGGGTGGTCTGAGGCCCATCTTTGCTCCTGTCCAGCCTCTGGGTGCTCCCTGTTTGCCTGACAACAATCCCTCCCCATAAGCTCCCATGCAGCTCCACCCCCATCCCCCTCACTTCCCCAGCTTCTCACCCTTGAACACTGCCTCTTTAGGCTCAGGGTGCTCCGGGCCAGTCTGGTTGACATGGTCAGTGTAGTCCACATCACTGGTGAACACTTTGAGCTGCTGGTTGAATCCGAGCGGCCTTGGGGGCACAGTCCTAGGGAACCTGGGCCGCTTCCGTAGAGGTGTCCCTGGCTGTCCATCCACGGGCCACACTTTGAGCGGCTGGTTGACTGTGATCTTTCCTGGGGGTACAGTCCTAGGGAACCTGGGCCGCGTCCTTAGAGGTGTCCTTGGCTGTCCATCCACGGGCCCTGGGTCCCCAGAGCCCGAGGTGGCCACACTCACTTCAGGCCTTTCCTGGCTCTTGGTGGTGTGGCTCACCAGCTCCTCCCCAATGTGGGCTGGTGCTGGAGTTGGGAGAGGAGAAAAGGTCACCCAGTTGCCTGCATGTCCATCTGTCCCCCAAAGTGAGGACACAGCCAGAACCCAGGACCCACCACAGGATGTGCTCCCCACTGGCAGTCCAGAAGATGGGTTTACTCGATCTTTGCTCCTGGCCAGGCTCAAGGGGTGTTCTGATGTGTCTGGCAACAGCCTCTCCCCATAAGCTCACATGACAATCCCCAAACCTTCCCACCCATGCACCTCCCCACATTCTCACCCATGGGCCCTTGAGCTGGGCCCTCCACAGGCAGTGCCTCTTCCGAGGCAGGAGCCAGCATGGGCTCCAGGGAGGGCTCTTCATCCACCGGTGGTGGGGCCTCAGTTTCCTCTGAGGCAGGCCCTGGCTCCACAGCTGCAGCTGGAGGGGCCGCTGGAGGTGGTGAAAGCTCTGGAGGTGGAGACGCCTCCAGCTCCGCATCCTGCTCCTCCAGTTGGACTTCAGATGTGACAGGAGGTGCCGCCTCTGCCTCCTGGGCTGGTGCTGGAGTTGGGAGAGGAGAAAAGGTCACCCAGGTGCCTGCATGTCCATCTGTCCCCCAAAGTGAGAACACAGCCAGAACCCAGGACCCACCACAGGATGTGCTCCCCACTGGCACTCCAGAAGATGGGTTTACTCGATCTTTGCTCCTGGCCAGGCTCAAGGGGTGTTCTGATGTGTCTGGCAACAGCCTCTCCCCATAAGCTCACATGACAATCCCCAAACCTTCCCACCCATGCACCTCCCCACATTCTCACCCATGGGCCCTTGAGCTGGGCCCTCCACAGGCAGCGCCTCCTCCGAGGCAGGAGCCAGCATGGGCTCCAGCGAGGGCTCTTCATCCACCAGTGGTGGGGCCTCAGTTTCCTCTGGGGCAGGCCCTGGCTCCACAGCTGCAGCTGGAGGGGCCGCTGTAGGTGGTGAAAGCTCTGGAGGTAGAGATGCCTCCCGCTCCGCATCCTGCTCCTCCAGTTGGACTTCAGATGTGACAGGAGTTGCCGCCTCTGCCTCCTGGGCTGGTGCTATAGTTAGGAGAGGAGAAAAGATCACCCAGGTGCTTGCATGTCCATCTGTGCCCCTAAGACAGAACACAGCTAGAGAGCCCAGGACCCACCACAGGACTTCCACCCCACCTGCAGTACAACAGATGGGTGGTCTGAGGCCGATCTTTGCTCCTGTCCAGCCTCTGGGTGGTCCCTGTTTGCCTGGCAACAATTCCTCCCCATAAGCTCCCATGCAGCTCCACCCCCATCCCTCTCACTTCCCCAGCTTCTCACCCTTGAACACTGCCTCTTTGGGCTCAGGGTGCTCCGGGCCAGTCTGGTTGACATGGTCAGTGTAGTCCACATCACTGGTGAACACTTTGAGCTGCTGGTTGAATCTGAGCTTCTTTGGCGGTACAGTCCTAGGGAACCTGGGCTGCTTCCGTAGAGGTGTCCCTGGCTGTCCATCCACGGGCCCTGGGTCCCCAGAGCCCCAGGTGGCCACACTCACTTCAGGCCTTTCCTCGCCCTTGGTGGTGTGGCTCACCGGCTCCTCCCCAATGTAGAACATAGGGCGGTGCTTTTCCTCCTCCATCTGGTGCTCCACCTTGACCTGGGTTGAACTCTGCAATGACAGTGATGGCAGCTGGTCAGGAAGACTCAAGCCCAGCTCTAGTCTCTGATGCTTCTGCCACACACACACACACACACACACACACACACACACACACACACCCACACACACGGAGGGGACATAGGGCTGCTGAGGTAGGATCAGAGTGGTGGTCTGGCCTGAACAAAACTGCCCTAAGCCTCTCTGTGTTACCTCCTGGTTCCGCCATGCAAATGGCCACAGGCGTCGTCTGGACTGAGTCCGGATCCAGCGGCGGGCACGTCGGAATGTACTCTCATCGCTGCCTCTCTTGAGGCCTCGTCCTTGGCCTTGACCTCGGGACACGGGGAGACAACAAGAAAACATGGTGTCCTCTCCAGTGCCTTTATCCGAGTGAGGCAGGAAGGGGCAGTTATAGAATGTAGTTGCCTGGTTGCCGGGTTCCATTGTGCTCCATCATCAGGAAGTGAGTTCATGGCTCATGTCTGAGGACATGCTCAGGTAAGGGACCCAGGGGTGACCTCACTTAGGAACTCAGCTTAGGACTTTAGAATTCCCAGGTAGATGTTCAGATTTGCTCGATTATTGGTCTGTCTTCCCCTACTCCCCCCACCCCCGCTTTATAATTTGTACTACTAATTTGGTAGTACAAATCTATTTTTTTCCTTCAGATTTTTTTTAATTTATTAAGGTATTATATGTGTACATAGCTTACCATTGCCCGCTCCCTCCCATATATGCCCTCCCTCCCCAGAGTCTTGTGTCCATTGGTTGTACTTTTATGCATGCATACCAGTCCTTCGGTTGATCTCTTATCTCCCCCAGATCTCCCTATCCCCCTCCCCCGCTGTCATTTGACAGTCTGCTTGTTGTTTTACTGTCTCTATATCTATCTTTCTATTCATTCGTTTATAATGTTCTTTAATATCCATAAATGAGTGAAGTCATGTGGTGTTTCTCTTTCATTGACTGGCTTATTTCACTCAGCATGATGTTCTCCAATTCCATCCAGGTTACTGCAAATGATGGGAATCCCCTCCTTTTTATGGCCGCATAGTATTCCATGGTGTAGATGTACCATAGTTTTCTCATCCATTCATCTGCTGATGGCCACCTAGGCTGTTTTCAAATCCTAGCTATTGTAAATTGTGCTGCTATGAACATAGGGGTGCATATATCCTTTCTGATTGGTGTTTCTGGTTTCTTAGGGTATATTCCTAGTAGTGGGATTACTGGGTCAAATGGGAGTTCCATTTTCAGTTTTTTGAGGAAGCTCCATACTGATCTCCACAGTGGTTGCACCAACCTGCAATCCCACCAGCAGTGCCTGAGGGCTCCTTTTTCTCCGCAACCTGGCCAACATTTGTCCTTTGTTGTTTTATTGATGTTGGCCATTCTGACAGGTCTGAGATGGTACTGCATTGTTGTTTTGATTTGCATCTCTCAGATAATTAGTGACTTTGAGCAGGTTTTCATGTGCCTCTTGGCCTTCCTTCTGTTGTCTTTTGAGAGGATTCTATTTAGGTCCATTTCCCATTTTTTAATTGGCTCATTTATTTTCATTTTATTGAGTTGTATAAGCTGTCTGTAGATGTTGGAGATTAAATCTTTGTCATTGATATTATTTGCAAATATGTTCTCCCATACCATGGGTTTTCTTGTTTTGTTTATGGCTTCTTTTGCTGTAAAAAAAATCCTATATTTTGATGGGACTACATCAAACTATAGGCTTTTTAAATACATATGAATTATCCTTATATTATGGTATCTCACACAAAATCTGAAAACAAATATATTTTTCTTGGTTTTCAAAATAAATAAGTAAATGAATAATTTGGCCATTAAAAACTTTTCTTTTGAAAGAAAAAATGCATCCATAAAACTAAATAAATTGAATAATTGATACCAGAATGAAGAAAACCTCTTTGATGATATAATTTACTTCTACTCGTTGACAAATTGAATACCAGAAAGAATCCCAGAAAAAAAATCACTACTGAGGAATTTTATCAAAATGGAAATTAAATCATGTCACTCTTGTCTTATGGCTTTCCACTTCTTTCAGAGGATAAAAGCATTTCCTGTGACAGTGGCTTCCAAGGTACAACCTTTTACAACATCATTCCCTTTCCTCCCTCTCCTTTAATTTTCCCTGGTCAAGTGGCCTCCATGCAGTTTCTCCTTGATGCCAAACACCTTCCAACCTTAGAGACTTTTTATTTACCTCTGCCTAGAATACTCTTTCCCAAGGTAACTGCTGGGCTAGCTTTATTACCTTTCTCAGCTTCTCTTCTTATCTGTGAGACCTTTTCTAACTACCCTCAATACATTTACAATTGCCCTGTCCTATATCACATACACACAGTCACACACACACACACACACACACACACACACACACACACTGCTCAATATCCTCCCTTCTTGCTTTACTATCCTCTAGATACTTAACACATAACATTGCACAGCACTAGTTACCCTATAATATGCCATATTGTTCATTTATTGCTTATATTCCTCTATCAAAATGTATAATTAAAAATATAAGGGTATTTGTTTGTTTGGTTGGTTGGCTCGTTGGTTGGTTGGTGTATCATTTGAGCCTAGAACAATGTCTGGGACATAGAAACTTCACAATAAATGCCACTTTAATAAATAAATAACCAAGTCAATATTAGCTCTAGTCTATCTAAAAATGAATGTTTCAGTCTGAGTGTCTTCTGCCATTTAGCAGGCCTTTTCTCAGTTTTGAATGACAAAGATAACTTTTTGGAATAGTTTTCTCTATAAGATTTTTTCATTAATTTTTCTGTCATGAGATTTTCCCTTAAGGCTTGTACACTTCATGGTTTGTTGGGTAACAGAAGTATGAGACAACTGAGGTTAGTTCCCATAAAACATTATTCTAAGGGGATAGTAACTGCATGATAGATGCGATTCCCAGAGAATACCTTACTTTAGCTAAGACTAACTATCTTTCTACAAAACATCAGGACTGAGTTGTTCAATTCTTTCCTCAATTTTAACCTTTTAGTTCTGTTTGGTAATGACAGCCATGGCTATGATTGGCTTCACCCTCTTTTGTTTTTGTTTTTTCAAACAGTCAATGAGCTAAAAATGTTTTTTTTTTTTGAATGGTTACATTTTAAATGATTAAGCATCTAATCATATCCTTGATATTTTTCTCCTGGCCTACAAAATCTAATGTATAATTATTTTGCCCTTTAAGAAAAAGTTTACCAATCCTGTTCTAGGCATTTGATGTTAAATAAGAATCGAAAACTCACTGAGAAAATAATATGAATAGCTCCCATTCATTGAGAACCTTTAGCGTTATGTTATGATATTTCAAGTCCTTAATATTTGTGCGAGTATGCTATTTTAAATCACAGTTTTACAGGTGAGTAAATAAAGGCTCATAAAGATAAATAACTTGACCAATATCATACTAGCAGTTTTCTGAATAAATTAGAAATTGATTTTAGTCTACCAAATCCCAAAAAGTTTCTCCTTAGCATTGTTGCCAAACAACAATAACAAAAATAGCAGCAGCAGTAATAAAATAAGGCTAGTAAAAAAGGGGGAAATTTAAGACCAATAACACACTATTAACTCCTTGGAGTTTAAGATTTCTTGGTGGGCAGTCCACTGCTTTAGTTTTTTGGACTGTCTTATATTTTCTGCTCTGCTTCAGCATTGTATGAAGCAAGATGGAGTTTGTCAGATGGTAGCCAAGAAAATAAAGAACTCTTGCCAATCTCCAAATGTCCCATCTGGTGGTTGGTCATGACTTTGTGCTTCCCACATGTTACCACAACTGAGGGTGCATCCTCATCTCTGAATGGTGGGCCATGATCAGAAACCATGCTTCTGAAACAAAATCAAATGTTCCCAAGTAAAGCCAACAAGAGCTGACTATCACACCATGAATATTTTGCAATATGTTAATCACAGCAATAATATGTCTTGAAAATTGCACTGTGAAGTTTGGATATTTGTGTTCTTGAGAGATATTACTTGGAGCGAATAGACTGTGTGCTTGTTTCTTTTATGGATAAAGACTAAATTCAGTAGATCTCAGATATGAATTAATACTTGATGGTTTCATAGAAAAGGATGTACACAATATTTTTATTCAAATTATATAAAATTTGAAGTACATGGTGACATGGTGTGCTTGAAAGATAACTAAAGAGAGAGTCAATGAAAAAAAGTATCCAAGACCCGTTTTCCACATTTCCTTTTGTGAGATGTACAACTAATTTTTACAACAAACTAGTCCTTAGGAGTCATCACCAATGAGTTAATTTTTCCATGTGAAAAGTGGTTTTTTTTCCCCACCTGAGAATATGTTTATTGATTTGAGAGACAGAGAGAGAGAGAGAGACATTGATGTGAGAAACATCAACAATTGGTTGCCTCCTGTATATGCTTCGACCAGGGATCGAACCCACAACCTAGGTATGTGCCCTGATCTGGAATGAAACATGCACTTTTTTGTGTGTATGGGGATGATACAACTAACTAAACTACCTGACCAGGGCAAAAATTTTTGAAAAAATTAATCGTTTTTTGTTGCAAAACCATATGTGTGTGTGTATATACATATATACACACACATATATATATATACATGCACATATATACTCATATGTACTGGTATATACACACAAACATGCTCACACACATACCTATATATCTATTAACCTTTCAATAATATATAGACTTATTTTTCCTTTTTAAGTTTAGACAATCATAATCTATTACCAAGAGACTACAACATATTCAATTTTTAGTGTATTGTGTTTACAATTCCTGCTGATTTTCCTGATTGAATTGCTAGCTGTTATTTAGCATTTGCTGAGATGAATAGCAGGGAGTCAGCTCAGAACATAACATTATCTATGAGTCACTGTCTAATGAAAAAGACAGTGCTTGTCTGGCACACAATCTAAAACAAAGTGAAACAATGTGAGAAAAATTGGAGATGATTTGAATGTAAGGGATATTGGTAAGGTAGTTCAAAATACTAACAGGCAATTTCTGTACTATGTCCACAATGAAAGAATGCAGAAGGGTATAAGTATATTCTCACCTGCTTATCTTCCCATTCCACATTGTATTTTCACAAAGATAGCAAAGGCAACAGCCATCTTGTACATTCCAGGTGGATACAATTCCTTTTCAGTACTAGTTTCTTTAAGTGGACATAGATTTATTGGATTTGTTGAATAGTAAATATTAGTTGAGTTAATATTAAATTTAAAACGTTGAACTAATATTGAATTCACAAGGAAATTAATACACAAAAAATGGTAATGTTTTGTAGAATTCCTGGCAGAGCTAGGACATTCAGGACAGAGGGAAAGAGAATCATAGTGAAATAATCACCAAATCCAGTCACATAGTTCTTTAACTAAAAGTCTTGCCATCAGCTTTAAAATATTTAACAAGTGCCCATTTCTAAAAGGCAGGCCCAAGGGTATGTGCTTTTAGAAATGACAGTTGGATGTCTATTTACTGTAGGATAGAAGTAAGCTTAAAGTATATACGCTCAAATGTAGGAGTTATTAGAGTGTCGGTATGCATTAGAGCTGAAAATAACTGCCAAGGTTATTTTGTTGGCCATTTGTGGCACCTAAAATTGCCACCTGATTCCAATGCATCTTTCCCTCTTAAGTAAAACTCATGTTCTTACATTCATCTTTGAAGACCTAAAATAAAATCTTATATCCTGAGTTTAAATCTTTAAGGCATCTCTCTCCCCCCCACACCCCCCTATAAAAATCCTCTGAATATTAGAATTCCTTTTCTCTTTTACTGGCATGCTATTGTTTCGGATCTTGAGAAGCACAGCTGAATGCACCAATCAAGCACCCCCTTCAGTCATAAAAGGTTAGGCAAACAGAGGACAACTAACCCACTAGATGCCATTCACTGGGTCCTGAAATTTACAGTGTTCCCCGGCTGCATACCCCCCCCCCCCCACACCAGGCAACTCTGAAAGTCACTTTATTGTCCTTTAAGATTAAGAAAAATGTTCTGTAGTAAATTCCATATTGTTTTCTTTCAGGCCCTTGCAAGCTGGCAGCCAGGGCAATTTTCCCATTGGGCTCTGCAGTGTGTGGAGCGGGGAGTCTGTTTTTCTGTAGTACATATCACTAAAACCTTGTTAATTTTATGACTTCAACCATCTGTCAACTGTTTAAGCATGATGTAATAGCTACCAAGGCATTGATTTCGCTTCTTTCTCATAAGCACCCTTGTAAAAAGGGGAGATTTTTAACTGGTTTCCAAGTAGAATTGAAGCATAATGTTGGCAGTAACTTTGGAGACTATCTTATGTATTTCGGTTTTCTCCTTTTTAATAAGAACATCAAGTTCCAGAGACTTAGAGAGGAGAGGAGGTATTTTACATTTGAGCACAAACTGAAATCTGAGTAATGTGACTCCACTCATCGGTTTCTATTCAGTCACTCTGCCGCTAAGTTGTGATGCAGGGGATGTTTAGAATATGGAATGATTATCTTCCATGGTTTAAGATCCAATATGTTTGCAAAAAAGTTTCAATTGTTTTGTTGGCATGCAGTTCTAACAGCCATTTACCTGAAGAATATTTTTTCTTTCATTGCTAACAAATAAAATTTGCATTTTATGATGCCTATTCTGTGGCCATGCATCCATTATTTAGATTTTGAGTGTTAAAGAGATGAAAAACAAGATTGCTCTCAATGTTACTATTAATATGAGGAAATGGTGATCTTAATAATTAATGTGAAATTAATTTTAAAAATCATTTATATATAATACACCTTAAAATTTTGGGTGCTCAAACATCTATCTTTCCAGTTGTGTGTTCCTTAGGGTAAAATGGCATTGCCTCTTTTTATTTGTTTTGTAATACATATAAACTGAAAAATATCCCAGAAGGCTATTGTGGGCCACTAAGAAGTTATTCTGCAATTCAATGTAATGATAACACAGTCCACTGAGTGGATAGGCCACCCAGAGAATGTGGAGCTTATTGCTTATTAAAGTATATTGCCATTTACCTTGACCCTTGACAAACTCTATTCTCCAAGGCTTTTTTCTCTGTCTTTCTTTCCCCCTCTTGACAGGTAATGATTTCAAAAGATCTATTAGATATTATATGCATAATGAAAGTGCAAAGCTTGCTGTCAGGTACAATAGACTGCAGATTTTATTTGAGATCTCAGAGTTGGAGTGTCAGAGGTACCTGGAAGGTCAGTGAGGACTGAGCCTGCTCCCCATCTCCTCCTTTGGCAGATATTAGCAAAGTTACTTGCATAATGCATAATACTATTTTTTTTTTCTGTTTTCCCCCTTTTCTTAAAGGTCAGTTTATTCTTCCATAAGCAGAAGGTCAATGATGACCTCTGTCGTAATGGTTTCTATTCTATTCATGCTTATGTACTTTGTAAGTTTTAAGTAATATAGAATAATAAAAAGTGGCTCATTATTTTTTCTTATGAATAGACATTATAGTGTTAAAGTCAAATTCTCAGAGTAAAAAGTTTAAAACAGAAGCCATGATTCTATCACTATTTTCATTTGTGTATATTCTCTCTTAAAAAAAATATATATATATATATATATATATATATATATATATATATATATATATAAAATTATTGATTCCAGAGAGGAAGGTAGAGGGATAGAAACATCCATAATGACAGAGAATCATGGATTGGCTGCCTCCTGCAAGTCCCTCACTGGGGATAGAACCCACAACTCTGGAATGTGCCCTTGACCAGAATAGAACAACCTGGGACATTTTTAGTTTACAGGCCAACACTCTCTCCACTGAGTGAAACCAACTAGGGCTGTATGTTCTCTTTTACATACAAAATATTTCTTTACACAATCACAATCATAGTATAGATATATTGCTTTAAACTTTGCTCTTTATTATCATCTCTAATAAAAGAATAATATGCAAATTGACCATCATTCTAACACACAAGATGGCTGCCCCCATGTGGTCAAAGATGGAAGACCCCATGTGGACACAAGATGGCCACCACAAGACCAGGCCTGCAGGGGAGGACAATTGGGTGGGAGGAACCCAGGTGTGCAGGGGGGTTCAGTTGAGGTGGCCCAGGCCTACAGGGGAGGACAATTGGAGGGGACTAGTCCTGCAAAGGAGGACAGCTGAGGGAGGGCAGTTAGGGGTGACTGGGCCAGCAGGGGAGGGCAGTTGGGAGAGATAAGGCCTATAGGGGAGGGAAGCTGGGGGGACCAGACCAGAAGTAGAGGGCAGTTGGGGGTGACCAGGTGGCAAAGGAGGGCAGTTAGGGGCAACCAAGCTGGCAAGAGAGGGCAATTAGGGATGATTGGGCCAGCAGGGGAGAACGGTTGGGAGGGACAAGGCCTGCAAGAGAGGGCAGTTGGAGAGGAGAGTAAGGACTGCAGGGGAGGGTAGTTGGGGGGGACCAGACCAGTAAAAGAGGGCCTAAATGGGCAATCAGACATCCCTCAAGGGGTCCCAGGTTGGAGAGGGTTCAGGCTGAGCTGAGGGACACCCCCCCCCCAGATGCACAAATTTCATGTACCAGGCCTTGTTATGAATCCTATCTAATAAGAGAATAATATGCAAATTGACCATCACATCAAAACACAAGTTGGCCATCCCCATGTGGTCAAAGATGGCTGCCCCCATGTGGATACCAGATGGCTTTCACAAGATGGCCACTACAATTTTACTTTGTCTTGCACAAATTAGTGCTATATATACTTAATTTTTGTTAAATTTGTAAATTAGACAAGATGGTCGCCATAAGATGGACTGCAGGGAAGGGCAGTTGTGGGAAGCTAGAGGTGACCAGGCCAGAAGAGGAGAGCATTTGGGGGCGACCAGGCCAGCAGAGGAGGGCAGTTTAGGAAGAATAGGCCAGCAAGTGAAAGCAGTTGGGGGGAACCCAGGCTTGCAGGGGAAGGCAGTAGGGGGAAACCAAGCCTGGGGGGAGGGAACTTGGGGGGAGGGGGGACCAGACCTGCAGGGGAGGAAAGTTGGAGGGGAACAGGCCTGCAGGGAAGGGCAATGTGGGAAATCAGGCAAGCAGGGAGGGCAGTTAGGAAAGACCAGGTCAGCAGGGAGGGCAGTTGGGGAGACCATGCCAAAAGGGGAGGGCATTTGTGGGGGGGACCAGAGGTCTACAGGGGAAGGCAGTTGGAGGGACAAGGCCTGCAGGAAAGGGCAGTTGGTGGGGACCAGGACTTCAGAAGAGGGCAGTTGGGGGGGGGTAGACCTGCAGGGGAAGACAGTTGGGGGACACCAGGCCAGAAGGGAGGGTAGTGGGGGGGGGGGCAGGCCTGCAGGGGAGGACAGTTGGGATCCAGCAGTCCTGTATTGTGAGAGGGATGTCCAACCGCCTGGGATGGGTGGTGGGGTCAGACATGCCTCAAGGGGTCCCATATTGGATAGGGTGCAAGCTTGGCTGAGGAACTCCCCCACCCTCTCATGAATTTCATGCAATGGGCCTCTAGTAATAGTCTTATTAGTCTTTTAATAGCTGTGTATAGTTTTACCATTTCAATGCACCAGATATTTATTAAATGTTTATTATAAGTTTTACAAATTAGAACTTGTATGGAATTTTCCTTTTAATTGTTTTCCAAATATTGCTCCTTGCATGCCTATTTGTTTTGAATTTATGCTTTTTTCCCTCATTAATTGGAACATTCATGTATATTAACATTAAACATCACATTTTATTGTATACCTGATTTTCATAAATAATTATAGAAAACGTTACTTTGTCTTGCACAAATTAGTGCTCCATACATTTAATTTTTGTTAAATTTGTAAATTAGTCTGCCTATTATTTTTCATTTAGTCTTTTGTAATTCTATGGTATTTTAAGGCTCAATTGTAAGTCACAAGTTATTGGAATTTTTAAAAACCATGAGTTTGCTTTTGTTGTTCATTAGTAATTTAAGCTTAATAATTATATATATTGCAGCTGGACTCTCATTTTATTTATTTCTAAATAAAATATGTGAAATTTTCAAATGTTTTGGAATAATGCTCAATATCATGTTATTTCTATTTATGATAAATTTATTTTTCAACAATTTTTTCTATAATTATCCCCAATAATCACAATTATACCCTTCCTATGTTATTATTTTCTCAGTATTGAATTATTAATGGTTAGAAACCTATAAACCTCTTATGCTATACTAGAGGCCCAGTACATGAAATTCATGCATGGAAGGGGGGAGGTTGCCCACTGCTGCTGCCTCTGGGACCACCCACCTTACTGCTGTGTGTACCACACCACCCATCTGACCCACCACTCCCACCTCCCCTGATGCCTCCCACTGCTGCTGCCTTCCCAGCTGTATGCTGCTGTGCACCTCGCCCCACCCAGCCCTACATGCACTACCAGTGCTTTCCCTGCAGCAGCTGCAGCCACCTTGCTTTCCACTTTCCCTCCCTCTTCCTTCTATGCTGTCTTCAGTCTTCACTCCTCCCTCCCTCTGTGTATGCAAATTAACCACCATCTGTATTGGGTTAATTTGCATAGTCGCTCTGATTGGCTGGTGAGCATAGGTAGTGGGCATGACTGGTAGGTGTAACAGAGTGATGGTTAATTTGCATATTATTATGTAGTATTAACATTTATTAAGAATATGAGTTTGTAAATTTGTAGAATAGTTGGAATAAAAATATTGACAAATCTTAAATATTGACATTTAAGCCAAATAATTGCATTTTTAATATGAATGAATTAATAAAGGCATCCCTACCCTTTGGTTTAGTGAATCGAGCATCAGAGTGAGGTTCAGTGAATAGAGCATCAGAGTGAGGATAAAAAGTGCCCAGGTTTGATTTCAGCCAAGGGCACATGCCCCAGTGTGGGCTTGATCCCCAGTAGGGGGCATGTGGGAGGCATCTGAACAATGATTCTCTCTCATTGTTAATTTTTTATCTCTCCCTCTTCCTTGCTCTCTGAAATGAATATAAATAAATAGATGACAGATAGATAGATAGATAGACAGATAGATAAAGATAGATAGATAGATGATAGATAGATGATAGATAGGTGATAGATAGATAGATAGATAGATAGATACCCTGTTTCCCCAAAAATAAGACATCCTCCGAATATAAGACCTACTTACAGGTTTCCTTCTGAGTGAAATATAAGGCATCCTCCAGGAAATGAAAGGCCCCCAAGCTCTGTCTCAGAATGAAAATTAATTTATAGTAAACTGGTTGCTAGGGCCACCCTTACTGGCATCTAGCAACCAGTGACATTACATGGAGTCCTGACTTCACTGCTGTGTGAATGGAAGAAATCAGCATGGAAACTTTGTGAAACCTAAACTGCAAGAAGTTGTGACTTGAGTGAAGAATTCATGGGAGAAAATCACTGACAGTTACATTGCAAATGCACTGCGAGCAGGCTACCTTGACAAGAAGTACTCATTTAAAGACAGTGCTATTACTAAACATGAGAGATTTGGTCCACTGAATCTGAAAGAAATGGAGTCACAGGAAATTCAGGAATTGGATTGTTATGATGATGTTCCAGAAGATAATGACATGATTGTCATTGAATAAATGAGTAAATTCTTGATACTATAGGATTCACAGTTTGTCTGGTTTGTGTTGACAACTACTGTACTACCGTACCGAATACAAGTAATAAATTTCCTTTATTTTCATTTAACAATAAATGTGTACTGTATTCTTCTTCCTGGAAAAATAAGACATCCCCTGAAAATAAGACCTAGCGCATCTTTGGGAGCAAAAATTAATATAAGACACTGTCTTATTTTCAGGGAAACAGGGTAGATAGATAGACGATAGATAGATAGATAGATAGATAGATAGATAGATGATAGATAGATAGATAGATAGATAGATAGATAGACTCTTCTTTAGTTTACCTGTATATATAATATTAAATTTAAAGACCAGGAAAGGAACAACATTGACAAGGGGTGATATGCATTGCTATTTTCCCAAACATTTGGACATCTCAGTCATAAATTATGAGCAAAAATCTGTGAAAGTAGACTTCAGTTTTTAGTTAGAATGTAAAAAGTTGCAAGAGATGTCACTCTTTCCTGAACAAAATCATCTAAATGACTACAGAAATTATAACTGTTTTTTTGGTTTAGCCCATCCTAGATATAAGGAACATAAATGGTAATGAACTAAACTCCAGGAAGTAATGATCCCTTTATTGGAGCATTAACCATGATTACCTCTCATTCTTAGTGGAGTAGTACAAAGAGGAGGAATATGCCATAGCCTAGAGTAATAGGAAACTAGCTGAACCTTCAAGACACTATCTGCCCCAAGAGCTCAGTCACAGCCTGAGTCTGCATTACCTGTTTACACTTTCCCAGGGGTTGTCATCTAGAATAATGAATGCAGTGTTTTGATGAAGACTGGAAGGAGAAAGGGAAATCTGAGTGATACTTCTTTTGGGCATGTGGGCCCTTCTACAAAAGCAAGGCAGGACACTCCCAATGCTGAGATAAGACATTTCAAACGTCAGCCACCATCCATCCATCCATCCATCCATCCATCCATCCATCCATCCATCATCTTCCAAAGGCTCAGAAAGTTGGGGCAATCATGCAGAACAAGAGCACTTCATGGTTCCCCAAAATGCATGTGGTTAAGTGTTAAAACAATTTGAAAAGCTGGTGAGTAGGCAATAAAACAAGAGATTTCTTGAATTTTATCAGTGCTTAGATTCCAAGATCTGCTGAAGTTAAAGTTTCATGCTCCCCTCAAATCATCTTAAGCCTGTGTTATCTGAATCAAGTTGCAACAAAGATCAGACTCAGCTCAATTTGTATCGTATTGACTTAGCACCCTAAATCTAGTGTCCTCTTTCTTGAGTCTCTACTGTTTTATTGTGTGATAAATGTTGAGAAGTTATAAGTCATATAGACATTGGGGATTTTGTAAGCCTGTTTGTGGCCTTACATATTACAGTATCCCATCCTTCCTTAAACAAGAAGGACTCTTTCTTGAGTCTCCACTGTTTTATTGTGTGATAAATGTTGAGAAGTTATAAGTCATATAGACATTGGGGATTTTGTAAGCCTGTTTGGGGCCTTACATATTACAGTATCCCATCCTTCCTTAAACACAGGGCGAATTATATGGCTGTAGGGCTTAATAGGCTCAAGGAAAAATGACTGTCTGAGTGAAAGAAGTCTGATTTGCAGAAATTTTGAAGATGAAAAATGTAATTATACCTGTACCAATTAGCTATTGCTGCATATCAAGATTGAATAGCTTAAGAAAAAAACCACACTCTATTTAGCTCACAAGTCAATGGTTAGTTCAGGTTGGTGGCTCTTCTGGACTTTCTGGAACTTATGATTTATCTGGGGTCAGTTGCAGATTCAGCAAGGAGGCTCTGCTGTTGAGATGTGAGTGAATCTGTTTAAAAGGACACTCTGGGAGTGGAGAGGATTTGCATGGCTCTCTTCTCATCCATCAGGCTCCCGTGTGTGTTTTATGGTGATGGGGCAGAACTCAGAAACCTGAAAACTACTAGGCTGCCTGAGGCTAGAAAATGTCAGTTTTGTTGTTTTCTATTAGTTAAAAAATCAAAAGGCAAAGCCAGAGTGAATGGTTGGGGAAATGCACTCTACTCCTTGCTGCAAGTTGCAGCAAAATGACATTCAATGGGGTATGGGGAATGATTTGGTAAAAAGAAGGACCTGGATATTTTGGCAATCCAGGAAAAAGAAAAAGAAGTTCTTAAAATAAGGAAGTGGTACAGTTAAAAAAAAAAAAGACAGGCATCAGATCCCAGAGATATTTTAAAAATTCAGCCAGGAGGACTTTGTGACCAATTATTGGAGTTGAAGGAAACATGAAAAGGTAAGTGAACTAACTTGAAGCTCTAACTTAATAGAAGTATATTTTTGAATTCAGCATGTCACTTGGCATAACTTTGTTCAGGTTTTTACATAATCTACATAATTAGTTATTTTAAAGGCTGCATCTAGCTTCAAACACTTCATACCAACATTATCATTTCATTCTTTGACCACTGAACATTTAGGTATGGCACATCATTCCTTTTTATATATGGAATACCTCTGGAGTACATGTACCTGTAATGTTTTCACTTTAATTTCTCATCTTTTGATTTCTTTTTAATGTTGTTAATATCATATAATACATGGCTGATGTTATGGAGTACAATTTATTATCTGGCTAAGCACCCCACTAGGCATTCTATAGAGATAATTCACTCTCCTAGTATTTGGGTTAGACTTCAACAGTATACAACTTTATGAATTTTTCTCAAAACATGATGCTGTTAATAAATAATCAGAAATAAGCCTCTGCCCTCTGAAGCTGAATGCTCCATGTTACATGTAATCTATAGCATGCTGCTTATAGTTTGACATTCTATAACATAAAATTTAGAGTGTATTTTCTGAAAAGCTTCATTTACTACTGTATGATATCATTTCCCTATCTCTATATAAGCATTACAGATAATAGATGTTATATAAATGATAGATAGATAGATAGATAGATAGATAGATAGAAGATAGATAGACATTTTTATCTTTTTATTTCCTTGTATTTCAACCAGGATTTCTATATATTATAGTCGCCATTGGATGAATGTGAATTGATTAGAAATTTGACCTTACTCCAAACCTGCCTATATTGATGACATGACAGTCAAGAGAAGCACATTTTATAAAACAAATACCAGTATTAACTCTGTTCAAATGTGACTAAGTGGGAGAACTGCCACCTAAATGTCTCAGAAATCTGATGTAGAGAATGAAATATTTTGTTATCAATATGTAAACTGGTCAATACTTGTTTGGCAGCAAAATCTTGTACTTCTCTCTCTTAACAGGAAATCTTAGGAAACATTGAATCTTAAAACTATTTAATATTGAATGTTAAAATAAAACATGCAATTTCAAACTATTTTAAATGGAGACTGTCATTTAAATGTGAGTATAACATGTTAATGACCCTATGTCATCTCTATTCCTCCTTTATAAGAAAATAATTTATACTAAAAATATCTCACTTAAGTGAATAAAATACTTTAGATAACACAGCACCCATTTAAATGGGGAATTGACATCACTATGGACTGAATGTTTGTATCCCCCTGCAATTCATATGTTGAAGCTCTCATCCCCAAAGTGATGGCATTTAAAAAAAATATGTTTTTATTGATTTCAGAGAGGGAGGGAGAGGGAGAGAGAGGTATCTCAATGATGAGAGAGAATCATTGACTGGCTGCCTCCTGCACGCCCTTGACTGGGAACCGAGCCCACAACTTGGTCATTTTCCCTTGGCCGGAATCAAACCTGGGACCCTTCAGTCCACAGGCCAATGCTCTATTCACTGCGCCAAACCAGCTAGAGCAAAAGTGATGGCATTTGAAGGTGGGGTCAGGGAGGTAATTGGGTTATGAGAGTGGAGCCTTCATGATTGGGATTAGCTCCATTACAAGAATAGACATAAAAAAGACCTGTCTTGTGAGGATACAGCAAAAACTTGACTATCCTCATGTAAACCAGGAAGATGGTCCTCACCCCCAAACCTGCCAACACAGAGAATATTATAAGTAGTTCATCGATAAGTGTTTTTGGTTAAGCCACCCAGCTTATGGGATTTTGTTATACCAGCGCAAACTGTCAAAGATAGACATATACTTACCAGTACATAGGCAAGGATTTACCTATCATTTCTTTTCTGAGTGTTGCCCCTTTCAGTAGAGGATTCATTAATTTTATGTCACTTGGAATGAATAGGTGATTAGAAAGGGCTAGTAGCAGTAGAAATATTTTTCTACTTCGTTTTCATTTTTCAAAATTTTAACCAGCTTGGGCTGAGATCGATGAGAACTGCCCACTGCTAAGGTCAGTGTGGCCTAATTAGTTTTGCAGCATTGCCACCGTAATTTTGCTTGACCTGACATTGAGGGGAGGCTTAGGAGGCAATCAGCATCCAACAGCCTCAATGAGCATTAGTTACACCTAGTGACAGATTAATTAGTAACTGTTGGCACAACTTGCTATACAGGAGAGAAAAAAATTTTATGCCCAGTATCCTCATAAAAATAGCAATGACGTTTGCCTCCCTACTAAAAGTCTTCTAATTCATGAAAACCTTTCAATAAAAAAGTTTCCTGATTGCATAAATGCTGGGTTGGTTTCAACATTGAGTGATAATGTGATCTAGCAATTTATCAAATTCTATGGAATTAAACTCCTTTCTGGTTCTACATATATCACAGAAATCCATCTTCTTTTGGGGAACTGCAGGAAGTTATTTTTATGATAAATTTAACATCTCTTTAATGACCATATTTTTTTGCATATATTGAAAGATTTTAGTCACATCTTTTTCTCAAAGCTAAAGTAAAAACAAACTACCCTAGTTTCTTGATATCTATTTTCTCTTGAAGATATCAGGGGAAACAATTATCTAAATATTAAAATTCGTTCTGATTTCCCTCATACACTTTTGCTGATTAATTTACTTCATTGGTTGATTTTTTGAGAAATTAATGGTTAATAATATTTTTATTACTTGATTATTTACTTACCCTTGAAGACATTAGAACAGGATTTATTTAAATTTTGAAATGTTCCTTATTTTTTTCCACTAACTCTTTTAATATGGAATTTTAAAAAACTTGTTTCTTCTGTTAAATTTTAAATGGCTTTCTTTTCACTATTCTTTGTGAAAATAATAAACTCTGTACACTAAACAACTAAACAACTATCTTATCTCTGGCTGTTTGGTTGTTGCTTTCCTCCAAAGAAGTGAAAAAAAATTTTTTTCCACTGATTTTTTCCCCCTCAAGGCATCTATCCATGTTTTCATTTGTGCTAAGCTTGCTTACAGAACTGTAAAGCTGAAATGTACCCTTTCACTATGTCAAATACCTGCTGATTCATAATGGTGGGAAATAAAATAATAATATTAAATTAGCCCACATATATTACCACATGGTGATGTAAGGTGCTTCCTCCGGCTTCATTGGACATGATCACTTTGTAGTCTATCCAGGAGAATTTTCCTCCATGTACTGAGAATACAGAGATGGCAGGAGTCAGTGATTGATGGCCATTCCCCTAAAATTAATAACTGTGATTATTCACTGGCCAAACATTGATTTTCCTTTTAAAATGCTGTAGAATGCTGCTATTTTATTGTCTAATACCACCTGGGAAATTTTAAGCACCATCCCTTAAGAAATTATCTTGTGGTGTATTTGTTAATAATTTTGAGGTACAATTTATTGTTAAATATACTGAAAATGCACATTTTTAAATCCCCTCGAGTTTCCTATTCATTTTTTTTCTGGAAGATCTTCCCAAATATATTCTGGCCCCCAGCAATCACATAGCTTTTCTGCCACTTTAGATTAGTATTGTTTAGTCTTAAATTTTTATTTAAAAAATATATTCTGATAAAATCGTTGGCATCTCACATATTTCAATATACACAATTATTTAGGATTCATCTATATTGTTATGTGATCCTGTCATATGTTCCCTTTATATTCCTTCATAGTATTCCATTGTCTGCCTTAAACCACAATTTGTTTATTTTCAGCTAATAAAAAGATATGGACCATTTTCAGTTTAGGGTTATCTACACTAATAAAAGAGAAACATGCAAATTGACCATACCTCCATGATGCCCACCTGCCAATCAGAAATGAGTATGCAAATTAACCCAACAAACTAGTGGGTTAATTTGCATACACAGGCGTGGAGCAAAAACTGAAGACTGAAGACTGAAGAGGCTTGGCTTCTCTGCTGCAGCCAGAGTGAAGGCCTGGGTCCTGGGTACCAGAGGAAAATCGGTGCTGGCAGCCAGGGGAAGGAAGGCCTAATGCACAAATCTTCGAGCAATAGGCCTCTAGTTGTAAATAAAGCTGTTATAAACACACATGTTTAAGTCTTTTTCTGAATATATATTTTTATTTCTCTTGTGGAAATACCTAAGAGTGGAATTGACTATTCTAAAAAGTAAATATTGAGCTTTATAATAATCTGTTAATATGTCATTGAAAGTTATCATATAAAAATAAATGGAAGTTATCATACATATTTTAGTCTCATCTCTGATATATGAGAATTCCAGCTGCATTTCACCAATACTTGGTACTGATATTATTTTTAATTTCAGTCATTAGGATATGTAATGATATGACACTTTGGTTTTAATTATATTTCCATGGTAATTAATGATGATGAGTATTTTTTAAGTACTTCTTTGTTTTTCCTGTATCTTCTTTGTAAAAATGTTCAATTATTTGCTTATTTTTAAATTGTCTTCTTACTTAGTTGTAGCAGTTTGTTTTATATTCTCTCTATAATACATATAGAGAGAATATATATAATACATATATATCATTTGCTTGAAATCAAGTTTGCTATACATTTTCTTCAGAAAATCTTTTGAACAATAGAAAGTTTTAAGTCTTATGAAGTCCAATTCATAATTTTTCTTCATAATATATTTTTTAGTCCCACCTGGAAAATTTTGTCTTTTGCAATGTCACACATACTTCCTTCTGTCTACGATCCCTTTCTAGGTAATTTTTTTGCATGAAAAATTATGATGCTAATTTATTTTCAAATACTTACCTAGGTTTTCCAGTTCCATTTCTTCATTGAAATATGCTGTTACCTTGTCAAAATTAATTTATCATATTGTGTAAATTTATTTTCATTCTCTTTTCTATTTTATTGATCAACATATCTACCTTATTCTAGTTCACATTGTCTGAATTAATGTAGTATTGTGGTCAATCTGAAACATGGTAGTTAGAAATCATTTAATTTTGTTCTTCTTTTTTTCCCCCAGAATTATTTTGGTTATTTCAGGCACCTGGCATCTCTATATTAATTTTGCACCAGTCTGTCAAGTTCTACAAAATAAATTTGCATTTTTGATCGGCACTACCCTGACTCTATATAGAAAATTTTGGTAGAAAATAACATCACAACAATGTTGATTCTTCTACTTTAAGTACATGGTATATCTCTCATTTATTTAGATTAACTTTTATTTCCTTTGGAACTATTTTGTGGTTTTCAGTGTATACCTATTCATATTTTCTTAAATTTACCCTAAAAATTCATATATTTTATGCATTAATTTTCAATTTTTTTACCATTATTACAAATGTAATAAAATTTTAAATATACACTTGTATGGTGTTATTTTTTTTAATAAATATGGTTAAAGAGGCTGACAAGGAAGTTCTAGCTTTTCTCCTGGTGATGGCAAGCCCAACTGTTTATGAATATGTTATGCCACAGAGGGAGACTTCTGTACCATCGTAGGCTGAAGCAACTCACATGGCCATACTGCAAGTTAAGGGAGATTTGCAAAATCACGTGGGTATGGATACAAAGAGGGGTGATAAATTTTAAAGTATGTTTCAAATGAAGGCAATTGTTACCTAAGAATATTCCAGTGCCTTTACACATTCAATTCATTCATTCACCACTAAATATCTATAAGGTAGATAGTATAGCTTTAATTTCATAAATAATAAATAATAAAATAAATAATAAAACCAACCCCACACAAAAATAATTATCTCAAGGCTAATGGTTCCATATATTAAATTACTCTGAAAAACATGGTTTTGGACTACAGTAATCTATAACCAGATTTCTTTGAAAGAGCTTATCATACATGTGAATTTCAGCTGATCTTTTGTTACTATTAAGTATTTTAAAATATTCGTTTTGAATATTAAAAAAATTAATATAAATGAGATTGCACTTAAGAAGTGACACAATATGTTGGAAACAAGGTGTTTCTCTTCCAAGCAAAAGTTAAGGCTGAATAACAAAAAGGTTTAATTGAGGAGATGTCTCAAAAGAGTTAAAGTTGGGGAAGTGATTAATCTCTAAAATAGTAGCTTATTAAATAGTGTATAAATAATTCAATTAACAAGAATTTCCCACCAAAATCGGTTTGGCTCAGTGGATACAGTGTCGGCCTGCGGACTGAAAGGTCCTGGGTTCGATTTTGGTCAAGGGTATGTACCTTGGTTGCGGGCACATGCCCAGTAGGGGGTGTGCAAGAGGCAGCTGATCAATGATTCTCTCTCATTGATGTTTCTAACTTTCTATCCCTCTCTCTTCCTCTCTGTAAAAAATCAATAAAATATATTTTAGAAAAGAATTTTCCAATGACAAATAATTTAATCTAGTGAAATCCTGACTTAGATATTATCTGAATAACTTACTTGCTCCTGACACCCTTAAATTGTGGAGGTGTGCTGGGCTTTTTTACATACAATTGCAAAGCCTTAACCAGTTTGGCTCAGTGGATAGAGCGTTGGCCTGTGGACTAAAGTGTCCCAGGTTCAATTCTGGTCAAGGGCATGTATCTTGGTTGTGGGCACATCCCCAGTGCGAGGGTGTGCAGAAGGCAGCTAATCAATGTTTCTCTCTCATCGATGTTTCTAGCTCTCTATCCCTCTCCCTTCCTGAAGTAATTCATTTTTGTGTCAATTCCTCTGTTTTCTCTATAGTGTTACCCTACATATATGAACCCCTTCATAATACAGTGCACTTTGGGTTTGCTTCAATGAAGAGCATGTTGACTTATTGTTCTGTGACTTAATTATTTTGCTTAATATGTTTTTAGGATTGATCTGTGTTGAATATATAGCATTAGTTCATTTATTTTCTTTGTTGTACAAAGCTTAATGACATGAATATACCACTATTTATTTATTATTTGTGTATTCTACTGTCCCTGGCAATGCTACCCTTCCACACCCCAGAGTTTGTATCTTTAGAAAAGAAGATACTCTGTACTTTCCTACATGTATATCTTTGCCTTTGATATCTACCTGAGGTAGACTTGCTAGATGATACCTTGTGTGCATCTATAACTTCATAGCGAATTAATGCCTGACTCTTTCCAAGACAGGTGAACCAATTTACATTTCCATTAGCATTGGAACTTCCTATTTCTTTTATTTGACAGATTTTACTTTCAGTATTTTGTTTACCACCCCCCTGGGTATGTAACCTTATCACATGGTTTTTATTTACATTTTCCTGATTATTAAATTGTTGGCCTATCTTATCATATGACTATTGGGCTTATGAACCTCCCCTTTGCTAAAAACCCTTTTAAGATTCCTAGAAATCATTATTTTAATTGATCTGGGTGCTACCTCTTAATGGTTATATGTGTTGCAAATATCTTAGCTCACTTAGTATGTGGCATGCTATTTCATTCATTTACAGCATCTATTGATAAACACAAATTCTTAAAATTTATCAATGTTCTATATGGTTAGTATTTTGTGTGCCTTAATAAAATCATTCCTACTCCAAAGCTAGAAAGGTATTTTCTATATTGCCTTCTAAGCTTTTATTTTTCCTTTATTATTATTTCAACCAACCATGCAATGATTCCTGTGTGTGGTATGAGGTCAGGGGAGGTGGTGATCATGAAAATGTGCCATTCAAATACTCTGTCTTGAGGAGTGTAATTAAGGGACAACATACTGAATCAACTGCATTGGTGCTAAGGACATGCTGCCTAATGAGTTAGCATGGCAGGGGTAGTAAGGCACATTCCTGTGACATCTCTTACATAGAAAATCCTTATGCTTGTTTCTTGGAGGATCTATTTGTGTTTATTTTTTTACTTTTTTTCCCCACACAAATAACCAATTATCTCTACATCTTAGCTTCAGTTTTCTTATCTGGAAAATGTGACTCTTAAGATCTGCCCAATATGTTTTTCCTGAGGATGGAGAGCTAAAGGAATTATCACAGGGCTACAAAAATGGTATGTGGATGAATTGTAATTTGGTTGTCTTGAACTAAGTCTACTGTTGGCTAAACTGGGCCATAGATGATTTCTGTGCACTTGGGCATGCCACTTGACCTTCCTGAGTCCTTCACCACTCACCTTGAATGTACAGGGACCTTGTTGCTTAGCTCTCAAGTCCATTAGAATTTGAAAGGTGAAGATCAAATGTAGGAGATTTGGCTATGATCTCCAAGACAAGGACTTTAGAATATAGCTTGTTACCCTTCTGGGTTTCTTTATTGGCTTAGTATTCTGTTTTTGCATTTTGAATGAACTTCTGTTTTTGCTAACTTAGAGGTTCATATAAGAAAATACATGTTTTCTATATCTTTACACTGTTTGTGTAAATAGATGGATTGATAGGTAAGTAGGTAGGTAGGTAGGTAGCTAGCTAGCTAGCTAAATATATATAAATCATTCAGTAGAGGGGTCAGTAATGTGCATAGTGTAGCATACTGATAGACATGGCTAGTCATAGCTTTTTCATATTAAATTGAATGATGGTCTTTTTTAAAATTACTTTTGCATATACCAGCTTCAAATTTTTTTATTTAAATTCACCTAAACTGTGCTCTGTTGAATTTTTAAACATGAAATTAGAGTCCACAGCAAATTCTCTCTAGAATTAATGGTAATGTTTTTCAAGGATTTACATATATATGATCTTTATGGTAGATATCCTGTAGATATTGTATTAGTCCTTGGCTTTGTTTGTTATTTTATCATGCAGAAAAGTTTCATTTGAAATTTATTGGGGTAGTGAGTTGAAATTCACCATGCAACACTTTTTTAGAAACTGGAAAGGTACAAAATTGGCCAATTTTCATGATATTTAAATGTATGCTAATGTACAATGTATTTGGACTATATTCATTTTGTTGGACATATTTCATACCTTAGAATTCATTTTATGAAATGCAAAATGCATGCAAATGCATGCCTCATTAAAATGCTGGTCAAATATTTGCTTTTGATTTTTGATGTTGCTTTAGATGCCAATTTCTCCTAATGTATATAAAATGCCTGTAGTGTGGCTTATGATTTTTTTGAAAATTCATCATATATTATCCTGGCTCAAAAGTGAACATTGTCCCTGCCCAATAGTCAAATATTGAGTTGTTTTATGTCTTACAGTGGAAAATTCATTAATTTCTTTATTCAGCTAATATGTATTAATCCCCTATTATATCCAAGGTACAAGGGTTACAATAGTGACAAGTTAAACAGAGCTAGTGTTTACCTTCAGAGGGTTTAAAGTTTAGCTTCATTTAAGACTTTTAGCTCAACACATACAACTAATAGCAAGCAATTACACATTTTGGTAAATTCAATGATAGAAAATATAGGTTATTCCAAGACCCTGTATCAGGAACATCGGCCTTGGATTCGGAATAATGGTGTTCTTGGTCGCAGTAATGCTAAGACACAAAGGACAATTTGCATCAGTGAAAAGTTTGATCCAGAGTGGTTCTTTAAAAAGAAAGAATAGGAGACCAGGAAGAGCTGTGTTGAAAGAGGGTAGGGTTAGTATGAGAGAGAGTAACATACAATGAGAGACATGTGGTGTGCAGAGGCCTGATCAAATGAAATCTTTAGCTATCCCCAAATATCGCAGATATGTCCAAAGTAAAATGGAAATCAAGCTGCTTTAAGGTTTTAAACTAGGAAATTCCATGATAAAAGCTTTGCTTCTAACTTTTACTTCAGCTGCCTGATGGAGAATGGATGAAAGGAAGCCACAGTGGGAAGAAGAGCACTAGTTAGAGGCAGAAGAAGCCAGGACTCAGCAGGCTACCCTCCCGAGGACCACTTCCTGTCCTGCAATCCACAGTGACAGTCTGAACCTTGTCGCTGCATTGGAGGGTTTAGGCAAGGTTGCGAGTATCTGTGATGTTCTCCTAAGTCATGACATCATATATGAAAACATTATTTACATGCAAACCTCTGTGAGGAAGAGGAAGTGAATGGCAATGACCAAGGCTGTCTTTTGGAGTGTCACTGTGGGAAGAGTGATAAATAAACTGTGGTACTTCCAGACGATAGACAATTACTCACTTATAAAAGGAAATGAGCTCATAAGCAATGGGGGATAAATTAAATTACTAAGTGAAAAAAAGCCGATGTGAAATAGCTGTGCACTGTATGATTCCAATCACAATGTAAGAGGGTCTGGAAAAGGCAAAACTCTAGAGTGGTTGCCTGGGGTTGGCATGGGGGAAGGATGAGCAGAGGGTTTTTAGGTCCCTGAGAAGGCTATATGATACCATAATGATAGACACATGTCAGTATACATTTGTGATCTATCATGTAAACTGTAGACCTTAGGGCCTTATGATGACCTCATCAGTTGTAACACATGAGCCACTCTAAAGGGCATGTTGCTAAGTGGGCAGCTATGCATGTGTAAAGGACAGGGTGCATATGGGACGTCTTGATCTGTTTTGATCACTTTTGCTGTGAAGCTTAAACTGCTCTAAAAAAATTGTTGTAATTCAAACACGTGGACAGACAAATTTTGCTTAATAAAAAATTATTAATTTATTCTAAAAGGAAAAGATGTTTTTAAGTTCTTCTGATCGTTTTTAATCTGTTATTATAATTTCTGATATGCAACTAGTTTTTCAAGTTATTGTATAAAATGTTACTTTCTGACTTGTAATTAAAGGGCATTCACAGGCTACCTTCTTGTGGAGGGTACTGCTCTTTGGACCACATTATAGTCTTTCCTTTCTAGGAGTTTATTTTGTAATTCATTAGCTATTTTTTATAAACCTTCTATGTGTCAAAAGCTGTTCAAGATTCTGGATACATCAGTGAACAAAGCAGATAAGAATCCCATGAGCTTACAAATATACCAGAGGCCTGCTGCATGAAAATTCATGCACTCAGTGGTGGAGGGGTCCCTTAGCCCAGCCTGCACCCTCTCACAGTCCTGGAGTCTTCAGGGGGTCTCCTCTGTGGGATGTAACTAGGTGAGCCAATCAGGGGACAGCACTGGTTAGTGAGTGGCCAGCCCCATCTCTCCCATCACCCCTCTGCCACAGTTGGTCACCGCTGTCCCCACTACTGCCATCCCCTCCCTCTGCCAGCTGGCATGCACTTTGGCTGGCCTAGCGCTGCCTGCTTGCCGACCCTGCTCCCTGCCAACAGGTCGTTCCTCCATAGTCAAATTGCATATTATGCTTATATTATATAAGAGTGATTTTTGTTCCTTATTAAAATTAATTTGAGATTCCTATAAATAGAGTCACCACACCATTTTTTTTTGTAATCCAAGACACTTTTAATTGTGCAAGGGGAAAGGGATATCCTATATAATAAAAGCCTAATATGCTAAGTGTCTGGTCATATGGTCGTCTGTTCAACCAATCAAAGTGTAATATGCTAATCATATGCTAAGGCTCAACTGCTCCCTATGATGTTCACTGAACACCAGGGGCAGACACTCTGACTGGTAGGTTAGCTTGCTGCTGGGGTCTGGCCTATCTGAACTGAACAAGATGTGCCAGGCACACTCTGGAGCCCTCATGTGGTCCCTCCCCTACTGGCCAACATCCCACGTCCCTCCCTGGCTCTAATTGTGCACCAGTGGGGTCCCTCATCCTGGCCTGTGCCCTCTCGCAATCTGGGATGCCTTGGGGGATGTTGGAAAGCCATTTTCAGCCTGATCCCGCTCAATGCAAGAGCTCCCCTGCGGTGGTCAGTGCTCTCACACCTGGAGAGCATCACTCAGCCAGAAGCCGGGCCCAGGGCTGATGAGTGCAGTGGCTGTGGCAGTGGCAGGAGCCTCTCCAGCCTCCACGGCAGCACTAAGGGTGTCCGACCAGGGAGCGGGCCTAAGCCATCAGTTAAACATCTGCCAAAGGCTCCCAGACTGTGAGAGGGTGCAGGCTGGACTAAGAGCCCCACCCCCCCTCCTTAGGAGTGTGTGGATTTTGTGCACTGGGCCTCTAGCTAATAATAATGGGGGGAAATAGGGATGGATGGTAGCCCTTTTATAAACAACATTGGTTCATAGTATGGGAGGGAAGAATGTTCAAAGATTCTGACCAGTTGTGAAAATATACATACCAAAAGCAAACAAACAAATCCCCCAAACTGTTACCTGAAGATTCCTGTGTATTTCTGAGGAACTTGGGACATGTACCATTTATATTTTATTTTCAATGCAAGGAAACATTTTTACAGGGGATGTTTCAATTCAAACAACCACTAAGACTGCGACTTAAGCATGGCTTGGGGCTATAATGCAATGTACTCCCCTGTGGTTCTCCTTCAGAAACAGAAGACTATTGTTCAGAAATACTTTGTTGCTTAATATCCCCAAACAGCCTTCACTTCTTTCCCCCTTCAAAGTATTAGAGATTTTTTAAAATTGGTTTTTATGCTCAAAGCCTATCCACTCTCAAAAGTGTCTTCAATAAATTATCAAAGATCTCCCCTGCAGATACTTTAGGGTATAGTTGGCTTTTCCCTCCACAATTACTTTATTTGAGAGTTTTATGTTACAGAGAAAGCAAGCAGGAAAAAAGAAAATGGGTGAGATATTCAGACTTCTTTGAACACATAATTGTATTTTATTTAGTCAGAATGGACTTCTAGTAATTTGGGGTATGTTTTGTTGTTGCTTTGTGTTTGTTGGATGGGGGAGAGTTAGGGCTGTTTATTTAACTGAAAATGAAACTTCTTCTTGTTTTAATTGAAAAACCTAATTAAATTGCTTGGGAATCATAATTTACTGAGCACATTATGCTTTTATTGCCATATTGTAGTCCTTGTATTCCTTGTTGTGATCTGGTGATGTATTAGTAGAAATTGATCTGAAGAGGGAACGTGGTAAAACTCACACAGCACTAGCTTCACCAAATTTTTAATTCAGTGTTGATGCTCAGAATGCCAGTCGTCTCTCTGACACCATCAGGGAGTGCCATTTGAGTGATGCAACTTATTGGTTTAGTTTACTAGAATTTACTAGGTTAAGTTTTCTCTCTTCTTACAGATTTGTTTAAAGCCATTCGACCAGCTTAATAGAAGCAGCAAAAGGAGCCTTCAGCAAATTAATTATAATTATGCACGGCATGCATATGAATAATAATCTGGTTGATAAATTTATAATGATGGAAACTATTATGTGGATTAAAACAATAAAGGGAGTTTTAGTAAGGGATTGGGAGGAATACATGACTAGATTCTTGCAAGTTGCCCTTCAGTCTAATTTGATGCCCAGCTGTGATGCAAGGTTTGATATGCAGCTATTTATTTAGAGTGCACTGGTCTTAAACACTGAGTCAGAGCTGGTATGTGGTGCTATCGTGTAATATGTGACCAGGGAACTGTTTCCAAACATAATACTGAGCTTTTTGGAAATATTCACTTTACTAAAATTTGCCCCAAACATGAAAATATGTATGAAGCTCTCTTTGCAATAAAGTAACCAAACATTACTTTATACTCTAAATTTTAATGATAACATAGTAACCTAAGCTCATGGTTAAAATTCTTAGTATTTCTTGATTGTCATTTTTAGTGAATGGCTGAGTTCATCAGGTAATCCTGTTTTTATAGCAAAATTGGCATAGTTTTATTGTAAGAAAATGATTCCAGGGAGTTAGTTGTCTTTTGTCCTCTAATCTACAGTGCAGTTTTATTTTTGTAAAGATAGTCATGGTCCTGTGTATTGAGTGCCATATACAACCCCCTTCTGTCCTCCACACTGGGCTTCCAAGCTGGCTTATGTGGTCAATGTGGGTGCTTAAATTCAAGTTTAGGCTCCAGCAGGAAATTCCTGTCTGAGACAATAGGAGAAAGTAAGTGCTAGAGAAGTAAGCAGTGGCAGAGTCCATTAGTGGAAACTAAGATATAATTCTAGGTAGTTATAGTATTTAAAATGGCTGCAAAATTCAAAGAATTCAAACTCAGAGTCATAGAGGTCACAGAGTTAAGAATCAAGAACTAGGAAGATGTTATCAAGGAATATTAGGGAGAAGAAAGTATATGTGTGTGTTTAAGAGTGTGTCAGGATTGGGTGTTGAGTGAGCATGCTGAAGTAATTGCTTATTAATCGCCTAAAGACCAGTTTTATGGTTATCAAACTTGGCTTCAGTTTAGAATCACTTGGGGAGCTTTGAAAAAAATGCTAATGCTGGAGTCCCACACATGACCAATTTTATCATGGTCTCTGGCATGAACATAGATATGAATATATCTTTAAATGCAGATATTTTATTTTTGAGGCCAAAATAGAGAAATCCTGTTGTATGAGAGTGACATGCAATTAGAGCCCTTTGGAGTAAGAATACGACCTCTTTACACCTCTTTACTAGTATTGTTTTGCTTTTATAATTTATATTGACATGAGCCAAAGAAAGTGGCAGGTTGATATTAGTATCAAGGTAGATCAAGCATAATGGAAACAGCATGCTGCTATTTAAGTATATATTCCTAGAAAGTGATATGTTTTACCTAGTGGATCACTTATTTTTCCTCTTCACTTGATAGACGATGTGGTAAGCCATAAAAATCACTGAAAAAAACAAGTTGTTCTAGTTGGTGATAAAGTTCATGTTTTCCCATATAGTTAGCTAATTGAAAGAGCTATTGCAATCCCAAACCAAATGATTGCATGTGCATATGGGTATGTCCTGAGTGGTTTGCTCATCTGATCTACATTGCAGTGCTGTCTGTGAGTTAATATGCATCCTTTTTTATTTTTATATTTATTGGTATAGATATTTTAGAGGAAAAGGCATAGGTTTTGTAAAAATGTATGAATTAAAGCTACAAACAAACCTAGTGTACAAATTGAAGTGACGATGTGTAATCCTATATAATAAAAGCCTAAATGCTAAGTGTCCAGTCGTCCAGTTGTCCATTCAACTAATCAAAGTGTAATATGCTAATGATATGCTAAGACCACTCAACGGTTTGCTATGAAGTGAACTGACCACTAGGGGGCAGATACTCTAACCAGTAAGTTAGCTTCCTGCTGGGGTCTGGCCAATCAGGACTGAGACAGACATGTCCTGGAGCCCTCCCACAGTCCCTCTCTGGCTAGCCAACCTCCTGCATCCTTCCCCAGCCCTGACCTGGCCTTTACCCTTCCGTCATCACCCCTCTGACGAAGAGCCAGTTTCTGCCCATCCCACAGGCCAGGTTAAGAGAACCACTGGTGCACAAATTCATTTGCCATGCCTCTAGTTATCTTAATATTTATGTCACTCAACTTTCTTTTTAATCTATAAAGTATAGGTTATGAACTCTACTGATAACACTGTAATTGATGATTAAGTTATGCATGGTAGGTAAATCACTTAACACCATGCTACACAGAGTAGGTGATTAAAAATTATCAGTGTTCCCTCTTTCCTCCCATTCTCTTTCCATTTCCAAGATTTTTAGACTTTTTATGATGAAAACCTACCTATAATAAGGTAGATAAATACAACTCAAGTAAAATTTATGGGGCAACTATACTAGCTATAATAATTTATTTGGTTATGTGAGTTAGTTTACATACAGTTGCAAGCTTCCTGGCACTCAGGACAAAAACAGAACACAAACTTGGATTTAATTAATAGTAAGAGAATGAAAATCAGTTCCACAGAAAACATTTTTCCCTCTGATAGGCTGTTCTCAAAGGATATCACTCAAGGTCTTTTTACAGGGAACACTGAATAATGTAAATGTAATGCCTTCAAATATGATTTTATAGCTGATGCAGAAGCCATCTGCATATGGCTGTTCCTTGAATCAACCCTCAATAAAACCCAAGGGCATGACTTTTAAGGGCAGCAACCTGATTATTATTACATTTTTTATGGATGACTCAAACATCTTTCCCCATTTTTGTACAGGAAGAAAGTCAGAGGAGAGATCATCTGGCTTAGGGTATAACACAAAATATTCCTCAGTTAAAGAATAAAATCAACCTCACAGTTATACTTCTGGCATCTTCCGTGTATACGTTTGTATACTTAATTCTTTTATATTTCAGAATTAAAATATAGCATGCTGCAATATTTTAGCGCAACTAAAATGAATCTATGCTCCATCGTTTATGCTATTATTAACAAAAAACGATTGGGACCTTGATCCACAAAAGCAGACAGTTATACAACTTACTAAATTATAGATGTACTGAAATTGTATTTCATGACTAGATATGAAGATTAGCAAGATAAACAAAGTGAGCAATACCTTAATGTTTATTTTGAATGTCCATTACTTGAAATGCATATATAAATATGTACTGCCTCAGAAAATTTGAATAATAAGTAGTCGTCACTGAGAAAAGATAGTGAGATAAGTCACATTTCCCTTTACCTGCTTTATAAAAGACTGTGTGTGTGTGTGTGTGTGTGTGTGTGTGTGTGTGTGTAAATCTCTTAAGTATTTGTTCTTGGTTTCAATTGTCCAGTTGCAGAAATGGTGTTTATAAATATGACACCATAAACTGTAATAAAGGCTGTGCTCAGATCTCTGCTCAGCCATATAGAATTACAAACATTAGTAAGCATAAGATCAGATATAGTGAAAGAGCAGTGTAAAACATTTGGATTGTTTTGAAGCGTCAACACAATAATTCAAAGATGCCATAACTTTTTAGTAAAGCTAAAGGAAAATTGATAAACCACTTATAATAATGAATAAAATATGAATTGTAAATTTCTCAATTTATGGAATTCTTAAAATGTTTCTGAGGCCCCCTAACTAGTTAGTGGCAAAATCAAGAATTCACTTTATTTTCTGTTTTTCCTCTTCTTGTTTATTATCCTGGAAGGTTTCTTTTTAATGGACTGGTGTCATATAGAACCTATTTCTAGGTAACCATACCTAAAATTGTCAGAGCTGAAGATTTGTGTTGTTGTTGTTTTTTTAATTGTAGGAAAGGGAACAAGTTTGTGCATTAGAATTTTTTCAAAGAGTCTACAATTCAAAGTAGGTGACTGATTGGCACAATTATTGGTTGGCATTGTACTCAGGCTTGCAGTTGCAATCCCTGCCCCATCCAGACAAGTACAGGAGTCGTTGTCACCCTTCCCATTGCTGTCATCTACTGGAAACATTGCTCTCTCTCTCTCTCTCTCTCTCTCTCTCTCTCTCTCTCTCTCTCTCTCTCTCTCTCACTGTTAGAACATTCTAGAGCTCTATAAATTCCTGCACTCATGGTCTTTACTTGAGAAAGAACATTGCTCCTTCCCATTCTATCCAAGGCATGAACAGATGTGTTTCTAGTTGTCCAAGATTGAATTCAGAAGGTTTTAGTTCATATTTGAAACCTTGAGAAATGCTATGTACTCCTCTGTAAGCCAGGGCAAATCTCACATAGCCTTCCGAAGCATCAGTTGTCCATCTGGGAAATGGAGTAATATAACCTTTCTAATATGGTTGTTGCCAAGATAATACATGTACTCAAGTGCTTGGTATAGTGAATTAGATGTCTCATAGACATCAATAAATATGAACTATTATTATCAGATAAAAATTTTACATGTTTTAGTTCAGTATTATTAGAATTGTAGAGAACATAAAGTAGGTGTTTTTGTTAATAGATATTTGTGGATTACATAGGCAATTAACTTCAAAGAGGATCAGGGTACTTTAGAATGAAAAGAGCATTTAGAATTATATAGGCTCATGGATTCTAAGAATTATAAGATACCTTAAAATTGTTCTAATGCAGCTGACTTCTTCAATTTAATACTCAATAAAATATCTTGACAAAATGATTATGGAATCCTGTAGGTGAAGTTTTCCACATGTATGAAAAGCACTACCTATAAAATCATCTTCATACCTGAAACTCTAGGCAGATTTAACTACTATTAAAATATTCTTCTGCCAAAACCGGTTTGGCTCAGTGGATAGAATGTAGGCCTACAGACTGAAAGGTCCCAGGTTTGATTGCAGTCAAGAGCATGTACCTTGGTTGTGGGCACATCCCCAGTAAGGGGTGTGCAAGAGGCAACTGATCCATGTTTCTCTCTCATTGATGTTTTTTACTCTCTATCCTTCTCCATTCCTCTCTGTAAAAAAATCAATAAAATATATATTTTTAAAATATTCTTCTTTATATGGAAACTGATATGTAGTTGACATCCTGTTTATTTTTATTAAAAATATTTTTTCTTAATACCCATGAAAAATATGCACATTTAAAAAGTGTTGAATCTTTAGGAGAAAGTTGCTGTTAATATTTTGTCATATTTCATTTTATTATATTTATGAAGTTTCCATTGTGTAGATATATAATTGTAGAACCAGTTCTTAGTTATCATGAATTTTATTAAGAATTTTTATCATGTGAAAAATTATATGATTTTAATGACCACATAATTATTTTATTTTATTGTTTTATAGCAAGCTGGAGGCCTAATGCACAAAATTTGTGCAAGCGTAGGCCCTCGCAGCCCCGTCCCCTGTCCACTGGTCATTCCAAAAGTCGTTCATCATTCCACCTTCCAGTTTAGTTATCAGCTCTTAGTTATATAGGGTTATTTATTTTGTTAACTTAATCTCATTAGGAATATATTATGTGTGAATATTTATATAACATATACAAATTAAAAATTTAGAATTGTCTCTGAAATTTGTAATTAGCAGACTGAGGCTATGATTATTTTTAGGACTTTTGATTTATATACAGGGTGTCCCTCCAAAAATGTATACACACTTCAACAGCTGATAGCTATTACCTTTTGAACATGAGTATATTTTAATAAACACTGCCTTTACAATTATTCGAAGTGGTATTCATTTTGGGGAATGCCCTCTGTTTATTTACCAATCTCTTTCTATTAAGTTGTGGTGATTTAGTCAGTGTGTGTGAGTGCGCTGCTGCCATCTAGACACAGGTACCTTTTACTTTTGTTGAGAAATAATGATTACTTAGTACAGAACATTCAATTCCAAATCCCAGTTTTATGTAAAAAATAACTTGTGCCTTACATAGTCTATAAAATTAGAAAAATAATTAAATGGCAGTACTAACTGGGTCCACTGCACTAATCTATATATATAAAACCCTAAGTGATCATTCGATCATTCAACCATTGGAACATTCAACTGATCATTATGACACACATTGACCACCAATTCAGCTGGCCCATGTGTGCCAGATGCTGGGCCCATGGCTAGTGAGCACAGCCATGGTGGCACGAGCCTATCCTTCCTCTGAAGCAAAGCTACCAAGAGAGAAAGTGAATGCAGCAGACACAGCAGGACCAGAATGACTGGGAGTGGCATTGCCAGCCTGGGCTTGGGCTCTTCCCTGGCCACTTGCCATGGCCCCATCCCTGCAGGGACCCCACTGGTGCACAAATCCGTACACTGGGCCTCTAGTTTTAATAGATAAAGAGCTAGGAATACAAAGAGGTTAAGTACTTTACCATTTGTCATAAAGCCAGCAAGAGGCAGAGTCAGGATTAAAATTTAGACCTACTCATTCCCCAGCCATTCGAACTAAAGAAAAATGTTCTGTATTTTAATTAGATTTATGGACCAATATCTTTAACCTAGCACATTTAACATATTTTATCTAGACTGGCTAGAATAAAAATAGTTTGAATGGGATAGCATTATTGAAACAAAAAGAACATGAAAGCATGGACAACTTGCTTTTAGGAAAATGTGTAGATTGATTAAATATTAACAGAGCAATTAAAATACCTAGTATGCATACAATATTGGAATGCTAGGGATAATTGGGAGGAAGTAAATATTTTGTACACATAAGGAAAAAGCAAATACATAATCATGGCCCTAAAGAATCTGTACCCCAGGTGACATGTGAATCCAACTAACATTTATTAAGATTTGGTATTTGATAAGATCATGATAGGTACATTGCTATAAAAATATATATAAACAGAATAGTACCTGCATAAATGTATTACAAAACTATTTCTACATTTATATGGTGGCTTTTAATTTGTAATAAGGTTGGTATGCATCATATTATATCTGCATTCTCATTTAATTCTCTGAACAGCCCTCCTATGTATCTGGTATGCAGATGACTATCTTGAAACTCAGGGAGGATAGATGGCGTCACAAGCATAATATCTTCCTAATCAGTGAGAGCTTCAAAGATGGAGAACATCTTTTATGCCCTGAAAAGATGAATCTCATTTTCTTCTATTTTAGGAAATGCTTCCTGCTGTTCTTCGCTCCAGTCGCTCAGCATAGAGGATTATTAGCTGACTCAAGATGTCATTTTACTTAAAATTTCCCAAGTAGGAGGCATGCCATCTATTTAGATATGTGAGAGTGTCAGTATGAAAGTTTGTTTTATAATCCATTCATCACAAATGTATTAAGCACCTACTCTATGCATGGCACTCTAATAACTGTTAGGAAAATAACACATGATGTTCAAAATATAAGCCCCATTCAAGTAACTGTTCATCATATTATGGTTGATACGAGCATTGAACTTGTTAATAGGAATTTGGGGCTTTATGTCTAGCTTTGCACATAACTGGTTAAATGACATAAGATAAAGATAATGTGCTGCTATGAATCTTTATATATAGTTGTTTTATAAATGTTTACTAGAGGCCTGGTGCATGAAAATTCATGCACTGGGCCTGGCTTGCCCCCTCTCACAGACCAGGAGCCCTCAGGGGTGGGCCCGGCAGTGCTGCACACCTGCTGTCCCAGCAGGGCTGAGGGGACTGGGCACCATCATCTTGTAGCTGTGGGCGCTGCCATCATTAAGGGTGTGGCAGTCAATTAGCATATTCCCTCCTTATTGGCTGTGGGTGCTGCCATCTTTATGAGGGTATGGTGGTCAATTAGCATATTACCTCTTTATTAGATTGGCTATTGGTTTCAGAGAGAGGAAGGGAGTGGGAGAAAGAAAGATCAGTGATGAGAGAGAATCACTGACTGATTGCCTCCCAAATGTCCTCTGTCAGGGATGAAGCCTGCCACCGGGAAACATGTCCTAACCAGGAACAGAAGAATGACCTCCTGGTTCACGGGTAGATGGTCAAACACTGAGTGACACCATCTGGGCTATATAGAGTTTTAATATATATTCTATATCATTCATATCTATCTCTGTTATATTTGGTATCTATATATGACCTTATTATATCATTATATATTATATAATGTTTATGTTTATGCATTATATAACACTTAATTATAAAACCAGTTAATTATAAAACCATTACAAATTATATGTAGTATATGATTATATCTCATTAAATATATTAAAATCATGTAGATGATGTGCAGTGTATGTATATATAAAGTATGATACATGCATATGTTTTAGTAGCTACAGCTATATTTTCTATATATAATTACTATAAGTAGAATGTATAATATAATAAAAATAAATGTTAGAAACTTTATTAACTCCTTCTATAGAATAGATAATAAGAATTTCAGTGCTATAGAGAGAAGAGGACATGAATTTCAATATCAATCATTCTCAGATTGGTTATTAATGGATTACCTAACTACTACACCCCAAAAACATACTGTTGCCAAATATGCCCAGGTACTGGATCTGTAAGGCTCAGTTCCTCAGTTTAAGAAATTAAATATGTGTCCCTCCCAAATAAACAAAATCAGAAATGAAAGAGGTGAAATAACAACAGACCCTGCCGAAATACAAAGGATTGTTACAAAATACTACAAACAACTATATTCCAACAAACTGGACAACCTGGAGGATATAGATATATTCCTAGAAAAATATAACCTTCCAAAATTTAATCAGGAAGAATCTAAAAATCTCAATAGACCAGTGACTTTGGAAGGAATTGAAGCAGTCATCCAAAAGCTTCCAGCAAACAAAAGCCCAGGGCCAGATGGCTTCACAGGAGAGTTTTACCAAACATTCAAGGAAGAACTAAAACCTATCCTCCTCAGACTATTCCAAAAAATTCAAGAGGAAGGAACACTTTCAAACTCCTTCTATGAAGCCAGTATCATCCTAATACCAAAACCAGATAAAGATAACACAATGAAAGAGAATTACAGACCAATATCCCTCATGAATATAGATGCCAAAATCCTCAACAAAATTCTAACAAATTGGCTCCAGCAGAACATCAGAAAGATCATACACCATGACCAAGTAGGATTTATTCCGGGAATGAAAGGATGGTACAATATCCGCAAATCAATAAATGTGATATATCACATAAACAAACTGAAAGTTAAAAATCATATGGTCATATCAATTGATCCAGAAAAAAGCATTTGATAAAATCCAACACCCTTTCCTGATAAAAACTTTCAACATGATGAGAGTACAAGGGTCATACCTCAACATAATAAAAGCTATATACGATAAACCCACAGCAAACATCATACTCAATGGGCAAAAACTAAAACCATTCCCTATAAGAACAGGAACAAGACAAGGATGCCCACTCTCACCACTCACCTTTGACATAGTACTGGAAGTACTACCCATTGCAATTAGACAAAAAGAGGAAATAAAAGGCATCAAAATTGGAAAAGAAGAAGTAAAGTTGTCCCTATTTGTGGATGACATGATACTATACATAAGAAACCCAAAAGACTCCATCAAAAAACTAATAGACTTAATAAATGAATTTGGAGATGTAGCAGGATACAAAATCAATGCCAAGAAATCTTTGGCATTTCTATACACCAATAGTAAACTTACAGAAACAGAGACTAAAAAAGCAATCTCATTTACCATCACACCAAAAAAATTAAGATACCTAGCAATAAACTTAACTAAGAAGGTAAAAGACCTATACGCAGAAAACTACAAAAAACTGAAAAAAGAATTAGAGGAAGATGTAAACAGATGGAAGAACATAACATATTCATGGATTGGTAAAATCAACATCATCAAAATGTCCATACTCCCTAAAGTAATTTACAAGTTCAATGCACTCCCCATTAAAATACCAACAGCATACTTCACAGACCTAGAAAGAACTCTCCAAAAATTAATCCGGAACAATAAAAGACCCTGAATAGCCTCAGCAATCTTGAGAAAGAAGAGTAAAGTAGGAGGGATCTCAATACCAGATTTCAAACTATATTACAAAGCAACTGTTCTCAAAACAGCCTGGTACTGGCACAAGAACAGATATATAGATCAATGGAATAGATTGGAGAGTCCAGATATCAACCCAAATCACTATGCTCAATTAATTTTTGACAAAAGAGGCATGAGCATACAATGGAGTCAAGACAGTCTCTTCAATAAATGGTGTTGGGAAAATTGGACAGATACATACAAAAGAATGAAACTAGATCACCAACTTACACCATACACAAAAATAAATTCAAAATGGATACAGGACTTAAATGTAAGATGGGAAACCATAAAAATACAAGAGACATACACAGGCAGCAAAATCTGAGACATATGCCTAAAGAACTTCTTCACTGATACTAACCCTAGGGCAATGAAAGCTAAAGAGTGTGTTGGAGTGATGATCAATTTGCACATTACTGTTTTATTAGATAATATAGGAATGTGCCAACTAACAAATTTAAGGAAAGTGCTGCTGGGACTTTCCTTAACAAATGGGACTACATCAAAATAAAAAGCTTTTTTACAGCAAAAGAAGCCATAAACAAAACAAGAAAACCCATGGTATGGGAGAACATATTTGCAAATGATATCAATGACAAAGATTTAATCTCCAACATCTACAGACAGTTTATACAACTCAATAAAAGGAAAATAAATGAGCCAATTAAAAAATGGGAAATGGACCTAAATAGAATCCTCTCAAAAGACAACAGAAGGAAGGCCAAGAGGCACATGAAAACATGTTCAAAGTCACTAATTATCTGAGAGATGCAAATCAAAACAACAATGCAGTACCATCTCACACCTGTCAGAATGGCCAACATCAACAAAACAACAAAGGACAAATGTTGGCGAGGTTGCGGAGAAAAAGGAGCCCTCATGCACTGCTGATGGGATTGCAGGTTGGTGCAACCACTGTGGAGATCAGTATGGAGCTTTCTCAAAAAACTGAAAATGGAACTCCCATTTGACCCAGTAATCCCACTACTAGGAATATACCCTAAGAAACCAGAAACAACAATCAGAAAGGATATATGCACCCCTATGTTCATAGCAGCACAATTTACAATAGCTAGGATTTGGAAACAGCCTAGGTGCCCGTCAGCAGATGAATGGATCAGAAAACTATGGTACATCTACACCATGAAAGGAATTCTCATCATTTTCAGTAACCTGGATGGAATTGGAGAACATCATGCTGAGTGAAATAAGCCAGTCAATGAAAGAGAAACACCACATGACCTCACTCATTTATGGATAATAAAGAACATTATAAACTAATGAACAGAAAGATAGATATAGTGACCATAAAACAACAAGCAGACTGTCTAATGACAAAGGGGAGGAGAGGGAGATCTGGGAGAGATAAAAGATCAATGGAAGGACTGGTATGCATGCATATAAGTACAACCAATGGACACAAAACTCTGGGGAGGAAGGGCATGTAGGGAAGGTTTGGAGTGGGGCAATGGTAAGCTATGTACACATCTAATACCTTAATAAATTAAAAAAAGAAAAATATCCTCAAGTGAGGATTAACCAAAAGATAAAAATAAATAAATAAATAAATAAATAAATAAATAAATAAATATGTGTCACTAATATTTCACTCTAGTAATAGTAAAATGTAGAAAATGCCTCTGAGACATCCAGGTGAACTTGTAGAGTAGAGTATGAGTCTAGAGCTCAGGGAAGGGGAAGGGAGGCTAAATTATGATTTAAGCTTCACTTATATCACAGGGCTGTTGTGCAGTAAGAATGGCCAACGAGATTTAGGATGAAAACCAGGAAAGAGAGGGTGCAAAAAAATCTGGTTCACCAATGAAGCCAGGAAGAAATGTGCTGGGGAAAAAATAGAAAAGGGTAGAGAATATAAGAAATGAGTTTGTTCACTAAACTCCAGGGAGAAGGAAGTTGCACTGGTGATCCAGCCATGCAACACAGCATATAGGCCAAGATGGAGTTGCATTTGACCAAAAGCTAGTCATAGTTCAATTTAGAAAACAGAAACAAACAAACAAACAAAAGCACCACAATTTAATTTTGTAATTTGGATCCCAGTTCTACAACTTACAAATCATGGCGCCTCGAGCAAGCTAATGCCTGCCATCTTCCATCATTCCCTTGTCTATAAATTAAGATTGTGAGTTTGTGAGAAAGGGGAAAGGGTAGGGAAGAGTGAGAAGTAATTGCTGCTCAATCTGCCCTCTTACACTTATAAACCAATGTGTTCTTTCTAATTTCAGAATTCCAGAAGTTCCTGATCTGGCCTGAGAAGCCCTACCACTGCTCTGTGCTAGGATATCCTCCCTGTGCATCTCAGGAGTTGGCACTCACAAAAAGCAGTGGATGGTGGAGTCTCCTTTGAATTCCTTTTAATTCTCTTTTTCTTCAGCACTGAGGCCATTTACAGGCTTCTGTTATTCTGCATTCTCTCTTTGACTCCAAATACTTACTTTAAGTTTTCTCTTAGCTGATGTGAAATAATTATATAATTTTGGGATGCATCTGGTTATCTTGAGGTTGAAATAGGGTATTACTGCTATTGTTCTATTGATGTTAAGGTACTGAATAAAGCTCAGTTCTATGTAAAAAAAATGTTGTCTAGCTGGTGTGGCTTAGTGGTTGAGTGTTGACTTATGAACAAGTAGATCAAGGTTTGATTCCTAATCAGGGCACATGCCCAGGTTATAGGCTCTATCCCCAGTGCAGGAGGCAGCTGATCAATGATTGTCTATTATCATTGGTATTTCTTCTCCCTATCCCTTACTCCCTTAAATCAATAAAAATATATTTGAAAAAAAAGTTTTAGTAAGCTGAGTGAGGGCTGACAACCGGGAGTGGGAAATTACATGGGATCTCAAGGCCACAGTTAGACCTACATACGATCCATCCTCTGTTGGCACAGCTTTCTGCCTTTGTCTTTGGTTGTGGGTTGCAATGAGAAGATAGTGGGGTGATGGGAAAAGAACCAAGACAGAAACAAAAAAGAAATTTGAGTGACATATAAGTTCTGATTTAATGTAGCTCATTGCTCTAAGTAGGGCATGCTTATGTCCTGCCCATATGATGGTCCAGGCAAATTGACATGAAAAGCAAGAATAAAATTGTAGTGAGACTATCCCTAAGTGTCTCTGGAATCCTATAGAGCCACAGTAGCTTGTTTACAAAGGTAACTTGGAACTGTAATAAAGATGACCTTTTGCCTGCATGACCAATTGTGCATGAGGAGTGGGCAACAAAAGTGAACAACTAGAGGAAAACAGAGCTTCTTTTGCTGAAGACTAGAAATATAAATAATACTAGTGGCCTTGTGCACGAATCTGTGTGCCAGTAGCTCTCTGTCACCCTCCTGTAGCTCTCCACCTGCTGCCCTGCCCTCTTGTAGCTCCCCTGGCCCCCCTCAAAGCTTGCTGCCCTGAGCTCTCCTGTAGCTCTCCACCTCCCATTTGATTACTGCCCTGCCTCCTCCTATAGTTCACCAAGCCCTCTCCCTCTTTTTCCCTCATAGCTTGCTGCCCTACCACCTCTTGTACCTCTTTGTTGCCAGCTTGTAGTTCGCTCCCCACCCTCCTGCAGATCAGTGATCCAGTCTTTACATGGTCAGTCATTACTCCTCATGGCATAACAGATAATTAGTATATTCCTCTCTTATTATATAGGACTAGAGGCCCGGTGCAAAAAATTCATGCATGGGGGGGGGGATCCCCTCAGCCCATCCTGCACCCTCTCCAATATGGGACCCCTGGAGGGATATCCAACTGTCAGTTTAGGCCTGATCCTGCACAATCCAGGATCACAGGCTCCTAACTGCTCACTTGCCTGCCTGATCTCACTTAATTGCCCCCCCACCTTCTGGCCTGGTCACCCTCAAATGCCCCCCCTGCTGACCTGGTTGCCCTCAACTGCCTCCTACCCCTTAGTGCCCTCCTCCCCGCCAACCTGGTCACCCTCACTGCCCTTCTCTGCCAGCTTGGTTGTCCCTCACTGCCCCACATGCTAGTCTGGTTGCCCCCAACTGCCTCCCCTGTGGCCTGGTCGCCCCATGAAGCCTGCTGCTCAGTCATTTGGTCACCCCTCACTAAACCTCCTGCTAGCCTGGTTGCCCCACACAGCCTGTTTGGTCGTCTATTCAGTTGTATTGGATGCAATGGTCGCTTAGACTTATATATATATATAGATAATGTGCTCATGTGTTCCTTAAAATATAAAGAAGAAACTTTTGTAAACCTCCTTCCCCAGATTTCCCTGGGAAGGAAACAAGCTCTCTCTATTTCAATGTTGCATTTGACTTTCTATTCTATAATACAGATACATCCTGAATGATTTACTACGTGTTTTTCTCCTCCTATTTTCAGGACTGCCTGACAGGTGAAGGAGAGAGAGCCTGTCAAAGCATAGCATTTGAGAGGTCAGATTGAGACAGAGCAGAATTCATTCTTCTATCAAAGATATAACAAGACAAAATGTATTTTTAGTTGTCTCTGGCAGATATCTCTATAATGCAACATATTATAAAGAGGTGTGGAAAAGGAAATCGGAGATGTGGGTTGAAAAGCCATTCTCTGTGAATAGCCACTAATTATGTAATTTCTAAAAAGAAGAAACATGAAACTTGTCTTTAAAGACAATAGTTTGTCATACCATGTTTGTTTTTGCTGACAATATCTAAGAGTCAGCAAAATGAAATATAATTAAAATCATATGGAAGGAAGAAAATGAGAAAAAAGGAAAGTGAAGATAGGTGTGGTCAAGTGGGAGGAAGGCATAAACCATAAGCTTGAGAGCTCGAGTAGGTCCCAAATTCCACTCTAATCCTTCTTGAGGTCATTGCAAAGACAAAAGCATATTCACTGGTAAACTTCACAGAATTCATTATATGACATCAATCTTCCAAAAGAAGCACCATCCTTTCAAATTCTGGTATAAAAATGTCTTTTAAACTCAAGTCTACATGAAAGGGACACGGGTTATGTTATAAACAGCTTAGTGCAAATGCACTACGGCAACACATTTCGTCAGACTATTCCGGAAAATGCCTCAAAAAGGCCAATTGCATGATGCCAGTCTGCAATACAGTAGATACAACACTGGCTTTGGATTTGGAGAGCAAAAGGCTCAGGTGGTTTGCCCAGAAAAGATATTTTGTTCTCGTTGAGTTCTCGTTACTCATCTGTTGAAATAAGAGAAAGGATAATTGTGTCTCCTGACACATAGTTTGAGGCAGGTAGAATGTGACAAATAAAGGCTAGGCTCCTTCACCAGTAAGTTCTCTACTCCACCATAGCATCTCCATAGCATCGTCATATCCTCAACATCTGATTCTTGTAAGGTATTGGTCTTAATGGCATTACAAGATTATTGATGGAGAGGGACTGCCTTCTCCATTTCCCGCACTCAGTCATGCCGAACTCCAAGACTGTGGGGCCTTCTGAGGCCTCCTTGCTTTTGTTCTATGCAAAGAGCTTGGCAACCATGGAAACAGTCCTGCCTGCTCATTTTGCACACTTCTTCCCTGGCGGGTTAATCAGCCACAGCAAGAAGAAAGCATCGAATACCCCACGTGTGCCCACGTTAAAAAGGAAGCAACTCCAGCTTCTTTTGACTACCTCCCCAGTAGCCTCAAAGAGAGAAGAGGGACAGAACATGTGATATGCTCTCTACCGAGTCAACATTGCTGAGACAAAGAGGAGGCAGTGAAATTCAGAGAGGCTATTTTGCAGCCCGGCACAGATTTCCGCTGAAGTGGTGGGTGTTTTGTTTATTGCATTTAAAAGTGCTATTTGGTGTGACTTCACGTAGTGAGCTTCAGCGTTGCTTTTCATTCCCTAGCAGGTGAATAAGGCAATGGACTGTGTATAATAACACAGAAAGAGGAGGTCTTAGTATTGAGCAGTACGCAGCACCACTGAGTCATTTTCCCAGTCGAAGATGATTCATGGCGGGAAATAGGAGCCAAAGAGAGGGCTGCCAGGAGAGAGAAGGAAAAAGAAAGCTCTGAAAATGAAAGTAAATGACACCAAATAGTGAACAACAGATTGCCCCCTTGGCTGTAACCATATACTATGTTTTGTGATAATAATTTCCTTGTTTTCTTTACAAATATTTGCATTTTTAAATGCAAAATGAGTTTTGCTTCGGGTTATGGATGGAATTACTTTGTGTGTATTGTTTTGTGCTTATTTCTTTTTGTTGACATTGTGTTTTTGAAATCCACATACATGTCAGTAATAGTTTGTTCCTTTTCGTTGTTGTATAGTATTCTACCTGGTGACCATATTACAATTTATTAATTCATGTTAGTGATGACTACCTGAGTGATTTCCAGGTTGGACCTATTATGAACAGGTGCACAGGTACAACAATGACCAACACCTAGAGAGGACATATGTCAAGGAGTCAGCTTTCTGGGACAGAATATCTGTGCATCTTCAAATTAACCAGCTGATGCCAAATTGTTTCCCAAAGTGATTGCCAGTGTGCACTTACTCCAGGAACATGTGAGCATTCTCATTGCTTTATATACTCACTGAGAGTACTGTCCTGGAACTCAGCATTATTTAGGGAATGGGGGCCAAAATTGTACCTACTCCACAGGAGACTCCAAGGGAGGGGTCATGTAAATACTACTATAAGCTTCCAAGGTATTCTGATCATTAGTCTATACAGAAAAAAAATCACAATTCTCATTTTAATTTATAATGCCTACTTCTTCCTGATAATAGAAAAAAAACACACACACACCTACCTATATACTTTTAAACTTCATGTGTTTCGTGTTTCTAAAGTATATTAAGAAGCACTTATTAAGTACATTTAAAGAATCAAAATTGCCCAGCTGGCGTAGCTCAGCGGTTGAGTGATGACCCAAGAACCAAGAGGTTACCAGTATGATTCCCAGTCAGGGCATATACCCAGGTTGTGGACTTGATCCCCCTTGGGTGTGTAGGAGGCAACAAGAACAATGACTCTCTCATCATTGATATTTCTATCTTTTTTTTCCCCTCTCCCTTCCTCTCTGAAATCAATAAAACTATATTAAAAAAATAAAATAAAATTTTAAAAAATAAAGAAAATCAAAATTAATTCTATTCTTCCTACAGGAGGGCAGTGTACAGACCCTTTGCAGAAGCATATTCACTATATATTTTTAAATCAAATGGTTGAATGTAAAATGTTATTATTTAACTTATAATTAACTCGGGCGAGAAAAGCAGGGTTACTTTTGTTTCACTTATTTTATAAAGCAATAAATAAGGTACGGATTAAGTTGGAAATGTGTGACATTTAAAGTTCACAAATTTTCTTACACATTTACTGCTATCTATTGTTTGTTAGCTTCAGGAAGAGGACAGGTATCATGCAGGGGAAATTTTCCTAATGGGTTTGCTGAAATGCGTGCCTGTACTCAGGCACTCCAAGCACCCCCTGTCTGGATCCCCTGAACTCTGCCTGTGGCAGAACGTGGAGAGCCGCTGCTGCTGGGCCTTGATTCACGGCATCTGCTGCAACCTGGGCAGCGCGTCTGATTAGTTTCCTTCTGTTGTTTTGTTTTCTGTGAGGTGAGCAAAACCATCCTGATGTCACAATCTTTATTGGAACGCCAGGGTAGAGAACAGAGAAATAGTCTTCTTTGACCTGAGGGCTGTGCTGTGTGGGGTACCACCACTTCTTTCACTGCCCAGTTGATTTACTGTTCAGTCAAGGAAAGTGCTGTCCAGGCAACTGAAATTTGAAAGGAAGCCTTTTATCCATCACCAAGGCTGAGTTCACTAGCATCTTCACACAGCTCAAGGAATTGGAGAAGACATTTCCAGATTCCCACAAATGGTGTTGTCTTTAATCCCCAGAGTTCTCATCTAAGGAGCAAATGGCCAGGACAGAGGGTGTGCTGTCTGGGACTGGGGTATCTACCCTCAGTTTTTGTCAGACACACTGCTTTTCCTGTGGCCTTTTTCTGAAACAGAGACTGTGCCCAGACTTTTGTGAATACATATTCTTTATGACTTTATTCTACTTTAAACCCATAAAGACTTTAATTAACCAGTATGCCCTGTATAACAACTCTTTATAACCAGTATATTTTCTTAGGTATATAAACAGGTTGTGTTTTGTATTTAGGTTTTTTTTTATAGTTACTTCATGGATTTTAAAAAAAATGAGAAACATGCAAAGACATGCATTGATATCAGATACCTTGAAAAAATAAGTTTCATTCATGTATCGATGTCAATGCTGTCCCCTATAATTTTGCAATTTTGAGTTCTACCAAGCAGTTCAGAAACCACTAAAGGATGACATTTTAAATACCAGATCTGATTGAATATAGAAAATTAAGAAGCAGAGATTGCTTCGCCTGGAAAATAGCTGCTTTCAAACCAATATTCATTCCATATTTTTTTTAAAAAAAACTTTATATTTTAAAGTTACTATAAGCACAGAGTAAACATCTAGGATTGTCCTTTGCTTGAGATCTAAATTAAGGTTAAGAATTATATAAAGAGGCGAAACTGGTTTGGCTCAGTGGATAGAGCGTCGGTCTGCGGACTGAAGGGTCTTGGGTTTGATTCTAGTCAAGGGCATGTACATTGGCTGCGGGCACATCCTCGGTGGGAGGTGTGCAGGAGGCAACTGGTTGATGATTCTCTCTCATCAATGTTTCTGGCTCTCTATTCATCTCCCTTCCTCTCTGTAAAAAATCAATAAAATATTTTTTAAACAATTATATAAAGAAATAGTTTGATTCAATGTAGAAAATAAATGTCCAATGGCAAAATGGAAAGAATACTGAAAAGTGAGTCTAAAAATGTTGTTTTTATTTTACTTCTCAGTTGAGTGGCATTTCTTAAAATATTTGAACTCTCTATGTTTGTTTTCTCATAGTTTTACCTCAAAATGCTTTTGGGAGAACTAACTACTTTGCCACTTTTTAAATGTGAACATAATACTTAATATAGATTATTATATAATAATAAACTAACATATGATGAATACTAACTTTATGCAATATACTATAATACAACATAAAACAATACACATTGTATAATCAATACTATATAATAAATACTAAAGTGTCAGATTATATATGTGTATATATAGTATATATGTTATATTTATACAATACATAATAGAATTAAATTATAAATTGTAATAATATTACTTATATTCTATAATATATTATTTATACAACTCAATTTTATACAGAAACACAAATGAATCAGACAATCCAGAAGCAAAAAAGCAATCTGTCAGTGGAAATGTGAGCAAAGACTTGATTCATATTTTCAAAGATTTTATTAGGAATTTAGGTAATTTATTATGCTACCATTGACTATGATAATTCAATAGTTGTAGGAAAGTATGAGGTTACAGGAAAATAATGAGATGTGTATATAATAGAGAAGTTTGATCCAAGCTCTCAGGTCAGGAGATCAATAATAATATACAGAGTCTGCCATATTATAATTGTGAATCTTCAGCATAATACTTCACATCTCTGAGCCTCAGTTTCCTCATCTATAAAATGGAGATTCATTAAAGTACCTACTTAATATGATGTTGTAATGATTAAAGAGAACATGAATTTGATCATTCATGTTGCATAATTGCTTAGAACTGTTAGATAACTCATGGAATTTGCAGGAATGTTAAAAGACAACCCTAAATGTTACATAAACAGAAACAATAAAATCATGGCCAATCTAAGCAAGGGAAAAGAAAAATTCCACATGAATATCTTCACATAACAGTGATTTGTATGTGTTGATGCCATGGACTAGATAGTAAAAACTCCACTATAGAGAAACCATATATTTTTAATGCATAGTAGTTGTCAAATACTTTCAACAAGCAGTACTTTTAAATTTCCCAAATAGTTTTAAGGTAGATATATTTCTTCTTTGAACAATAAGTAAACAGAACCTCAATTAGAAAGAGGCTTTAATGCAAGTTTCCTCATCTAATAAGTAACTGCAGTGAGATTCTAATCTATGTATATCAGTCATGCAATATTAAATGCAAATATAATTCATAGATTTCACAATTGAGTATGAATATATAATCCATTCACTTCATTACTCAATACTTATTAAACATTTTGAAAAGTGGTAGAACTATATAACCATTTATGAGTATTCATCTAAGTCTAGTGGGAGAATTAAGTTTAATTAATTACTGATACAGAGAAGGTCCCTGACACTAGATGAAAGAGAAGCTAAGGAGAGGAAGGAAGATGTGAAAGGAGGCCCCCAAGTCAGAGCCTTAGTTTTTGTACCCTGAGAATTTAGCCATCCTGCTTGAAGGAAGAATAAAAAGGCAAAGGGAAGGGTGTGATTTCGTTATCATCTTTTAGGGGTATTTGATTCATTTCTCCTAAATTAGAACTTAGACTTTGCTTGGATCACAATAATTTTTATTAGGCCTCTGTTATTCAGTTTTGGTTGCCACTCTATAACAACATAAACTCTTTAAAGCAATTAAGAAAATAAAGGCCAATAGGCACTTGAAAACATGCTCAAAGTCACTAATTATCTGAGAGATGCAAATCAATACAACAATGCGGTACCATCTCACACCTGTCAGAATGGCCAACATCAACAAAGCAACAAAAGACAAGTGTTGGTGAGGTTGTGGAGGAAAAGGAACCCTAGTGCACTGCTGGTGGGAATGCAGACTGGTGCAACCACTGAGGAGAACAGTATGAAGTTTCCTCAAAAAAACGGAAAATGGAACTCCCATTTGACCCAGTAATCCCACTCCTAGGAATATATCCCAAGAGACTAGAAACACCAATCAGAAATGACATATGCACCCCTATGTTCATAGCAATACAATTTATAATAGCTAGGATTTGGAAACAGCCTAGGTGCCTGTCAGCAGATGATTGGATCAAAAACTATGCTACATCTACACAATGGAATACTATGCTGCCATAAAAAGAAGGAATTCTTATCATTTGCAGCAACCTTGATGGAATTGGAGAACATTATGCTGAGTGAAATAAGCCAGTCAATGAAAGAGAAACACCACATGACCTCATTCATTTATGGATAATAAAGAACATTATAAACTGATGAACCAAAAGAGAGATATAGAGACAGTAAAGCAACAAGCAGACTGTCAAATTACAGCTAGGAGGGTAGAGTAATCTGGGGGAGATAAGAGATCAACTGAAGGACTTGTAAGCATGCATAGGAGTACAACCAATGGACACAAAACTGTGGAGGGAGAGCATGTATGGTCGGGAGGGGACAATGGTAAGATATGTACACAGATAATAATTTAATAAAAAAGTAAAGTGATAGACCTTGAAGATCAAAAAAAGAAAATATAGCCACTTTTTAAAATGTTTCATATTAGAAATTAAAAATAAATTTGGTATATCCAACCACAGCATAATAGAGAAAGAAACAGTGGAATCTGGGTGAAAGAAGGTGAAGATAAATCAGGATGCTATTACTGATCCTTCTTTCTAGAAATCACTACATTCATGAAGGCAAAAAGAAATCCCCTTTTTTTAAGGCCTTGGTTTTGTTTCTTTTGTTTCTTGTCACATTCTGTTCCAGAGTTGAACTTTAAATTTGCATCACAAGGACCGTAATTGGAAGTCTCACTTGCAAATATGAGCTGCTTTCCACTTTAATTTCCATAAAAACTAAGAATCAATCTGTGGAAATAAAGTCTGTGGAGATTTCTTAAAATGTATACATGATCATTTCAGCTTATAAAAAAGTTTGTGCGTAGTTTGTAAGGTATTCATAAAAAGGAAAACAAAATATTTAAAACTGATTTTTTTCATTAATTTATAGGCATATTCCCTATTGATTCATGGACTGTTCTAGGTAGAAGAAACTTTAAAGATTATGAAACCCCAAGCCTTCAATTAACAGGAGAGGTCTAGGGGCCCAGAAAGGTGAAATAAGTGTGAGGGGGTAGAGTTAAGGGGAGGGACTTGGGGTAAAACTACGAGCTCTGGTACATGTTGACCTCATAGACTATGTCCATTAACATAATCTGGAGTAGGTTCCTATGCAAGACTGTTCCCTATAATCACTTCATTTCATTTCTACATAAAATAATAAATATAACTCTTCTTTTCTTACAGGGTTGTTGTGAGAATTAAATAACATAATGTAGGTAAAGTAATCCTAGAGTGTTGGTAGAGAATAAGATATCAGTACATGCAACTATTATTTTTAAAAAATTATCTATAGCCCTAATTGGTTTGGCTCAGTGATAGAGCATTGGCCTGCAGACTAAAGGGTCCCAGGTTTGATTTTGGTCAAGGGCATGTACCTTGATTGCGGGCACATCCCCAGGAGGGAGTGCACAGGAGGCAGCTAATCAATGTTTCTAATTCTCTATCCATCTCCATTCCTCTCTGTAAAAAATCAATTATATATATATATATATATATATATATATATATATGTGTGTGTGTGTGTGTGTGTGTGTGTGTGTGTGTGTGTCCAGCTTTATCATCATTATATAGATTAACATATATTTTATAGTTAAGAAAGCCACTATATTCATGAGTATGCATATATATATATATATATATATATATAATGCATAATATATTTATATATTCTTTTATTATCCTCTTATTAATCCTAGTCCAAAAGGATATTCAAATAAAGGCACCAAATGAACTACAAAGTTCATTAATTCTTAACCAAGGAAGGGAATTACAGAACAAGACTGTGAAGAACGCTGTGAGCAAGTTTTTCATTGGTTTGAGGAACACACAAGCAAAATGGTAAGGCTCAGGAGAGTTCTACTTCTCTGTACTGTCAGAGTAAATGACTGAATGCTTTTCTTGAAGATATTGTGTAAGTGATATTTCCCAAGCATTTTCCCTTTCACTATTTTCAATAAATTGCTATGAGGATTCATTCATTTTTGTTTATTGTCTGTTCTCCTCTAAAGACTTTTTAAAAATTCTCAAAGTAAACCTAATCCTCTGAATCACTATGCAAATTATGTAAAGTTTCAATTATTTCATTAAAATTATAATTAAATTGAAAAGAAAATCAACCAACTTAAACATACTGTGACTACTGACAGGAAGAGTGACTACTTACTAAGCCCTTAATGCTGTATTGGGATGAGTTGATAGGAAGCAGGCAAAAGAGAGTAGGATCAAAAAGTATGTCAGAAAGAACAACAAAAGAACCAAATTTCCCTCGCCTACCAGTCATGGTTTGCATTTGGATAATGTTGTAACATTGTCAATGCACTTTTGCCTCTGCCATTTCACTTAATCCACACTGCTATGGACCTCTCACCTCACTGGCATCATCTTTCATATCTAAAGGAGTTTAAGAGTCAAACATAAAATTGTTTGGGGGATTGTTGGAAAAATCAGAACTAGGGATCAGGTATCTGAAGTGAGTATTGTTTTTTCTTTAAAATTTGTGGTATAAACTCACTCCATGCCATCAATCCAGAGTGTAATTTGATCTCGAACTAGAAGCTTCTCATCCAAGTCCAACATCATATTGAATATTTGTTATTTAAAAGAGAGAGAGCCCTAGCCGGTTTGGCTCAGTGGATAGAGCTTCAGCCTGGGAAATGAAAGGTCCCAGGTTCAATTCAGGTCAAAGGCACAAGCCTGGGTTGTGGGCTCGATCCCCAGTGGGGGACTTGCAGGAGGCAGTCGATCCATGATTCTATCCATCTTTTCTTCCATGTGGGCATGACCTTGAGTCAAGAATCAAGTTTTCCATAGTGGCTTTGAGTTGCTATTTAACCCGTGGCTGAATCTTTATTCAATGCACAGCACTTCAGTGGACCCATTCTCTTCTACCTTACTTTCTTTACCTTTCTATCCCTTTAAAATATTGCCGTTGGACTTCAGGGAAAGGAACACAAACAAAAAACTCTAAGGCTACCACCAGAGTAAGGTGATCAGAAAAAAGTCAGTGTTGTCTGGTTTTTCTGAAACTAAAGAAGTACAGTACCAGGTACATTAATGACGTAGAGCTACCTTATAGAGCATTGAGATCATGATTTTGTGATCTTTGGCAAACAAAGCCCACCAGTAGAACACAGTAGTCACTTTTTAAAAGTGGTAGAACTATATAACCACTGTTCCTGGTTCTTTTTCAAGGGTTAGACTCACCAGTCCACAGGGAGGACCACATATTCTATGATATGGTGAGCAAAGGAAAGCCTCATTTTCCCTAAATACTTTGCCAGAGCTTCCCAAGGTATCACAAAAAGTCACCCTTTTAGAAAGTGAAGATGCCTTCTCTGGGAAGCAGGTGATCCACATGGTTATCTGTGGATGAGTGGTGATTCAGGAAATGCAAAGTTTGTGGTAAAAGATTGGATGTATGTGGGTGTCACTCAAATCTATTTTACTTTGTTGTATCTTAAGACCCTAATTTCATCTTGGGAAAAATCAAATACAAAAAAAACCACAAGTAAAATTAATAACATCAATTTTGTATCACAATTACTAATTTATCCCAGTTTTGTACTTTGAGACCGAATAGCCATGGGTATTGTAGAATAAAAAGGTAAAAGAAAAATTGCCCTGGTGCTTGTAAAAGAAAATGGTAAAGAAGACTGTATTGAAAGCTATTGCAATAGGGCAAAAAGGTTGAACTCAACCTCATGAAAGAAAAAGCTGGGGGTTTTTGAAGTGCTGGGTACGTTCATGGAAAAATACTGGAAGACATTGGACAAAAATTGATCAATATGATTAGAACATCTGACTGGAGCTTGTGCAAGTTAGTCTCCTATCCCCTCACAGAGAGGGGGAGATAGGGTCACTATCTTGATGATTATATCATTTCAGAGGAATAGTGCAGTCTAGGTCCTTGAGAAAGACATTCTAGATTGTACAAGTCTTGTATCTGTACAGGTAGAGAAAGAAATTACAATTGCAATTTTTCTAAAATAGGTGTTCTAAGAAAATGGATGCTGGGCCTATCATCAGGAAGAAACCTGTCTAAAGTTCTACCTAGATACGTGACTTTAGAACCTTTTGATCTTCTCATAGAGGAGGTCTAGATAATAGATAGATAGATAGATAGATAGATAGATAGATAGATAGATAGATGATAGATAAAACTCCTGTAATCATCATTGCCTTCAGGATATGTGGTAGGCACACAGAGTATTTTGGCATTTAGAGTGAGAATCATTAAACTATGGACACAAGACAAACAGCCCCACCACTTTTTTCTCTCCAAATACTTTATTAGTTTGTATCTCTAAAGAAAAGAACATGCTTCTACATAATTGTCATAGCATGATCCTACCCAGGAGATTTAATATCAATACAGTAATATTATTTCTTATGCAGTTCATATTCAGATACCCCCAAGTGCCCACAAGTTTTTCATTTAGAGTGGTGTTTTTTTTTATTCATTCATCAAGAATTCAAGAATCATATGTTGCTGTTAGTTTAAGTCTCCTTTAATTTGGAACAACCCTTGTCCCCAACACACCTTTTTTGATGACTCCAGTTAAGTTAGTTTTTAAAATATTATGCAACCTAGATTTGTCTTATTGTTTCCTTATTAATAGATCTGGGTAAAACTCACCACTTTAAAAAAGTAAAGTTTTAAGGGATACAGCTATTCTAATTAATTTATGTATTATTTTTGATGTTTTCATGCTACATCCGTATGGCCCACAAAGCCTAAAATATTTATTATTGATCACTTTTCAAAAAAGCATCTTGGTCTCTCATTTAAGGATTTAATTCAGGCAGGAGTTTGAATTTTTTTTTCCATATTGAGCTGTGTGACCTTGGCAAAGTCAGTTAACCCCACTGAGCTTCCCTTTAGTTTTAACTACCTAACCTCATAGGGTTTTTGTAAAAATTGAATATGACAATGCATGTAGCACCTGCTTATTTTAATTGTCTAGTTGAATTTTTTAGTAATGAGTAATCCCTAGTAGAGAGAGTAAATCCCCAAGGAAGAAACACATTTTATTAAAAAGAAAAAATTATATATAAGGCATGAAATAATGCTCAAAAAGGGTCCATGTTTTGTTAACAGGGGACTTTCAAAGGATATTTAAGAGTTTATCCTACACATGGCTGTGGTATATATGTGCCAATATTCTCTTTGCAAGTATTCCTCTTATTAAGAAGAGATTTTGTTCACTCTCAGAAATTCCTAAGAAATATGAATCTCTAAAGGAAATGATGTCTTTCGCCAGCACCAGGGTGTGAATCTTGATTGTTTTCAGTTCATCAAGGTTGTTGTTTCATTCTTCTAGCCACAAACCAACCTGCAGGTGTGGAAAAATGAAATAAAATTGAGTTATTGATTATGGTATTCAACCAATAAATTAACTAAAACTGGAAAATTTCTACCTCAAGATTTCAAGTTATTGAGATGACAAAAATGTCTTCTTATTGCTTATGTATTTTGTATTACTTCTAGACTTAGCCTCTAGAAGAAGGAAATATTACAACTTTTCTACTTTAAAGCATATTAAAGAACACTAAAAACATTCTAACCTTTTTTCCAAATGATCACTTTGCATTTTACTCCCTTGTCATTAATTTTCCAGATGGAAGATATCAATGTTCATATATTTTTCTTAACTTTTTCTTCAGATTGATCCAGTATATTTATCTTATGATCCATCTTGAACTGCTTAACTTTTTCTATTGAAATGGAAATTTCATATTTAAATACAGGATAATTTATTGTACAAGTTTTAAGTGTGTAGCTCAATGAAATGTTACAAAGTGAACACAAGCTTATAAGCAGCTCACAGCTCAAAATATAGAAATTCTCAGCAGTCCTTTAACCTATCTTTCAGTCACTGCTTCTAGCTTTCTCTCTGGAAATAAGAAATATTCTGACTTCAATCACTATAAATTAATTTTTCCTCTCCATGAGTTGATATATGTGGAATTAAATAGTATTTAATTTGTATCTGGCTTTTGCAAACTATGCTTGCTATGTGTTTATCAGGAGTACATCTTCTTACTTTGCTTTATGGTATTTGATTGTATTGATATACCACCAATTTGTTATTTCTTATAATGTCTGTAGAGATTTAAGTTATTTCCAATTGAAGTTTATTCTAAATAATGCTGCCAAGAACACTCTTTTAGACCTCTTTTTGGGATAGGTGTACACATTTCTTTTAGTATACACTTATCAGTAGAGTTGTAGGGTTGTGGGATATTTGTATGTTCAACTTCAGTAAGTACTGCCAATTTTACAAAATAATTGTACCAATTTATATTCTCATCATCGGTGTCTCAAAAGAAGAATATATATAAGCAGTACATGATAATTGCATTTACTCCAAATCCACATCTACACTTGCCATTGCCAGTATTTTAATTTAAAATTATATATATATTTATTGATTTCCAAGAGGAAGGGAGAAGGAAAGGGAGATAGAAACATCAATAATGAGAGAGAATCATCAATTGGCTGCCTCCTGCACTCCTCTCCTGGGGATTGAGCCCACAACTCAGACATATGCCCTGACTGGGAACCAAACTGTGTCCTCCTGGTCTATAGGTCAATGCTCAACCACTGAGCCATATGGGCTAAGAGCCAGTATTTTAATTATTTTTCTGGTTATTATGTAATGATATCTCATTGTGTTTATTAATTCCTATTTCCCTAATAACTAATCATGTTTAGTGCCTTTTCACAAATGTATTGGATATCAGAATGCCTTCTTTGTAAAATATTTGCATGGGCTCTGTCAGCTTGAGTGGGACAGAGCCCATGCTAGCATGGAAGAGACTCTCTTGCTAATTGCATCAGATTTGGTTCCCTGGTGGTCCTTGGGGATCACAGAAACTTGGCACAACATTTGGCGGCTTCACCCAGGATTTTCCAGGACCCCCCAGGACCACGAGGGACCCAGAATTCGGAGAGCCTCACTGGCCTTGGTGAGTGTCTGTTTCTGCGTGTCTGTGTGCTTGTGTTAGTGCAGTGGAGGGATGAGGAAACCCCTTGTTGATGGTAGTGCCCGAAGAGGTCTAGATGGACGCATTGCTGGAAGACTAGGTACCGGAGGATTCAGAAGATGTTCCGATCTCCCCGGAGTGCCCCTCACCGCCAGGAGAGATGTGGGATCCTCTCCTAGAGGGCCCCTCACATGTGGGAGAGGGATGGCAACCTCTCCCAGGACGAGGCGAGCAGTGTGAGCCGACGTCTCATAGGCGGGAGAGAAGTGGACCTCTCCTAGGTTTGGTTTTAAGTTGATGTTGATGTTGGGCACCTTCTTGCTTGTTGTTGTGATTTTCTGTCTTGTGGAAGTTCGGAGAGCCAATGGCAGACTTGTTGTTCTAGTGAGTGGCCAGCTTCCAATGTTGGAGAGCCACCAGTCGGCGTGGGTGAGGGGTGTGGGACCCTTGGTGCTGCGGAGCTGGCAAAGAGGGGCGAGGCCGGCATACTGGTGCGGGGCCCCCAGTGGTGTCAGGTCCAGAGGGAGGTCTCCAAAGGGGCCCGCGGGCCCACGGGGGCCCAGACACCTGGGGGCAGCAGCAGCTGTGGCGACTCTGTACGTGAGCTGGGCCCATCTTGTGGATCTCCTAGGCCGTGGTTTCGCGCGGCGCCTCTCCTAGGCTGGCGCCTAGCAAACGACTTAGAGCTGATGGGGACCAAGGAGGTTTCATGGGCAAATTTCTGTGCTCTTGAAAAGGCCAGTTCAAAATGAATTCGCACTAGATTTGTTCTTTTCTGTGTGCAGAATGAGCTTAAGAGATGGTGGAGATAAACAGGGAAATAAATTAAAGCTGGTTTCTCAAGACAAAGTCCTTTTGGAATTTCCCACCCTGAGGCAGATAATTAGAGGTAACAAGTTTACATATGAATGGCTGAAAGTCTTCAGCTAAAGAACGTGTTCATTTGTACTTGAATGACTCACTAGCCAAAGGAAATTTAAAGTTCTGAAAATTTAAGGTCTCTTGCCATAAAGAGGCTTTAAAGCTACACCTTATTTTTAATGGAGGAAGGGTAAGACACACCCTTCCCATCCAGAACAGGTAATCCAATTCCAGCCAGCAGCTATCTTTAAAGAATGTGTTCATTTGCATTTGAATGCCTTTTGACAGCCCAAGGACAAGTTCACTTCTCAGTTTCCCCGACAGAATGGGGAGCTGCTGGATGTTTGACCTGCATTTTGTATTTTGTGCATTCAGTTGTTTAAACTTTGGGAGTCATTTCTTGTTTCAGTCATGTGTGTCTACTTTATAGAAATAAGTAGACTTCATCACGAAAGTTTGTAATTTATTTAGAATTGTGCTAAAACAATGTGAAAATAATTATTTGTATTTAACCCCTGCTACTGTGTGGACAACCTTCACTGATGTTCTCAGGAGGGAAGGGCTTAGAGATGCAGATAGGCCTGTTTCTGAAGGGAAAATCTAGCATTTTAAGGTTTAAAAGTCAGATTTCTGTAAAGGTTGTAAAGAGAATATACTGACAGGTTAATTAGAAATTCCCTGGTGGACACTGGAGCACCCTATTCAGGCCTGACAGAGCTGATGGGACTGGAACATCAGTCCAGGGAGCCACTGGACATCAAGGAAGGACTGTGGACTTTGGATGGAACACGTGCTGGAGGAATGCAGCTGCTGAAGTTCAAGACTCAGCACCTGCCATAAGCCTTGCCAGACATCGAGAAGCCTTACGTGAATGAGGTAAGGACTCTAGGTCCCTGGAAGGGACCTGTTGCCTAAGAGACTGAGGCAGCAGGGTGGCCAGTGTGCCTCCAGGCAGTGGCCACCACAGCATTGCTGGTGAAGGAGACAGATAAGCAGACTGGGCCAGGAGCTACACTGGCCAGCAGCCTTGCTCACCTGCTTCTGGATGATGGTCCAGAGAAGCCCATTCATGGCTGCATGGAAGTGACTCAGCACTGCCATCATCAGAGGCAGTGGTAGTCACCCTGGACCACACCATTTGGGCACTGTTCCTGAACCTTTGGCCTTAATCCAGGCCTTTTGATAGAGACACTGTGTCATCCACAGAAAAAGAGGGTTACTGCAGCCAGAAAGAATTGGCTGAACAGAAGCAAGCCACTGAAGGACCAGATGGTGGATGGACCCTCCAGATGACAAACTGTTGGTCCCAGAGACTCTAGGTCAGAGTTGCCCAGTGACACCAGGTTGCCCACTTAAGTGTCACCAAGACTTCTGAGCTTCTGTGGGCCAGAGTTGCTAGAAGTACTGTCTGTGCACAGGTAAATGCTAAGCAAGGTAAGGGGGTCCCCCTAGGAACACAGGTCCCAGGAAACTTTCCCAGGAGAGCACTGGTAAGTGGATTTCACAGAGAGTAAGCCACCAGCATTTAGGTCTAGTTTTGGTAGAGCAGGACTCTGAAAACAGGTTTGACTAAAATCTGTGAAGATTGGACCAACTCTCTGTCTTCCGCCTTCTTATGGGCCAGGTGTACCTTTACTGGGATTGTTTCACCGCTTTTTGAGAACCATTCCCTTGCTCAAGTCCTTACAGGCTCAGAAGTTTGCTTGTTCCAGATGCACTGCCAGTGCCCACCACAGACCCTGTAGCCTGGGAACTCAGTGTGGGTAAAGGCTCAAGGACTCAAAAGGATCCCAAGCACGCCCACAGCTGTTAAAGTAGACAGCATCCAGACCCTGCAACATGACTCCCAGCTCCTGCATGGCCTGGATCCTGGAAACTAGTGGCTTCACCTGTGAGAGCCTGAGCTCCATGCAGGTCAGGAGGAGACTTGATGACTGTAAGAGAGGAACTGAACACTACTGATGGAAACTGTGGTACTGAAGGTCTTGGTAGGATGCGTCAACGGTTTGACTCCGTGCACATAAGACAAGGGGGGGAATGAAAGGGCGAGGCTAGAACCCTGCTTCCTTGTGGGGCAGGGCAGAGCTATCCTCCATTTTGTGGCCAGACCCTTGCCTCACCCAAACAATCAGGGTCAAAACAACCCCCCTTATAAAACCAATTGAGATGTTACATTCTTTCTCTTGTCTGCCATGCGGTCAGCTTGAGTGGGACAGAGCCCATGCTAGCATGGAAGAGACTCTCTTGCTAATTGCATCGGATTTGGTTCCCTGGTGGTCCTTAGGGATCAAGGAATCTCGGCACAACACAACATAGGCCAGGGCATAGTTTTATATGGATTTTCTAAATCTTCTCCACTCTGTCTTGCCTTTTTACTCTTACTGCTATTTTTATGTACTGAGGTCCATAATTTTGACCAAATAAAAATTACCAATTGTTTCCTCTATGGTTGGATGATTCTATCTTTATCCTATTAAATAGTTTTTGACTACCATATGTCATGAAGATGTTTTGCAATTTTTTTTTTAGAAATTTTATCATTTTACCATTAACAGTTAGGTCTTCAATTTTACTAGAATTTATTTTTATATATAGTGTGAGAAAGGGGTTCTTATCCATTCTTTTATATTCAGATTGTATGTCCAAAGTAGTGAACTTTATAACAGTAAACGTCCCTTTTATCTTATACCTCAATATTTTCAAAGGGACATATCATTTTCAATTTATGGTAGTGATCTTTTTCAATTTTATCATTATTTTTCTTTGGTGTGATGGTTCTATTTATATGATTTTGTTTAATTGAAATACTTTCTTGGTTCATTTCTTAAATATTCCAGAAAACTTTAAACAAACTTTTAGATATGTTTCTGTCTAAAATGATCTTTTAAAACTCTCTCTGGCCTATCTCTTCATCTTTGTCTTTGCTTTAACAGAAGAGAGTTTTTCATTGTATAGATATATATGGATTTTGAGAATAATTATCTTTTCAGGATTTTCTAATGAAGAGCAGAAATGGCTACATCCAAATCCTCCTTCTTAGCTGCTGATAAGATTAATATACTGATTAGCACTTTTTCCAAGTTGGATTGGAGGTGAAAGTAATTCCATTTGGCAAAGCCTCATCCCATTTGCTGACATCTTCATTAACCTCACTGATAAGGAAACCATTTCACAATACAAATTTCTCAAAGTTGGAGATTTTATCTTCATAGAGTCACCTAACAATACTAATTTGAAGTATGAAACATTCAGGTTCAATTGCCTCAATAATCTTACTGTGCCCTCTCTTTATTTTTCCCATTTAAAAGATGGACAAAAGGAAACCAATTACCTCTCACTTACTAGTAAGGCTGATTTTCAAAAGGACATTTCACATTTTTAGAACAAAGGGTGCAGAGGTATAGTTTCACTTGAATGAAAGTGTCTTGTAAGGGAAAGATGAATGTTACATTCTAATAATCTACACTTTCTTTTGCACATTAAGTTTTTGATTAAGCTAAATACCAATGTTTAATAATTAATAAGTTAAGTAAGGGAATTTTTATTATTATCAATTAAATAAGAAAATTTAATTGAGTAACTTTGACTTTCATAAATTGCATGACATTATATAGCAACTTCCCAGTATCTACTGTCTATTCTACAAAAGCAATTTTTAATAAAGTTTATTTATTTATTTACTTATTTTAGTATATTTTATTGACTTTTCACAGAGAGAAAGGGAGAGGGATAGAGAGTTTGAAACATTGATGAGAGAGAAACATCAATCAGCTGCCCCCTGCACATACTGGAACCAAGGCACATGCCCTTGATCGGAATCAAACCTGGGACCTTTCAGTTCACAGGCTGATGCTTCATCCACTGAGCCAAACCAGTTTTGGCCACAAAAGCAATTTTTAATAGGACTTGTAGAAATCTTTAGCCCTAACATTGACTCTCTCTAGAGAGAGAGAAAGCACCAACCATGTTGTGTCACATTTGCCAATATTTATGGAAGAAATATACCTATCACCTATTTGGACTACAAGCATGATGTCACTAAACAGAGTTGGGAGGACAGGTGCATTCACACTATTACATGGTGTTATGGTTTATGGATATAGTTGATATTGAAGACCTTAAATCTGAGATAACCGTAAATGAGATGATGAGAAAAATAATTGTGAAATGATAGCCTTTTGGTTATGTTACTTTTATTTTTAATAGTGTATTTATGTAATTTTTATGAAATAGTTGTGTTTATCAACTGGCTTGTAAGATCCTTTACAATTTGATCATCAGTTCTGAAGAAAAAGTGTGGTTCAATTCTAGCACACTAGTTCATGGCTCTGGTCAAAAGGAACATCAGCGATAGTTTTTCAGTAATAGCTCAAACGCTTATTTCAAATCCCATGTTGACTGTCATTTAGGTTTCTCACCGCATTCCTGAGACTGAAGGGCTCGATTTTGTCTCATAGTAGAAAGCTTTCTGTTCTGTGTTCTAGGGGGATTATCATCCTGAGTCCTCTGAGTATGAAGCATGTGAAAACTCAGAGGTAAGATCTCCAGTGGCCTCCTAACTGGAACTCAGTCACCAGGAAGTTCACCCTCGGGGCCCTGACCATAGGAGTCTGATAGAACCTGGGATGTTGGGCAAAGAAGAAATAGATACTGTGGCTGCAAGATGTGTATACCGTGCCATCTTGGGAAACATGACCTTGTTGCTGCCCATGCAAAATACGCGGACTTCTCTGCCTGAAAAGAGGTTTAAGTCCGAGATTTCTAAATATAAGCATGTGTTGGTAACACTGGGAGTTCCTGACTCAGTGGGTGTCCTGTGGAGCCTAAGAATTTACATTTCTCACATGTATATACTGATGTGCTGTAGGCATTTGCGATACAAATATACTATAGTGACAGTGTCTCTGAATATAACACTATCTGAGAAGCAGGGCCCAAGTGTGATCAGACGTGCTATGAAAAAGACAAAGGAAAGTGGAAATTTAATATGTGAAAACATCTTTTAAAATAATGAATTTGTGATTACAAGAAAAACAACAACTGTTAACTACTCGTTTTACTGAAGAATTGGCCAGGTTATGAGATTTGGATCCATGAGGCCATGGTAGGGAGAGCAGATAAGAAATCAACATAGAATAAATTACCATTTGTTTCCCAGAGGTGCAGAAAGATACAACCAAGCAACTGGTTTTATCTTGCCGGCTTCAGTAGTTGACTGAAGAAGCATAAAAGGAACTGGCTGTAGGGAAGGACGGAGCCCAGGCCTCCCACAAAGGTACACCCGTCCTGAGCAGTGAGGTCATGGGGGTCAGCACATGTCTCAGGCCCGAGGAAGCTGAATAGGAAAGAAACAAGTGGGCGCTGAAGCCTGTATTTGCTACTTCACAAAGGAGCTTACAAATCCAGTCTATTCACATAATTTCTGAATCATCAGATGTAGAGCACTCTCTGTATATTAAACAATGTACTGATAATTTTCTATTGCTTTAGAAGTGCTGAGAAATGTAAGTCCTGAAATATGCCATATTAGTGATGACTAGGAAAAATTCATATGCCAGAAGAAGGGGAATTTGTGAGACATATATACCTGGCTGAGCTTAGAAACAGATGCCAAACATTTCTTATGCAACCATTAGGCATCATTCTGAAAATATCGCACTTTAACACATACCTTCTGTTAGATTGCTATGCTACATCACTGTAACATTATAGTAAGCTATTTCCTTAGCTATTAATTTAGTGCAATCACTGGTTTAATGTCACTGTGTCTCAGCACTCCTGAGCACTTATGCGATGGAGCACCGACAGTATTGTGTTTCAACACTTTGCCAGAGTTCTGCATCCGTTTCCCAGGGCTGCTGTAACCCACAGCACGAACAGGGTAGCTTGGAACAGCAGAAATTAGTTTTCTCGGTTATGGGGGATAGATACATGGCTGAAATCAAGGCGTTGCTAGGGCTTCTTCCTTCTGGAGTTTCTGAGGGAGAATCCATTCCATACATTTCTTCTACTTTCTGGTGACTTCCAGCAGACGGTGGCCTTCTTTGACTTGTAGACATAGTACTTCACACTTTCTCCACCTTCACATGGTGTTCTCTGTGCTACGTGTCTTTCACAACACCTTCTTATATGGACCACAGTCACTGGGTTTAGTCCAGCATGACCTCATCTTAACTAATTATACTAGCACACATCTTACTTCCAAATAAGGTCATGTTCTGAGGCTCCAAGTAGGCATGAGTTTTAGGGACATTTTCCACTCCACTCCAAAATCTTAAAATACTATTAAAGATAACCAAGTAAAGAATGTATATTATGGATGCTAAATATTAAGTTTGAAGAGTATATATGTATGCTGAGGATTGAATTTATTGAAATATTCAGAAATGTTTAGGGGCACTGCAAGAAAGACTAAATTGTTCTCTGCTACTCTTCTAGAATCCAGATCTTACATCTGTCACTGCTAAAACCAGCCTATGACTAGATAATACTTTAAAAATGCATGTTTCTTTAATGAACAGATTTTTTTCAGCTCTAGAAGCTTTTACGTTTTTCCTTCATTCTGCCTTCCCTCTTTCACCAAACCAGAATATTTTACCTTCTCTGTGACATTTTGCTACAGATAAGTTATTTGGCCTTAAAGTTTAATGGCTTTCAAAGAATCTCTGCCACTATTAGTTTACTCATTATCTACCCTACCATTCCAGACTCACATTAATAAGTCCTTCACACAGGTAGACACTATGGACCAGGATATTTGCTTGATTTTTATGGCCAGAATTCTGCAATTCTGCGAATACATATAATAGAGGCCCATTGCACGGTATTCGTACAAGAATAGGCCTTCCTTCCCCTGGCTTCACTCCCAGCCACCCAGGAGCCAACAAGTGCTCACTTCTGTCTGGAGCACCACTCCTGTAGCTCCCTCTGCTATCCCCCTTCTCTTCATAGCAGGCATCCCACCCCTTCTAGCCACCCCATGCCTGCATATGCAAATTAACCTCCATCTTTGTTGAGCTAATTTGCATACTCATTCTGATTGGCTGTGGGTATAGCAGAGTGATGGTTTCTCCTTTATTAAGTAAGATATATTAGAGGCCCGGTCTACTAAAATCATGTCCTATGGGGAGTAGGCCTAAGTCAGCAGTCGGACATCTTTGGTGTTGCTGTGGAGGCAGGAGAGGCTTCCACCACTGTTGTGCTTTCCAGCTGTGATCCTGGCTTCTGGCTGAGTGGTGCTCCCCCTGTGGGAGCACACTGATCACCAGGGGACAGATCCTGTGTTGAGCATGTGGTCAGTGCATGTCATAGTAAGTGGTTGAGCAGCCTTAGCATATCATTAGCATATTATACTTTGATTGGTTGAATGGATGACTGGACAACTGGACACTTAGCATGTTAGGCTTTTATTATATAGGATAAGGAAAGGTTGATTATTTCTGCTTTCAAAGAGCAGCGAAATATTAAATATAAAATTGCTTCCATAAGGAAACAAACAGTGATATAAAGCAGGGATTTCTACATGAGTAATGTCAAATGTCTACCAAATTATATCTTTGGTATCCTGTGTTCTATAGGACTCTGTGTATTTCTTTTCTAAAACATATATTTTATTGATTTTTTACAGAGAGGAAAGGAGAGGGGTGGAGAGTTAGAAACATCAATGAGAAAGAAACATCAACCAGCTGCCTCCTGTATATAATGGGGATGTGTCCACAACCAAGGTACATGCCTTTGACCAGAATCAAACCTGGGACCCTTCAGTCCATAGGCCGATGCTCTATCCACTGAGTCAAACCAGTTAGGACTCTGTGTACTTCTTACTGAATTCTGGAATATATGATGTTTTGAAATTGTCATGCAAATTGTACTCTAATTTTTTAAGTGATTATAATCATTTTCTTGGAATATGTAAAATACAGGCTATATGCTATCATGATGTTAAATACTTAAAAATCATTTCCAAGGTGATAATAATAAGAATAAAAATGGCTAAGTGGCTTAAGAATTTATTTTGTTAATGACTTAAAGGGTGGGATGCCGTAATTATCTGATACTCTAACAAGGTCTTTTGGACATTCTAGGGATATAGGGAAAGCCTTTTGGTGTGGGTTTTCTTCTTCTATTATTATAACAGGGATTACTAGATAATGTCTGAGGTGCCAATGATTTGGTGATCCTACAGGTGAAATATAATATTTTATCAAATAAGAATTATTTTAAACCATGAGATCTCTACAAAGGTCAGCAGCAAATTCCTTAGTATCTAAATGATATGTATGAATTACAGGAAGAGGGAGAGAGAGAAGGTCAGGCCGTGTGTGTGTGTGTGTGTGTGTGTGTGTGTGTGCAAGCAAGCATACACAAGCACATGTGTGAGATTTTATCTGGTGGAGGCATAGGGAGGTGGCTTTTATCCAGTGAGAGCCTACTCAGTAGGACATTAGGATGTTAATAAAGGGGGAAAAATATTTTTCATTAGAAAAAGTTTTAATTTATTTTTGTGGGAAATATACCTTTAATTTGTCTGTTTCAGGCTGTGACTAAAAAAAGGCTGAAGTTTAGGCTTACTATATCTGCTGTGTAATGAAAAAAGATTTCACGTGTTTGTTACATAGACAGAAATAGAATTGCCATCTAAAACATCTGGGAAATATCATTTCAGCTGCAAAACTTCCATTAATAGAATTTTGAAACTATTTAATATCTTTCAAAACTAAATAAGTTGTTTTAAATTTAATTTGAAGATTCTGACTCAATAGGTCCCTTCAATGTTGGATGCATAAGAAACCCCTCTTCTATTTTTTAACAAATCTATTTTTATTGATTTCAGAGAAGAAGGGAACAGGAGAGAGAGATAAAAACATCAATGATGAGAGGGAATCTGATCGGCTGCCTCTTGCATGTCCCCTACTGGAGATCGAGTCAGCAACCCAAGCATGTCCCCTGACAAGGAATCAAACTGCGATGTGACCTCCTGGTTCATAGATCAACGCACAACCACTGAGCCACACCAGCCAGGCAATTCCTCTTCTTATCTTCTTTATTATTTCTCTTCGTATATTAGATTTCAGTGTTTGCATACTAGTAACCATATTCTATGGCAAAAAGGATAGTCTCTTAGAACAGATGTCAATCTCCTCAATTTTGACATCTCTAAGCTTGCAATAAACTTACTTGTACCAAGTCACAGACATTCAGTGTCTCAGCCAAATTTAGCGTCTAGGCTTCCTGAACACTAGCCCAAGGTCTTTGCATTGATCCACACCACACACCAAGGTGCTGCGGCCACATAGTGCCTGCTTTCCACTTCTGAATCTCCTTACCACTTCCTTGCGAAGATATTTTTGAAGCCACTGTGGCTGATTTTTCCTATATGCACAGGTGCACATTGGCTGTACACATCCATTTTCACTTCCAGCTTTCTATAAACTAGGCATTACAAGCTCTATCGTTACACAAAAGCTAACTAAAAGGAGCACTGTAACTTTTTCCTGGGGGATAATGTGAAGCATACCTTATGATAGATAGGTTCTTGGAGAACATGCTCATCAAGTGTTCAATAGGTAATTCTGTCTTTCCTTGTAATAGAAAGATTTATGTAAAATGAAAAAAAAAATTACCTATGTCATGGGTTTTTGGTTTTTTTTTGTTTCCTTGATAGAGACCAGAATATGAGTATGAATAGCACATTACCACACCTGAGTATATACAGGCAAATATATATTTATCCTAACCCCTTTTCTTTGGTTTTCTGGTTTATCCTTTGACTTCTAGTTATATCTATTACCTGTGCCTAGCATATTTATTTTACTTATTTGGCATAATCTTTTTATATTAATTCTTAATATGAATATTTATTTCTGTGATAAAATATGAAGTGTATCAAAGCTTACCTTTATTGGCATATATTTTTTTTGTTCATCTTTAGCTCATAAATAAACTTAAAATGCTATAATGGCCAATTTAAATTTTATTTTTAAAACCACAGCTTCATTAGAGACTTCTGAAGAAAACCATGACACGAGTGTATTTTTGGGCCCTTTTTTTTCTAACCTAGTTGAAATGATTAAGGGGAAGTAAACAGTAGGGCAAGCCTATAGCAGCAGCAGAGCTAGTGAAAGATGTTAAATATATGTCAAGAACTTTAAGGAAGCAAACGGAGCTCAAGAGAAACAAGTATACTACTAGAAAGTTTTGAATTTTTAAAGGAGCTCTAAATTAGAAGGGTAAGGACTGAGGAATCAGAGAATGCACCATTGAGTGACTGATGTACAATGGAACTGGTTGGTAGAATTATTGGCGGGGGCCATGTTTTTGTTTTTGTTTGTTTGTTTGTTTGTTTGTTTGTTTTTTTGAGTGATGATTATACAGTTGACTTTTCTGATGGGAGTTTTACTGTGTTTCCCACATATTGCAACAATAAACATATAGTATTTTATAATTAGGAAATTTATATCAGTTATAAAAACTGATAGTGAGCATTCTTTAGTTTTATTCTTTTATTAAAGACTCTACGAGATGCATTAAGTTGAAATTTACTATTAAGAAGAAAAATGATGCCTAATATCTAATTTTTTCTCATATTTTCTAGGTCCAGAGTTATAATAATGGAATTGTTTTCTTTCACTAGCCAATGATGTCAATCATAATTCTGGTGAGTGTAAAAGTTATATTAATTGCATCTTTATCAATCTGGTAGAAAAGGAAAGACTATCAGATAAAAGTGTCAACTTGTTGAAAATTTTGAACCAAACTTTAACACTTTAATGAAAAAGAAAGCTCAGAGAGGTATAAACATGAAATTGCTAATGTAGACTAGTATATAAATTCGAAATCTGAGAATATTATTTAAACTTAAATTTATCTCTGTGAAGATAAAATTTGTATCCTTTTCTTGAAAATCTAATAAAATAGAAATATGCAAATTAACCATCACTCCATTATGCCCACTGGCCAATCAGGAGCAAATATGCAAATAAACCCAAACAAGATGGCTACAGCCACAGAGAGCAGAAGGGAGGCTTTGGTTTCCCCGGCAATGAAGGAAGCCAAGCTTTCTGCCTGCTCTTGCCAGCCTAGGCCTCTATTCAAGGCTACAAAATTTCAATGATAGAAGATACATAAATCCAAACAGAAATGATAGCAGCCATGGAGCTGGAAAAAGCAGGAGGCTAGGGTTGCCCCCTGCAATGGAGGAAACCAAGCTTTCAGCACACCCTGGCTGGCCCAGGCCTCTGCTCCAGGCTACAGAGTTTCAATTGTAGAAGATAAATAAATCCCAGATACCAGGGCCTCCACTTGGGTCACCAGGGGGCGTGGCCAGCCTGCAAACCACCACAATCCCATTGCCCAGGCCCCCCCACCCCAAGCGAACCCACACCCTGATCTGGGACACCCTTCAGGGCAAACCAGCTGGCCCCCACCCATGTACCAGGCCTCTATCCTATCTAATAAAATAGTAATATGCAGATTTACCATCACTCCAACACACAAGATGACTGCCTCCATGTTGCCCCGTGTGGACATAAGATGGCCACCACAAAATGGCCTGCAGGGAAGGGCAGTTTGGAGGAACCCAGGCCTGCAAGGGAGAGCAATTGGGGGGGGGCAGGCCTGCAGGGAAGGGCAGTTAGGGGCAAACAGGCTGGCATGGGAGTGGTTAGGGGGTGATCAGGCTGACAGGCAAAAGTGATTATGGACAATCAGGAAGCCAGGCAGGCGAGCATTTGGGAGCCAGCAGTCCTGGATTGTGAGAGGGGTCCCAGATTGGAGAGGGTGCAGACTGAGCTGAGGGATACTTCCTTCCATGCATGAATTTCGTGCACTGGGCCTCTAGTGTAATACAATTGCAATAATATGCTTTATTGTATCCATACACAGGGTCTCCCCATCTATAATAATAAAAGCATAATATGCTAATTAGACCGGACAGCTGAAAGACCTTCCGAACGACCTCCTGGATGAAGTCAGGGCTATGAGGGCCAACCCCCATGCACAATTTCATGCATCAGGCCTCTAGTGTTAAAATAATACTGTTACCATTGGAAGTGGGGGAATCCCTTTGACTGAGGGTCAGGTCCTTATGATATCTTGAGAAAAAGAGTTTTCTGAGACTGGCATAGGAGAAGGAATAGTTTTTATTTTCATGGAATTATATCCCTCAGTTTCCAAAGTCCCATTGCTCTTATCCAGTCCTGGAAGAGGTGCAGATGAACTAAAAGCAAAGCCAGTGTCCAGGGTTTCTGTTCCATGGAGCTGGGTCCAGTGTAGCATTGAGCTGGTTGCAGCCCATGAGTCCATTGTGTGGGGGCAAATGCAGTAACATGGGAGCTCCAGAGCCAGGTAGTGGGAACCAAGATCACAAGAGAGAGCTCCCATCAGAGGTAGGGAATGTCTGGCCTGGGAGCCTTATAAGGCCGGAGAAATCATCCTGTCTGGCCCTGCCAAGGCCTTAGGGGTGAGTTAATTAAATGTCTGACCAAATATAACAGGCTAATTTTTAAGTTGATAATTTTGTAAGGCCCACAAATTATGCTATAAATATCCAAATGGCCCTCCCCTGAAAAAAGGCTCCTTGCCCCTGATTTAGGAGATTCACTATGCTAGTATCTCAAATTTTCTCCCATTTACCATGGCCAATGACCTGTTCCCAGGTGTGACACACAAGTACCTTCCCTGAGTTGCCCAGGCTTTACTGGGCATGCATCTGTTCTTCCCCTGTCCAGTTCTGACTCCCAGCAAGGCAGGTGGCTTCCTGGGGAGTGTCAGTCTGCAGCTTCCTGGCAACACTGCCCAAGTGGCATGCCTTTCTCCCTTCCAGCTGTTCAAAACTAGGCTGTTTACAATGGTGTCAGTACCAAAGTGTGACTGGTGGGGGTGGGGTGGGGCAGGGGGAGGATGTAGGTCACCTGCGATCCAAAAGAAAATGAAGTGCTTATGGAAATAAAAAGGGGAGCGATGAGAAGAATTTTCTAGATTGATAATGTCTATAAACCAAAGGATTACTCTTCCTTCAAGAGGTTAACATGAAAAAATACATTCCCATAAAAACAGGTCATGTGAACCTCAATGGGAAAAAAAAAATCTCTTTTATTTTCAGTTACTTTTTGTACACACCTTATTTCAAACACATTAACTAAGTATGAAATAATGAAATAAAAATTCCTCAATCCCCAAGAGCTATTACAAACATAGTCTTCAGTTTCAACATTGAAATTCCCTCAGTTTAGGACACAGTTGCGTTTTTTTAGTGAGTGGCTTTTTTGCTTGTTTTTTAGAGAGGGAGAGAGAAATATTGGTCCATCTTTCCACTTTATGCACTCGTTGGTTGGCTCCTGTATGTGGCCTGACCAGGTATGGAACCTACAACTGTGGCACATCCTGATGATGTTCCAACAAACTGAGCTGCCCAGTCAAGGCCAGAGAGTAAGCCATAAGCCCTGAATTCTTGATCAATCTCCACTCTTCATTCACTAATTTTATTGAGTTAATTTGTGTGAAAGCACTTTGAAATATAAGTGGTTGTCATATAGTATTGTTTATGATGGTATAAGCAAATACGTTTTAATTAGTTAAGTCATAACAAGGCATATGAAGAATAGTGAGCCTTTTAAGACAGTTAAATTAACTTGGTAGAATATATTGAACAATGCATATTTTGCATATATCTGCATGACAGTTTTTAATGTACAGAAACTTATTTTTAAATGAAACCATATGCTTGAAAACACTGATGCTGTTACTGGATTTTTAACATCTTATCAAATCCTGAATATGGAATAAAAGTCTTTAGTGTTTAAAATTGATAAATAGGTGTGTTTAATGATGTACATTCTTAATTATTATATGTACAAACTATGGGTTTTCTTTCTAAAAATCTGCTCTGTGTAGATCATTCCCAGTCACTTACCAAGCATTATAGCTTAGAAAGAGGGGAGCTGAGAGGTTGCACCAGCACACTATATGACATTTATTTTGTTCTTTGCACAAAGACTAAGGCATACATTCCAGTACCAAATCACACTTGCTCTTTTGTCAACAGGCATGTCACAGGGTGCTCTATTTTTTATGTCCGTAAGGTACATAAGAATTGGTCATTGTTTCTTGTCACTTGCAAAATCATAAACCAGAGCCCAAAGATATAAGGACCTTGCTGAAGGTTTCTCAACTAATCAGTCATGAGGAAAGTCCAAGTCCCCCGATCCTCAGGCTCGTACAGTTTCTGCTGCGCAGTGCCGTTTGTTACGAGTGGAGCAATCACCAGCTGGAACAATACTGCAGAGTTGGAACACAGGGGTGATTCTTTTTGATGTTGGCAGCAGTGCCCTAGGAAGAGGAAAGTGAACTTGTTATAATCGTGTTGTGAACTCACTGAATCCTTAACAGCTAATTGACTCTTCTGAATGCCTTAATGTACAGAATTCATATCAGCAGCTCCAGTTGAAGAGTTTGTGCTACTCAGAGCATAGACAGCAGTGCATAAAGAAAATGTAAATCCCCGTTAACTAATAATAGGAAACCTAGACATTACTAATACTTAATATAGTATATAAGTTAGCATAAATACATGTGTATAGGGGATCACGCTCACTACTATTTTAATTATGCAAGAATATGACAAAAATATACATAGATCAAATTTAAATCACCAAAATTGCTGATTATATTATTTATATTGATTCAATTAAGGTGTCCATCCAGAGTAAGTTTGTTGAATGCGTTTTTCCCCCATATCATCATATAAGTGAGTCATACACTTATCTCTCCATTCATTAATTCAAATGCATTATTTTAAAGATTTGTTGAGCAACTACTGTGTGCTAAACACTAAGACTAATGCTAAGAATAAATCAGTAAAAGAACATGACCCCACCTTCATGAAGCTTGTTACCTAGTTATGAAAAGTTTGAGATGTAAGAACTAGACATAGGAGTCTGGAGATTGTAACAACCAAATGCCTATTTTCATAGATACAGACTTGGAGCAGTTTAGATGTCTTATAAGGGGGTAGCTTAAGAGATTTTGGTTTTTAGAATTATATATTTTGATCCATATTCATCTATTTCCTCTTATTTCTCCAGATCTTTACCCAATGGAATTCCTACTGCCTTCACTGGTGTTGGCCACCACAGACCCACCCTATAACAATAAAGCTTCATTCCTTCTCCCCAAATACACCCTAATTCTCTAAGATATGTATGGGGGAAAAGTATCTAATAAAATTAATTTATACTTAAAGTATATATGACTGACAATCTACTTAATATAACTAAATTATAACTCAATATAGATCACATTTACTGAGGGCTTGGTAACTTTAGAGACTGTGCTATCAAAGGGGAATTATTCAAGGAGCCTGTACCCTCTACCTAGTATAGAAATGTCCACAGTCTTGGTGCTCAATTAATGTTAAGTGGCTTACTAACCTTGCCCTATAAGTATCAGCATTTTATGAAAGGTAGTCTACTAGAAATTTGGAATCAAAAATTAATTTCAGTCTCATTTTTTTCTATCTATTTTCTAGTTACCTTGCTGTTATTTAAGTTCTATAACCACAGCTTCTGACTAGTTAAAATGGGATCAAGAGTATCTCACTTCCAGTGTTGCAGGTAATCTAGTGTTAGCCTTACAAATAATGTAGGGAAGCACCTTGAATGTTGCATATAGGAGGCACTCATTCATTTTTAAAATGTCAGTTAAAACAAAGGAATATATATTTACTAGGAAAATTTCAGTCAAACTCATTAGAAACATTGACTCAGGCCAGTGTTTCTCAGGATGGGAAAGAAGAGCCTTGGCTATGCCCTACTGATGATGGACATGTGTGGAAAGAGGTGGAGCATAAGCGAATCTTGAAGTGCAGAGCATTGTTAAAAAATATATATTTTATTGATATTTTACAGAGGGAAGGGAGAGAGATAGAGAGCTAGAAACGTTGATGAGAGAGAAACATCAACCAGCTTCCTCCTGCACACCCCCTACCAGGGAATGTGCCCGCAACCAAGGTACATGCCCTTGACCAGAATCGAACCCGGAACCTTTCAGTACGCAGGCCTATGCTCTACCAAGGAGCCAAACCAGTTTCGGCGAGCATTTGTTTTAATACAACTCACTTTATACAGTTTTAGCTTTCTGAGACAGAAGAAATAGGTTTGATGAAATCTTCCCTTAGTTGATTATCAGGAGGAAGGGCATTATATTTCTACTAGAAGCCCAGTGCATGAAATCCATGCACAGGAGAGGGGGGTCCCCTCAGTTCAGCCTGCACCCTCTCCAATCTGGGACCCCTTGGGGGATGTCAGACTGCTGGATTAGACCTGAACCTGGGGATTGAGCCTAAATTGATAGTTGGACATCCCTTTCACAATCCGAGGCTACTGACTCCTAACTGATCACCTGCTTGCCTGCTGGCTAGCCCCTAGCAGCCTCCCCTGCTGGCCTGGTCACCCCCAACTGTCCCCCTTGTCAACCTAGTCACTCCAGACAGCCCTCCCCCCCACTGGCCTGGTCACTCCTAGCTGCCACACCTGCCAGCCTGGTCACCCTTTGCTTGCCCCCATGCTGGCCTGGTCACCCCTAATTGTCCCCCCACTTGCAGGCCTGGTTGCCCCACCCAGCCTGCTGTTTTGTCATTTGGTTGGCCCTCTTTAACCCCCCCCTGCTGGCCTGGTGGCCCCATGCAGCCTGCTGCTCAGTCATTTGGTCGCCCTTTCCAAATACCTCTGCTGGTCTAGTAGCCCTATGCAACCTGTTCAGTCATCCATTTGATTGTGATGGTCACTTAGGCTTTTATTTATATAGATTAAGTTCAGGATGCCTGACAGATTATACTTTATGTTTTTTGTCATAAGAACATTTATGGTCACAGATATGTACTCAGGCACAGTGGGTGAGATAAGCAGGTTCAAAAGTTATTAATACTCTCTTCCTACAACAGTATTATTTTAACATTTGTGAAAGTTTAATCTCCAAACTTCTGTGTTGCTTTTTTGTTGTTGTTGTTGTTGTTGTTGTTGTGTTGTGTGTGTGTGTGTGTATTTTTCATTAAAAAATGAAGTTCTTGGGAAGATCTGCTCGTAGACTTGAAAATACTTGCCAATTGAAAGCCAAGCCTCCAGGATAAAAGTAGTTAATGAATATAAAGCCCTTTAAGAGTGCTACACAGTGCTCTTTTATTATTTCAAATTGCACACCTTTGTAATAACTGTAAAGAAATCAAAGACAAGGCTTCCAAAAAAGTCCAATTGAAGTGTAAAAGGTAGTGATCTTTGAGGATAACTAGTTCAAAAGTTGAAAAAAAATTAAAAAGTAATACAGTGTGGTAGGCAGAATTCTATGAGGACCTCAGAAAGATCCACTACCTTGTGTAATCCCCTCCCCTTGAATTTGGCAGGACCTGTGAATATGCAGGATCCCAGTTCATGAGGGGGTTATGTCACTGGGAGAAGGTGAAGGAGTTCTGCAGATGCCATTAGGGTTCTACATTATCTGCCTTTGTGTTAATAGAATGGCAGATTGCCTCTGGTAGGCCTGACCTAAGCAGCCACACCCTATCAAAGGGGGTCTGGAGGTCAGAGACTCCCTCTCCTGCTGTCCTTGGAGAAGCAAGCAGGCATGAACTCCATCACTGCAAGGACATTAATTTTTCCAATAACGATGTGAGCTTGGAAGTGGACTTTGAGCCTCAGATGAGTTTGTACTCATCCTTATCATCATTATCATCATTATCTTTATTGCAGTCTCAGAGTTCTGAACAGAGAGCCCCACTACCCAGTGCTCACATTCCTGATCCCTGAAAACGAACCATAAAATGGGGATTGTAGCCACTATATTTGTGATAATGGTTTAAGCAATAATAGAAAGTGAATGCACATTCCAAAAGCCAAACACAAAATGTCTTAAGAATCTATGTAAAATCACTGACATCAATGAAGAGGCAATTAAATTGGTAAAGGTCAGATCATGGGTATTAGCTTCTAAAACATGTTTCAAAAGAATATGTGCTTGCACATGTTTACATTTTTCAATCTATTACTGTTGCTCATTCTACTGCTAGTTATTATTTAACTTATTTGATCTTTTATGGATGATCAAATATTTCAGAGTTAACTTCAATGAAAATGTCAAATGAGATGGGTTAGAGAAGCTTCTGACACTCATGGAATATGCATTCGACCAATCTGTAGGTGCCTGCTAACCTGCTATATATCAGGGACTTGATTTTACAAGGGCAGGCTAATAACCTTCACCACAATCTGCCATAAATGGAGGAAGTTCTGATGAAGACTTAGAAGGACTACAGAAATAAATTGGTCTAGGAGTTACAGCTGAATCAAAGGTAGAAGCATATATCAGTTAAAGAACACAATCAGCTCTGGCTGGTGTTCTAAATGGTTACAGCATAGGCCTGTGCACAAAAGGGTTGTGGGTTCAATTCACACTCAAAGGTATGTACCTAGGTTGCTGGTTTGCTTACCACCCTGGGGACATACAGGAGGCAATCAATTGATAAAGCACTCTCTCGCGCTCTCTCTTGCTCTCTCCTTCTCTCACTTTTGTTCTTTCTCCTTCCCTCCCTCCTTTCTTTACACGCTCTCTCTGAAATATCCTCCAGTGAGGATTAACAAAAAAATCATAATCAAACATTACTGTTTCTCTCAAGAATCAGGAGAAAAATTATAGTCCTGGAGATATTTCATGGTTATAGAGAAATATTGCACAGAAATGTATGCACATAAAAGAAAATGTGAAGATTTATGTAATTTGTGTTAAAAATTATAAATTACATCAGGATTATACAGTACTTTTGTGATTATGTATTTCATTAGTCTCAATTGTATTTCTAAAACCTATGGCATTGATTCAGGGTTTTTTTGTTGTTGTTTGTGAGCAGGGTGCAAGGGTGATTTTTTTTCAGGTTTCTTGTCCAGATAGATTCAAAGAATGAAGCGATGGACAAAAGGTGGTAGGTAAGAAGTACAGAAACATTACTGAAAGCAAATACTACCTCTAAAATCCTAATTCTAATCCTAAAACTCTGTCTCTCCTGGCTAAAGAGGGATTCCCTAAGAAGGGTGGCCACTGCTCGCTCTCTCTCTCTCTCTCTCTCTCTCTCTCTCTCTCTCTCTCTCTCCAAAGAGGAAGGGTGAGGGAGAGAGAAATAGAAACATCAATGATGTTTCAAAAAGGAAGGGTGACGGAGAGAGAAATAGAAACATCAATGATGATAGAGAATCATTGATTGGCTGCCTCCTGCACACCCCACGCTGGGGATCAAGCCCGAAAAGCTGGCATATGCCCTGACTGGGAACTAAACCTGTGACCTTTTGGTTCCTGGGTGGATTCTCAACCACTGAGCCACACCAGGCTGGACAGCTCTCTTTGTCTTGAGGTATTATATATTCTAGAGACACCTTCCCTTCATCTAGGGCCCCCAGGCCTTTCTCATTGCTCACTCTGCTGCTACCTAGTACTAATTTCAAAGGCCAAATCCCCTTTACTTCTCTCCCCTGATTTTGCAACATTCCTCTATCCTCTGTGAACCTAGGTTTCCTTTGTCCCAATCTCCCGTGCCTTTTCTTTGTCCTTCACATATCCATCTTATCTGTTCAAGTTTGAGTTACTTTAGATCTACCTTATGGTACCTAGCAACCTTATCCTGACAAGCCTTGAGATTGAAACTGCTGGCTTCTCTGTTCAAAGAGTAAACATGGCCTTCTTCCTACCCCCCCCCCCCCCGGCCAGAGATGTTTTATGACCCCATGGCTCTCCCAGCTACTCAGGCCAGAGGTACCTCTGTCCTTGGTTTATGGTTTTAATTGTTCTGCCAAGATGGCCCTATCCTCTCTGGAGCCCTTTCCTTCCTATATTAAGCTAGTTAACCCTTATCAGTATTCTGAAGAATAAAACCTTCAAACATTAATTAATATTTCAATGTTCACTATGGGTTTCTTGATGCCAATTTCCAACACATTTGATGTCATGTCTATATTATTGAACTGGTCAACGAATGTTGAAGGAATGAAACAAGAAAAGAAAAAAATAAATGAAGGGAAAAGAACACACACTTCTCTCTTATTTTTCAATATGCATTTTTACCCTAATACCTCAAAGCTCTTATGGAGTTCACAACTATTCTATTGAAGTGACTATTGCAATATCTTTTTGAAAAAAGTATTGGATAGTACATTAAAAATTAACGGGAAGGAGCATGCTCCTTTTGCCAAGAAGTAAAAATGTTTTTTTTTTCTTCAAAATTTCTTCACAAAACCATATTTGATTATAAAGGTATCACTAGGGTTCAAAGTGGGTCCTATATCCAAGTAGGTCCTTGAACTATTCAAGGAACCTAATTAATGGTTAGTGGACTACCTGCAGACTATATTTTATATTTATGATTTGTTCCTCAAGAACCACTAGGACAAAAGGCTTTATTTTTATTATTTCTTGTATCTCTCCTTTAGAAGCATATTTTATTTATATGAGCCAAATAGTATGGAACCAAAAACACTTGATTTTTCTGTAAAGCATATGATATTACATATGGTTCAATAAATTCAGCAAATGAAAAGTGGATGAGAAAGAGAAAATGGGGGGGGGGTTTGTTTGTTTAATTTGGAAGGTAGAGAAGTGGCCATAAAATTTATTTTAAATTCAGGGAAAAAACTCTAGTCGTCACATTTCTGTTTGCTTTTCTCCTCCTTCTTTAATCCTAGTTGTTTATTAGGTGAGGATAAGGGAAAGGGAGACTATGGTAAGTTAGCAAACATCCTTTGCAAAATTAGGAAAGATTAAATAATGATTCTATTTTCATAATAGATGTTCTAGTAAACAAATGTTATTTCTAGAATCATTCTTAGAAAAATACTCCAGTGTTATGATTTTATATGATGAATAAAATTTTATTTTTAATTAATAAATTGGTTAATTATCTCCTTAGAGATATGAAGTGAAAATATAGAAAACAACAGAACCATGGGACATAAAAGAGATAGGGAAAGGTATAATTGTTGATATGAGGTCAATCAGTTTATAATATTGTGTGAAGAAGTTTTAAAAATTTTTTGTGATGAATTTAAAAATAACATAATTGTGTCTTAATTATTCCTTATTTGACTAAAAGATTTTATAGTGTCTAGAACTGTTAATAGTTGCTTCTGCTCTCAGAGGTCATCTTAGGTACTGCAGAACATAAAGGATAAAGGAATTGCTGTTTAACCAAAACATAGGACAGTGAGAGTGGAACATTCAGAAACTTTCCTAGGTGAGTACTGAACAACTAGAACAGACATGGAGGGCTCCCCACTCATAGAAATTAGATAGCAGGGCAATAAAGTAATGCATATTGGGAGGCACTGTTTGAAGGAAGGTAAGGACATATTTCAATCTATATTTACCATTTATTAGTTATAGAAAAGGCCTTTTGATTCTTAACTGCATTTTTCTTTTTTGATTGCTTATCTGCTAAAATATTTCTTGAAGACAGCGACTGTATCTGTTCATCCTTTAACAGGTCTTGGTTAAAAGTAGTTACTAAATATTTCTTCTGGCATATGAGTTATTCTAGAATTGTTTAAAAGGAAAATCTTCAAATATACAAATTAAACCACGACTCCAAGGAAAAATAAGCACAATTTGCAACTTGACAGTGTGCAACTTTGTAGTGCTTCAGAGGCAATAGGAAGTAGTGATGTAAGTTAAACTTTTTGTACTTGAGTCCCAATTAAATTCCTTCAAATAATCTAACCTGTGCATGCCTCTGTTTCCTCTTGTACAGCTTGCTGGTTAAAAAGGTACGTCAATGAGTTAAGCACATTACCTAATTTTACACGGGGGAAACTTGCTTGTATTTATTTGTTCTGTCACAGTCTAAACTGGTACCCCCATCTTTTCAGGTATTTCCATGAATTACATATAGTTAATGGGATAGCTGCTATGTGAACATTACTTATATGATACTTCCTCACTAATATTTGACAATCAAAAGAGTTTTGGTAATAGCAAAATTTTAAGGGCATTTGACTTTGTTATTTAAATAACTCAACATAAAGCTGGACCAAATGCAAACATTTTGCTCAGGCAACAATAATGATAATTATAAAAAAAAAAACACAGCAAAGCTTCATTCAGCAAGACATTTTATTGGCACCAGTTGCACACCTAAAACTTCAGTGGAATCCCTTGTTGTCCGTGGGGATTCTTTGTTCTTTCATCCCTTTGTTCCCTTCGGGCAGTGAAACAGACATGTTTTACAGCATCATCAAAGTTTGTCCTCGTAAAATGTTTGTACAACTTGATGAGTCAACTGATGTGGATGACCTGTCAAATCACTAATATATGTGAAGTGAGTAAAAGAGAAAGTGATCACAGAGCAGTGACTGTGCTTTGAAAATATGTGATCAATATAAAAGGAATCAATGTGTTCATTATATCACTGACTTCTGTGGGAAACTTAAATGAGCTGGGCTGCTTTTGGTTGGCTACGAAAAGCAGTTGGGATTTTTTGTGTCTATTGGAAAGGAAGTTGGACCTTCAGGCATTTGCTCCTTAGACTTTGTCAATGACTTAAAAGTGTAGACTTCGTATGATACTATGAATACTGAATAATATCATAGGCATCCTCTGAACTTTTGTTTCCTTTGAGGTTTTAGCATTGACATAGATATTGACCAAATGATCCTTCAAAAACAATTGTGAGTTGGCTCCCCTGGGGTGAGATAGTTGCTAACATTTTTTGACAGGGCTAAAATCTATATTTTTGTTTATGACCTAGCCAAGAAGAAAGCTGATTGTTTGCAAAAAAACAAACAAAGAAACAAACAAATAAAAACTATGACAAATGCTTTTTTTCAATGAGTGAGTTCAGTAAATAGGTGCAAATAAGTGAGAGCACATTAAAATACAAAGCAACATTTTATGCTGAGGTTTTAAAAGAACTATCTATTTTGGTAAGACATTCTGAAAAAAATACTTTAACTGAATTTTACTTTCTTGAAGGAACATTTGTTTTAGAAAATGAAGGACTTACAATGATAATAGATATAACAGTATTGGATACATTTTATTTTATCTTTGTCAGTCTTGATGACTTGTTATTCTACTGATCTAACCCATAACCTGAATAGTTTAAGTCATGAAACTTGAGTATTTGGTTTGTTCAATCAGTTATAGTTTTATAACCAGAAAAGTAACTACATGCACAAACAAGTGGAATATTCTATTTTAGAGTATGGGTGTACAAATGACTATTCCCAATGGCATCCCAAATTGTAGCAGGATTCACACAACTGTCTAACATGTCAACAGCTCAGTATTCTTGTCTCCCAAGGTTGCAAGCCTAATTGCTGTCTTACATTCAAAGGGTGAGTACCATTTGCTGCTGAAACTCAAATTGTTTAGAGATCTCCTGCTCACCCTAGCCTTTGGCATTTCTGACTTCATTTTTTCTCACTACTAGAGGCCCGTTGCACAAAGAAATTCGTGCAATAGGCCTTCCTTCCCCTGGCTGCTGGCACTGGTTTTCCTCTAGCAGCTGGAATACAGGCCTTCCCTCTGGCTGCTGCCTTGAGTCTTCCCTTCAGACAGAGTGCCACTCCTGTAGCTCCCTCGGCCTCCGATCCTCCCCCTCATAGCAGGCATCCCAATCTGTCTGGCTACTCATTGCCTGATTGGGTGCTGCACAGAGGCCCAGAGCAACTGGGGGAGTAGGGCTGCCAACACCTTTGTTGGGTTGATTTGCATACTCACTCCTGATTGGCTGGTGGGTATAGCAAAGTGACAGTCAATTTGCATGTTTCTCTTTTATTAGTGTAGATTTCTAAAACACAGCAGTGTTCATTTTGTTTTAAGGGCTGCACCAACATTGCTGGACGGGATGGAACACAGATGTGTCCCTTGAAAGTCAGACAAAACATTGGAAGTTTCAAGAGATAATCACTGCCACAGCGTCACATTCCAAGATCAGTGGTAAAGCTCAACTGCTTGTTTCAATCCTGCCCACATTAGGGAGTGAAGCTCTCCTTCTCAGGTGACCCTAGATTCTTCAGGCTCTGGGAACCAACTTTTACCCTAAACCCATTATTCTTTTGTCAGCTGCCTTACACTGCCAACTTGTCCTGGGTCCCCTACACAGAAGCACGTTAGCTTCAGAGTATGAACATTTTGTCAGGAGAGAACATTGTCCTTCGGTAGGCTGCAGCTGAGCGAGATTCAGAGTCTGAAAGTTTATGGACACGGAAAAGATCCTCCTCTCACCTACTAGACTTGATGCAGGATCAACTAATGATTGTTTCGATTTTTACCTCCATGGTGATTTTTCTTGCTTCACTTCTTCTTGTCCCTGTGTCAGGGCCATCTACTCCAATCTGATGGATGATAACAATGCAGAACCTTGGGGATGAGGGATTGAGATTCTTGTCTCTTTCTTCTCAAAAGACCTCTGGGCTTCTTAGTCAAGCCAGCCACCCTGCTTTTTAGAAAGATTTAAGAAATACCAATCAATACTTTTCTCAAAAGAGAAAGAAACGATGCCTTGTTGGATAAGGTACTATTTGTATTTGACATAGGAGGATTGTCACTATTGTATATCAATAAGAATACAGGGGATAAAATACGTGTGGCAATTCCCAAAATACTTCTTCTTTATTGATGAATATTCAACAGTGTAATAGTAGAAAAGTGGCTGGAGCAGTTAATTTAAAAAATGCTTGTGTCACACAACATTTTATGTATTATTGGATTATTACTTTAAAACTAAAATACAGTATAATTGTTTATCTTTTTATATTTATAAATTTTAATATTAAAAAGAGCATAAATGTTTTTTTTAATAGGTGTGAGGAACAATTTTGAAACAAACTGCAAGAAAATATTAAGACTCACTGGTCTGGCAAAATTCAGATTATTTAGGCCATATTTATAAAATAAAGTAGAAAATCAATGTGACTACTTAATGAATGAATGAATGAATGAATAAACAGAGCTTGCAGATTAAGAATACCTTGTATATATAGTTTGAAAAAATTCTCCAACTTTGATGGAAGGAAGGACTAATACCCTTATTTTCTGTAAGTAATGCTAAAATTTCAAAATATTTATTTGAGAAGCACAGTCAGTAACTGACAGAAACAAGCAAATAAGTGATCTGAAAGTTTAAGATGTATATTTTAAGGTAGAGGAGGTCACTGTGACCTACTCTCTCCTACTTTCTTTATTAGGGATTAGAGCTCAAGTATTATTATCCTTAAGTTAATGCTATTTCCACTCAGACAGTAGTGACTCTGACTCATGCATGCTCTTTGGAGACTGTCTCAGTTCTTATATTTAATTGAGATTTCTCTCTGTAAAGCAGAGTGCCTTTACCATCCCATAATGGTCGATAAAGATGGTGTTCTTTTGTATCAAGAAGGATAAATGGATCGTGTACATAATAAATAAAGAGTTCCCTGACCTAGGTAAGAAAAAGTTCTTTCTGGGAGAGAATGAGGACTGCCACAGAGAGAAAACCACACTGAAATGAAGGCTGAAAGACTGGATGTTTTTATTCAGAACCTTCACATTCTGCTTGACATTTAGTTTGCTTATCTTTACTCCAACTCAGAGTCAGCAATGTTACAGCACACCTACAAATCGTATCCTCAAAAATGTTGCCTAGAATTCAGATTAAAACTGACTCATGTTGCAATGCTTTAGGTGTCTGCCACTCAATAAATGGCATTTGCATACAAGCAAAATTTATTTTCATATCGAATTAACTGCATGTTATTAGAATTCCAAACCATTGCCCTTTGTACTTGTGTTCATTTTACAGAAAGGTGTAAGGGACATCTCAGATTATATACCAACCTCAGTCTGTGAATGAAAAGGTGACTAGTATGTAGAATACATATTGTAGTGCAAACTAAAATGTCCACTGGTTGCCTTTCATTTTAGCAGTGGCTGAGCCCTGGGTTTACCTTTTAAATCAGAGTGTGATTTCCCTTAATTCTGTGGGCACTGGCTTCATGAAGTGAAAACTTGCTACCAAAAGAAAGAAAATATCCCCATTTCAGGTACAATTCAAATAATTTAAAGATTTTTTTTTTCTTTTTTAGTATTATCCCTGTCATTGTATGGTGAGCTCAAAATAGGTATACAGGTTAGAGTAATCTCCAATTGACTTACCTTTTATTATGTACAGTCTTTCTCCTTAAAAAGCTTCCCTGTCTCATAGCATTCTCACCAATGACAGCACTTCTTTATACTGAGGCATTGTTTTCAGGAGCCCCATGTTAAAATGCAAATCTGCAATCTGGCAGGCCTCTCCCTCACTAGCTCACACCATCATGCAGCACAGATGAGGCATCATATTAGATATGGAAGGGACACTGAGCTGGAAACTCTGACTAAGAAGACCTTTGGAGAAATCCCAAGTGGAGTGTGCTTCAGAAGTGGCCCCAGCACAGCAGAGCAGAAAGAGCAGTGAGCTGCATGGTGAGGGGAACTGAAGACCTATGACCCAAGGGTGGCATTTATCCAGGCCCTGGCTGTGATGGACTACCACAGACCCAGAATGCCAGAGCTGGGAACACCTGTGATCAGGCACCTCCTCCCCACTGCTGTGTAAGCTGAGGTTGCAAATAGCAAAAGGTCTCTTCCAAGGGCCCTGGGCTCCATGCTCATCGTTAGCTCTGGAAACCCAGAGGACCCGCACTTAACCTACAGCCTTAGCATTTCCCTGTGCACAAGGCTGCATAATTAGTCACATGTAATTGCCGGTGCATACTTGGTGGATTTTACTTTCTCTAACCACTTTGAAATCCCTTAAGGTTTTCTTTTGTGTCTTTCCACAGCAGTCAGAGAGTTAGGGTTGTCCCTGCTTCAGTCACTGATGCCCAAGGTCAATCTCCCCACACACTCAAGAGTGTAGTGAACAATGGATGAGTTTGAAAAATGCTCTTCACTGGGTATAGTGCAGTATGAGGAGATCATTGTTGATTGTGTTGGGTGTGCTAATAATATTCTAGTTCTATAGCAAAATGTTCTTATTTTTTTTTTAGATATATGCTTAAGTACTTAGGAGTTAAATGTCATGATTATTGTAATTTTCTTTAAAACTCTTTAGCAGAAGGATAACATGAGAAGACAAATAGGAGGCATTGGTACATTTAGTTAATGGTGAACAATGATGGTGTTTTTTTGTATCAAGGAGGATAAATGGATCGTGTATTCATTATATCACGCTTCCCACTGTATGTTTGTAATTTCCATAGTAAAGAAACAAAATAATTTTAGAAAGAAAAAAAAGGGGGAATTAAGAGGAACAAGCTCCCAGGCAACCCTGTGTAGGAGGCTGTGTATGAAAGCATTTAGAAAAATTCCTCCTGGGTTCACAATCCCAAAGCCAGTCCTGACACACCTGGAGAAAAGCTTGTGTCCTGCCCTGGAAACTGCCCACAGCCCCCTGCCACCATTTCTGTCTGCTCTTCTTATAACTTATTTGTTAAGATAGAGGTATGAAATGGGAGCCTGACTCCTAAGGTTACTTTCCAGAGTAGGAGTAGGAAAGGCTTATCGCTGCAGGTTTATAACAAATATTTTTTACTAACATTTGAGCAGAAACAGAACATTTGTAACCAAAGAAATGGTTGTGTTGTGGGTTTCAGATGGCAATAGAGGAGGTATCTCAGGAGGTACCTCTGAGTTGATGACATGTTTTACTTAAAAAAAAACCCAACACACAAATCAACTGATTTCCCTCAAAAGCCTTAACTTTACATTTTCTTTTTAAGATTATAAATTAATATACTGAAACTGAAATATATGGAAAGTAGGAGAAATACACTTCAAATCCATTATCTAGAAATAAACTCTGCAAACCTTATATTAGTGTGTAAGATTGTTACCTGTGAATGTAGAGGTCCATCTTCACCTTCCTCAGTCCCCTCAGGGAACCTGAGAACTACAGTTTCCCAAATTCCGTTCCGTCTGGGAATCCAAGTTAGCATTTCCTGAGTGAGAGGCATGCAATTTGAACAGAAGAAAACCTCTAGAGGCCATTATTCTTTGAGAGAAGTGGCAGAAAGACTGGGGCACCCATGAGATTGAGCATAGCTCTCCCGTGGGCACTGCAGAACTATTCATTTGGCTGCCGTTGGCTGAGTAATTGGGTAGAGCTCTGAGATTACTGCAACTTGAAATAGCTCCTTTTGGAGAAGCTAAACCCAAATTGAATTCTTCACTCCTGGAATACGTAGAGTGCCTTGTTTCCTCAACTGAACCTTGACCACTTATTATTCCTTTATTTCAAACATTTCTTTATAAATAATGCACTTCAAAATTTCTCATCTCATTTATTTTGTTCCACTCCTTAATATAATAATAAATGTACACTACTATCAAATAATTTAATATTGAGAAAACATTTTGTTTAATCATTTGGCATCTTTAGTCATTTTCCAATATTAGACATAGGATTACTCTAAATTTCAACAGAATAAAAAATGTTAAAATTCACAAAAGTAAGAACAAATGTTCTTATATATGATACTTTACTAATAGATATTCAGAACTGAATGTACTGTGGCAAAGAATAGAATCTCTTTTTAAGGCACTTGACATATATTGTTGGGTTTTTTCTCAGAAAGATTGTACAGATTAAATTGTCATTAGCAATATCTGACTGCTTTCATTATTCTGCTGCTTTATTAGTGTCCTATATAATAAAGAGGTAATATGCAAATTGACCATCACTCCAACATACAAGATAGCCTTCCCCATGTGGTCAAGGATGGCGAGCCCTATGTGGACAGAAGATGGCCGCCACAAGATGGCCAGCAGGGGAGGGCAGTTGTGGGTGATCAGGCCTTCAGGAGAGGACAGGTAGGGGTGATGGGGCCAGCAAAGGAGGGCATTCGGGGGTGACGGGGGGAGACCAGGGGAGGGCAGTTAGGGACAATCGGGCTGGCAGGGGAGTTGTAGGGGTGATCAAGCTGGTGGGGTTAGAGTAAATAAGGCAGGCAGGCAAGCAGTTGGAAGCCAGCAGTCCCAGATTGTGAGATGAATGTCTGACTGACTGCCTGTTTAGGACTGATCCCTAAACAGGCAGACAGACATCTCTCAAGAGGTCCTAGATTAGAGATGGTACAGGCTGGGTTGAGGGACACCCCCTCCCCATGCATGAATTTCATGCACTGGGCCTCTAGTTAAATAATATGCTCATTCTTGTTAGACCATGTATTCTGATATGCATTTTAGAAAACATAGCCTGCTATCGTACTTTGTACAAACTAGACATTCAGTAGAAATCTATTGACAGAATGAGAATAAGAAACTTGCCAGGGTCTTCATGGAAATAAGAATTATTAAAACAGATGTATCATTTAGTTTGCCAAGGAGTTCTAAAAGTCAACACACAAAAAAATATCTTCTCAACTGGAGTGGTGAAAGCTACCATCAAATATTTCTGTCCTTTAGTGGACAATTGGCAAGAGTTTCAAGAAGAGCAGCCTGTTCTTTGGGGCTTTGGAGTGCCACCTGGAGTGCCACCTGCAGCTGGTAGCCAATGAGGCATGATGGCATGTGATCTTCCTGTGAGTTGTAAGATATAAACCTAGTGTGAGTCACCTACAGATTTTAAGAGATGTATTCTGCCTTTAAATTTGTTGAATAATAGTGAGATTCTTAGCTTAGTACTGCTCAAGACTTTGTGTGTGTAGTAGCTGGGCACTCTATAAAAGAAAACCATCATAATTATTTCTGTAGCTCTGATCCATTGCTGGGGGGTGTAGAACAGATCAGTATACTAAAAATATTCACCATTTGTTCTAGTGATTCAAAAAGTTTAAAGTTAGAGTAGAAATGGATGGAGAGACGCTCTAAGTCAGGAAAGAAAAAGAAAAGCCCAGTTAATGGTGTCTTAAGAACAAGCTCACACACATGACAGAATTTTTCTAAAACAAAAAGAAAAAACAATAAAAATTTTAAAAATTCAGCAAGCAAACTTGGTTGGCATTCAATTACCAGGAATGTACTCTTTGAGCTTTAAGCAAGTTGAGTGTGGAATCATAAACAATAGCAGGACATAGAAGAGGAAGCTGTGAATTTCTGGGTTGTACATTTCTGTCACTTATTTGAAATATTTTCACATAGACACCCATGGCCTCATTTAAGTATTGCAAACATAAAATATTATATATAAAAATAACATAATAATGTAAATTTTAATTAAACATATACCAAATAATATTGTATTTTTGTAACTTTGAATCTAATACCTATTACTTCCTTCTACCTCTCCCTTGATGTTGACCTACAACTTGTTCAGTATCAAAACTCTGAATTTTTTAGAGCCAAGTTCTTGGTCTAAGTGCTCACATTTTCCTGCACAGAGAGTGCTATAAATCATAATTCATAGCCTCCCTCAATCACCTGAGGAGGACCTGTAACATAAAATGGAAATAAAAGGCAATATTTTTTTTTACACAATTTCTGCCCAAGTTCTCTTAACTTTCTTGCTTTTTCTTCATTCACAAAAAGTCAGATAGATATGGGTGATAATCATCTAAATATATCTCTTAGTTCAATTTTTTCTGACTTATTTTTTAATAGTTTTTTATTGAATTCAAAGAGGAAGGGAGGAGAGAGAGATGGAAACATCAATGATGAGAATAATTGATCTGCTGCCTCCTGCACGGCCCCTACCGGGACTGAGTCTGGAACCTGGGCATGTACCCAGAATTGAACATTACCTCCTGGTTCATAGATTGACACTCAACCACTGAGGCACACTGGCTGGGCTCTAGCTTATTTTTTGAAGAGTGAAAAGGACTACCCAGGTTTCACTAGCCTCATCCTCCCCGCTTAGCTTTCATTTAATTTTAGTTTTGAATGGTCTTTGTTGAGTTTTCTACAAAGTAAATTAAAATTTCTTAATTGACTAATCATACTTTCCTCAACACGATATGATTTTCCATCTGCTTTCTAAGAGAATTTTGAAGTTCACTTTAGCAAAGTAAATCTTTACAATTCTTTGTTTTATAACTATACCTAATTTACAACAATTTATTTAAAATCAAATTAAAAATTTGTGCAGAAATACACCATCACCTGCTACATTGATCTGCAGGACCTGGTGCAAATTTAAAAAAAGGTGGAATTTAATGCTAACTATTGATTGAGACAGTATATAGCAACAGTAGCACACCATTAAGCCAAGCATGGGCCCTTCTAAGTGTGGGCTCTTGGGAGTCTGTACAGTTTGAACACCAGAAAGCTGGCTCTGCCATTACCTATATAAAAAACAAAGAACTGTTAAAAAGAAAAGTTAAAAGCCTTCTAATGTGAAGGAAGCTGTAGGTAAACTTCTGATGAAGTTGGAGCCAATGTGGGATGTTGCATTCAGCCTGTATTTGATGGATAATAAGCCAGAAATCTCACTGTGTCCTACAGGGTTGCCATGACTCATGACGGGGCACTGTAACAGCATTTCTCAACCAAGGCAGTGTTGGCATTTGGGCTAGATAATTCTTTGCTGTTGAGACTGCCCTGTACATTATGGGACATATAGCAGCATCCCTGTCCTCTATCTAGCAGTGTCTGCCCGCCCAAACAAAGTTGTGACAATAAAATAAAATGTGTATTACCTGGGAGGCAAAATCATGGCAGAACCTCATTTTCAGACTTTACTGTTGACAAAGACTCTCTCCACCAAACTTTACTCAGGCTTCCCTGAGTCTTCCTTTTGACTGGTTCTCACTCTGGGTGTCTCCCCTTGGTCCATTTAATCTACTTTTTGCAAGAATCGTGTTGAGTCAGTTTAGTGAAAACATCCCACCTTGATATCTGATGAAATTCCCCATCACCCACCTTGGAATCAATGCTTGTTTAGCTCCCCCAGTATCTCCTTGCCTGGGCCTTCTTTCAGCCAAGATCCTGTCAAGTAGATTTAGTCAGACTCTCCCTTACCCCTGATGCTTCTTCTTAGTAATTTTCATCCTCTAACCCCTACCCTGCCTCTTGGCTATGAATCCCCACTTGTTTTTGTTCAGATTTAAGCTCTCCCCAACTGCAGTCATCTTCTCAATAAAGTCTGTCTTATCTTTCTTTAAAACATGAATAATTTTTCTTGAACACCATTCAAGAGAATCGTTGGGGATGTTTGTTAAAAATTCAGATATTTCAGGGTTCGAAACTTCAGAGATGCTGAAAGCACAGGTCTTCGTGGGACCCACAGATATTCATTTAATAAGGACCCCAGGTGACTCTGATATAGCTAATTTAATTTTACACTTAGGAAAAAGACTTCCACATAGATGAATTCATGCAAATAGAGCTCTACCATTAGAGGAGTAGAGCTTACTGATGGTCGGGTGCTGTTGTCATATTTACTTAAGACAACACACACATATGGCCTCTAGATTCATGTGCGAGTCTCCAATTCAATTTGCTTTTGTAGACACAGACACAGTCTGCTTTGCCATTAGGTAAGCACCCATCTGGCAGGGAGCAAATGTGGAGAGTGTAAAATGAAAGGTAAAGGTTTTTCTCTCTCAGCAAGGCTGCCTGAAATAATGCTCGGCTAATGAAAGTTCTGTAGGACTGAGCATTTGTGATTCTTTCAGAGTGAATTGGAATGGATGGCCTCATTGAAACAATACCTGATGTCAAATCATTAATGGAACCCCCCTCTCTTTTTATGTTTAATTAGCTAATCTTTTCCTGGTACAATCAAGGTCAAATATCTGAAGGGAAGCTCAATAAATTCACCCAATTACAGACTTTACAGAACTAAGATTCTTTTAGAAACTGACAGAATTTTCTTTCAGATGTTTTGGATTTTGTAGGGTGGCATGTTCAAAACGTTAATAGACAGCAACAACAGGGACTCCATTTTGGGGGGAGTACCCTCTCTTTAATTTTTCGGTGGCTCAGTAGGTCCTTCTCAATATATTCCTGCCTCAGGGAGGCTGTCCCCAGGTTCTGCTCTCTGAGTTCACTGTCTTTAATGGCCTCATTCAGGAAGGCAGGGATCAAATCTGATTTGTCTCAGTCAACAAATAAAGAAATCTCATGAATTTTAGTACTAATGTTGCTTTTCTTACCCCTAATTACTAGCAACTAATGACTAGCCAGCCAAATAGTTAGCCATAACTTAAAACAAGCAAGTAAACAACAACAACAAAAAAAACAATTCCAACCAAGTGTCAAATAAACTTCTACTTTCATCTCACACTCACCTAGGAGGCCAGAAATATTTGAATCAGGATGGCTATGACCTTCTTTTTAAGTATCTTTTCTAAAGGAGATGGGCTCTATTAGAAACTGAAGGTCACTTGAAAAGAATAAGACAGAGATACAGAATATTGTCATGCTGATTTCCCAAAAATATAGGCTTGCATTGTGTTTGGAATGGTGTTTATTGTTGAAAAAAATGTATTTGGTCCTCAAAATTACCAATGCCTCTGCACACATCCATCTATACAGAATGGTATTCATTATATTTCTTTGGCTTCTTTCAAGGCATGTATATGTTCTCAATTTACTGGATGACACAAATGGCACCCATTGAATGAAGTCCTTCCAGAAAAGGGCATGTGACGATATAATTTTAAAAGTATCAGGTGACAAATTCTGGGCAGAGGAGGTCTAAAATATTTATTTATTTCATTTTATTAATATGCCTAATATAGGTTAAGTTCTTTTAAAAATTATTTCTAACATTGATTCCTAATGAGAAAAAAAAATCTCATGGACTTTGAAATATGATATATTTAGAATGAGAAAAAATTGACCAAGGAAATCTATGAATATGTCCACACATAAACATGAGTTTTATAAACATACATTTCAACTTTCTACACTTTACTGGAGCAGTGGAGAACTGAGTCATGCCCAAGTGGGAAAGACTGTAGATGCTAAAGCATCTCATGGCTATCCTGGTACAGAAAAATTATTTAAAACATACTACCCATTGTTCTCAGTGTATGTGTGTGTGTGTGTGTGTGTGTGTACTTAATGTTTGGGATTACCTGAAGCTTTTATGGAATATAAAGGGGAGGAATGCTAACAGCTTGAGATTGGCATTTAGTTTGAGTCCGGGACAGGACTTTGACCACAAATATAGATGTCTTTCCATTTAAGGCCAAGAGACTTAAGGCTGCAGAAGCTTGGATGGGAGAAAAATTTCTACATGAACTGCCAGCTTTCCCATTCTGATGGATTGGGTGAAACCTTCTCACACATCCTCATGGCCCTGGTGGTTGTAAACTCAGTCTCCTGAGCTTCTTCTTCCTAAAGGCACAACTCCAATGGTATTTTCTCTTGGAGCTCCGGGCTATTGTCCATTGAGGATTATTTGCCAGAGTGCCCACTGTATAACTTTCCTTAGGCTATGTGGCCTGATACAGTTGAGGATCTTGAGGTGGCATGATGATTCCTGGTTATCCTCATGGGCTCTACGTCCCATCACATGCATCCTTATAAGAAGGAGAAATTTAATAAACGGAGAAGAGTAAAAGGCATGCAGAGGAGAAGGCAGTGTGAAAAGAGACAAAGATTGGAGTGACACAGCCACAAACCAAGGAATGCTGGCAGCCACCAGAAACTAAAAAGGGCAGTACACAGACTGTCCTTATAGGGACTCTGGTATGCGTCTGAGCTTGCTGACACCTTGATTTTTTGAAACTGTGAAAGTATAAATGTATGTTGTTGTAAACTGAGTTTGTGGTAGTTTGTTACAGTAGCCATATGAAACTAAACTATTAACAAGTTAAGTACTACTGTAATAAATATCTAAAAATGTGGAAGTAGTCTTTGTAATGAGCAAAGCTGAAAGAATTTGGACCAACATAATACAAAAAGTTTTCTCTGACTTTAAGAGATTATTGGAAGAAATATGGAACTCTCAGGATGAAGTGGACAGCATAGTGGCGAAACTCATATAGTATTAACATTAGATGTATCATCATAAACAGAATTTAGTAGAATTGTGAATATTAAAGATGCTTTGATGAGAAATCAGAAAGAAATGAGAAACTGGTGTTGGAAACTGGAGGAAAGGTAATTCTTGTTATATAGTGGCAAAGAAACCAGCCAAATTATGGCCTATAGTTTCTCAGAAGTCAGAATCCATAAGTGATGGACTCGGGTACAAGCAAAGTGATGAAGGGGCATGCTGTTTTCTCCTTGCTGCTTATAGTAAATTGTGAGAATAAAGAAATAGACTGAATGAAAACTGTTTAAAAAAACACACAAAACAAAACATCAAGGCTTGATGAATTGAAAATTTCTCAGTCTATCCAGATTGCAGAAATGATTAAACTCGGAGATTCTCTTTTGGATGGCTGGCTCTGAAGAGACAGGCCAAGGTGTGGCTCATCATCTATAGGCTAATGCCTCTAAAAGATCAAAAGTTCAGAGCATTCCCTCATGCAGGATTTTTTAAAGAGCATAGATGCATAACTGCAGGTGCACTTGATCATCTCAGCTGAAGCCAAGAATACAGGTGGGTTTTCTAGCTAAGATCCTGGCCTAGTTGGAATGACATACTTATTCATTCCAGGCTACCAAGCTGCTCTGTGGCTTGTTGCACATCAGCCAGCAGGTCCAGTAGAGACTGAACGATTAATTTCGGTCACCAACCTAACATGTGACCTGAGCTGCCCATTATGAATTGAGTGTCTTCTGACCCACCACGCCACGAAGCTGTGTGTGTAGAGCAGACTCCATCATCGAGTGGAAGTGGTATCTGTGTGACAGGGCCAACTATATCCTGCAGGCACAAGGTACATGAAGAAGTGGCTCATATGCCCACGGTCCCTGATCCTATCACATTGCCTTCTTTCTCCCATCCTGCCTCTTGGGGAGTTCCCTCTGCTCAACTGAAAGGAAGAGGGGAGACTCAGGTGTGTTGTACAGATTATTTAGCACCATAGGCATACACCACTCAAAAACTGACAGCTATAGCTCTGTCACTCCTTGCTGGATGTGCACATAATTCAAATCCACAAAGGACTAAAAATGTGGTACATTTTTTTATTGTATAATTTGCATTATCAACAGATAGAAAACTTATACATTCGAAGTAGAGGTAAATGAAACCCAAATGTTGCCCTTATAATTTTACAAATTGCATGCTTGAAAATATTTCCAAGGTTAGTGCCTTCATATGCTCAAACCCCGTCTTTCCTCAACAACTTACACACTTGCTGGAGTTGGGATGCACTCATAATAGCTTTGGCCTTGCTACATTTGTCATATTGTTGGGTGAGTCCAAACAATGGGCAAGTAGTAATATTCTTGGAAACCTTCCTTTCTACAGGGTGGCTAACAATGACACCATTCTACATGGAGGTAACTTCTCATCACATAAAAATATTCCAATAAAGCAAACGAAATATTTTTATAGCACAACTTTCCTTTCTTTGTGTCCTTAAAATACCTGTCTATGGCTATTCTAAAGACCACTAAACAAAAAATGATGTGGGAAGGAATGTTTGTTTCAGTGGAAATAATTAGTAATCCTTACCCATGGTGGTTACAATATTTTACTTTTTCATAATAAAATGATTATGATTAAATGGGTCTAGGTTTCCTCCCAATGTCTTAGAAGAGACTTTTTAAAAGTGAGGAGTCCTAAATATTAATCACCACTAGCTTTATGGTACATCTACCTCTGCTTCATAGAACTTGTGTATTATATACTTAAGAAAGAAAAGTAATTGCCGCCGAAACTGGGTTGGCTCAGTGGATAGAGTGTTGGCCTGTGGACTGGAAGATCCCAGGTTCCATTCCAGTCAAGGGCATGTACCTTGGTTGCAGGCACATCCCCACTGGGGGGTGTGCAGGAAGCAGCTGGTCGATGTTTCTCTCTCATTGATGTTTCTAGCTCTCTATATCTCTCCCTTCCTCTCTGTGAAAAAAAAATCAAAAAATATATTTGAAAAAAAGAAAAATAATTGCCTAGAATTAATAGGAGAACAATTTTTCAAGCAATGTGCATAGCACACACAGCCCCTTTGGAAACACTTGAGAAAAGGTCACCCACAGGAAATTATCTCTGTGAAGGAGAGCATAGTTTTAGAAGATAGCAAGAGGATATGCCATAATTTTCAAGTATTTAAAAATAAAGTTCTATCTGTTTATATCTATCTGTCATCTATCTATCATCTATCCAATACTGAGATAAGATTGCAAAGTTAAATATAGAACTGATTATTGCTCTATAAAGCAATAAAAACATAATATTTTCTACCATACAGAAATAACTTGCACCTCTGTGGAGAAGAGTTAGTGGCAAGTTAGCAATTTTCTAAAAGTTACCTTAATTAATATTGAGTGTTGATAATAGGTCAAATAAAATTCCATAGCCTGTGTCACTAGATAATCCATCAGGCAGACTTGCTTTATTAGACTAGTATAATTGAAAGGGCAGTAAAATTTTTTCTAACTTACATTAAAGGTTTGGATAGATCTTCTCAAGGGCACCCTCTAATTGTTAAGTGATCTGACTTGATGTTTAGGACAAAGAGAAATAGTTGGGATCTTTCAAAAAGTATTCATAATACTATTGCTGTTTTAAAATATTAAAATTCTCTTGTAGTAGAGAAAGGAATAAATAAATTGTACCAAAAGTAGTCTAGAGATCAGCTGTGTTAGAAAGGTGAGGAGGGAGTTTATGTTATTCTCATAGAACAAAAGTAAGTTGAGCTGAGATAAACTAGTTCTAACTTATCAACCAATTGACCAAGCTAGTTATGCTGTTGATAAGCAACTCATTGGGTGCCCATCTCTGTAGAGAAATTTTCTACTCTAAAACCATTGATATTTTTATTTTCATGGTAAAATTTAAAGTTTCAGCCAAAACTAGTTTGGCTCAGTGGATATAGAATTGGTCTATTTATTGAAAGGTCCCAGGTTCAATTCCAGCTAAGGGCATGCATGTACATTGGTTGTGGGCCCTACCCTGCCAGGAGGCAGCTGGTCGATGTTTCTCTCTCATTCATGTTTCTAGCTCTCTATCCCTCTCCCTTCCTCTCTAAAACAAAATCAATAAAATATATAAAAACAAAACAAAAATTTAAAGTTTCCGCTCTGATTTACTGAAATCTATGTGGAAAACAAAATTTGTAGACATTCTAACATTTTTTTCTGAAGATTTATATTATATAAATTTGATACTGTTTTGTAAGCTTATATTATTTATTTTTTTTACTTTTCTTTGAGATGTAGAATTATTTAAATAGTCTTTAGGGATATTATAATTTTAGACTCATTTATAAATGTTACTTTTAAAATGTATGGTTTTTTTTGGGGGGGTAAGGAGGTAGGGAGGGGAATGCCTCACTAATGACAATGCTCCTGAATAACAAAAGAGTATCCTGTAGTTTTATAAGAACAAAATTTGGAGAAGAATCATTTTTAATTTCAAAAAATATAATGAATGATGCATAGCTTCCATTAGCATGCAAAGATCTTGGGGCTTGCTGTGGCTTTTCTCTACAGCAAAGAGATTTTCCCCTCTGTGGCTCATGTGGGAAGTCAACCCCGTCTTTCAAGGCGGATTTCCCCTGTTGGCGATTAATCAACAGTCTTCCCGCAACATCACTTAACTCGTCTCCTGGCTCCCTGCATGAATCATAGCCCCAGAAGGGAAGCGTGGGCACACTTCACTAATGGGTTCAAATGGCTGAAACGAGGGTGCAACCCCATGATTCTAATGCATTTAGAATTTGTTATGCTCAGTCTAGAATGGGATCCTCCAAAAATCTGCGCATGCACCATCACTTGCCTTTTACTGTCTCCTGAGTCCTTTGGCATTGTTTGTGGAGAGAATTGTTGAGGTCCAATTTTCTATTGCTCACTCCCACCCCAGTGTTTCTGGACTTTGAAGTTCAAATTTAAGTTTTGAACAACAATAATCTAGGGATAGGCAGTCTCAAACCCTGTGCCTGATGTAATCCGGGTGAGCTCTAGGAAACATAGGCGGGTCAGTGCATTATGTTGTTACTGTTGTTGAACTGCACAATGCCGTTGTTTGAAACAACTGAAAAAGAGGCCTGCAGGATTCCATTTTGGGTGAGGTGCTCCCCAAGAAAATGGCCAGGAGGGGCAGCGCAATCTCTCTCTCTGGGTCAAAGCTAACAAAGGAAATAACAACCGTGGTTACCCACTGAAATCAAGTGGCATTTATTTCAAGAGGGGTTATGAAATTTGTTGCATAAACTGTAAAGAAGGTAAGTATAAGCAGAAGAATACAGAAAACAGCATAGCAGTTTCAGACACCTAATTCCTAGGCATGCTTTCCTGTGTGGTTTAACATAAAGCTGATTCAACTGGCCTCCTAGCCTGGTGCTTATCAGCTCGTTTATTGGCATGTGCCAGTCAATCATAAACTGATGGTGAAAAGCAGGAAAGAGATGTTATTTGATTTTGGCATACACTGATGATATCAAGTCCCAATTACCCAAGTGTTTTATATTTGTAAAATAACACCATAAGTACTTACCCTTTTCTACACACACACACACACACACACACACACACACACTATTTGATATATAATCTAATTTGTATATGAAAAGTATCTTTTCTTAATGTGTGTACCACTTTGAGCCTCTGCAACATAATAATGTTTCAGACTCTGTGGGGAGGGGAAAATATTCAATTAGTAGACTGTTGCAAATACTCAGCTTGAAAGATGCAGATTTAATGGAATTTGTTTTTGTACTTTCCCTGTCTCTGCCACCCATGTATCTCACTAGAATGAAACCCAAGATAGTGAATGGAATTACCGGGGTCCCTTTCCTGAATAAGAATATTCAGAATTGCAAATCCCATCTTATTGGAAATAGCAATGCAGCATTGCTTGTTTCTGGGCCTTGTCTCAGAGCTACAAATTACTTAAAGCTTTGATAAAATGTTGCATGTTGTCATGATATCACTGCGAAATTATTATTATTTTTAAAATATATTTTATTGATTTTTTACAGAGAGAAAGAGAGAGGGATAGAGAGTTAGAAACATCGATGAGAAACATTCATCCATCAGCTGCCTCCTGCACACCCCCTACTGGGGATGCGCCCGCAACCAAGGTACATGCTCTTGACTGGAATCGAACCCGGGACCTTTCAGTCCACAGGCCGACACTCTATCCATTGAGCCAAACTGGTTTCAGCGCAAAATTATTTTTATCTGACTTGAAAAGCATGTAGGGATCGATTGAAGATCCCTTGGTTTTATTCACCCCATGGACAGAATTTTCAAGTCGATGAAGGTAAAGAATGTAAGCAAATACAAAGTTAGGTTTCACTCATTATGTCCAGTGATGAAGGAATTTAATGTTTTAAATGCCCTGGAATAGTAAAGATTATTTTCCATGAAATGTGAGTGAAAATGTCTTCATGAGAAGTTCAGTCATAATACCCTTCTAGTGAGGAAGGTAGGCCTTAGAGATGCACAGTTCATATTTCTTTTAGGACATCTATAACAAAATGAGCTCTGGCAGATATAATACACTATTTGTTTAAGGTCAATGCATTTAGAATTTCTATCAAATTATTTAAAATAGAGTAATTTTTTGACATAGCTAAAATTGTTGATAATTGCTATATGCCTTATGTCACCTTCTTGTAGCTATTATTTAATCATTAAAAACTATCTGAGGAGGTATTATTAACTTCTTCTATTATGATTTGTGGAAATGAAGGCATGGAGTTATTAGTTTGTGCTTCCTTCTTCCCCAAATATACAAACATTAAGATTGCTTTTCACATTTATTGGCATTGTACTGAGGTATAGAATTACATAAAACCATTTCCCCTTCAGAATATCCAATTATGAATATTACTAGAGGCCCGGTACACAAATTCATGCACCAGTAGGGTCCTTTGTCCTGGTCTGCAAGATCAGGATGCAAACTGGCTCTCCAACATTCCCTAAGGGGTCTTGGATTGCAAGAGGGTGCAGCCAGGCTGAGGGACCTCAATGGTTTATAATCAAGTTCAGTTGGGATGTGGAAGGTTGGCCAGCCAGGGAGGGACCATTAAAGATCTCCAGGGCATGTCCATTCTGTCTTGACCCATGCATCAAGCTAACCTACCAGTTGGAGTGTCTGCCCTCTGGTGGTAAGTGCATGTCATAGTGACTGGTCAACCAGTCAACTGTCTGCTCCTAGTGGTCAGTGCACATCATAGTGAGTGGTTGAGTGGCCTTAGCCTATCATTACCATATAACATTTTGAATGGTTGAATAGTCACTGGTCACTGGATAACTGGACACTAAACATATTAGGCTTTTATTGTATAGAATTATTATTATTATTTTGGAATGCAGTACTAAAGCACATGTTTCTTTTACCAGGTCAATTTGAGGCATGTGCATTATACATCAGTACTAGATGTTCAAAGCAAATGAATTTCATCGTGTAATTTTTTCCCTCCCAGACCTCAAGTTCCCACTGGTGTACAGATTTTCTGTCCATATATCTGCCAATCTCCTATTTATTTTCTGTCCATATATCTGCCAATCTTCTTTATTAAGACCCTCTTCAATGTCCAATGGTCATCTTGGTAAGAAGGCTCTCCTTCAGATGGTCCACCAAACTCAGGTGATATTTTATTCTTTTGCTGCCATTGTTTGATACACACACACACACTTACACCCACATACATACAGACTCATGTTTTGTTCTCCTAACAAACTTTAAGATTCTGTAGAACAGCCATGAAATGTTAGTCTGTATTTTATTTCTAGGGCCAACACTCTGACTGAGAGAGGTATGTTTGCTGAATGAGTAAATAAATAACTAAATCAAAGTGTATAAGACTTTGATAAAGGTAGGGTTGCTCTTTCCATGAGAGCTCTTAAACACAATAAAATCTGTTACTCTATATTTATATGCAAGTAAAGGTCAATCCTCTCTTTCCATCTTTCTACATACAAAGAGTGGTGTTCTGTGAGTTCAGATTTCAGGACATTGTCTACTCCAAGCCTACCTTTCTGTAATGCTCTATTCATGCTCTATTCACATCTCTACTATTGCTGGTTTCCTCTCAGTTTGAATATCTGCCATTAAGGAAGGCTACTAGCTTCATTATAGAAATGAAGGTGTGTGTGTGTGTGTGTGTGTGTGTGTGTGTGTGTGTGTGTGTGTTAAAAATGGCCAATATCCACAGTTCTAAATTCATATCTCAACCAGAGCACAAAACTATCATTAGGTTGGAAATCTCATTGTTTAACTTCAAATTCTTTATAGTGCCAAATGTTATTTTTCTATGCTGTAAATTCAGTGTCAGATAAGAAAAACTGTGTGACTTTTTAAAACCAATGACTTTCAACCATAATATTTTGCTAGCTTCATAGGAATATATTAAAACAATATAAAATTTCTATTCTTTTATTTTTACTAGCTCTTTAATTTTTTTTTTAAAAAGTATGCTGACAGGTGATTAGTCAAACTGAGAACCAACTGCTCTTACTGTTTAATCTAAATGATAAGTGATTGCTTTGTTTTGAAAGCATTTTAAACAAATACTTGAGTCAATTTCTCAGATGTATAATATAATTTGTTATAATGCATTGTCTCAACTCATTAAATAAGTATATACATACATTTGCACATATGCAATGTTTCTTCACACTAAAGAACTCACTAATTTATTTTGTTTGTCCCAAATATATGCACCATTAAAATTCAAAAGTGTTAGTAGCAAGAAATATGCTACAATTTGATATGTCTACTATTTTAAACCTAATTGTTTTTCAAAAAATATATAAAATACTAGAGGGATGGTGCATAAAATTTGTGTCCCTCAGCCCAATTTGCACCCTCTCCAATCTGGGACCCCTCAAGGGATGTCAGACTGCCTGTTTAGGCCCAGTCTTACAGGATCAGGCCTAAACGGGCAGTCGGACATTTCTTTCACAATCTAGGACTGCTGCCTCCCAACTGCTTGTCTGCCTGCCTTCCTGATTGCTCCTAATCACTTCTGCCTGCCAGCCTGATCACCCCTTAACCACTCTCCTGCCAGCCTGACTGATGCCTAACTGCTCCCCTGCCAGTCTATTTGTCCCTAACTGCCCTCCTCTGCATGCCTGGTCATCCCTAACTGCCCTCCCTGCAGACCTGATCCCTCCCACAACTGCCCTTCCCTGCAGGCTTGATCACCCCCAACTTCCCTCCCTTGCTGGCCTGGTCCCTCCCAACTGCCCTCCCCTGCGGGCCTGATCACCTAAAACTGCTCTTCCTTGCAGTCTTGGTCCCTGCCAACTTCCCTCCCCTGCTAGCCATCTTGTGGTGGCCATCTTGTGTCCACATGGAGGCAGCCATCTTTGACCACATGGGGGCAGCCATCTTGTATGTTGGAGTGATGGTCCATTTGCATAATACTTTTTTATTAGATAAGATAGAGGCCTAGTCATGGATGGGAGCCAGGTTGGTTTGCCCTGAAGGGTGTCCCAGATCAGGGTCAGGATTTCCTTGGGGTTTGGGGAAACCTGGGCAAGGGGCCTATGGTGGTTTTCAGGCCAGCCACAACCCTCAGCAACCCAAGCAGAGGCCTGGTATGTGGGATTTATTTATCTTCTACAATTGAAACTTTGTAGCCTGGTGCATAGACAACCCTCCTGCTTGCTCCCTGGCTGTAGCCATTTTTGTTGGGATTTATTTATCTTCTATAATTGAAACTTTGTAGCCTTGAGTGAAGGCCAAGGTAGGGCAGGGCTGTAGAAGCTTGGCTTTTTTCATCGCTGGGGGCAACTCAAGCTTCCTGCTCTCTCCAGGTCCATGGCTGCAGCCATTTTTGTTGGGGTATAATTATCTTCTATAATTGAAACTTTGTAGCCTTGAGTGGAGGCCTAGGCTGGCTAGGGTATGAGGAAAGCTTGGCTTCCTCCATTGATGGGGAAACCCAAGCCTCCTGCTTGCTCCTTGGCCTCAGCCATCTTGGTTGGGTCAATTTGCATACTCCCTCCTGATTGGCATATGGACATGGCTTGTGGGTGTAGCAGAGTCATAGTTAATTTGCATGTTACTCTTTTGTTAGATAGAATGGTCAATAAATTTAGAACCAAATGTTGACAGAAGGACAACGGTAAATTCATCTATTATTTCAAAGTTTTTATACAGGAGTCCTGGGAATCCCAGGAAGTCAACTAATGGAATTCTCAATTTTATGCACTAGTCTATGGGTATTTTTCTATGTGTGTGTGATTTTCTTGATAAGAGGCCTTCATGCTTTTCCATATTTTCAAAGATACTCATGACCCCAAAAACAATAGGAACCACAGACACATGAGTTGTATGCTTTAAATTTTTAAAAATTAATTCTAGATCATTGGGGAGTAATATCACTGGTGACAAAACACTGCCTTACTAATGTTAATTGTTCATTGTTGGAATGTTCCTTCAGTAAGTATGAGGCAAAACCTGGAATCTTTACTGGGTGACAACTCTGAAATTATTTCATAGTTGTATTGGTGGTGTAAAGAGTGAATATGTTTATAGGCACATAGTAGCACATAATTAAGTTCCTTAATTCAGTTATTTCCGAGGTACATTCTGAAGTTATTAATTTACTTTAAGACATTTGTCATGTAGCCAGATCTTTATTTTGACATGAGACTGTTTTTCCAGTTATTGTGATCTTTGCCTTGACTATCTTCTTTAAATTTATTTTTAATATTGACACTATTGCAGATGTCCTCATTTTCCTCTTTTGCCCATCTCCACTCAGCTCTCACCATGGCCCCCCCTTTTCCTTCTGGCCATCACCACACTGTTGTTTGTGCCTATGGGTTATGGATGTATGTTCTTTGGCTAATCCCTTCACTTCTTTCATCCAGTCCTCCCTCCCCCTCCCGTCTGATGCCTGTCACTCTTGCATGTTTCTATTCTTCTGTTTTTATTTTGTTCATTGGTTTATTTTGTTCATTAAATTCTACATATAAGTGAGATCACAAGGTATTTGTCTTTCTCTGACTGGCTTATTTTACTTAGCATAATAGTCTCCAGGTCCATCATGCTGTTGCAAAAAGTAAGATTTCCTCTGTATAAATATATATTATCATGGCTGCATAATATTTCATTATGTAAATACTAGAGGCCCAGTGCAGGAAATTCATGCATGGGTAGAGACCCTAGGCCTGGCCAGCAATCAGAGCCAATCTGTGTGGTGACCGCAGGGCAATTGGAACCCTCACTCATACCCACCTTTGCCTGGCACCATTTGCTCATGCCCTCCACCATCCTGCCACAGTCCCACTCTCATCATGGCCCTCCATCAGGTCCAGCAGTGCCTCCACTGCCACCTGCTTCCAGCACCTCATCTCTGATGACCGCCATGTTCCACGCTGCCCCCTGGTTGTCAGTGCACGTCTAACTCTCAGTCAGTCAAACTCCACCTATGGGTACAGTTTTCAAATAAACCTTTTATTATATAGGCTAGCACAGCTTTTTTAGCCACTCTTGACTATGTTATTGCCCTGCTCTAATCATTAGTTCATTTCACCTTTTCATTACAAAGTAACACTGTAGTTATGTTCCAAATCATTACAGTTATGTTCCAAATCCATTTATCTATTTCATATGAATTTTGTAACTTCTCTAATGTGTCAATATATTAAAAACCCACCCATAGACTCACTAGTTCTTCAGGGGTTTAAATTGAACATGTAACACCAGTTGTGATGTTAACAGAAGAGAAGCATTATTTATTTTAAAATCCTTTTCCGAAGATATGTTAATTGAGAGAGAGAGAGAGAGAGAGGAGAGAGATTAATTGGTTTCCTCCTATATGCACCCAGACTGGTTCTCAAACCTACAACCTAGGTATGTACTGTGCCCAGGAATTGAACCCACAATCTTTTGGTGGACAGGAAGACACTCCAACCACCTGAACCACCCAGCCAGGGTGAGAAGCATTATTCTTTATGTCGTGTTGCCAATAGAGGAAAGAAAGATGGATAAAGCTTCTTTCAGAAGAATTCTCTTTAGTCATGTGGCCAGAAAGAGTCTCTCCTCTGTGAGTTTTTGTTTCATAAATAACATCTCACAAAATTATTGAGAGGGTAAAATGTGAAAATATATCTGAAGCAGGGTTACATGCCATACATTGCTGTACAAGTGTTAAAATACTAACTCTACACTTAGATTTCTCTGACTGAGATTCTGACTCCTTCAAAGGACGAGTTGCCTCTGTTTGGGGCTCTGTTCGGGATGACTTCACCCTGGAGGAAACAGCTTGCCTGAGGCCTGACATGGAGGCCTGCTGCATGGCAAGCTCCCTCTGCTCATTTTTGGCAGGTTTGCTGATTTATTGAGCTGTTTGATTTATTTAATGTACCATGCCTCTGACTGCATATACTCTATAGCAGCCACTCCAAATGCAAACAAACACATCATATGCTCCTTAATTACTCCCATCCCCGGTGTTATCCATCACTGCCAAAATCAATGGGACACGTGATTCATGCTAAAATTAAGGTCAGCAAACTTGGATTTGCAGGAGTGAAGCACAGCAAATTTTCTCTTTATATTCCTTATCTTCAGGTTTCTATTCTAAAACTAGTTCTCAGGAAAATGATATCCAGTGACTTCTTGATCAAGATAAAATAAAATAAAAGATAGGATAATTGTACAAAGGAAGAAAATAAAAAAGTAGGAGTAAAAGAGGAAAGGGTTGTTGACAGAATTGAGGAAATGAAAAAATAAAGTTGATAGCATTGCAGCTTTTAAGGGTACTCATCCTGAGTTGAGTTAAGGAAGAAGGTGATATTATACACATTTGTAAAAGTCTCAATTTGCCAGCCTTTAATCCCAAATTACTATGTTTTAAGTTCTTCAGTCTTAGTCCACTTCACCTCTTTTGTCCCTGATCCCTTATCTAGTCTCCATTTTCATTTTGTTAATCCTAACTCTCCTTAAGCTTAGTAATGCTGTACACATGCGCTCTGGTAACACAAGTGTGATCTCTCAGTGGTGTACTTTTGCAGGAAGCCTCCTGCCATTTGGATCCTTTCCACATTTACAGAAAATATTCAGACTGAAGGATTAATATTAGTTGTTTTAGAGAAAGGAAATGCAACCAATTTATTGTCAAATCTCTTATCAGAGCTATACAATTTGAATTCTCTCCTCAATTTGTGAATGAATCCTATATCATATATATATATATATATATATATATATATATATATATCCTACATATAAAAGCCTAATATACTAAGTGCCTGATTGTATGAACATTCAACCAGTCACTGTGATGTGCACTGACCACCAGGGGGAAGACACGCTGATTAGTGGATTAGCTGGCTGCTGGTATCCAGCCCATTGGGACTAGGTCAAATGAGCCAGACACACCCTGGAGCCCTCCCCTGGTCCCTTCCAGGCCCTGATTGTGCATCAGCAGGGTCCCTCGGCCTGGCCTGTGCCCTCTTGCAATCTGGGACCCCTCAGGGATGTCAGAGAGCTGGTTTTGGCCTGATCCATGCATGCCAGGTTGAGGGACCCCACAGGTTCACGAATCTGAGCACTAGGAATATAATATAATAATATAATATAATATAATATAATATAATATAATATAATATAATTAATATAATATAATTAGTATAATATAATTAATATAATATAATATAGCAAATATAAATAACATGCTATATGTGAAGCATATGCATATGCCTATCTTATATATTTTTCAATGATAATGATGTATCATTATTTCAATTGCATATAGTCATGTATAGTTTAAAATTTATACAGTGTTGAATATGCTCACTAATTAGGATAGAATACTATTTTTGTGCTTCTGTGAAGAAGATAGAACTTCTCAGCTGATACATAACCCTAACACTGATAGATAAATTTATACCTGGTAGCAACCACAATTGCTGCACCAAAATTTTCTGGGCTTAGTTGCTAGGTTGACACCCTGGAAATCAATATTTAAGAAATCTTTGTAATTGTCCAGAGGGTCTGGAGTGTTATCAGATAGTATTTCCACTCTCCTGTACTTAGCCACTTCAGCCTCTTACATGGCATGGTTAATCTCCTAGAATAGTGCTTTTTAAGTTTTAATGTCTATTCAGTTATATTGTACTAGAGCCCAGTGCACAAAATTCTTGCACTGGAGGGGGGTAAGAAACATAGGGAGGGGAGCTCAGCCAAATATGCACCCCCTTACAGTCTGGGAGCCCTTGGGGGATGTCCAACTGATGGCTTAGACCAGGGGTGGGCAAACCTTTTGACTTGAGGACCATAATGGGTTCTTAAACTGGACCGGAGGGCCGGAACAAAAGCAACCTGATCATGCTGGCACTCTCATCTTGGGCTGCTGGTGGAGCGGAGGGAGAGCAAGAGAACCCTCCACTCTTTTGGCTCCGCAGGCCAGATAGAATAGCCGAATGGGCTGGATCCGGCCTGTGGGCCTTGGTTTGCCCACGGCTGGCTTAGACCTATTCCCGGTGGGAAGTGGGCCTAAGATGGCAGTCAGACACATTAGTACTGCCAAGGAGGTGAGAGAGAGGCTCTCACCATGAACCTGGCTTCAGGCTGAGCAGCATTACCCCTCTGGGAGCACACTGACCACTAGGGGGAAGCTCCTGCATTGATCATCTGCCCCCTGGTGGTCAGTGTATGTCATAGAGACCAGTCATTCTGACATTCTGTAGATTTGCATATTACCCTCTCATTGTATAGGATGACAGTAAAAGGTATTTAATCAATACTGTTGACTTAATACTATAACTTTTCCTAATCAATAGATCTCTATAGAAACATTTACAAATCACTGAGTAAAATAAAAAAATATTTTAAAATAGTCAAAATAAGAGCCATAAATATAAAAACCATTATTCATTGATAAATTGTATGATCTAATGCTCATATGTTTCTCTTCTAAACACCACAACAATCTTTGGTAAGAATTATTGACTCAATGAGTAAATGAGCTGCAGAAAACTTAACAAGCTCACTAATGGTGCTTGGTCCTGCCTTGATGGAATGGCAGGCAGCATTGCCCTCAAGGGGCTCTGCTCTATCATGTGGTCCTACAAGGAAGAGAGGATGCAGGAAGAGAGGATGCAAATGTAAAACATAATTGAAATTCATAAAAGTTTGAGCAATTGTTTTTCTTTGTTTTTAAGTGAAGGAAATACACCTGGCATGGCATTGAGAGTATGGGTGTATCTAGTCTTTGGCTTACAAGGTCAGACAGCTAACTTTATCTTCCTCATTATTCAAGGAAATGGCCCCTATATTCCAAAATTGCTTGATAAATAGATAGAATGATTTTGGTGATGGGCAATGAATTGTTCTTTGTTCAAATTTTAAAAATCAGATGTTCCTAAAGCCAATGAAAAATGCATCTCAAAAAAAGGCAAAAAATGACAATGTTGAAAAGGGCAAGTTTGATTTTCTATTTTTACTAGAGGCCCCGTGCACAAAATTTGTGTGCTTGGGGGGCAGGGATTCCTCAGCTCGGTCTGCACACTCTCAAGTCTGGGACCCTCTGGGATATCTGACTAATGTAGAGGTGGGAGAGGCTCCTGCCACCGAACTGTGCTCAACAGCCACGAGCTCAGCTTCTGGATCAGCGACACTTCCCCAGTGGAAGCACACTGACCAGCAGAAGGCAGTTTCTGCACTGAGCGTCTGCCCCCTGGTGGTCAGTGCACATCATAGCGATTGGTTGCTCCACCGTTCGGATGATTTGCATATTAGCCTTTTATTATATAAGATAGCAGTTCTCTTGCATAAAGTGATACATTTTGTGTGTGTTTTCTAAAATTCTAAAACAGGCCTCGGATTTTTTATTTTGAAAGTATTCAGAGGACACCAGTTCTTCAAGTGAAAATTGTCGCTTTGAGAACATGGATGATTTATCAGGTATGGGATTTTTTTGGATTTTTTTTGCAGAATGTCTGATGAGGTGAGATTCTTTCCTAACAGCATCATACAGATTAGTATCAAGAGCCTGAACAATACTATTGAAATCAAGGACATTCCTCAGAAAAGCAATCAATTGTTATGGAATAGATAATGTGTTTCTTGCAAAGCAAGAGAATAACTATCATGTGGATGTTATTAATCTTCCTTGAAATCATTTTAACATTCAATGTGCTGTGTTAAACTATTTTTTCCTTTTTAAGGGAACACAAAAAGTGTACTGATTTATTGTCAAATTACAGGCAGCTGTATGGCTCAATCAAGGGCATTAAATTAACTATTTTCCAATAAGTCAGGCTAATAGCTTGCACCGTGAAGTATAAATATGTCTTAAACTTCCCTTTTGTATTGTAAAAATAACTGATTCTATTTAGTAGCCAAAGTCAGAAATGCCTATAGATGTATATGTGTATGTATCATTTTTATAAATTAATTTATGCCTGGAACAGATATTTTTTAAAAGGAAAACATTTTAAATAGATTCATGCTAAGCAATGAAAACGTTTTTCTTCAATGCTGTTTCTGTCATTTCCTAGTGATAATTTTAATTTAGTGGCAGAAATTCTTGCGAGAATATTGTGAGTGTGCTATTACTGCTATAAATCACTTTGGTTGTAATAATCCTAGCTTTCATGGGCACTTTTAAATTATCTTTATTTAGGGATATCATCTGTAAATTGATCTAAAATAATATTTATTTTATCATAGGTACTTAATACAAGAGCTGTCATGTACTTTTTAACAAGTTAAAATCTTATCTTCTGAATTATATCTTCCCTCTGATTTCACTAAACTATATTTGTATTTAACAACTGCCAACAAATTGCCATGATTCACTCAACACTTGTTTTTTTTTTTTTAATATACTTAGTATGATCTTGCACAAAATTCACTTTGTTTTATTTGACAATCCTTTACATTTTGAGGGGCTTGATTTCATTTTGAATTATCAGCACATTAAGGATAGTGACTGATTATGCTGACTCTTTGATGAGGGATGGGAAAGTATGCCACTACAGTAACTAACCATTTATTTCAAACGTGGGTTTAGTTATTTCCTCAGCAAATATTTTTAAACATTGTGTTGAACTCTTGATATAAAAAGTGATGAAAACACATCTCCTGCCCTAAAGAGTTCATAGTCATGGGATAAACATCTCTCTGGAAATGTTAAATAAACATGGTAAGTATTACAGTAGAAGGGTGCTGTTGCAGAAAACTGGAAAAATCAAGCAATGCTTGGAGAGGTTGGAATAATGCCTTTTTGTTAATATTCACTGGTGGACTTAGAGAAAAAAGAATTCAAATTCTAAGCAGAGCTACAAGCAGAACTTCCCTTTTTATTAAAGAGCCAGCCCTATTTGTTCTTAGTGGCTATCTCACTGGTGACCTTGAAAACAACACAGTTTTATCTAATTAAAAAATACACCTGGCATGGCATTGAGAGTATGGGTGTATCTAGTCTTTGGCTTGCAAGGTCAGACAGCTAACTTTATCTTCCTCATTATTCAAGCAAGCTAGAAAGCAAAGTTATTTTTCCCCCCAGAAATAGGGGTTGTTTAAAAACAATAGAACTGACTTTATAGAATAAGGGACTATCTAAACAGTGGAGAATTTCAAGCAAAATAGGGGTTAGTCTTCTTAATACAAGGTTCCCAACTCTGTATGTAAAATGAGTTTCCCAGCTCTATCTGCAGTAGTCAATGAGCTAGTAGCATGCTGAAGTTTTGCTTGGATTATATCAGAATTATGCCACACAAGCCAGTGCGGGAAACCAGGGAAGGAACAACATACCCGGTGATGAGGAGGCTTATGAAGTATAAGATATAAAGCTGTGTAAATTCGTCATCAAGTGCACTGCCTAATAAGTAGTATTGATGACTATTGATTCAATGGTGAAGTGAAAGATTCAATGGAATTATAATGACTTAAACCTAAATAGTACATGGCTGACTAAAGAGTGCCAAGCAACAATCGGGTGTTTTGAGGAGTGTTTGTTTCAAGGACTATCTGACCCTAATGGAACTATATCACAGAGGTCAGTGGTCAGCAAACTGCGGTTCGCAAGCCACATGCAGCTCTTTGGCCTCTTGAGTGTGGCTCTTCCACAAAATACCATGACCTGGGCAAACCTATTTTGAAGAAGTGGCATTAGAAGAAGTTTGAGTTTAAAAATTTTGACTCCAAAAGAAATTTCAATCGTTTTACTGCTGATATTTGGCTCTGTTGACTAATGAGTGTGCCGACCACTGACATAGGTGACTCATCTACTACATTTCAGTGCTTAATTTATTTTATTTTATTTTTATTTCAGTCTGGGACATTAGTATGCTGAGACATCTCACAATGGATGCATTTCTCTTGAAATACTAATCAAACCAAACAACCAACCAATTAGGTAAGGGAAATTTTGTTATAACTCTTGAAAGATATTACTGTTTCACTTCAGTCTATTTCTATATTGTGTCAATTGTAACATCATAGTTAATCAATTTTAAGGATAGATCAGGGCTATGAGAGAGGTTGAGTTGCTCCAAGCTTTCTAAAAGAGTTAAGTCAGTGTACAAAAGTACTAGGGCTGATGGATCCCAATGCTTACAGGATGAAGTAACTGGTCCCAGGCCTCCTAGAGGGCTAAGAGGACCGATATCACCATGGCTGTTCTTTTATTCATCACTTCACAGTGCACTTGCAAAGCTCCACACACAGAGGCAAGACAGACTGCCATGGATTTTAGGTTTATATTGCAACCACACAATCCAAATATGCTGGATCTGCAAAAAATAAAGGGGGAGAGGGTAAGGGACAATCTTACAGCAGTTAAAATTTTTATCTTACACATGGGATACCAAATGCATATGTTCTTGTTTCTCAGTGCCATTCTTATTTGTTGCAGTCCATATTGTATTTAGATCGATAAAGAACCATTATTTGTTTCTTAAACTTTTATTGTTTTGAATTATATATATTTTATATATATATATATATATATATATATATATATATATATATCCTGTTTCCCCAAAAATAAGACAGTGTCATATTAATTTTTGCTCCCAAAGATGCGCTAGGTCTTATTTTCAGGGGATGTCTTATTTTTCCATGAAGAAGAATACAGTACACATTTATTGTTAAATGAAAATAAAGGAAATTTATTACCGTATATGGTACAATAGTATGGTAGTTGTCAACACAAGCCAGACAAACTGTGAATCCTACAGTATCAAGAATTTACTCACTTATTCAATGACAATTAGGTGATCATCTTCTGGAACATCATCATAACAATCCAATTCCTGAACTTCCTGGTGAATTTCTTGTGACTCCATTTCTTTCAGAATCAGTGGACCAAATCTCTCATGTTTAGCAATAGCACTGTCTTTAAATTAATACTTCTTGTCAAGGTAGCCTGCTCGCAGTGCATTTGCAATGCAACTGTCAGTGATTTTCTCCCATGAATTCTTCACCCAAGTCACAACTTCTTGCAGTTTAGGTTTCACAAAGTTTCCATGCTGATTTCTCTCCATTCACACAGCAGTGACGTCAGGATTCCGCGTAAAGTCACTGGTTGCTAGACACCATTTGGGGCGGCCCTAGTGACCAGTTTATGGTAAATTAATTTTCATTCTGAGACAGAGCCTGGGGGCCTTATTTTTGGGGGGATGCCTTATATTTCACTCAGAAGGAAACCTGTAAGTAGGTCTTATTTCCGGAGGATGTCTTATTTTCGGGGAAACACGGTATATATATTTCAGGTCTGGTGCATGAATCTGTGCATGGGTGGAGTCTGGCCAGCCTAATAAGGGGGAGGGGACATAGGAGGTTGGCAGGCCTGCCTGCTGGTCAAACTTCTGGTGGAGGGACAATTTGCATATTAGCCTTTTATTATATAGGATATATACTAAGTGGCCAGATTATTATGCATTCAGAGATCATAATAATCTGGCCACTCAATGTGTGTGGCCACTCAATATGATATAGTTCCATTTGTGTCAGGTAGTTCTTGAAACAAACACTCTTCAAAACACTATTTTCCTTAAGATGGATATATCACAATTTATTTGGTCATTTAACTTACTGAATAACATTTAGGCATTTCACATTTTTTCCTAATTAAAAGCATGTACTAGTTTAAGCCTATATATTTGCCTAATCATGCACTTTTGTTATGCCTCATAAACATTAATTTGAGGTATTTGTGTTTATTTTATTATATTAATAATAAATATAAAATATATAAATAATCTAAATAATTATGTATTTTTGGTTTTATTATTAGTCCAAATGTATTCTTTACTACTCTAATAATAGTTGAATATTTTTATTTTCCTAAATTATTGACTTCAGAAATAATGCTACAATAAATAACTGCTATAATTGTTATGAATTTGTTTCATGAGCATTTTTTCAACCAGATGCAGGATTTTGTCTTAGTGTGGATATATACTTTTAATGGCCTTCAAAACAGGTAAGGGATTGTGCTAATTAATATACCCACTAGAAATTATGCATATGTATTATATAGTATTTATGTATTATGTATACATGTGAGAGATACTGGCATTTGTTTAACAACCATCACTGGCTTACATAATAGATAAATGATAATCCAATTCTTTCACCCTGCCTCCTTCCCTAGCATCCTGGGAGAAGATTTTCCCTTATTTACTAATTGCTGACCTATCTTTAGGACCTCCATACATGATGTTTCTTCTACCTACAATGCACTCCCTTGTTTCTTATACCCCGGATCTTTCTTACTCTTTAGATCTCTGCTTAAATTAAATCTCAAAGAGCATGAACCTGATTTGTTAGTTGAATTAGTTCCACCTCCAGATCACTTTTCTTTCCCATGGTTTCTTTCTACTTTCATTCGTCACTGTGCATTCAAATTCTAGTACAGTATACGGAAGATAGGGCTAGGTGAATATCTGCTGAACTGATGGACAGATGAATAAATAAAGGAATAAATTACTGGTGGTAGGAAACTATTTCACTTATGGCTAAATAAATTTCTAAATACATATAACCAATAACAAACACATATAACCAATATTATAACACTTCAAAATGTAATATAGTTACAAGGTTTTACTTTATATTTTAGGTGAGTCAATAAATTAAATAATTAGGAAACCTCCAGATGAAACACAATTTAAACAAGTAATAACTAGCTCAATGATAGAGAACTCTTTCAATTCATCATGTCCTTGAGTATTCATTGACATTGAACCAGATAAAGAAATTGGGAGAATGATATTTTACTACTAGAAAATCTACCACACAATGAAAATGTTTAATCAATTAAATAAACATTTTTCAAACATAGTATAAGAAAAATGATTGTTTTCATAGCAACATTAGAATTTCTAAGCAATTGTAACTGCAATAAAAAATAGATCACTTAATAAATTCAGTTCTGAGATCTAAGTAATGTGCAATGTATATTTTACAAATATTTTTAGACAGAAGACTTTTTAATGTCAACAACTGACAACTCTATTCTGAAACAAATGCAATTTTAAATTATTTTAATTCACTTTCCTCCTGAAGATTTTTCTAAAGGTGTGGTGGGCCTTTACTATGAATATACAGTGCTATTAAAGGGTATGCTTCCACAGTTGCAACTTATTAAAAAGCAGCCAACTAGAGTAGTCTGAATGATTATTGTTCATTATAAACATAACTAATTTATCCATGCATGTCACCATAACAGCTATATCAGGAGCCTAAGGAATTTGGAAGTTATTTAGTTCATACTTCTCAGACATCACTCATTTTTCTCTCCTCTCCCTCTTTCTCTCCACTTCAGTTCTGCCTGTCATTTAAAAGAAACACAATTGTGGATTTGAACAGACTGGTGTTGCTACTCTTCCATAAATAATAGTTACCTTCAAGTGACCTTTAGGGGTTCTCTGTTTACTGCCCTTTTTGTGGGTGCTCCGATTTCAGCTCACTCTACAGGAAATACATGCTCACTTTTCACGACAAGGTCCAGGCTGTCTGACGAATGTCTCTCCCCTGGTTCTGATGGACACCAGCGGGCCGTGGAGGATGACAAACTGTCAGACAACAGATCAATCTGTTTTCTCCATTAAGTAATGAGGAATGAAAGGGCAGCGGCATGGGGCAGGGGTGCTTTCTGCACTGCCCTGAAGGCTTACTGAAGATGTTTGTAAATCAAGCATCTTAGTGGTCGGGGTAGGCTTATATATGCAGTGGTGTGTGTGTTTGAGTGATGAGAATCAATTATGCCACTGATACTTTCAACAATAAAACCACCAAAAAAAATATGATGAGAAGAAAGGTATTGAACAAGCTGGGAATGTAAAACATAGTATCCCCCGGGGATGGTAAGAATATGCTGAGGAGAGAGCTGGAAGGAATTAGTAAAACAGACTGAGATATACATGTTTGAAGATTAAGAAACTATATTCATTATTAATTGCTTTTTCTCAAGTCCTTTTTCTAATGACAATGAGGATTCATATGGAAAGACTGAATTACAAAATATTTGTCTTGGGGCACATTTCATGGAAGCTGTGCCTGGGATATTGTAGGAAATATGCATTTTATCTAACTTGTCAACTCAGAATTCCAAATAAAGGGGCAATTTATAGTTTTAAAGGAAATTATAGGTATTTTCCACTATTCTCCTAGACTCAGCAAACATAGGATTTATGTGCCACCTTTTGGTTACATGATGTGCTGGATATAAAACACTCAGAAGGAAAGCTCAAGATTTAGAATGAAAACATGCAAATGCCATGATTATTAGGTAACCTTTGAACCTGCCTTCCAAAACAAATATATATATATATATATATATATATCACTGTAGGAATGATTTTGTTTCAATGTGGACACCATGTAGGTAGTGACTGAGTTTAATTAAAAAGAGAAAATTTTATAAGGACAGAAGGATCATCTCAAAACATCTAAGGAACAGGATACAACTAAGTCATAGGGAAGGATTTTTCACCTGAGACCCAGGAAAATAAACCGGTCCCTGGAATGTTTTCCCTTCCCTTTCTCTCTCTCTCTCTCTCTCTCTCTCTCTCTCTCTCTCTCTCTCTCTCTCTCTCTCTTTTTACCCAGTATTTCATTATTTATTTTATACAACTTACTCTGTTTTCTTCATTCAGGCCATATACTGCTTTCTCTATAAGTACTCTCAGTATTTTACTTTTTAAATAAAAGATCTTCCCTCTCTGAATGTGCAGCCACATAGAAGGAATTATTGAGTCTTTTTTCCAAATCTCCAGACCAAACTTTGACTAATACAACTTATGTCAGATGACCAAACCTGAGCCAACCAGTTGTGAGCAAAACAAAAAAAGAAAGGAGAAAAGCCCAGTATTATGAGTGTGCCTATGACTATGTAGACAAAGAGAGAGGCTGTTTCCAGAAATTGTGAGGCAATTGCTCCCAAATGGGGCTGTATGACAGCTGAAACAATTAATTTCTAATATAAAGAGTGTTTCTGAAAAATTCCAGTGAAAGAATAATTATATATGGAAACTTATATTCCATAGACATTCATTGTAAGATTGTTGTGCCTCTGGAAAAAAATGATCTTCCCTAAAACAGATACAAACCTTTATTTCCATCAGATACTTATAACGGCATATTTTACTAATTGCAAATGAGTGAAACTCAGTCCATAAGGAACCCCTGTCTTAAAGATTTACAGACGCCTTTAAGACATTTGGGGATGAGTAAGTCAGTCTGCACTGATCACAACATGGTTAGAAAACACACAACAGAAGCAACCATTAGAAAGTTTGTCATAAGAGACAAGGTGTATGGAATTATTTGTTAAATTAAAAGGGTTTATAGAACATAGGTAATAAACTACCTGATGAAATAAATCTCTGGCCTCTAAATTATATATTATAATTTTAGTATGTTAAGTTCAAATGAAATAAACGAGGGCATCAACAAAAATTCAAAGTCAAATCTAATTGATAATTTAACCTTCAGTTTCCTGACTTTTTTAAAAATAAGCACCTTAAAATTAAATTCATATTAGAGGTCATTTAGTCCAATTTCTACACTTCTCAGGATTTTTTCCTGTTATCTTCCTCTCTATCCCTATGCTCAATTTTCTCCATGACTGCATCAAATACCAGGATTCCCAGATACTCTACTTTTTTATTTCACATCTGGACATCCCCCAAACTGAACCAACACGTATCTCATGTTCGAGAAAAATCAATAAACCCAGAGTATTGCAACATAGAAGTATGGGAAAACATAGCAGTGGAATCCAATTTGGATCTGGGGAGACAACAGATCCCAAATTAAATTTAATCTATATCTAGATAGAGATTTGAAGAACAAGTAGATATTAGCTTGATGGGCAAGCCAGGGAAGAATGTTTCAGGCAGAATAACTAATTTGGAAACAGAGAGAGCATGCTTAATACAAGGAATAAAGTATGGGAAGGAGTTACTAATATAGAAAATAGAGTTTTAGCTGGTTAGCCTCAGTGGATAGAGCATTGACCTTCAGACTGAAGTATGCTGGGTTTGATTCCTATCAAGAGTACATGCCAAGGTTGCCAGCTCAATCCCCATTAGGGGGCTTGCAAGAGGCAGCAGATCAATTATTCTCTCTCATCATTTAATGTTTCTATATCTCTCTCCTTCTACCTTCCTCTCAAAGATCAATAATATATATATATGCCTAAGTGACCCTAGCACAGGTTGACTAGTTGCTATGATGTAGACTAACCATCAAGGGGCAGATACTAAATGCAGGAGTTACCCCCATGGTGGTCAGTGTGATTCCACAGTTAACCTCCTGCAGCCAGCCAACCTCCCATGCCCCACCTCCCCTTCTTGCCAACCAGCCTGATCAGCCCCGATCAGTACTGGGTGAGATGGCCCCAACTGACCCTGATCATTGGCCAGGCCAAGGAAGCCCAACCATACACTAATTCACACACCGGGCCTCTAGTCTATAATAATAAAAGCATAGTATGCTAATTAGACTTCCCTGCTAGGGAAGCCGGGGTCCTGAGTGCCAGAGGGAAGCTGGTGCTGGAAGCAGGGGGAAGGAAGACCTACTCTTGCACAAATTTCATGCATTCGGCCTCTAATATTTATATGAAGAAAAATAGGAAGAAGTTTGGAATGACTCTGGAAAGAATTAAAAAAAAACAAACTGAAGAGATAAATAGTCCAGCTGATGAAAAGTCATATAAAAGGTGCTAGCCAAACATGATTTCATTTTAAGGCCAATCAGCAGTCATTGAAGGATATTCAATAGGAAATGTATTTGCATACGAACAAAGAATTAGTGGACATTTTTTGATACCAGCAGGGTGTTAAGGAGTTGTTTTAGATGGGCAAAGAGCTTGTGCCCATCCACAATAATTTAAACATACATATTGAAAACCTACTGACAGAAGTACAGATATTTTATTTAATAATATTTTGCCAGGATGCAATTTTACTTTTTTTTATCTTTATCTTTACTAGTAAGAACACTGAATTAGGGAGTGGCAAATGTGTTGTTCAGGATTACACAGTTCTGAAGTGGCTGGGCAGGAAATAAAACCAAAATCTTTAACTCCAAAATCTAGATCTTTCTCTTATCTACTGCCATGCTTCTAGCCGAATGTGAGGAGAAGCTGAATCATTTAACCCAAGGGTAATTGATTCAAATTTTAAATTCAAGGGAATGAATATCAGTTTTATTAAGGCAGGATGACTTGCTTTTAGCATCCAAAGATTTTTGCATTATGTTCAGTTTCATGGGCATGGATTTATAGCTACAGCCTGCTTTTTCTCTTCCGTTATAAAATTATTCCCATTTATCCTCCATAATGCCCATGCATTTTTATGGCTACAATCCACAAATTCTCCTTCTCTCTTTAATGATATACATTCTGGCAATCTTCGAGGCCTTTCTCACACATTCTAGTTCTGGGACCCACTGGTTTTATTGGATTGCTCCAACAGTGACATTATACTGTAGGCCCGTACATTAGGATGATGTATCAGAGTAATTCTGATAGAGTTATTCTAGTTTGATTTAGGTTGTAATCCTAAAACATTAGGTGTAACACTGAAGCAATCTCTGAGGACATTCTTGTTCATTGCCATGAGGGAAAGGAAAGTCCTATTTCATGCATTATTATTAAAGAGATAGCAGCCCTTTTAGTTTGGCAAAGCTCATGGTTTTAATTGGTAAAAGCGACAAATGGCCTAAAGCTTGCATTATCCAGAGAAGCAAAAAGAAAGAGAGCAAAGAATACAACCTTGCCCTAGAACTGAGCAGTGTCTTGATGAGAGTGGGGAAAATTCTAGCAATTGTTTAACGGAGCTACCAATTACTGTCCTGCTGCATAGAAGAGACCATACATTTGAAGGGATTTCGGCAGTTAAAGGATGTAAGCACAGGCACTTTTATAAAACACAGCTCAGAGAAAATAATGTCAGGCCCTCACAAGTGACTGAGCATGCTATTAAAGCAAATGAAAATCCTAGGGTAGCAGTACTTGCTTGTATTAAGATGGAAACACCTACAGTGCCCAGATTTGAGTACTTATACTTTTATCTTGGTGGCGTTTATTTGATCACTAGTAGCCCTGTGCAGGAATCTCTGCACCAGTAGGTCGCTGACACCCTCCTCTAGCTCTCTGCCCACTACCCTGCCCTTCTGTAGCTCCCCTCATCTTCTACCCCCCCCATATCTTGCTGCCCTGCCCCCTCCTGTAGCTCTCTGCTGCCCACTTTGTAGTTTGCTGCTCCTCCCTCCTGCAGATCCATGATCCGGTTGTTATGCCTCAGGTCATAATGGATAATTAGTATATTCCTTTCTTATTATATAGGATAATTCAATCAGAGATTAGTAAAATACAAGGCAGAGAGCAGCTTTTGTTCCATATTCTAATGCTTCTGAGATGATCCCAGCAATCAGGTGGTTGTTTTCCTTTATTATTGCAGCCCAGGTCTGGGCTGAAGACCTGTCTGCAGAGCCATGGTGCCCACAGTCAAGGTCTGAGACCTCCCAGGCACATAGAGAACCTACAGAGCAGTTTTTCATATGTTTTTATTATGACAGTTTTCAAATACTAAGAAGAGTTTAAAGAATAGTAGTGTAGATATTCCTTTATACCCCCAATAGATTTAACATCAGAATTTGTATGTTTGCTTTGCCTCTATGTGTGTACACATACACAAAACTCTAATTATTCTTGTGGCTGAACTATTTGTAAAGAATTTGCTGATATAACTACATTATGTCTCCAGATTTATCAGCATGCATGTGCTAAGTAAAAGGACTTTCTTCCATATAATGTTATGTAGGATATATAATTACCACTAAGAAAATTAACAATAGCTACATACTATAAGCCAATACGTACACAATTTTCAAAATTTCTCAATTGACTTTATTTTACAAACCAGAATTCAAGCAAGACATACATTTTTTCATTAATAATTTTTATTTTTAAAACAGTGTTAGGTTCACAGCAAAATTAAACAGAAAGTAGAATCTCCAACATATTATGTATTTTAAAATGTTTTCTCTTAATCTCTTTTAATGTAAAAAATAACCTTTCCCCCCTAATGACATGGCCTTTTGAAGAAACCAAGGTGTCACAGAATGTACCACATATACAGAATTCTATTCATCTTATTTTCTGTAAATAGAGAAATAGCTTTAAAGCCTTGATTACATTCAAGTTATACTGTTTGTTTTTTTTTTTAATAACAGCACTTTTTTAATGGAAACACTCCATATTAACATCACTTCAGAGTCCCACATGTCAGCTTGTCAAGATATTAGAGATGTTAAGTTGGATCACTTTTTTAAAGTATAACTGTAGGTTTTCTCATTTTATACATCTGACTTTTTTTTCTGTGTGGTTTCTGGGGTGATACTGTGACGCTGTGGGAATATCTTTTCCCCCAAGAATTTTTTAATCTAATGGTTTTCAATGCATTACTGAATCATGCCTGAAACAATGGTGGGGATTGAAAGTTATTTATTTATAATTCTATAGTTCTTTTAAAACTTATTAGTTGACATTGCTTTTTCCTAATACTGTGTCATATTTAAATCCAAACCATTCAATTGTTCCTTTGAAAAGGATATTGAAGGATTTGTTACCACGTTAGGGTGAGATGAGCACTTATTTATTTGTTTACAATACTAATTTTGGGGAGGTTATTTACTTTTTTATAAAATTTAGTTTGGTTTTATAATAAATTGAGCACACAAAAATATTGTAATTAAAAATGAAGGGATATTGAAAATTAATTATTTCCTGCAATTTGAAGTATTATTTAATTACTTAGTTTGAGAATAAAACATCTATATTTTTAGCACTTAATGATAATGGGTAATTTGTAAATTCACAGCTATCATTGCAAGTAGAAATCACCATTTTGCAGAAGAGAAACCATAGAAGAAAAATATATGGTTAAACATATTGCCATGATTTATTTTTAGTTACCAAATACATTTCAGAGCCAAGATTAGAACCTAAATATTTCTCCCTTCAAGAAAATTTTGCTTTCTGTAGTGTTAGTAGCTCTTTTGTACAGAACCATAAGCTTTATACACTATTGTACGTCAATCTTTCCAATGTACAAAACTAAGGTGGACTTGCAACCTATGGAAAAAAAGTGTATTTGATTAGGGTTTTAAATAAATCCAAGATTTTGTTTTCACTCAGGTATGGTGAGGTCAAGAGATTAGGGCACTATTGTCATTGAAAAAGCTTTAATTACTCACAGATCCTAAAAGGAAAGGGCATGCCACAGCACTCAGGGCTCATGGGGAGGCACACAAAGGGGTCCCTCTTCAGAAGAAGATAGGAGAAAGCATGAACGAGAGGCTTTTTGATTGTGGTCTTCACAGAAAGAAGGGGGCAAATCTGGGTAAGTAAACTGAGCTGGTTTAGGGTTGGATAGTTTGAATAATCCCAGTGGGCTCTGGACTATATGAGTACCTAGCTCTGGGTTGTTTGAAGGTAGAAGGATAGTGTACTAGAACTTCAGGAACCTGATAAAAGGAGGCAGAGATAGGGAGTGAGGTATGTATTTAGGATTGGTTGGTTTACATTTAAAAGGCTGGTATGCATGTATATAAGTACTACCAATGGACACAAAACTCTGGGGAGGGAGAGCATGTATGGGGGGTGGGGGGGCAATGGTAAGCTATGTACACATATAATACCTTAATTAAAAACAAAAATAAACATAAATAAAAGGCATGCTTACTGGCAAGTTGTTTGCATTGTCCAGGAGTTAGCTATCCCTGAGTCTGCAAAGCCCCAAGACCACAAGATATCATAAAACACAACAAACTAAAAACAATTCATAGTGAACATTGTTGAAAAGTTAAGAAACTATATATGAATGGGTTATATTTCCCTATAACACTCTTTAATAGTGTGAGATTGTACACTATGCTAACACTTCACCTTAGCTGATACAAATTTATACATCACATATCATCTAGAAATATTAAACCCCATTTTATAGCAGGTGATTTGTCTATATCAGGAACTGCATTTTGTTTTTGATTAAGACAGAAGTATAAAATACATCAACACAAAAGTATGTTAGAAAAATCTTGCCAATAATACATCCATAATTTTATTTTTAGAGAAACCTAAATATTAGCTACATGAAACCATCAGCAATTTTACTATAGTTCATTGGGCTGTATATTAGCATATGGGTTCTCAATGTTTCAGTACTTTCATTGGAAAAGATTAATGTTTGTGTATCTACTCAGTGCATACTTTGTGTGTCCTATAAACATCTACAATAATAAAAATGCAATATGCTAATTAGATCAGACAACCTTGCATACAAAGCCTAGGCTGTGAGGGAAGCCCAGGTCCAGGATGCCAGAGGGAAGCTGGTGCCAGAAGCCAGGGGAAGGAAGGCTTACTCTTTCACAAATTTTGTGCTTTGGGCCTCTAGTTTAATAGTTTATAATATTGTTATGATAAAAGAGATAATATTTGCTCCAAAAAAGGTAAAAAATACTTATTAAATTTTCACTACCAATGTGTTTATTAATTTTAATAGCAATTCCATTATTGGCAGAGAATGACTGCTCTACATTTATCAGATGTCAATGGCAATGATGTAAGATTCACAGGATGGTAGGTAACTTTCATCTGGGCAGCACTAGAACAGCTGCCAATGCGTGTGATCCAGCAGAAGACACAGGCAGCAGATCTGAAAAGCAGCAGACTGCCTCTCATCTTGTTGGCAAACAGAATATTTTTGGCTCCACCAACAAGTCAATTGAACTAAAATAAATCTATGGAAATTAAACTAGTTTCTATAAATGCTTACAACTTTATTTTTAACACATAGGATATTCCTATGGGAATGATAAAAAAAATCACTTTTCTGATATGTACGTGACTGCTTACTGGATCTGTGATAAGGTTCAGAATACTTTCTGCTCTGAACAACCATTTCTCTAGAAAACAGACTAGCTCATGGCTACTGGGGTCAGGTTTTCCCATAGAGTACCCTATATGCCAGGTACTCAGTTAGGTTTGTTCCGTTTCTTCCATTTAATATTTAATGAGATATGCCTTGCATGCTTTGGCTTCCAAAAACAGGACTAAAAAAAACTATAGATAAATCAATAGAAATTCAATTTTTTTGTTGTTTATTGGGTTTCTTTTGCTCTTTAGTGAGACCTAACCTCACTCAAAAACAACAACTATGCTTGCTTTCTGAGATGCATACCTATAAAATCATAAAACTATAGAGAAATAAGACAATTTAAATAATTGTTGTAAAAATAGGAAAACAAATTTAAGCTAATGGCAAGATTGGTATGTAGTAATTTCAATTTTAGGCAGCATTCAACCACCAACTGGGATGGAGTATTTTTACAACCAAAGCTAGAAGACAACTAGCTTAGTTAAGTGAGGCATAGAACCCTAACTCATAAATGACAGATAATCCCAAATAAAACTATGGTGTCTTTCAATGCTAAGATGACAATCAACATTAATAAAAGCGAAACAATGCTAATTGACTGTACCTTTGCAACACTAACCAGCAAATCAGGAGTGAGTATGCAAATTAATCCAACAATATGGAGGGTTTATTTGCATACATAGTCATGGGGAGCTGCTGGGCAGGGCAGGACACCTGCTCTGAGGGGGAGGACGGGAGATGGAGGGAGCTACAGGAACAGTGCTCTGCATGGGAGCAAGGACTTGCAGGCTCCCAGGCAGCCGGGAGCAAAGCCAGGGGAAGAAAAGCCTCTTCTTGCGTGAATCTTCATGCAACAGGCCTCTAGTTTTTAATAAGATAAAGAATAGAAAACTTGGTTTTTAGAGGCACTATAACCACCATTATTTATTTGATCATTTGTAATTAATAGTAAATATATTGTTAAAAATTTTAGAAAATGCATTTTAGCCCTAACTGGTTTGGCTCAGTGGATAAAGCGTCAGCCTGTGGACTAAAAGGTCCCGGGTTCTATTCCAGTCAAGGGCATGTACCTTGGTTGCAGGCACATGCCTAGTGGGAGGTGTGCAGGAGGCAGCTGATCAATGTTTCTCTCCCATTGATGTTTCTAACTCTCTATTCCTCTCCCTTTCTCTCTGTAAAAAATCAATAAAATATTTTTTAAAAGAAAGAAAATGCATTTTAAAAATTAATTATTGACCAACAGTAAAAGTAAGTAGAAATGGCACCAAAAAAACATTTTTTTTAAAATAGTAGGTAATTAATAAATGATGAGGCCCTTGGAACTATATTTTCCTGTGGATCTTGTTTGTTCAAGGAACATGTTCCATTAAAAATGGCATAATTAAGTTTAACTATAACCAAAACATATAAATGATCTACAAACATAATAGCCCCCCCCCCCCCATCTCTCTACTCATCATGGCCTTGCAGCATCTCAAGAAAAAAAAATGAGATAAGTTGAGTTAGGGCATAGTGGATTTGGATCTCATCCCTCATGTGATATTAGTCTTACATTTTAGGCTAATTCTTTTTTTTTCTTATGCAAGGCTTCAGAAACTCTTTCTTGCACATGAATTTTCTATCTTATCATGGACAAAATTTGGGAAGCATTATAGGGCAAGCTAATGCATGAGATTATAGGTAGCTAACCCTGCTCTTCCAGGACTCCACTTTATAATTACGTGGACTTAGGCAAACTATTGAAACTCTCTGAGCTTCCATTTCCTACCCTAGAAATGGAGATAACAATTCCTATCTTTAAGATTGTACACAGTATTAAACATGTTTAAAATGCCTGGCATCCAGCAAAGACTTGTTGAATGGCAATAGATTGTGCTGAAACTATATCTGTCATCATTAATATTATTAGAGGCCTGGTGCATGAAATTTGTGCACTATATTGGGAGGTCCCTCAGCCCAGCCTTCACCCTCTTGCAGTCTGGGACCCCTCGGGGAATATTCACCTGCTGGGGAGCGGGCCTAAGCTGGCAGGCGGGTATCCCACTTGCAATCCGGGACTCCTTACTGCCCTCCTGCTAGCTGCTCCTTACTCCTTGTCTTGCTGCTCCTTAGTGTTGCCGGCTTCTGGCTGAACAGAGCTCCCCCTGTGGGAAAGCACTGACCATCTGCATTGAGTGTCTGCCTCTTGGTGGTCAGTGTGCATCATAGTAACTGGTCATTTTGCTATTCGGTCGATTTGCATATTAGGGCTTTATTATATAAGATTACCATTATATTTGTATCCTATGTATTACTTACATTTTTTCCTAACCTTAGATACATGAAATATTTCACAGAACCTTGGAGATTATATAGTTATTGGTAACACTTTATGGAACAGAATTTACAATATATAAAAGAAACATCAGAGTCATCCTTTGATTGAGGCAGACAGAGGGCCAGGATCTCCATCTGGCTAGCTTTCTCCTCATTATGTACACTGAGAGCCTTGAAGCCATTAAGTAGAATCCAAGATATCTGAGTAATGTATTTCAGAAAACCCTAGTCTAAAAGGTTTATGTTTCAGATCTGAAAATTGAGTCAGAAATGGAATATGATTAATCCTAAATCCTAAAATTTATTAAATATTAAAAATAGTATTATTTACCAATATTGATAGCTTTCAGTCCAGGACACTTTCCTCAAAGTGTCTCTCTACCATGGATTTGTATTCATATCTATCGGCAATATTTCATATACTACTCTTTATGCTAAATCAAATATGAATGTAAACTGGACCTTATTATTTCTTTTCATAAAAGAAATAGTTTAAGTACAGAGAAGTCAAGGTTTCGAACAAGAGATATAGCATACAACTCTTCTATCGAGAAAGGCTTCATTTAAATAATGTAACATCAGTTGATGAAACCATATTGTTTTAATATAGGGACATGTGAACTAAAAGGTATATGTCAGGTGTACATCTCCCACTTTATTGATAGGAAATATATACAGGAGTCATGAAACTAGAATAATTTCCCATAACATAAACTAATTTACCTCAATATTATATTACAAACCATATTCAAGGTCATAGAAAGACATACATGGAAGGCCAAGAAAGTAAAACCTTTGAAGTCATTTAGACATGTTCTTAAATCAGATTTTTTTTTTTTTTTTGCTTTTGGGGGGTATGATATGGTCCAGTTACTTAACTATTTTTAAATATATTTTATTTGGTTCATAGAGGAAGGGAGGAGAGAGAGAAGCATCAATGATGAAAATAATTGACCAGGTAGGTGTCTCCTGCATGTGCCACACTGGGGATTGAGCCTGCAACCCAGGCATATGGGTTGTTTATTTTTAGCTTTAGACTCTACTTCTGTAAAGTAGAGCCAGAATTACCTACCTATCAGCTGTAATGTAAGAATTAATTGAGCTGAAACAGGTTTGGCTCAGTGGATAGATCCTCGGCCTGTGGACTGAAAGGTCCCAGGTTCAATTCTGGTCAAGGGCATGTACCTTGGTTGTGGGCACATCCCCAGTAGGGGGTGTGCAAGAGGCAGCTGATTGATGACTCTCTCTCATTGATGTTTCTAACTCTCTATCCTCTCTCTTCGTCTCTGTAAAAAATCAATAAAATATGTGTTTTTTTTAAAAAAAGAATTAATTGAGATTTTTCCAACCTTCTTAAATAGAATATGCACTAAATCATTAGTTTCATTCATTGGCCACTGAAAAGGACTACATATTGGAAAATCTTGAAAGGAAGATATATGATAAAGCTTACATGGCACTGGCCAATTCACATAAATAAAATTCACTGGTATTTATTTTACTTTATGTAAATGAAAGCATATGTATATTCATATTTCTTTTAATGTTTTTTTTTTCTTTTACTATTGAGTTTTACTGAAGTTAGGCTATTACTTATTCTCTTAAATATTTTTGCTGGCCTCTTTTTCATATCTTATAATAAATTAACTTTATGATGATATAAAAGTTAGAAAACATGCTTAAGGCTTTATCTTTATATACTTATTTTCATTTTATTATGAAGCTTTAAGATATACAAAAGAGTAGAGAGACAATGAATAATCATAGGACTTATAAATCAGATTTAAAAATTACCAAGATTTTGCCACATTAATTAGATGTTTTACCTATTTATTAATTTTTCTTTGATGGAATGTAAAAAGCAAATCCTCTATTCCATGCTCAAAACTACTTAAGTTTTTATCTTTAATAATATGGGTATTTTCTACATAGTCATAAAGAAAATATCACACCTAACAATATTAATAATTAATTCTTGTTTTCTGCTAGTTTTAAGTGAATAGAAAAAAATAAACATTAGTTTATAGAACACAAGATTTATTGTTAGCAGTCACCTTTTAAAATTATGTTTATGGAATTTAGCATGTCATAAAAATATTAGACTGCATTACCATTTTTAGTGATAATAAGGATATGAATAATTTGATTCATATATAAAGATTTAAGTCATGCTAATGCTCACATTATTTTATATTAATATCATATAGATATGATTAGTGAAAAAAAATCAATCAAGACAATGTCTACTTAACAGTCCTAGAGGGACCCCTGACTTTAAAATGCGTTGTTTTGGCCACATAATAGGTTTTATTTTCACTATTTATAGTTTTAATTGTATGAGTTCCCTTCCTAAAATGTGTAAAACCATTACAAGCGCACACAGGTAAATCCTGCAGAAGGTTATCATTTCTAATGATGTTGTCTGTGGCAGGCCAGTTAGGTCAGGATACCAGCTATTCTATGTGTTACATTAATACAGGATTTAGCACAGGAAATTAAAGAGCTACATCACTATTAACAGATCTAGCAGAGAGGGCAGGGAAGCATGTGCCAAGGACTTCAGTGTCCAGAATCAGTGCGCAGCAGATAAGAATGTGCCTCTCAGAACCTGGAAACATCAGAACATCATAGGGAATCTTTCAAGCAACTCACAGGAAGCTACTTTGAACACTATAAACCACCACAAAGCATGCGATGCCCCCAGAGCCATTGCCTCAGCAGTCAACCTGAGTGATTGATGGTGACCTTCCAGGAAGCCACAGGGAACTTAAAGTCAGCCAGATGCCATGCCTCTGCCTTCCTGCCTCCGGGGAATAACTCCCTCGTCTTCATTTTAGCCTTTCAGTCTCACATGAGGCCATCTCATTGTCATAGTCCAACCTGGAACCATAGAGGAAGGACATTCTGGAAATACAATTCTTCCTTTTTCTAGGAAGAGCTCTATTCTACAATTATAATGCCATAGGGTCAAATGATTACTTTATACTCATCTAAGTGAAAATATTTTTGTGGCTCTGAAGTATATAAACTATTCAGAATAGAAACAAATATTAGTTTATGAAACACATGCTTTAGTAAGTCAAGAGCCACCTTTGAAAAGTGTGTTGATAGAATCTAACATGCCATAGAAATATTAGAATGCACAAATACTTTTACTGATAATTAAGGGTATGATATTGAGTTAACAACACACACTTATAGGCCTTTGGTAGATTTATCCCTCCCCTCCCCCCAATTTGGTTTATCTTATTGAATATGTATTCCTTCTGACAACTTCTTGGATGAATATATGGTAGAAAATAAACCAGATTTTGGGATTATATATTAACTCAAATTTTTAAAAAATAGGTGACACAAGATCATGAAAACAGCATTGAAGTTATGAGACAATGCTTTGTCATTTAAGGGTCATCCAGATGACCTTAAGTTAGTCACTTAATCTCTCTAAGCTTTGATATGTTCATCTGTTAATTAAGGAGAATTCCAGATCTGCTTGCTATCAATTGTTAAAAAAGGGTCGCTTTAGGAATAATATAAGCCAAATGTGTTTATACTGTGTCACACAGGTGTCAGAGAAATAAATGATTCCCTTCCCAGCATTGCAAGGTACCACAATGCATACATTTAAAAATGTCTCTGGCAATCAGTAATCAATCACATTGTCCAAAAACAGTTTCCAACATTCAAAAGGTTCCTATCTCCATCTTCTGAAATACTAGCTTCTGATTATCTTTATAACAACTTATTCATGTCAGGAATGTAAAAGGAGCAAGGCTATCAGAATAGCATCTTTATTCTTTCTTCACCGATGGCTTATCCTAAACAATATTGAAGGAAACACCTGCTTGGTCTCAGGCTAGGCATGAACAGTCACTTACTCTTAATTTTAACATTCACTGAACAAATATATACTGAGTAATGAGTCTTACTAAGTGAGAAACAGACTGAGGAGGTTGTCAACATACAAAAACATATAAACAGCAAACATACAATGCAGAGGAATACTCAGAAAAATCTAAGCCAGCATGTAAGAATGACTTCTAATTCTTTCTACTGACGTCATCTGTGATGTGATGGGCAACATCTTCTGCCTGGGGTCTGCCTTTCGTGGATGCAGCCACACTGCCATACCTCATGATGGGACTCTATATCTTCTTCCCGAGGCACCTTTCCCAGCTTCCTGGGGGAACTGCTGGGGAAGCACATGGGCTCTAGTCTCTCTCACTTCCTAGTCTCAGAGAAATTTCTTCCTAACATTCCTGTTACCCATAAAAGTATTTCTAAAGAATAATTTCAATAATTGTAAGCTTTTATTTTTTTAAAAAAAAACCACAGTTTTTAACAATTTCTTCATTTTCCCTTAAAATTAACTGAATTAATCAAATAAACACCTAAGAGTTAAAAAAAGTAGAAAAATACTTAGCTACCCTCTTTGAATGGGGAATAGGATGAGAGGAGGAAAATCACAGAGAATATAACATCTTGGTAAATTTTTCTAGTATGTCTACTGGAATAGAAATTATGAAAGTGGGAGTTTCTATTGAAGAATAGTATAGATGATAAAAATAAAGGGGAAAGATATAATTAATACTTTTTAATGGAATCATCAACACATATAGATGAATGAAAAAGAAGGGAGGCAGAGAAGAAGAAGGCATCAGTATGAGAATATGATGTTTTCTTTTGGATGTGCTGAGTTTGGTTGTCCTTCTCTTGGAAAAGCCTAGAAAATATACATATCTCCATGAACATTTCTTTGAGTAAATAAATGCACAACCACTATTTGAGCCATGGCTTCTTATCTGTACTGTAATCATTTACCTAATGAGAAAGCTACAACCCATTATGTAGAATATATACAACATTCTACAGCCCCCAGTGGTCTTAGGAGGTGTCAGAAATATTTTTGAGTGCTCATTCCCAGGGCACAAAGTCTGGTTGCCTTTCACACTGTCACCAAATTCCCGTCATGGGAGCTGGTGATTCTCAAATCTCTGATCTTGTTTCAGCTTTCAAGGACTCAGAGACAAGGCACTTCTTAAATAATGCAGCTAGTGCAATCTCCTAGACAAATGGCAAATTAATCAGTCTCTAAATCCTTGTTTTTTGAAGACTTGTGCATTTTTTAAAGAAGACGGAGTAATTGTTTAGTGACTTGGTGCGATTGATTTTCATTATGGATGGTGTTGACTGGGTCTGTGTCAGGTCATCAGAGCGAGATAGCCTTTGCATAGCTAAATAAAATGGAAAAGCAAGTACTTCCTGTTTCATATTCAGGAGAAGAAACTTTAATGCTTGAAGTTCGGTATGACCTTCCTTTAAGAACAACTTTTGCCCTTTGCATGATTTTCAGGAAATGAGAAAAATTGGCACAGATATCAACAAGATATATTGCTTTTAGTGGTGTAAAATAATTCCTTGCTCAGAACACATTTTAAAAAAGATGAGTTTAAAACAATATGAACAAGATGATTTAAAATATTCTATTGAAATCCAAAGTGAATTTCACTATGGTGAACATGTTTAGAATAGAACAATGAAATCAAATGAACACTACTTGTTTCAGTTAACAGAAGAAATGTTCTTGTTTTCACAAGTCCCATTTAAGTTAGGGTTCTCCTATTTTAAGAAGATTTAACCAAAAAAAAATCATCTACTGGCCCTGAATTGTTTACAGTTAAAATGCCTCTTGTCAGTACCAAGACAGCAATATTTTTCTATATTTTCTAGATGGGACTCTTACACATTGTCTAGGATATGAATTTGTTTTAAATTTATATTCAAAGTTCTCTCATCCTTCTCTATTTTGCTGAGAGGTTGTTTAAACTGTGTTCACTGTGATTCAGGTTTTTCTTTAAACATAACCAATCTTATTTATTTGTTCCCCAATTCCTAATTTATTTAGCTTGTGTAGACTTTAGCACTGAAGTTTCTGTAAATGAAGTGTTTTCAGAGGTTTCAATCTTTTTGAAATAAAATCTATAATTTTTGTGCTTTACAATGGCTGCTCCTTTCTTTACAAGAAATCACACAGTTGTCATATTGTGACAACTCATTGAATTACTCCAGAGAAAAGTGTGACTCTAAAAGGATTTTGCCTTGATTTCTTTTTAGATATATGCCACAGCAGTTCCTTCTTTTAATAATAACTAAATGATTTGAGTCAGTGAGCTGTTACACAGCTCAGTAGCAAGAGAGGAGCTGTGCCTTGCTGGAATGAGGCGTTTGTGAGATTTGGCCCTCCTAATCTATGTGATAATTCCCTTCTAAATATAGTCATCAATAGCTATTAAATAAGTATAGCAGTTAAAGACATTAAAAGACTCTAGCTAATGGGCAAGCAAATCTTATTAGGTGGGATGTTACAATATTGCAGAAAAGTTGACAGGTAATTTAAGAGCCTGCAAAGGTTTTGATTCATTGACCAAAGATGCCTTATATAGAGTTTAATCTAGACCTGTTTAGAAGATAGTTAACCATGCTTAATGTTATTTGTATTGTCCCTATCATAATAAAACAATAGTCCCAAGGTATCAAATAATGGTTGTCATTTTCATCAGGCATGTGAAGATGGGAGTTGATAGTATCCATTTGAATGTTGTTCTTCACAGAGGAAAACAAGCTTTGGGATTTCTACCTGACATGCCTACCCTCCAGCATATTCTAAGCAGTGCTAAATTTTCATGACAGGAAACCACTTTTATATTTTAATTGATCAATTTCAGGGAACCATTTCAGGGGACCTCTCAACTATGAGACTTCAGCAGACATTTCCAGAGATGGGGAAAGGTAGATTCTAATTTCATTTGCTTTTAAGTTATTTTGTGTATTTATATTTTACCTTATATTTAACATTATAACTCCTTTTGTCATCCTAGTTGTAAATTTTTGTCTGGCATAGTATGGAAAAAAATAATTCATTAGGAGTACTCCCAGAAGTCCACATAATAGTTATAATATAAAACACTTTGTAACACAATCCCTATCTTCTTTATTCTTGACAACAAACTGCAAATCTGTATTATCTGAGAGAGAGAGAGAGAGAGAGAGAGAGAGAGAGAGATGGGGAAGGAAGGGGAAAAGAAAGAAAAATGGGAAAAATAATAGAACAAGTAAAATTTGGGAGATCCACTTTGCATATCTTCTGCTTAGCAATATGCAAACATAATAATTGGATGATTAATGAATATATTAAGAATGGATTGACAACCTTAAAACCACATTGATAATTATGCAGTATATTGTCAAGTGGATTACTATCTCCAAGATTTACTTGACTTTGCAATTTGTTAATATACCTGTCCCTTAAACAACTAACAAACAAGATGAAGAGAGGGCGCTCTCTTTATTTATTGATTAATACATACTATTTTGTCAGGGATACATTAAAAGGAATATATAATGAAAATATTAACATCACCTATCACTTCACTTATACAATGAATGTTGGTAATTAATGATATGAATTATTTATTAGTCATTTATTGGTGTATAATTTAGAATATATATTTCTATATATATTCTCTCTCTATAATATACATTATATGCATAACATGATATATAAATATATATATATATATATTTCTCTCTATATATAATATTTATATATAAAGGTCTTTCTTGGTTATATGGAGAAAATGGTATTGGGTAGGGTATTCCAGAGACTTTTTAATGAAGCAGAAACCAAAAGTATGTGTGCTTGAATCTTTCTGTATATGACAGAAAACTTATTTAGCTATTTCAACAATCAAGGGCATACTGAGGTCTAGATATCAGGAGTGAGGACCAGGGAATAGGCATATTTAAGGGATAAAAGAAGGTATCAAACTAGTAGAGAAACCCTGAAGCTGAAGTATGCAAGAGGAGTTCAAGAGCTCAAAATATAAGAGTAATTGCCTGATTAAAATGTGGATGCTAACAGTTTTTATAAGTTTCCAGGACTTCAGGGCAGACCAATTGTAGAGATAGGAACTGGAGAACAAGTAGAGATGGATAGAGTCAGATATTCTGAGATCATGTAAAAAGCTTTAAAGGCACAATGAATAGTATATATATTCACTAGAGAAAATATTACCAATTGAGTAGTGTCAACCTCTTTTTGTATTCAGGTCAGCCTGCTCTTGCTATATAGGGATGTGAAAATTGGACAGTGAAATGGTAGGGGGGAAAATGATTCTTTTGAAATATGGTGTTGAGAGAGAGCTCTGTGGCTATCTTGGATTGCCAGAAATACAAACAAGTGCGTTCTAGAGCAAATTATGTCTGAAATATAACTAGAGACAAAAATGACAAAACTTAAGCTGCCCTACTTTGGACACATCATGAGAAGTGAGGGTTCTTTGGAAAAAACAATAATGCTGGGGAAAATAGAAGGTAGCAGGTAATTAAGGAAGATAAAATGTGAGCTGAATTGACTCCATATAAGAAGCTATAGGCATCCTATCTAATAAAAGAGTAATATGCAAATTGACTATCACTCCAACACAGAAGATGGCTCCACCCATGTGGTCAAAGACAGCTGCCCCCTTGTGGACACAAGATGGCTGGTAAGGGAGGGCATTTAGGGGCAATCAATCAGGCTGGCAGGGGAGCAGTTAGGCGTTGATCAGGAAAGTGGTTAGGGGGTGATTATGCTGGCAGGCAGGCGAGCAGTTGGGAGATACCAGTGTCAGATTGAAGAGGGTATAGGCTGGGCTGAGAGACACCCCCCCTCTCCTCTCACACACAAATTTCATGCACTGAGTAAGGCTGTTGAAGACAGGATATGTGGACTCATGCATAGGGTGTCTAGGAGTTGGAGCCAACTCAAGGGCACATAACACTCTTATTATATTTCAGTTATGTGCTACTCTCTATTTTTACACTATATGCTTTTTGAGAATAATGCTCATTAATTATATAATTTACATTTTCATTTACTAGTGTGTTATCATGGGTTATTAGCATGACTAAAAATGTTTGAGTTAGAAAAATATTGGTTTCACATTCTCAAAAAGCCATTTATTAGTCGTGTGAGTGTAAACAAGTTAGTTGATCTCTCTGAACACTATATTCTTCAGTTTACCTTGTAGAATGGCTGAAAGTGTTAGAGTGAATGTAAATAAAATGACCTGCATTGTGTTGAGTTCATAATAAGTGATTAATACTCTATCTGGTGAATGAAGTGGACATCAACAGTGGCTGGCCCCTAGTAGGCATTATATTTCTCCTTCTCTACACACATTTATTGATTAGCTTAATGTCTTAGTTTGGGTTTCCATAATAGTAGAGACAGAGGCAAGGAAATAGTTGTACCTATTCCCTTGTGTCCTCCTGGGATTTAACTCCCATGAATTTCTGGAACAGGGAGATTCCAGTGCATTTGAAGACAGTTGTAGGGCAGAAATTGAGCAGACTCAGGAAAAGCCTATCAATACATATGTGAAACTTTCCACTGCTACTATACTGGAATCACAAGTGGGCTTAGTGGATTTGGGATATAGCACAGAAAAGGTCTGTACAACAAAGAAATTTGACATTTGTGCTTAGCAAAAATATTTGGAGGGGGTGGCATTTTTATGTTTTAATTTGTATTCGGCATGCATAGCAGAGTTCCTATTACATATTGTAAGCCAAAATGCAAGTTTGGCTGTCTTAAAGCCAAACTCATGAGATAGGGTGCTGATGCAAAAGGTAAAGGTGTTTTTCAGTTGCCAAGACCTGGGAGAATGATGGACTCCTATCTCAAAGCCAATGTCTCCTTCCTGCTCAAGCCCCTGGTTCTTATCTGGGTAAGGAGGGAAAGGCTTTGTTTCTATCCAATTATTTTGATAGCTTTTGGCTTGCTGGGGGCCTTGCCCATTCATCTTTCTAGCTTTTGGAGCACTCTCATCTTGTCCATTCATCTTTCTAGCTTTTGGAGCACTCAGTGTAAGAACCTCCCCTGCACCATCTTGGCCAGTGGAGGAGATTCCCCCCCCCCCCCGCCCGTGCTCCCTGACTGTCTATTGTTTCAGGGTCATTGGGGAGTCAGGGTGCTACAGGACCTGCCATCAGGAAGTTTGGAGATGTTGCAGCCCTCAGCCTGCCACCAGACACTAAACATGGTGGCTGCACATCTGGAGTGGGAGTAACCCTTAGAACCCTGCAAATCTGTGTCCTCTGTGCAGCCCAATTCCCCACCACCCACCCCCACAGGCCCACCGCTCCAATATGAGGGGTGGCCTCACCTTGCCTCACCTTGCCTCTGGCTGTCCACTCTCCAAGGATTTGTCTATGCTAGCCATATAAGATACTTAAACAGGGGTTGTTTTCTTTTAAAGAACGTCAATCTACTGCTAGTGTCCCGCAGAATTGCTAACAAATACGTACTGAACTTGTCCTGTAACCAACAGCTCACTATTCTTCTTCCTCTGCTCTGCATGTCCACATTGTTGCTTGAGGTAATCCTCATAACTCTTTTGATTTTAAGTCCTATCTTTTTTTTGGGGGGGGGGGGGGTTGGCTAAATGTAAGACTCTTAATAGATAGCAAATGATAAAAACCCATGATATTATAGCTTACAAAACATCTTTCATGGTTGTATAAATGCTATTTCACAGGAGAGTTCTAATGGATGTATTTGTATGAGAACCTGAAAATACAAAAATGCCATTTCACAGGAAGGAAAACAATTATGAAAACTCTTTTGTGAGAAAAAGGGTTATTTGCGCCACCTCTGAGGTGATGTCTCCTCATTTTAGGTACACCCTAATATTAGAAGCCTCCTCCAAGGGTGTGGAAGGAGGATAACTTCATTTCAACTGTGACATAAAGCTTATTTAATTTTTATTTCTTATTATTCCTACCATCATTTTATATCAAATTATTAAATAATCCTTACCTTCTACTACAAATTAAAATGGCTTCTCTTTTTTTAAAATTATATCTTTATTGTTGAAAATACTTCACATTTTCTCTCTTTCTCCCCATTGACCCCTTCTAGCCTGCCCCTACCCTCAACCACAGACTTTCACCACCCTTTGTCTGTGTCCATGGGTTATACATACATACATACTAGTTCTTTGGTTGACCACTGGCCACCCACCCACCCTCCCCAACCTTCCTTCTTTTAAAATGGCTTCTCTTAAATACAGTTTAGACTTCTGTGAGTTTTCATAAGGAGGGTCTGAACCCAGCAGTTCTGTGTTGCACCCATATTTTCAAACAAACAAGATTTTTAAGAGGGAATCATGGTTATTCCTGCACTGTAGACCTTCCCACTGTGAGAAGAAAAGGTACGATCACCTGTAATCTTATAGGAAAAAAGTGAACACATGCCAAATATATATTCACATCCTTAAATCACAGGGTTGAAGTATGATGTTTGGAGAAATAGTTCCAGCAATATCGGACACCATTATCCCCTGCAAAAACATGTACAATTTCAAAAACAAGAGATTGGGAAGTTGATAACCTTTTGTCTGATCCTCAGAACACTTTGTGTCAGAGTTTCATTGTTTTTGCTGATTTGTGTTGTTTCCTTTTGTTTTATTTAAGAACCAAGTTATCAAATAAGTCACTAAGCCAGGATAAATATGAAATTAGGATCGATGAAGGTTTTTCAGGCCATCCAAATTCCCTCTCTGCAACCTCTAGTAATAACTATATCTGAGTTTTAAAATACACTGGCTAAGATGGAACATGTTGAAAGCAATCTCACAGAAGTAAATGTAGAAAATTATAGATAATACTAAATCTTCTCATTATCCTGTTATTTTAATATAATAAAAAACTGCTTTCTTTTTTCCAAGTTTATCTTCATACAACATCAAAAAATTGTATAAAACACTTTTTTATGATAAAGAGTGTTTGGGACGTTTGAATACTTTGTAAATAAACATGGATTTTTAATAGCCACTGTGCTGTGGTTAATTCAACAGGCTACTGAACTCATAAAAGATGCATTTTTATTCTTTAAATCGTTATGGATGCTATATAATATAGCACTCAGAAAACCTTTCTGTTTCTCTATTTATTGGTCAAGCTAAAGGGAGTACAAACACATTCTTGTGGTTCAATTATGTCCAATAAGTCCCATTAACAGGAAAGTCCTTTCAACTCGGGTTCGAGGAGATGGGTTATACTTTCTAACCACAGATTGTCTATTTACTTGGAAAAGATGTGTCTTAAAATCAGGAGGGATTTACAAAGGCAAGAGAAGCTTTAGAGAGTGTCCTGCTGCATGTTTAGATAGAAATCGAATAGGATGGGAAACAAGGTATATTGGATTTAGGAGGGATAGGCTTTCTTCCATACACTTTTGACTACCTGGTCCATTATTACATTGCATCGTCTCAGAGCCTTCCAGTTTTGTTTCCCTTTTCAATTTCTATAGACCCAATGCCCTTCTTTCCCCTTCACCTTTATTTCCCAGCAGAACATTAAAATAAATAGAAGTGAGCGAGTCTAGAAAGTATGAAGCATTTATGTTGGCATTTCAGCAGGAACAGCTATTTGGCAAGACTATGATAACAGGGATTACAGTGTGCATGTTCTGAGACTCACTCCCTTCAAATACCTTCCACCTGCATGAGCAGCTCTCTCCAAAGGTCTCTTCCCTGCCTATCCATGTAATCTCCCTTTGGATCCTCTCCTATTATTGTGGGGAAGCACCGGATTGGTTGGAAAGCCTGGAAAGAGGATTCTCCGAACGGTCGGGGGCCCCTTGCCGAAGGTGGCAGTCCCTACCTTGACTTTTCCAAACAATTCTGAACTCACTCCTGGGTGCTTTACTGGAATCTCTATGTTTAGTCTTCAAACCTGAACTTGCAGAAGCAGGTGCTTTCTCAACGATGCTTTCTCTGCTGATTGTATCTAGAGGTTAATTTTAGTTCAAGCTGTTGTTACAATAAAAGACTAAGAAGGCAGGCAATTGAGGCTGTTTTTGGTGCCTGATGCCAACCAGCCCCTTAGCCTCGCTCTCACAGAAATGTGTGTCAGAATAATCTATTTATCCATTGCTCAGGGTCTACTGGTCAATCCTGGCAAACTATGACAGAAATTTCCATTTCATACTACCTTTGCTAAATGCTGATCCTACATTTCCTGTTAGGCTCTTATAATCTAGTTTGGGACACTTGCCCAAACATGACTAACATTTCAACAATTAGTGGAACCAATAACCGATTGGCTATGTTAGAGGTATACCCTTGTTTAGATACAATGGTACAATTTTTTGAGAGAAAAAAATACTTAAACATTTTTAACTATATGTTGAAATTTGTAATGATTAAATTTAGTGAGTTTCAACTTTGTAAAAATAGAAAAGATCTTTTGTTTCTCTTCACTACTTTACCACCCCCCAGTCATTATATACCATGTAAAAATGATTTCACCTTTATTTGTACTTTAACTTTTTCTGGCAAACTCCTGTCATTATAATTAGTAGAATACCTAGGTAGATATCTTTGCCTAATTCATTATAAGTCCCTCAAATTTGAGGAGCCTATATCATTATCATCTAACTCAAAATATGACAAAACTAGATGTTCAATGTTTGCTTAAAATGCAAAGAGAGGGCAAATGTATCTTTTAATATGCAAGTTATTTAATGTTGCCTAAGTTTTTTTATTTTATTTATTTAATTTTTTTCTTTGAGATGCCAGAAGTAGAATTTTATTTGGATTGTTTCAAACCTTTACCCAGTTATTGAAGTGGCTCACAATCTTTATAGGAACAGGGATGTTGACATAGTACATTTTTTTAACTTTTCTTTTATTATCCCTTTTTAATTGGTGCTGACATACTTGTTGAGTTTTTTATTTTTGTCCCTTTCATTTGACCTATTATAACTCAGGCACAATGGTGGTCACTGGAAAGGTAACATCATCTGATGGGGGGTGGGGGGAAGACAGAGAAAAAGAGAATTTTGAAATACTATAGAAACCATGAGAAATTTGCACAATATGTTTGGGAGCAGCACCTATCTCTGCTTACATGTCTGTGTTGGATGGGAAGGGAGCAATTTGTAGAGGTTTTATGCAGAACCTGCATCTTAAAGAGTGAAAAGGATTTGGGCGTAAGGGAAGGATAGTACTTAATCTTGGGCTGATCTACTCAAGTTCATTTACTTTTCAGTACTGCCAAATCCAATTGTTCCCTTCTCATCACCTACTATCATTCATGCCAACAAATGAGTTATCTGCTATATTAAGGGGCTCATGTGTAACTCCTATTACAAAAGTTATATATCATACTGAAACTAAGACACATTAACGGGGTACATCTAGAAAGTTAAGCCAGAGTAGAGATAAGTCCTCCAAATCTAAAGTAGAAAATGTGAAAGGAAGAGACTCAGATGGAACGTAGAAAAAATACATTTGCTTTCTGCCCTTGTCCAGTAGTAACCTTCTCTTCCCTCCTCTTTCTTCTCTCCTCTTCTCTCTTCTCATTTCTTTCCTCCTTTTCTTCTTTTTTTCCTTTTCTTTATTTTCTTTTACCTTCTCCCCCCCCCCCCCCCCGTAAGAATCTAAACCCTTCTTCTGTATTTGGAGGGTCACCATATTATGAGTTTTTCCTGACGGCAGAGCCTAAATACTTGTCATTAGATAACAAGTATTTGTTTGCTTAGCTTTGTTTATAAACAAGGCATGGGCATGTGATCTAGGCTTCCCATCAGACACTCTATCCTAAAGTTCAATAAGATGGTGGAGCCTGGCAGTGTGGCTCAGAGATTGAGTGTCGGTCCATGAATCAAGATGCCACTGGTTCTATTCCCAGTCATGTCATATACCCATTTGTGAGCACAATCCCCAGTAGGGGGAATGCAGGAGGAAGCTGATCAATGAATGATGCTTCTCCCTCATCAATCTTTTGATCTCTCTTTCCCTCTCCCTTCCTCTCTCTCTAAAAATCAATAAAAAAAAAACCATAATTTTAAAAAAAATAAGCTGGAAGCAGAGACACAGATGCTGTGCAAAATCCGTCTCACAGAAGATGACGGCAGCAGTGGCAGTGTCATCCAGGCTAGTGGTGTCTCTCACCGCAGAAACAGTGGTATATAATGGCCTACAGCGGAGACAGAGGCTACTACACATGTGGTCCTGACTCTACGTAGGTTTCCCAGAATTCCTGCCCATGTCTCTAGTTCTCCACAACCTTCCTGGGAATCCAGTGAACTTCCTCGAAGTCCTTCAATCAATGTATTTTATGCTTCAAGCAGAAGGATAGCTTCGGTTGCTTGAAGATAAGAATCAAAAAAGATTAAAAATAGCCGGAACCGGTTTGGCTCGGTGGATAGAGCGTCGGCCTGCGGACTGAAAGGTCCCAGGTTCGATTCCGGTTAAGGGCATGCACATTGGTTAAGGGCACATCCCCGGTGTGAGGTGTGCAGGAGGCGGCTGGTCAATGTTTCTCTCTCATCGATGTTTCTAGCTCTCTATCCCTCTCCCATCCTCTCTGTGAAAAACCAATAAAATAGATTAAAAAATAAGATTAAAAATAAATTATGAATTTGCTATCTTCCACATACAAGTGTGCCAGGTATAGAAGGAAGTTGCCCTGACTGGTCCTGCAAACTTTTGCCAGCTATTTGTGACTGTCAGGTAGATCTTTCAGATATAATCTGTCTTTTAGACTTTCCTCTGAGTTGATGTTTATGTTGCTAATGTTATCTTTTTAGTAGACTTTTTAAAGGTTTTATTTACCATATTTGTCCCAAAGAAGACCCAAGGAAGGTGATATATATGAACACATTTAATACTAGAGGCCTAGCACACACAAAATTGTGCAGGAGTAGCTCGCTTCTGCTCACCTCAGCTGGCTGCCCCACCCATCGCCACTCATAGCTCTCACCTTGCCTCGCCTGCTGTCAGAGTCACAACCACAGACCTTTTATGATATAGATATTAAAGGCTTATCCCTACCAGCCTTTCTAGCAGAGACCATGCTCATTAGCATTAGACCAGATGCCAGAGTGACTAAGTACCACCGTTAATATTTATTTAATGCCTACTATTTGTGAAGTACTATGTTAAATGAATTACATGAATTAATCTGCTTTGATAGTCAACCCAATGAGTACAGAATACTGCATTTGTCTTATTTTTTTTTATCTAACTGGTAATTGAACATTTAAATAAAATACTTAAAGCCAAATGGATATTAAATGGAAGAGGCAAGATTTGAACCTAGAGAGGTTTGTTTTCAGAACCTGACCTCTTGGCTAGTGTACTTACTGGGAGTGTCAGGATGTTCTTATCTTCACCTTCTGGTCAGAAGATTCATCTTTCACAACTAAGCTCAGAAACATGTGTTTATTTGCTTTATAAAGATATTCCATAATAATAGGAAAACTATTTTGCTTTTTCCTAATTATATTACATTCCAATGTCTTTTAAAGAAGATAATACAGAATGGGGCTTTTACTATCCAGGAAGATTTTAATCTAGTCCCTGATGAATTTATTGATTCTTTAACTAGAAATGATATAGTAATCAAGGATTTTGTTTTAATGATGGAAATTTAGACAAATATAAAGAAAAACAAAAGGTAAGTGATGCAAAGTACAGTAACAGTACTAGTAGCCCTGTGCACAAAATTGTGTGCCAGTAGATCCCCAATTAGCTCACTGCCACCCTCCAGTAGCTCTCTGCCTAATGCTCTTAACAAACTGGTCCCATTTCTACAAAGGTAGGACCTAAACATTTGTAGATCTGTCAAAGTGATGGCATAATCTGTGATGTATTATTTCTTTTGAATAATTGAACAGTATAGAAAGACTCAAGTGTTGTTATATGGTTCCATATGTAAATATCCCTATCTCTTTAATGTCTTCCACAAACTGAAAAACTTTGGTTAGTTCCAATTTATCATTATATGCACACCCTTTTTCTCTATAGTAGAACTTTTTCTATATAGTAGAAAATAAAGTATATATTGCACTCAGGACCAATTGTGGTAAAATTCAAAACAGACAAGGTAGCTATAATTTATACTGGCTGTCATAGTTGATCTTGGAACTTTTAAAAAAACATTACTTTGTTATGCTAAGTGAAATAAGCCAGTCAATAAAAGAAAAATACCACATGACCTCACTCACTTATGGAAAATGAAGAACATTGTAACCTGATGAACAAAAAGATAGATACAGAGGCAGTAAAGCATCATACAGTCTGTCAAATTATAGTGGGAAGGTTGGGGAGTGGGTAGGGGAGATAAGAAATCAACCGAAGGACTTGTTTTCATGCATATAAGCATAACCAATGGACACAAGACACTGGGGGATGAGTGCATGTATGGGAGTAAGGTGGTGGTGGGGCAATAGGAAGATATGTACACATGTAATACCTTAATCAATAAAAAAAACATTACTTTGTATGTGTGTGTATGTCTATGGTATCTATCTATCTATCTATCTATCTATCTATCTATCTATATCTACCTATCTATCTATCTTGTCTATCACCATATTCACCTCAATGGCTGGAGCTGTTTCTCTTTTCTTTTTCTCTTTTTTGTTGTCCCAATATCTATTCTAGTACTGGGTATAATTTATACACAAGATTAAAATTTAGTGAGGAAAGACTTAGTGGTTGTGGAATTAGAGTTTATGGTGAATGATTTAAAGGAAGATTTTACCTAACTTTCATTGAAATGTTTTCTACTGACATTAGGACTTCCTTTGGCTAGATGTTAAATATTTATCCTTGGGATAGTACTAGTGGCAGAACATGAATTGATGTAATATTTTGTACTTTCTCTATCATAGTTCCTATCATTAACTTTTTTATGGCCCTCTGTTTCTTTAGAAGGAAAGACAATGCTCTCAAGTAACCTATATGCATGGCTCTGAGCAGAGATGAAACATGGTAATAAATAATAGCCCAGGGTCCCAGTGACAGGATGGAGGGAGGTCACAGCAGACACAGTTAATTAAGAAAACTAGAGTCCAGAAAGATAGAAAAAATATTGAGAAATAGGATTTACGGTTGTTTTCCAGGAGGATAGTCCCAGGAAGAGTGTTAAGGTTGAATTCTGCTTTATCCCCACGCTCTAGGGTTTGCTGTAACTGTGCAATCCATATGTGCACAAAATATTGAAACTACTGCTCTAATCTGTACCCAGTCTAGGCAATTAATTATAAATCAAATTTTCTAGAATATAACTGTATTAAATTGTATGGAAATCATTTTGCCTGAATTTATGAAAATACTGATTTCTATTAGAGTGGAAGATACTCTGATTTGATCACACATTTATTAAATAATTTATATGGTAATTTTATACGGTCTATAAATAACTAATATTACACAAATTATAGTTACTCATATTACTTTTTATTTTAAAGAATAATGTTCCATGGTTCTCCATATATTCAGGGACTATCTTGTTGTAAAATGTGTTTTTATGTATCATTTAATGATATTTACATTAATCTCAGAATATTTACAAAAATATCTGCAAAATTTAAGCATTATTTGGATGAACACTTGTTAAGAAGGAAAGGATTCTACACTAGGGAATAGTGATATGCATAATACTTTTCAAGATTTGCCATTAAGAAATGAGCTTGTTTTCAAATAGAAGGATATAGAATTCTATGTCACTTTGTAGTTCCCTTTCCTGCAGCCCTCATTCACAACTGTGACAACACCTTCACTTGATTAATGTCCTCCTTTCATAGAACTGATAGAGACCTGAAACAAACAAACAAAAAAACATTCACTGAAACCACATGTTTAGAAACAGCACAAATAGAATTTCCACAAAATAAGAGCATGTGTAAATAAATACCTTCTGTGTGCATACATAAGATTTCTTAAACAGATTGCATATTTATGACAATTAATTATGGAAAATTATATAGAGAAGTATTTATATGTAGCAGAATGGCAAAATGGAAGCTTCTGAGTTAGAAGGCCCATTTAGTAATGAATCTGCCATTTGCTAAGATCTATGGGAAGATTACCTTGTGTTTGTGAGCCTTCAGAGAGTACACATTAATTAAACTAAATCCTTTAAACAAGTTTGCAGTAAGGCACCTGTGGTCCGGGATTGTAAATGTATAGTAGTTTATTTAGCTATTTGAGTTTTTAGCACATGCAGTCGACTTTAGACAGACATTCTACCTAATTTTAAAGATTTTCAGTTTCTTAAATGCATCTTAAAAGGGTCGATGTATCTTTGTAAAAATAGTTTTAAAAAACTAACTTTTAATTCATAGTTGAAAGACTTATTATGGTGTTAAGATGTTTCTAACTTTATATTATTTGAGTGCTGAACTGATGTTTGCTTTCTATTTTTGTATTAAATACATATTCAATTATTACTATTATTTAGGAAGGTATAAGCAAAGAATGAAGCTTCTTGAGTGGGTCAAAGGTTTACTGAACATAAAATATCTTTAAATAATCCAAAGATAAAAAGTTTCAACTGATTTATCTATGAAACTATATTTTCAATAGCAAATTACTACATCTTTGACATACTTGTTTCATCTCTTAAAATGGGAATATCTCACTTGTCAGAATGTTGTTGAAAGTAGTAAATGAGATTAGCTAGGTATAAAACTAGGCACATTACCTTTTTTTGGGGAAAATATATCAATAAAATAATAATATGTGTTAGAAAATATGTATACATATATTGAAAATGGCACATCTCTTACTTTGAGCCATTGCTCTCAATTTTGTAAAATAAAATATCTGAAAACCTTCCATTTTAAGCTAACACTTAAATGAGGAATGTAACCTGAAATTTATTCACTTACCTATTTAAAATTTTCTGAGCTGATCAGCTATTTGATGCAGGTGATTAAAACAATTAGTCGTGTTTCCATGGCTTATTTTGTTCAGTCTGCTAAAAAGCAGTCAAGAAATTTTTATTTTACATCTGTTCATAAATTGGTAAATTCTGCAATTATGTTGCTTTTTAAATATATAATAGATGTTTCATTGGAATATTAATACATTTTATAGATGTATATTTTGATGTTAAAATGTTTCGTTATCCATTATATTCAGTTACAAAAGAATTTGGCTCTTGCAAAATATATGCATCCTTGTAGGGTGTGATTAATGCCTGCTATTTCTAGGGGTGTAATTTGGGGAGCAATTTTCTATAACACTGCTTAAACTTTTACCTTATAAATTTAAAATAATTTGGCAAGATATTAATTTAACCAAATTACTATGCTAATAGCAATTCTTCTTTCTAAATAGATTTCAAAGATATGGTGGAAATGTGCCTCCCACCAACCTCTAGAATTTACAGCCTCACCTATGGTTGTCTTTCTATTAAGAAGATTTAGTGTAACACTTGTTGGTACTGGCTGAAAGATGAAACGGAGGGGCCAGAGACCGGGATCAGGATACAGGCTTTATTGAAGGAGAATACCACTGCCGCCTGCCTTCCACAGGAGAAAGAGCACATGTGCCAAGGTGAACACTCCTTTTGAGGAAAGGAAAAGGGAGGGACGAGGCTTAGGGTACTCAGCACAAGCTGATTTGTGGTTTCATGTAAGGCACATGATTAGGGACCTAGGGACTTAGGAATTGGGGGCTTAGGGTATTTGGCAGGTGCTGATTGGTGGTTCAATGTACAGTCCATATAAGGTGCCTTGTTAGGTGCTCAGGAATGTTCTGACTGCAGGTGGAGTTTGCGTCATTCTCTGTCCATCAGTTGGGGGAAGGGAGGATCTATCACTGGCCTGTACTTATAGGCCCAATACGGATGGAAACCTAATTTTATGTCATTTTCTCAAGAAGAACAATTTTTAAATATTATTATTCAATTGGTCTTTTACCCAACCAATGCAAATAAAATGAACAATTCATTAGTTTTTATGTTAAAAATCATTAAGAAGATACTATGTATAAGATACTACCAGGTGAGCAGAAATCGGTTTGGCTCAGTGGATAGAGCATCGGCCTGCAGACTGGGGGGGGGGGGGGTGTCCCAGGTTTGATTCCAGTCAAGGGCATGTACCTTGGTTGCGGGCATGTCCCCAGTAAGGGATGTGCAAGAGGCAGCTGATTGATGTTTCTCTCTCATTGATGTTTCTAACTCTCTATCCCTCTCTATTCCTCTCTGTGAAAAATAGTGTAAGAAACCTCTGGGACAACTTCAAGTGAACCAACATCAGAATTATGGAAGTCCCAGAAGATGACAGAGAGCAAGATACTGAAAACATATTGAAATAAATAGTGACAGAAAACTTCCCCCAGCTGGGGAAAGAAATAGACTTACAAGTCCAGGAAGCACACAGAACCCCAAACAAAAGGAATCCAAAGAGGACTATACCAAGACACATCATAATTAAAATTCTAAGAGCAAAAGACAAAGAGAGCATATTAAAAGCAGCAAGACAAAAGCAAATAGTTACCTATAAAGGAGCACCCATACGACTGACGGCTGATTTCTCAACAGAAACCATGCAGGCCAGATGGGAATGGCAAGAAATATTCAAGGTGATGACTAGCAAGAACCTACAGCCAAAAATACTCTACCCAGCAAAGCTATCACTCAGAATCGAAGGCCAGATAAAGAGCTTCACAAATAAATTTAAGCTAAAGGAATTCATCACTGCCAAGCCAGAATTATATGAATTGCTAAAAGGGGTTCTTTAGGAAGAGGAAGAAAATAAAGATAAAAATGATGAACAACAAATACGTAACTATCAACAAGTGAATCTAAAAACCAAGGGAAGTAAAAATCATGATGAAAAATATCAACTGGTGAATATAATAGAATCAGAGGTATGAAAGGGGAGTGGACTGATGATTCTCGGGGAAATGGGGAGTGGGGGGGTGGGAAGAAACTGAACATAAACTGCACCTATGAATGAGGACAATGGGGGATGGGGAATGGGCAGAGGGTGGGATGGAAACTTGGTGGAGGGGAGCAATGGAGGGGGAGAAAAATGAGGAACATTTGTAATGATATGAACAATAAATATTTATTTAAAAATGTATTTTTTAAAAAAAGATACTACCATGTGAATCAAATTCCAATACTCACAGATAAAACTCTACCTTCAAAGAAAATGGATTATGTGAGGATAGGGGTAAAAAAGGACTTTTTTCTTTTTTTTCTTTGCTGTGGCCTTCCACAATTTATGAAGCACCTGGCAAGGAAACACCAAGATTATTAGCTCCTCTGGTTCAAACAGCCTCTCTGTTCAAATTGATGGACAACATAAACTACTCTAAAGGCTACCTTCTTGCATACCCCTCTTCCCCGGCTCTACAAAGTTTCTACTTAGTAGAAGGGCTCTATTCCCTCCTTTTCAAACACAAGCTGCCCTCTTTTAGAACTCTTAGTGACTTTCCCTCAAGGATGTTTTGTAGGCTTTGGAAAAATATTGATAAGACACCTCCCCAGGACATCTACCCAGACTCTCTCCTAAAGAACTAACAAAGACAACCCCCCTGATGTTTGCTCAATTTCACCTAGCAACAAGCAGCAGTGGTTGAAAATCCCCACCCACTTCCTTGTCCAAGGCTTTAAAAAAAAGGGGGAGGGAGATAGCTTTTGTTCTTTGCCTTTGCATTTATTAGCAATGCACCTGCCCTTTCCCTTTGAAGAAAGTAATCTCTCTCTCTCTCCCTCTCTCTTTCTCTTTCTCTCTTCTCTCATTTATTAATTCTTTCACAGCCCATGACACCCCCTAAAACACACACACATACCCTAACAGATTGGGGTGAAAGGTTTCTACAGGGTGGCAAGACTGGGGGAAATATTATGAGTGATAGAATTAAGAAAATTAAGGGCAAATCTCACTTAATAGAAGAAATGGCCTTAAAACTATGTATCTAAGCAAAGTCATAGCGCTGAGACAGTTGTGAGTGATTCTAATAGAGAATGTTTCATGAAGTCATGTGATTGCTTGAATTCATGGAGGGAACTTGGAGAAACAAAAGCAATCAGAAATAATTTATGGGAAAACATAATTTGGTATTTGGAAGAATTAAAGGTATCAGAAAATAAACAAAATAACGAGAGTTAAGATATCTGAAAGAACACATTTCATGAAAAGTGAAATGCAGAACGATGAAAGAGCATTGGTTCTGGGCAGCCAACAGAGTTAAAGGAAGGGACAGAAAGCTTGTCACTTTGCATTCACAGACAAAACAGCTCCGTAGGTGTGGGGGGAGTACAACCGCCTGGAGAATCTCCTGAGGGCTGACTTTCTCCTTAGAAAAGTACAAATGATTTGTACAAAATGTTTTACATTTTCTTTCAGTTGATTTATGAATTTTATCAAGTTGATCCAGGAACCAGAAAGAAAAAAAGGGTATCTTCCATAACAACTTCAACGAGTTCCAAGGATTGAGCATAGGTGAAGCTTAAGTGATGCAATGCAGACCCCTCTCTTCTGATTCCATCCCATCCACAATGCCTTATTTTGTGTTTTCTCTTTGTTTATGATTAGTTTCAATAACGCCTGCAGGTGTAGACTACTTCTTTAGAATACTGATCCCATTCCTTTCTTAGCCAATAACTACATACTTAAATTAGAAGGAATTAAGAACACCATTTAAAATGGAAATTGGGGGAAATACTGTCTAGCCAGTCCTAAAAATTATTAGGATGTATGCCTTCAATAACATTTAAAAACTGAATTCTGTGATTTTCTTTTCTGCTCAACCTTGTCCTCTCTTCAGGGAAAGTTTCTGGATTATCATTCTATGATGATAATCTTTATCATTTGTCTTAAATAGTTTCCGAAGAGCAAAACCCTGAGAGAAAGATTTGTGTGCATGGAAATGACCAAAGAGGTGCTTCCAGATGAAGTCTGTAATGGAGTGAGAAAAGCAGGACAGGGAGGACAAGAAGCCAAGAACCGATTTCAGGCACAGTTTCAGACTCAGCCTGATTCACAGGGGAACTTGGAACTACCCGTTAAACTTCAAGGTGTGTCCCAACTAGAGGCAAACGGGTAGGAGTGTAGCACTCCTGCTTCTGCCTAGGTCATTCATTATCCAAAGGCCGTGGTTGTTAGGTGGATGGAGATAAACTCCAAGCATTTGAAGATAACATCCAACCCCAGCAGTCGTCTTTGCACAGACCTGGTAATATTGTAACATTGGTAATAATATCCAAATAATATTATGCCTGATAATACTCTTTGCTTTGAAATAAAGTTTTATATACATACTACAGGCTCAATGCATGAAATTTGTGCAAGGGGCTTGGCTCTTGCAGCCCCATGCAGCCCTGACTTCTTCCAGAAGGACATCCAGAAGGTCGTTCGGTTGTCCAGTCTAATTAGCATATCACACTTTCATTATTATAGAGAGTCTCTGTAGATTTCTTTACATAAGTGTTAGGCAAGTAGATCTTTTCATCCTTTTAGATATAACCTGTTTCCTTTTCTCTCTTTCCTCCCTCCCTTCCTTCCTTCCTTCCTTCCTTCCTTCCTTCCTTCCTTCCTTCCTTCCTGACTTCCTTCCTTCCTTCCTTCCTTCCTTCCTTCCTTCCTTCCTTCCTTCCTTCCTTCCTGACTTCCTACCTTCCTTCCTTCCTTCCTTCCTTCCTTCCTTCCTTCCTTCTTTCCTTCCCTCCCTACCTTCTACCCTCCCTCTCTCTTTCCTTTTCTTCCTTCTTTCTCTGTATTTTTCTTCCTTTGTTTCTTTTAATTGAGGTATAATAGGCATACAACATTATATTAGTTTCAGGTGCACAACATAATGATTTGATATTTGTATATGTTGTGAAATGATCACCACAATAAGTCTAGTTAACATCTGTCATAATACAATTACATACTTTTTCCTTAGGGAAAATAAGGTACTATCTGAAGAAAATCACCAACGTTATGGCCTTCTTCTTCTTCTTTTTTTTTTTTTTTAGCAGATTCTTGATGGTTCAATTTCATGGTGATTTGAACATAGTTAGTGTCCACATGGTTTAAATGGAAGAATAAATAAATGCCTAAAGATGAGTGAGTGAGCAAATTCCTCACCATTTAAGTGAGATGTTTTTGCTTGTGTCTCATTTCAGTGGGACAAAATTCTAACATCCCCCACCACCACCACCACCAAGTGAAACAAAGAGAATTAAGGTTCTCAAAGGAAAGCATTTCTGAAATATGCTTGTTGAAAAATTAAGGTCATTGCCATAAAAAATGAAGGAGATAAAAAATGCATAAAAGAGGACTCATAGAAAAAAAATATTGAAATGGCTTGAAGGCATCTTAAGTAGTATGACATTTACACAGTGGCTATGTAAATTTAAATGGTATGTCATAGGATTCATATAAGTCATAACCTTTATTTTAAACATGTTTCATTCAAAAATATTGTATGCTTATTATGCTAATTGTAGAAATTAAAAGGTGATATTAGCAAATCCATTCTAATCAGAATTAATATATGGCATTCTTAAAATAAAGTTCCAAATTAAATTCAGAAATATTCATGCTCTCCCAAGATTGCAAGAACCCTATGATCTGATGACATTCTAAAGCTTCAGATATGTAATCACATGTTTTTATTAATATAAAATCAATTAGAGTATTGAAACAATTACCAACTAGATACTGATTAAGAAATATCATCTAGGATATCCAGTTAAAGTAGAAAGAACCTCTCCCTTAACTTACCTAATGTATGTAAAAGTTCTCCAATCCATTGTCCATGTATGAGATGGGTTTCTCTTTAAGTACTTTTCAGCCTTTGAAAGGTCATTGTCTCTGAAAAGCTTTGAAAAGATACTTCTCTTTTCTTAAATGCACTTCTTTTCTGTGAGGCCAACACCTCCAATCTTTAAAATTTAACTCAGAAATCACTTCTTTATAAACCTTTTCTTCCCCAATAAGCCTGGTAAAGTTAATCACCACTTCTTTGCAAATACCTTTCATAGTAATATTTTCAGCCTATTTGGTTCCTTCCTTTGGGGTGAAGGCATTTATTCCTCAGCTGCCTGCAGTGTAGCCTGCAAACACTCAGAGCTGGGTCACTCTCTATGAATTGTCCTCAGCTACATCACCCAAAGTTACACCCCGTCCAGTTATGTCCTCTATCTAATGACTTGTCAGTGTGGGGGTATAAAGACTAACACAATTGCCTTGTTTGAAAGAAAAAAAAGTCTAAAAAGACATCCCAGCCCAAGAACTTCTCAGGGGATCAGCCGAATCCTGTCACAACTGCATCAGAGTTAGAGTTCTCCCTCTGATCAGTCCTGCTCTTCTCATTCCTTTAAATGGGCTAATTATCAAAGTCCTGCCCAATGAATGTCCTACATGTAAATTTCAGATCAGGTGCCACAGGAACCCAATCCAAGTCATTCTTAAACCCCCAAATCCAGTGATCTCAGGCTGCCCACAGAGTGAGAAATGGACTTATATTTATCTACAAACTATGGTAGGTGATTTACATCTCTCATTTCACTTAATCCTTTTAATAAATCTGAGGTACAGGCTCTTCTAATGTTAATTTCCACAAAGTTGCTTCTATCTCCAATGGATGGAGCATGGTTCCAGCTGTATGCTTTCAGGGTCATAGTCTCCACTGCTTGGTCAGCAGCAGGCAGGGGGGCAGTGGGCAATGCAGCTGGTCCTGAGGTCCAATGAAGCTTGTTTAGTTTTGCTGCTTTACTGGGCCTGGATCTGTAATGTCACTGAGGTCTAGATATATTCAATGTGGGTCAGAACCTCGTTGTCCTGGGGGCTTAAAGCTTAAGGCAATGGTCGTGCAAGGCCTTATGTGAGGCTATTTTCCAGACCCCTTGTTCCTCCTCTAAGAGGGTCTACTATTCCAGGAGAGGAAAGATCAGGGGAACATCTGAACCCAATGACCAGTGATATGAAAGGTCAGAGATCTAAACCATATAACCAGCAATATACCAGGAAAGGTAGTTTGCTCTGGGACCGAGGTCTTTATTTTTCCATTTTTGCACATCACTAGGCACCCCGGGATTTCCAGCCTGTTGACCTCTGTACCTGGCCTATCCTCCTTGCTCTGATCGTGTCTAACTGCCTACCACAATACTGAGCCTTAAAATTGAAAAGAATTGTAATATGCTGTCGTCACTCCATGATATTGAGTGTGTAATGTCTTTATTTCTTCTGTGACGAATTAGAGTTATACACACGTACAGCACATACTACATGATTAATATTTGGGCCTTTGAAGAGCTTGCGGACATCAAATAAAGTATATATACCAATATGCAATCTGTACTGCTTTCTAATTTTTCTTTATTGTCTTAAGTTTCACTATTACATGTCATTTCTGTTAGTAGTAATATCTGCCACTGAATTTATCAGATATAATTCATAGCATTTCTAAAATTCCTCTAAATGGAGTACACACAGTAAAAATCTGAACAATGATGTTATTAAAATAAAACTGAATCACGTGTATTGCATGTTTGTAAAGGGAATGGGGTGTACTTCGCTACGGAGTGTAGTCTTGTTTTCATTGCTATTAAGTCAGAAGTTGGATTGTTGACTTAGGAAAGCTTATGTTGGGGAGACCAGCTTCAGCATGCTTATGTGAGGAGCTTTGTGGAACTGTTTTCCAACAAAACTGAATGAAACTATTAAAAACCAAATACACACCTTTTAAAGTCTCTGAAAATGGCCCTGAAGACTTATTGTAAATGATGAAGCACTTATTGTGAAAAAATCTTCTAAAACTTGGTAAGAACTGGTATTTGAACCAAGAACCTTGCTGTCCCTTCACTGTTCCAGCTCAGTAATGTTGAGGTAAGAAACCCCCAAGCCTGTAAGAATTTTTATGAGTTTATTTTGATACTGTTGTAATAATTTGGGCATTATTTATTTTTAAAATATATTTTATTGGGAGGAAGTGAGAGGGATAGAGAGCTAGAAACATTGATGAGAGAGAAACATTGATCAGCTGCCACCTCCACACTCCCTACTAGGGATGTGCCCACAACCAAAGTACATGCCCTTGACCAGAATTGAACCTGGGACCCTCCAGTCCACAGGATGCTCTATCCACTGAGTCAAACCGGTAAGGCAATCTGGGCATTATTTAACAGGAAAGAACTAAAGGGAAGACTAGATAATAAAGGAATGCCATTTATACAGCTTTCCTAAGTTACCGTAATACTCCCCATCTCTGTTCCCCACTGATTGATGGGGGAAAGGGCTGAACAAAGGCATTTAAACACCCAATAAGGTCTGAGTGATGTGAGAAGGTGTTTACCTGTCCATCAATCACTGTGAACAGGTACTTGGCCAGAATATGTGTGGCCATTGCAAGGGCACAAAGCCAGAATATGTAAATTTCTGAACAAAGTTGTTCCCTCTCTTGGCTCTGGGCTGACTTGCTTACTGTTTGCACCTGATGCCTGTTGCAGGGGGCATGCTCCCCTGGGCCAAGGGCTCACAGCTATGTGGGACCCATAGAATGGACTTTAATTAGACTGACACTGAGCCACACACAGCTGCAACATGGAATGGAAGCTCTGGACACTGGCATCCCTTTTAGCTGCGTTGGAATTCCAGCTGGATAAGGGGCATGGGACTTTACAACCCCAGGGATGTAACTTCATGCCAATAAAACCATTTATTCTCCGGTGTGAATCTTAGAAAATTCATTTTCTAAAGATATTGTAAGAACCCTATTCCCACTAGTAATGGACAAATCTGATTCTCTGGTAACAAATTGAGCAAAACTGACAACACTTGCTGGGAAGTAAAATACCAATGGGTTGAGAAAATGCTCCAAAGAATGGGAGTTTTGCATCTTATTTTATACATTACCATTAAAGGAGGAGGCATAAAGTGGTTACATGAAATCCATCTGTGATAGATTGGGGAGGTGGGAGAGAACAAAGGTGGGGGGGGCTGTCTGGGATTGGATAAAAAGCAAAAAGAACTGAAGCTTCTTTTACATAGGTGGGTTTAGAATAATTAACAGTTAACAATTAACATGATAACAATAACAATGAGGGCTTTTGTGGTCCCTGCTCTGGTGGGAGATTGTGCCCAGATAGAGTCTGTAAGTTACCCAGAGAGTCCAAAGATATGTTATGCAGATTCAAAAAGACAATAGACAGGCCCAGTAAAGTTAAACATTGGCATTTGTCTGGAAAGATACACATCTTAGAGACATAACTACCTTTTAGTTAGGAAGTTCTAATTTCAGGTTATCCTATGTGTTTACTTTAGGCATCCAAGGCCAGCCATGCAGGCCTCCCCTGAGCTTGTTAGGCTTAGAATACGGCCCCGTTTTTTATCACACCAAGATGGAAACTCCAGTCTAGAAGAAGGCGACCAGACGTCCCGCTTTTGGCAGGATAGTCCCGATTCTTAACAATTTGTTCCACGTCCCATGGCATTTAAAAAAAATCCCGATTTTTGGAAAGAATGCACGACAAGCTAGGAAACGGCAGGAGAACGGGAAGGGAATATACGGTTTGGGCGGCCATGTGGCTATTTAGCCAGGATATGAGTTTTATATTATTTTTGTTAATTGTATAATGTTAAACTTTAATAATAACAAATAATTGTTGAGAACTGATCATGGAGAACTGCTTATCAAAGTTCGCATTGCTGATCAGTTGTTAGAATTCGACCACCATTGTTTGGACCTAATGAACAATGGCATTTCTTGGAATTGACAACAACGAAACATTTTGTAACTGTCTCTCAGACCATACACATCGTACTGCATGCTAGTAAGCTAGTTAAACAAGTGATGTCATTGCAAATCAGCTATTCAGATAATTTAGGTAAGTAATTTATTTGTTTATTTCATAAATACATAACATTTCTTGAATTCAGCAGAAAGTGTTCGTATTATTTATATTTTATAGTGGCAGCAAAAAGTCTAGCACCGGCCTTGAAAGTGACACTTACGAAGATATATATTTTTTATTTATTTATTATATTTATAAATTGTACTTACGTTGAAATAAAATATATATATATATATATATATATATATATATATATATATATATATATTACAATACTATTTTTGTGTTCTATGAAAATTTTTGTTGCTCTATATAGACCAAATTTTTAATTGAGAACCTCCCCTGCCCCCCCCCCCCCCCAGTACCAGTCGATGGTGTCTGGCTTTACCAATGTTAAAATCTGGTCACCTTAGTCTACAGAGTTGTATAGCCACAACACAGAGCTCTCTCCCTGAAGCTCCCATTCAGAGGGCTGTCTTCTTGATATAGGTAGGATGTTAAGCATTTTCCTCCCTTCCCCTGGTAATGCTGCTGAGGCTGTTTCAAATTAGGAAAGCCAAGAGTTTGGACTGCCTTCTTTCACCCAGCCATTGAGGAGGTATTCAAGGACAGATGGGACCTCGGAAGAGGGGGAAGAATGAAGAAGTCCAAGGATAACAGGATCTTGTAAAGTGGGCAGAATATAGCTTGCTGACTGTGTCCTGTTCCATGAAAAAAACCCTCAGAGGAAAACAAAGTAACACCTAGGACCTGAAGTGGCAGTCCTCAATCAGGTCTGTTCTGCCAAAGGAAGTGGTGGGGCCGGGAGCGGGGGGGGGGGGGGGGGGGGAGGCGGTGAGCTTTAAAATGTATGAATGTTGCTCAGGCAGAATTCTTTGAAAGAACCAATCAGAAGCTAGCAAAACATGTATCTACCCCTTGACAAAGAATCTTAACCAACAACCCACTTGGGCCCCCAACCTACTGCACCTAGTCCATTTATCTCTTTAAAAACTTTGCTTCTACATACTGTCTTTGTCCTTGAACTCATTCTTTGATTTTTCAAGGCAGCGAACTCAAACCCAATTTGAATTTTGGCATCATCACCACTAGTGGAACTGAGGCACTACATGGGGCTTGGCACTGCTGAGAATATTAGGGCCCACTTGCCTTTGCCTAGGCACTCATACGGTGGGGCTTCCATAGCAAGAAAGGCAGACCCGGGCCTGCTGCCCCTCCCTCCCAGCAAGCAGGCATCTTCTAAAGTAGGGATATGACTCACTCAGAGAGAAGCATACCTTTGTCCTTGCCCCCAGACTATTGGTTCAGAAATTTTGCCCAAGGGTAGAAGTAAAAACAAGCCTAAACCTGAGCACCCCTCAAATAATCTTACTTTATATGCAAGTGTGGTGCGGTTCAAGCCTAAAGATGCTCTTGAAAACAGTGGAAACTGTAGCAAAGGCAAATGGGAAGAGACTGATAAACTCGTTGGTGACCTGATAGGCCAGATAATTCGCCAGTTGGGAGGGGGAAGACACAGTTGGAAAGAGCCCTCCTGGGTTTAGATTAGAACAAATCTCAAACACTTACCCCAGGGTTTATTCCTTTAAAGAAATTTGAATTTGATTGGGTTAGTCAGTGAGGCAGTTCCTACCCTAGGGCTGTGGTCAGCAAACTGCTGCTCTTGAGCCAGTGCGGCTCTTTGGCCCCTTGAGTGTGGCTCTTTCATAAAATACCACGGCCTTGGCGAGACTGTTTTGAAGAAGTGGCATTAGAAGAAATTTCAGTTAAAAAAAATGGCTCTCAAAAGAAATTTTGATCGTTGTACTGTTGATATTTGGCTGTGTTGACTAAAGAGTTTGCAGACCACTGCCCTCGGGCATTGTTAAAAAACAATGTAGCCATCAGCTGGCAATTACTGGAGCTTAATCTGATGTGTGGTCAGGAGAAGAATCAGTCAAAGAAAACCTACCAAAACTAAGTTCCTCCTGGGATACCTGCAGGAAAGCCCAAGGCTCTGCTACCTGAGTAGCAACCTCAGCAGTTGCAGACTGTGGAGAGGAAATACACAGCACTAAACTGATCCAGCATATCACTGAAGAAATAAACAAGACGGTAACAATAACAAGTTCTAGATGAAGAGACAACAGCCAGAGGAGGTTACTTTTGATTTAAATGGGAAAAAAAGTGTTATAATTTTGGTACTGGGAAACTCCCCTCACACACACACACACACACACACACACACACACACACACACACACACACAGTGAATGTTTCTGGTTTCATCAGGATGATCGGAAGCCGGATCCTCTTCCAGCAGCTGGTTAAGTAAGCAACTGAACCCCCTCCAGGGAGAAACTGGGAAATGGTTGGGTTGTTTGGTTGTTTGGTGTTTGTTTGTTTGCCTGAGCTTGGTAAATGGTTGGGGAATGTGCTCCTGTGCTCATTCGAAACTGCTTCTTTCTTTGCCAAAGTCATGGAATGCACCCTCTATTGCTATAGCCAGGAAATCTGGGGCCAATAGCAATATTGGCTCACTAATTTCCACAAATGTACTACACTAGCATAAACTACTACCAGGGGAAACAGACGGAAAGGTATATGCAAACTCTTGATACCATTTGAGAAGTTTTTTTAAAAAAATAAATCTAAAGCTATCTATCTATATAAAAGCATATAAGAGACAGTCGAAACTGAAACAACCAAATGGACAACAGAACAGCTGCATGGGGCGACCAGGCCAGTGGAGATGGGGGCAGGGGGGGGGGCAGTTAGAGGGGATTAGGCTGGTGGGGGGACAGATAGGAGCAATCAGGCAGGCAGGCAGGTGAGCAGTTAGGAGCCAGCAGTCCAGGATTGTGAGAGGGATGTCTGACTGTCCTGGCAGTCAGATATCCTCCAAGGGGTTCCAGATTGGAGAGGATGCAGGCTGAGCTGAGGGGACCCTCCCCTGCCCCGTGCATGAATTTTGTGCACCAGGTCCCTAGTTTTAAAATGTTTAGGTTACTTTAAGGGAACATAAATAGCACAGTGTTGGACAGAAAGGTATTGGTCATGGAGTAATGGGTTTGTGTGTTGATTTAATATTGCATAAATGAATTATGTCCATATGCAAGTGTTATTCAAGTTGGAGTCATACTAAATTAAAAATTAAAAATTTTCAGTGTTTTGTCTTTTTAATTGACTTATACTAGGAGGGAGTGTCAGTGTGTGTCAGTGTTGGGAGGTAAAGATAATGCCTGAGGAAAATGTTTTAAGGCCCCACTTATTTTACTTTATGATTTAATGAAAGAAGCAAAACTCGCCCCCCTCTCTGAGACCTACTTAAGAAGAAACTTCAGTTTACCATGATCCCCAGATAATCTGCACATTGAAGTTTGAGAGCTGAGTGGTTGCTGATCCTCTTTTAAATGTGCTTTGCTATTCCTTCATTTGCAGTAGTCCTTGCTTTCCCCTACCAGGTAGGTCTGCCCCTACACCAAAAAAAAAGTGGATTCATATAAAAATGGCCAAATTCTAAGGACTGTAAGCTACTAACTTTTACACTCCTTAACCAATCAGCTTAATCTTAGTCCTCTGTTTTCTAGATGGATACTAATGGGACCATTATTGGTGGGCTGCCTTCCATATGCCAACAGATTGCCAGTAGAAGTAGGAATTTTGGGGTGCTATGGGGATAAGAAATTCCTGAGGCCCCCATGGGAGGATAAGGTATTGTAGAAAGCTTTTTTTTTTCTTCCTATGGAAGCAATTATCTGGGTTGCCAAAGCACCAGCTCCCTCTCTCCTACCATGAAAAAAGTCCCACTTTGTCTTCAGTAGGGGTAGGATCAAAGCCATTGCCTAGAGTTTCCACTTTGTATTTCACAGCCCAGTCCAGCAGCTGGCTAGGTTAGCTTGTATTCTCAGCTACGGTCCGTTCACATGGTGATGGCCACATGACCCTGGAGGGAACTCAGGAGAGTTCAAGAAAGCAGGAGCAAAGCCAGAGGAACATAGAAAATTCCTTTATCTGGGGATTACATATTCCCAGATTTTCACAAGATTGCATTGATCTTTGTTCCCAGGCTATACTGACAGACAAGCACCTTCTTTACATCACCCCAACTTTACTGCACAGGCATTCCCCTTCCCCTTTGTTGGACCCCTTCCCTCAGGGATCTGTGGGGAATGGTGGTCCTCCGGGGAGTGGAAAGTAGCATCTTCCTGGTGAAGCTGCCCAGATGGCCATGTGTACAATGTATGGCCTCCCTTTTGCTCTTTTTTCTATTATTAATAACTAGCTAATTACAACAGTAACAGAACCAACCATCAATATTTTTAAAGACTCATCCTGATTAAGGAGCCCATCAGTAGATGGTCAGAACCTACAGATAACTGAAATGTTAGCAGCACCTCAACCCCCAGTGCCTAGGGAGTCTGCAAGAAAGGGAAGTGGAGGGAGGGAGGGAGGAGTAGGGAGACAACTAGACATAGGTGGTAAATAGGTAATAAAACACATATTCAGCTTAAGACAATTATTACAACTTTAACAAAATGCAGTTGAAACGTTGAAGTCCAGTACATGTGGCATGAGCTTCGGACCTTTTCTTCTCATTCACTAAGCCACCCAATGTTCTGGATAACAATCCAAATGGTGTACGATTCCTGCTGATGCTGTGGTTACTAATCAGTGTGGAACCCTCTGCTCTGACTTTGTTCTTTGCTAACAACTACTATTTTGTCCCTCATTGTGGTAGAGTTTTAATCTTTTGTCAAACAGTCACACTTCATCCTTGAATGGGGACGAGACATTCCCATTTAGACCAACCTGCATTGTTTTTGCTTCAGTTGGAATAGTACTCCCATGTTACAGTATATATTTTATCATTATGAATCTGGCTTTTCATTTTTAGAAATTTACCAAATAACCTACACATTATCTAGTTTCAACTATAATTTATATAATAAAGTCAAAATGACTTTATTAACTACCTATTCTTAGACCAGTACCATAGTAATATTAAGGTGATGGCTGTGAAATGTTTTTGTGGTTGACATTTTAATGCTTAAATATCTATTTGGGAATTATTTAGATTTAGAACATACATATAGTTGTCAATAAATGTATGTTCTTATGAATGTCATTTTATGTGAGCTTTTTAAAATTTTTATTAGGTGTGCATAAATAGTGGCTAAGCAGAGCTAACTTGATATCTGCAGTAGAGAGGAAAAATTAGCAAATTCTTGAATAAAAATTTTATTTGTATATTATTAGAGAAAGAAAGAGGACTGTAAGAGAAACTGTATTTGAAAAGTGTTGTTTGAGGCTGGGGCTCTGCTTTGGAAACAGGAAAGACTAAAAACTCCAAACAAATTAACTATTAATGAAATTTATTAGTATTAATGAGGAAAGAATAATTTATGTAAGAAAATTATCAGTTTGGGCAGAGGAAAAGAAAACCTGAATTAGTGCTTTTGAGATAATTTTTGCATCTTCTGCGCCACATATATTGATTATCTTTTGATCTTTATCTTTGAGACATGTATATTTGTACCAGTTTTCATTTGCTTTTAGTAAAAAAACAAATATTTATTTTCATGGAAGTACACATTTGTGTAACAAGTTTGTTAATAGGTTCAGAGACCAATTAGCAAACCAGATATTTGTGTGAATATAAGGCAACTCATTGCTCAATTGTGTTAATATTTTTCCCCCTCTGTGCTTTTGTCATGCATGTCTCTCTCCTGCAGAATAGCCATCCCTTCAGTTCATCCACTCCCATGTAACTCTTTATAGTCTCTTGAGTGAAACCTTTCTAAGCCATGTGAGTCTATATATCCATTGTTTCTTTGAATCTCTGAAGTATTTATTATATATCACTCTGCATTATTATTCACCTTTGTGTCTGTATTATCATCTGCAATCCAAAGAGACTGAGAGGTGTTTTTCTATAGAGTTTTATGTCTCTAAGCTTTTGCAAAAACAAACAAACGAACATTCAAAATCAACAAAACAAAAATATTCATACACTTTTGCATTCTCTTCAGACACTTTCACTTTTTGGCTCTTCTAGGTCACACATTTATTTTTCTTTTCTAATTTCTCAGCATTCTGTTTGCATTTATTGATATATAATTTGTTGTCTTCCTATTACAAGTTTACATGTCTGCCTTTACATTTTTAAAGGCAGGGATCCTGTTTTGAGTTTATTTTACAATCATTCCACATTACTGAGAATTTTCTAGGGTACCAAGCACCATCCTTTTATTTATTTTTATTTTTTAAAAAAATATATTTTATTGATATTTTACAGAGAGGAAGGGAGAGAGATAGAGAGCTAGAAACGTCGATGAGAGAGAAACATCGACCAGCCGCCTCTTGCACACCCCCTACCGGGGATGTGCCCGCAACCAGTGTACATGCCCTTGACCGGAATTGAACCAGGGACCTTTCAGTTTGCAGACCGACACTCTACCACTGAGCCAAACCGGTTTCGGCCATCCTTTTAATAAACTTGTCATTCTAACACATACCAAGGATTGTGAAAATATTAAACAGTAGAAGTGTTGTATAGATGGATAAATGAATGAAAATTATTACAATGTGCACACTCATGTTTACTTATTTTGGCCCTGTTCAATAAGTATTTCATTATTCTTAAATAACAATAATTATTTTTATAGGAGAACTAAGTATGTTTTCAGTTTTAGGTATCATTTTTCTGACCATAGTGTAGATCTGTGAGGTACAAACTTGGCCACTGAGTACCTGGCTTCTAGTTGATGTGCTTGAATTACTTATAATATTTAGGCTTCACTTTCCTAGTCTATACAATGTGGTATTTAGATTAGTCGAAGGCAATTGTCTTTTGCAAGACTAGAGTTTTCTAACTTTAAGATTAATTGTATTTGTGACTAAATGTACTATAGAATTTGAATGCAGATATTCTACAATGGGTGATTTGTTTAAGTATTTTTGTTTTGTTTTAAAGTAAAACATATTAATTATTTAGCACAATACCTGACCCATATGGAATATCAGAACTTAAAGAATATCAGTTGTTATTTTTAGTAGTAGTATAAAAAACTAATCTAAATTTTGAAATTTTACTTGAATAATTGGGATTTTCATTTTTTGTTATATCAGAATTTCATTGGCGATTTTCAGGTCTTCTAGAAAATCATGATTCATAAAGACAGCTAAATGATAGCTAATTTTAACAAATATTTAATAGTTATTAGAATTCATTCACTGAAGTCTGAAAATTAGACAATATTCACAACTAAAAACCCATTACCTCTGTGGGAGATCCCTTTGTATTATACATCATCTTTTAGTGAAATTAATGCTTAATGTTTGGTTTTTGCAGACAGAAGCACCAAAGCTTAAGAAAATCCACATGAGCAGATACTGAAATGGATGTGATAAAGTCCTGATTTACAGCATTGTGATTTTTGTCACATTCTAATTGTGCACTTAATCTTCTATTCTCTAAATATCTGACAAACAAACAGATATATAATAATTGTGATAGCCTTATCCTATCCAAAGAAGAGAAAGTAAAGGTCATTTAATTAGGGATTTTCTTTTCTTGATTAGCTCATGACAACAGCAACTTCCCTCCATCTACCAAGACTTTGGACAGTTTTGCAGAACAAACTTGTAGAAATTATTTGAAATGTCTAATTAATTGTCTTTTACTTAAATCTTCATGTGGTGCCTGGCGGAGAGTATGCTTGTGGGTGTTCATAGGAAAGTTCTTGGCCAGCTGGGGGTTATAATATTTTTTTAGAGAAGTGATAATTTAACTTTTATAGAGTTTCAACTATGTGTTCAGCACTGTCCAAAGACTTAGGAATTAAAAGGTAATGAAGGGTTAGCCCTAATATACAAGCAATTTATAATCAAACATGAGACTGTATGTATGTAAGCAGCACTGTCACTGCTCTATGTCACATATATGTAGAATTTCATACCTAAACCAGTAGGGGATTGCTGCAGAGAAGATAGGAATGGACATCAGGGAAATTTCTCAGATACTCACATTTTTTTCTTAATGAATTTGATGCAATTGATGAATTTGGGAGTCTGTGGTATGGAACCATCTTGAAGCAAACCAAATCTTTCAAATCGTGCTGAGTGAGATGAGTGAACATGTCCCCCTCACTCTCCTGATATTTACACCCCTAAATATGAGTCAGAAAGTGGCCTAAAAGTGGGTGAAATAATGCCTCACAAATGTTTATAATATATCTAAGTGGCATTAGACAGATGGTGACAGACTCCAGAAAAAAAATACTTTTCCTTTTATGCAGAACCAGCTTATTTTGGGGAAATCATGTAATTGCTGGGAGAATAAACACTCTTTGAAGTAAAGATACAGGCCCCTTCCTTTCTCCTCACATTGCCCCCTAGTGATAATAGTCACCTCGTTGGCCAGCCAGAGTGCTTCTTTCTTTGCCATATTTATTTTTTAATCATTTGACATGACAAAAAATTGTCACTGGTAATAGAACACCGAGACAGGATAATGGTTTGCCACTTTGAAAGGAAATGACTATAGAGCTTTCCCGGTGGGAGATCAGAGTCCTGTCAAAACATTCTATTCTGTAGGATTAATATCTTAAATATGTTAGAATACTTCCATTTATAGAACTCTCTTGTGACTTATGAGCAGAAATATTCAGGTACTGACAAATGGATTGATAAAATCTTTCAGTGGCTTAATGATTGAAGTAGAGCAAGCCACGCTAAGTCTTTTTTTGCCGAGTTACACAGGCAAACTTTGGGTTTAAGGAAGATGGCCATTTCTCCCTTGGATTTCCCTTGTATCCCATGATTCTGAATTAATTTTTTAAATGTCAAGGAGTGATTTCTTTTTGAAATGTGAATGTTTTATAAATATTGGATGGGGTTGTGTTTATGATATGCTAGGACTTTAGCATCTAGAGCAGCAGTGGGCAAATTACAGCCCGCAGGCCAGATCCGGCCCATTCAGCTGCTCTATCTGGCCCATGGAGCCAAAAGAGCAGAGGGTTCTCTTGCTCTCCCCTCCGCTCCTTTACCAGCAGCCCAATATGAGAGTGCCAGCATGGTCAGGTTGCTTTTGTTCCAGCCCTCTGGTCCAGTTTAAGAACCCTTTGTGGTCCACAAGTCAAAAAGTTTGCCCACCCCTGATCTAGAGACATAGTGTTCTCCACTGTTTGGAAGTCACCGTTCCAGGGGCTATGGAAGGCAGCACACTTCATAATTCCACGCGATATTTAGAAATTTCCCAGGTGCTTCTTGAGTAACCAACCTTTGTTGCAATGACATAAATAATGCTTCTTTTCTCAAGAGATATTTCCCATAAACAGTGTAGCACACAAAAATATTAAGATTTTTCATTTAAAATCACGATAAGCTTATGAAAATTATAGTAGATGCCGAAACCGGTTTGGCTCAGTGGTAGAGTGTCGGTCTGCGGACTGAAAGGTCCCAGGTTCGATTCCGGTCAAGGGCATGTACATTGGTTGCGGGCACATCCCCGGTAGGGGGTGTGCAGGAGGCAGCTGGTCGATGTTTCTCTCTCATCGATGTTTCTAGCTCTCTATCTCTCTTCCTTCCTCTCTGTGAAATATCAATAAAATATATTTTAAAAAAGAAAATTATAGTAGATGAATAAAAATATTAGTCAAGAGACCAGGAGGATAGTAATTTTAAATCTTTAGATTTTATAAGAAGGGGAAGAGACTTTTATTCCCATCCACCATGGATGAATTGGTAAAGGAATTGCCCTCCATTGAAAACAACTAAAAATACTTTTTTAAAAATCTATGCAATATATTTAGATATGGAACAACAGGCAAAGAATGGAAGCAATTATTACAGTGGTTTTCTTTCTGGGGGCATTTTCAGAAATATGCCACAGCCAGGGGGAAAACTGCAGAACTCAATTGCTCTGCTGAGTTTAGGAGATTGAGATCAAACTTTAGCAAAGCTGGGACACTTAGCTGATTATTGGAGAAGAGATCACTATGCAAAGAGCTTTAGAAATCTGTGCATGAGACTATTGTTGATAAACTGCACAATCATAGGTGAAACTCTGGAAGACAGAACAAAGAACTATCACAGTGCAGAAAGATGAAAATACTCAAGAATTCCCAATGTTAGGAAACATCCAAGTTTGATTCAGTCAGGGTGGAGATACTTTGTCGAAACCTGGGGCATTCAGTAGAAGACTCAGTGGCTCATATTTTCTGAGAGGATTAAATTGTCCCTTAGACTAAAAGCAAGCAAGCAAACAAACAAACATAACAAAGCTTAAATATAAACCTCAAAGAAATCAAGTTGTTCTACAATGAACTGTCTTCCAAATAATTATTGCTTTTTAAAGACAACACGATCCAGACAGACAATATTGTATTGTTCACAATATCCAGCATATGCAAATAGAAGGAAACTTTCTTAATCTAGCAAAAGAAACTTATAAAAAAATACTACATCTCACCTAGTATTTAATGATGAAAAAGTAAATACTTCTTAAAAACAGTGAGCTTGACAAGATGTCTGTTCTCACATCTTATACTCAATTTCTTTGATATTTCAATGTTTTTAAAAGGCTAAATGAATCAATAATATAGGGATTAGAAAATAACACTGAACCACATGGCCAGACTTCAGAAAAGCTATTATAAAAAGTAAAGGAATTTAGTAAGCATTACAGAAGATGTAGAGAAATTGGAACCATGATACATTGCTGATGAAATGTAAAATGAATCAGGCACTTTGGAAAACAGTTTAGTAGTTTATTAAAACATCAATTGTATACTTAACATGAAACAAGAAATTCCACAGCTAGGAAAGTATCAATCCAGGACATATGTCCACACAAAGCCTTTATGTAAATTATTGTTATAATGATTTTATTATAATAGCCCCCAAATGGGAACTATACAAATATATATATTAGAGGTTAGAGGCCTGGTGCACGAAATTCATGTGTGTGTGTGTGTGTGTGTGTGTGTGTGTGTGTGTGTGTGTGTGTATGGGGGAGTTCCTCAGCCTGACCTTCACACTCTCCAATCTGGGAGCCCTTCTGACTGCTTAGGCCTATTCCCATGGTTCTCTTCTCTCTGTGGACCTCCCTACTTGATGCCACCACAGGCCCTGCTGTCTGCTCTCTGTGGGGGCCTGCTTGCAGCTCGCCATGGTGAGGGCTAAAAGGACTGGAGGACTCCAGCAGGGCTGAGGGGACTGGGACCAGCATCTTGTGGCTATGGGCATCACCATATTTGTGATGGAGTGATAGTCAATTTGCATATCCCCCTTTATTAGATAAGATACATCAGCTGGTGAATGTGTAAGCTGATTATATACCCATCCATATAATGAAATATGAAATACCAACCCACAATTAAGAGAGAGAATATATATATATATATATATATATATATATATATATTACCAAAACCAGTTATTTGTTCAGCAAATTAACAAGCTAATGGTCCTACTGGACATTAAGGAAGGAGAAAAGAAACTGTGTCTCCCATTCCACTTGAGCATGGTAATATATTTTATAAATAGTTTTATTTACAGTATAATAAGTGCATTGTAAATATTTTAATTCTCCGTCACTTGTAACCATCTGAGAACAATCCTCCGTTTGTAGAAAAAGTATTTTGTTTTTAATGTTTAACTAAAACATACCCTTTGGCTTGAATGTGAGGTTAGGCTTTTAATAATAAATCAGAGACACTAAATACACAGAAATATTTATGTCCACTAATGTTTCAGTTATTTATTGCTCTATAAGAAATGACCCCGAATTTTCTGGAGTAAATAAAAATAATCCTTTGTTTTACTCACAAATTTACATCTTGGGCAAAGTTCAGTGGAAGCAAATCATGCTTGTTTCACAAGGTGTCCCTAGGGTAGCTCAGCTACTGTGGATTGAAATCAGATGAAGACTCTGGCATGTTTGTTGCTGATGTCTGTAGTTGGCTGGGAATCTCAGCTGGAGCTGTCCATCAGAACACCTACAGAGGGCTTCTTGGTATCCTCATACAATGCTAGATGGTTTCCAACAGCAAGCACTCTGCAGAACCAGGCGGAAGCTGTTTATTTGGCATCCCTTGCTATGTAACAAATTCCCCAAAATGTAGTGGAATGAAACGCCATGTTTCTTTGGGTCAGAACCTGAGAATGTCTCAGCAGTGTCCTCTGTGTCAGGGTGCCTTTAGCCTGTGGTGGCATCAAGTAGGGAGGTTCACAGAGAGAAGAGAACCATGAGAATGGGCCTAAGCAGTCAGAAGGTCATCCCCTGAGGGCTCCCAGATTGGAGAGTGTGCAGGTCAGTGTAATTAAGGTGATCACTTAGGGTTTAGCCTTCTTAAGGTTTGATGGGGGATATTTCTTCCTCTAAGGTTTCTCATTTGGTTGTTGGCAGGATTCAGTTCCTACTGGGTTGATGGGCTAAGGAAAGTTAGTTTCTCACTGGCTCCTGGCCGGAAGCCATCTTCAGTTCATGTGAGTTTCTATAATGTGATAGCTTGCTCCCTTGATGCATGCACATTGAGAAGGCCATAGAGAGAAAAGCCAACAAGAGGAAAATCAGTCTTGTGTACACTAGTCCTGGATATCACATTCCATCTAATTTGCCATATTCTGTTCTATAGATGCACATCATTGGGTGTAGCTGAGACTCCAGGGTAAAAGATTGCACAAGGACATGAATACTAGAAGTGGTATTGATACAGAACATCTTCTAAAGCTGTCTACCAGGGCCATATTTCTTTTTATGACCAAGTCTAAGAAATTATGTTGCTACTGTTATTTTCTTAATCATTGGTTCTCAGTCATTAGATCTCAACTCCAACCTCCACCCTCTCTCTTTCCATTTTTTCAGACCTCTCCTTTGGTTGCTACTTGAATTACTTCCTGGATTTATAGTTGAATTTTGTAGGAAGGAGCAGGTAGAGATGAGTCTAGACTTGACTTTATGCTTGCTTTTAAAAAATACAATGTTTTTCTCTGTTTTAATTTTCAAAGGATAATAAAATTATAAAATAACTTTGACTATGAGTTAATATTTTCAAAATATATTTCAGAAATAGGTTAGAGTTTTACAGATCTCTCCCTTGTTTACCCCAGACATGAGATAACCCAAATGTTTGGACAGATACTTGATTTCCACAAGATGCTTTGGGTCATGAATAGTGTCGCAGATCTGCAATATGTCCCCCATTACATTATAAGAAGCTATCTTTAAAACGAATAGTGGAATGGGCATTTGAGCAATGTCAAACTTGGGTAAAAAAGTGATGAATCCATACTGTGTTTTTCAGATTTCTTGCCTACTACTAGGATATACTTTCAGTTTTCCAGCCTGAGGAGACAGAAATCACTGACATGCTTTCTATCCTTGAAGAACTAGTAATTTAATCTATTGGATCAGATGGAAACATCAAATAGTATGCTTTTAATAAAGGGGGGATTGATAAAGGAAAATAGAGGAGAGGAGTAAGATAGAAACGTGATAGTGAAGGAGAAATATTGAGTAGAGAAACAGAGCATTAGATCTTGAGACAAGGCAGTCCCTGATGGTCTTGAGACAAGGCAGTCCCTGATGGGTACAGTGCAGCAGATGTTACAAAGCCATACAAAACATTACTTCTCCCCCAAAAATCATGGATTGGAATTAACATTCTATGATTTAACGGAGTCTAAGTATATGCAATAATTTAGTGAACTATAGCTGTAGAGAAAGCTCTGCTACACTGAGATTTAATTTAGGCTAAATCTATTTAGTGTAACAAATATATTTAGTGAAAAAATACAAATAAAGCTTGTCTTTTATAGAATTCTGAAACACATTTAGCCATAAATTTTATTATAAATTTTCTCTGCAAAAATGTTAGAACATTGCCATAAGCATTACTTTCATTTTTTCCAATATACAAAATATTGCTGAGTAAGGAAAGAGAAGATCAGATGACTTATTCAAGACATACAGTTCACCAACTATAAATTTTATTTCTTCTTTACTGTTGTCTTAATGTCCCTCCCTTTACACACTCGCTCTCTAAACAACTAAATACACACACACACACACACACACACACACGCCACATTTGTACTACTAGATCATATTTAGGAGAAATAAAAATTTATGTTTACACAAGAAAACATATAGGGATGTGTATAGCAATTTTATTAATAATTTCCCCAAATTGAAAATAGGGAATATGGTCAATGAATCCCAAAAGAACAAAAGCGAGACAAATTATAGTTAAAGTGCAAAATAACAACAACAAAGCAAGAATCTTAAAAGCAGCCAGAGAGAGACAGAAAGTTACATATAAAGGAACCCCTATCAGACTAGCAAATGATTTCTCCACAGAAACTCATCAGGCCAGAAGGGAATGGGATGAAATATACAAAGTCATGCAAAGGAAGGGTCTGAATCCAAGAATACTGTACCCAGCAAGGCTATCAATCAAGATTGAAAATGAAATCAAGAGCTTCACAGACAAAAAAAGACTAAAGGAATTTATCTCCACCAAACCAGCAATGCAAGAAATGCTAAAGGGTTTACTGTAAAAAATAAAGAAATAGGGAGCAAAGAAGGAACACAGGGGTATAGAATAAAAATGGCATCAAATACCTACTTATCAATAATAACTTTAAATGTAAATGGTTTAAATGCTCCAATCAAAAGACACAGGGTAACAGATTGGATAAGAAAGCAAGACCCATATATCTGCTGTCTACAAGAAACACACTTCAGAAAAAAAGATGCACACAGGCTGAGGGTGAAGGGATGGAAAAAGATTTTCCAGGCGAACGGAAATGAAAAAAAAGGCTGGGGTAGCAATACTTATATCAGACAAATTAGATCTCAAAGTGAAGGACATAAAAAGAGATAATGAAGGCCACTTCATTATACTAAAAGGAGCAATCCAACAAGAAGAAATAATCCTGGTGAACATATATGCGCCCAATGTGGGAGCACCCAAATACATAAAAAAAATGCTGGAGGACATTAAGGGAGAGATTAATTGTAATACAATCATAGTAGGAGATTTTTATACTCCACTGTCACATTTGGACAAATCACCCAAACAAAAAATCAGCAAAGAAATATCAATCTAAAATGACTCACTAGACCAGATGGAATTAATCGACATCTTCAGAACATTCCACCCCAAAGCCACAGAATACAAATTCTTCTCAAGTGCACATGGGACATTTTCAAAGATAGACCACATGTTGGGACATAGGCAAAGTCTCTTCAAATTCAAGAAGATAGAAATCATATCAAGCATCTTATCAGATCATAGTGGCATAAAACTGGAAATTAACTACAATAAAAATAATCCAAAGAAATCAAACACATGGAGACTAAACAGCATGCTATTAAACGAGGACTGGATTACCAGAGAAATCAAGGAAGAAATTAAAAACATGCTGGCAACAAATGACAATGAAAACACAACAATCCAATATTTATGGGACACAGCAAAAGCAGTCTTGAGAGGGAAGTTCATATCTCTACAAGCCTATTGCAAAAAACTAGGAAAAAAGGTAACACATTATCTAACTCTAAAACTCAAAGAGTTAGAAAAAGAGCAACAAGAAAAGCCCACTGTAAGCAGAAGGAAAGAAATAATAAAAATCAGAGCAGAGATAAACAACATAGAGACCAAAGAAACAATACACAAGATCAACAAAACCAAGAGCTGGTTCTTTGAACGGATAAACAAGATTGATAAACCTCTAGCCAGGCTAACCAAGAAACAAAGAGAGAGGACCCAAATAAACAAAATCAGAAATGAAAGAGGTGAAATAACAACAGACCCAGCCGAAATACAAAGGATTGTTACAAAATACTACGAACAACTCTATTCCAACAAACTGGACAACCTGGAGGAAATGGACATATTCCTAGAAAAATATAACCTGCCAAAACTCAATCAGGAAGAATCTAAAAATCTCAATAGACCAGTTACTTGGGAAGAAATTGAAACAGTCATCAAAAAGCTTCCAGCAAACAAAAGCCCAGGGCCAGATGGCTTTACAGGAGAATTTTACCAGACATTCAAGGAAGAACTAAAACCTATCCTCCTCAGACTATTAAAATTTAAGAGGGAGGAACACTTCCAAACTCCTTCTATGAAGCCAGCATCACCCTAATACCAAAACCAGATAAAGATAACACAATGAAAGAGAATTACAGGCCAATATCCCTCATGAACATAGATGCCAAAATCCTCAACAAAATTCTAGCAAATCGGCTCCAACAGAACATCAGAAAGATAATACACCATGACCAAGTAGGATTTATTCCCGGAACGCAAGGATGGTACAATATCCGCAAATCAATAAACGTGATACATCACATAAACAAACTGAAAGTTAAAAATCATATAGTCATATCAATTGATGCAGAAAAAAGCATTTGATAAAATCCAACATCCTTTCCTGATAAAAACTCTCAACAAGGTGGGAGTACAAGGATCATACCTCAACATAATAAAAGCTATATATGATAAACCCACAGCAAACATCATACTCAATGGGCAAAAACTAAACCCATTTCCCCTAAGAACAGGAACAAGACAGGGGTGCCCACTCTCACCACTTCTGTTTGACATAGTACTGGAAGTACTAGCCATTGCAATTAGAGAAGAAGAGGAAATAAAAGGCATCAAAATTGGAAAAGAAGAAGTGAAGTTGTCCCTATTTGCAGATGACATGATATTGTACATAGAAAACCCAAAAGACTCCATCAAAAAACTAATAGACTTAATAAACGAATTTGGCAATGTAGCAGGATACAAAATCAACGCCAAGAAATCTATGGCATTTCTATATACCAATAGTGAACTCCTAGAAACAGAGACTAAAAAAGCAATCCCATTTACCATCGCACCAAGAAAATTAAGATACCTAGGAATAAACTTAACTAAGGAGGTAAAAGACCTATATGCTGAAAACTACACGACACTGACAAAAGAGATAGAGGAAGATGTAAACACATGGAAGAACATACCATGTTCATGGATTGGTAGAATCAACATCATCAAAATGTCCATACTTCCCAAAGAAATTTATAAGTTCAACGCGCCCCCTATTAAAATACCAACAACATACTTCACAAACCTAGAAAGGACTCTCCAAAAGTTCACTTGGAACAATAAAAGACCCCGAATAGCCGCAGCAATTCTGAGAAAGAAGAGTAAAGTAGGAGGTATCTCAATACCAGATTTCAAGCTGTATTACAAAGCCACTGTTCTCAAAACAGCCTGGTACTGGCACAAGAACAGACATATAGATCAATGGAATAGATTAGGGAATCCAGATATCAATCCAAATCAATATGCTCAATTAATATTTGACAAAGGAGGCACGAGCATACAATGGAGTCAAGACAGTCTCTTCAGTAAATGGTGTTGGGAAAATTGGACAGATGCATGCAAAAGAATGAAACTAGAGCACCAACTTACTCCATACACAAAAATAAATTTGAAATGGTTACAGGACTTAAACATAAGACTGGAAACCATAAAAATACTAGAGGCATCCACAGGCAGCAAAATCTCAGATATATGCCAAAAGGACTTCTTCACTAATACTGCCTCTAGGGCAATGGAAGCTAAAGTGAGAATGAACAAATGGGACTACATCAAAATAAAAAGCTTTATTAGAGCAAAAGAAACCATCAACAAAACAACAAGAAGTCCCATGTTATGGGAGAACATATTTGCAAATGATATCACTGATAAAGGTTTAATCTCCAACATCTACAGATAGCTTATACAACTCAATAAAAGGAAAATAAATGATCCAATTAAAAAATGGGAAACGGACCTGAATAGAATCCTCTCAAAAGACAACAGAAGGAAGGCCAAGAGGCACATGAAGACATGCTCAAAGTCACTAATCATCTGAGAGATGCAAATCAAAACAACAATGCAGTAGCATCTCACAGCTGTCAGAATGGCCAACATTAACAAAACAACAAACGACAAATGTTGGAGAGGTTGCGGAGAAAAAGGAACTATCGTGCACTGCTGGTGGGATTGCAGGTTGGTGCAACCACAGTGGAGATCAGTATGGAGCTTCCTCAAAAAACTGAAAATGGAACTCCCATTTGACCCAGTAATCCCACTACTATGAATATACCCTAAGAAACCAGAAACACCAATCAGAAAGGACATATGCACCCCTATGTTCATAGCAACACAATTTACAATAGCTAGGATTTAGAAACAGCCTAGGTTAGCCCGTCAGCAGATGAATGGATCAGAAAACTATGGTACATCTACACCATGGAATACTATGCGGCCATAAAAAGGAGGGAATTCTCATCATTTGCAGTAACCTGGATGGAATTGGAGAACATCAGGCTGCGTGAAATAAGCCAGTCAATGAAAGAGAAAAACCACATGACTTCACTCATTTATGGATATTAAAGAACATTATAAACGAATGAATAGAAAGATAGATATAGAGACAGTAAAACAACAAGCAGACTGTCAAATGACAGCGGGGGAGGGGGATAGGGAGATCTGGGGGAGATAAGAGATCAACCGAAGGACTGGTATGCATGCATAAAAGTACAACCAATGGACACAAGACTCTGTGGAGGGAGGGCATATATGGGAGGGAGCAGGCAATGGTAAGCTATGTACACATATAATACCTTAATAAATTAAAAAAAAATCTGAAGGAAAAAAATAGATTTGTACTACCAAATTAGTAGTACAAATTATAAAGCGGGGGTGGGGGGAGTAGGGGAAGACAGACCAATAATCGAGCAAATCTGAACATCTACCTGGGAATTCTAAAGTCCTAAGCTGAGTTCCTAAGTGAGGTCACCCCTGGGTCCCTTACCCGAGCATGTCCTCAGACATGAGCCATGAATTCACTTCCTGATGATGGAGCACAATGGAACCCGGCAACCAGGCAACTACATTCTATAACTGCCCCTTCCTGCCTCACTCGGATAAAGGCACTGGAGAGGACACCATGTTTTCTTGTTGTCTCCCCGTGTCCCGAGGTCAAGGCCAAGGACGAGGCCTCAAGAGAGGCAGCTATGAGAGTACATTCCGACGTGCCCGCCGCTGGATCCGGACTCAGTCCAGACGACGCCTGTGGCCATTTGCACGGCGGAACCAGGAGGTAACACAGAGAGGCTTAGGGCAGTTTTGTTCAGGCCAGACCACCACTCTGATCCTACCTCAGCAGCCCTATGTCCGCTCCGTGTGTGTGTGTGTGTGTGTGTGTGTGTGTGTGTGTGTGTGTGTGTGGCAGAAGCAGCAGACACTAGAGCTGGGCTTGAGTCTTCCTGACCAGCTGCCATCACTGTCATTGCAGAGTTCAACCCAGGTCAAGGTGGAGCACCAGATGGAGGAGGAAAAGCACCGCCCTATGTTCTACATTGGGGAGGAGCCGGTGAGCCACACCACCGAGGGAGAGGAAAGGCCTGAAGTGAGTGTGGCCACCTGGGGCTCTGGGGACCCAGGGCCCGTGGATGGACAGCCAGGGACACCTCTACGGAAGCAGCCCAGGTACCCTAGGACTGTACCGCCAAAGAAGCTCAGATTCAACCAGCAGCTGAAAGTGTTCACCAGTGATGTGGAATACACTGACCATGTCAACCAGACTGGCCCGGAGCACCCTGAGCCCAAAGAGGCAGTGTTCAAGGGTGAGAAGCTGGGGAAGTGAGAGGGATGGGGGTGGAGCTGCATGGGAGCTTATGGGGAGGAATTGTTGCCAGGCAAACAGGGAGCACCCAGAGGCTGGACAGGAGCAAAGATCGGCCTCAGACCACCCATCTGTTGTACTGCAGGTGGGGTGGAAGTCCTGTGGTGGGTCCTGGGCGCTCTAGCTGTGTTCTGTCTTAGGGGCACAGATGGACATGCCAGCACCTGGGTGATCTTTTCTCCTCTCCTAACTATAGCACCAGCCCAGGAGGCAGAGGCGGCACCTCCTGTCACATCTGAAGTCCAACTGGAGGAGCAGGATGCGGAGCGGGAGGCATCTCTACCTCCAGAGCTTTCACCATCTCCAGCGGCCCCTCCAGCTGCAGCTGTGGAGCCAGGGCCTGCCCCAGAGGAAACTGAGGCCCCACCACCGGTGGATGAAGAGCCCTCCCTGGAGCCCATGCTGGCTCCTGCCTCGGAGGAGGCGCTGCCTGTGGAGGGCCCAGCTCAAGGGCCAGTTGATGTATGTGCTCCCCCTGACCCAAGGGACAGCCTTGTTTCACTCTCACTCCTTGACATTTTCCTTTACTTTTCTCTTCCTCTTTTGTTTCTAAGTTCCCCATGGCATGATCTGATTTCTTATCTCTTAACTTTTCTTATTTGGGGATTTTGGGGCATTTTTGCTTCTATTCTTTTCTTTTTTCTCTTTTTAGCCTTAATTTTCCCAGTGTATAATCTATCTAAGTAATAAATAAACATATTTTAAATGGTTATTGTTATTATTTTAAATGTTATTGTTCATATTTTAAATTCCTGAGTATGAAGCACATTCATGATGCTGAGTAAGCATCACCACTATCTAGTTGCGGGATGTCCCGTCATCCCAAAATGAGACCCTGCACCAACGGTGCTAACTACCCATGCCCCTGCCCCTGATCTGGTTCCTGTCTCTGCCCTTAGCTGTTCTGGATGTTCCCTGGAAATGGAATTTCACAATATGTACCTTTTTTGTGTTGGCTCACATGTTTTTCTGTTTTTATCTGAAATAGCATTTTTGCTGTTGTAAAGGGAATTTGTAGCTGGATTAGAGATTAGATGGGGGAGAGGGAGAGGGAGGGAAAGCCCTTTCAGTAAGCATGCACATAATCTCAGGGTAGAGATCACTGAGCTAATTGTGACCCCAGCGCCAGAAGCCAGTCAGGCAATGCCTGTCTCTTCCTGTGCCTGAAACAACTAGAAAAATACAGAAATCTGGGAAGACAAACCACAAGCTGGAAAGCATTCCACATAACCTAAGGCCAAGGTGCATCATCCCTGTGGTGCAGCCAACTGTCCAAAACCGGTGTTTTCTGAAGGGACAAAGGGCAAGCACATGTACTTCCACCATGAGAGGCAGTGCACAGGCCTGTACATGTCAGAGATGCCCCTCCACCCGGATCAGACTTCTGGTCTGGTGGGGACCAGCCCTGGGGACAAAGTGAGGCAGCAGGGGGCCCCAGCACAGCCCCTGGGCAGAAGGGGAAAGGCCCCTCCTCTGGGGAACAGTGTGCAGGACCTGCCCAAGTCCCACAGGTGCAAACAGGCACTTGGCAGGGCTCACCCAGGAGGTTCCCCCACAGAGACTCGTGCACAATTGTTCAGAGATGGATTTTGAGACTGCCCATCAGAGCCCTAATGAAACAGGTGGGAATTAGAAAAAGCACTGAGGTCTATAGAGAGGGCTTGGAGCCACCAATTTTTGTCCACATGGACAAGGGAAGCCGATCAGGTGCTCAGTTCGGTCCAGGGGTCTCCACATGTCAATAGATGGAGACTGAAGGGGTCCTGCAACATGAGACACATGGAACAAACATCTGCAGTGAGGATCCCACCCACTAAACCGCTTACATCTGATTTCACGGGAAATCATGCTATGTGAATATGAGTCTGCCTGTGACAGAGATAGACAGACAAAATGAGACAGGCAGAACTGAGAGATACCCACTAGTCACAAGTGATGGTAAAATCACCTCTGGGGTGGGACTCGAAAATCTTTCTTGAGTTGATTTTTTGTGTGTGTATAATTCATGTATGACTTTGATAGTTGCAATAATAGTAAAGTCTTAAGTTCAATGTTATCCATGTATCACTCATGTATAGAGTAAAGTATGTGATTTAGTTTTTTTAAAAAATTTAAAGTCTCTGATGATATGTGGAATAATAGAAAGTTCAGAGGAGGACGTTTTCAAGTATATCAGCCTTCTCACAGATTTGCATATGAGCCACAGATTCAGGGAAAGTGTTTTCAAGACAGGATATGGAAGAGAAGCAGTATCCCAATATAAAAATTAAAAACAAACTCTTAATCCTCAACAATTAGGTAATAAATAACCCAATTTTAAAATGGGCATAAGATATGGACGGTCACCTCACCACAGGAGCTGCACAGATGACAGGGGATGCATGATGGTCAGGAGTAGGTGGGAGGTACACTCATCACCTCCCAGGACCAAAGGTGAATGACAACTAAATTATAGAACAAGCAACATGAACAATCAAGTGAAGACTAGCTGAACATATGCCTTATAACCAAGGGTTAGAGACAAAGCCAAACCCAGAGTGGTGGGAAAGAGACTTGAAAAGGGCTGGCCCCACACCTGTGTGTGGCAGTTGAGAACCTTCAGGGATGTTTCAGTTGCAAAGGTAGCTCCTGAGGAATGAGGTGTCTCAACCCCTCAATGGTCTCTTCTTTCCAGAGAACCAGACCTTGGAAGAGGCAGCTGCCTGGCAACTGGCTGTAAAAATCAGTGGGGATTCCATCCACCAGGGAGATACTGGGGGTCTAGTGAAAAATCGGGTGTTCTCTTAAAGGGCCAGCACACAAAATGCCTTCTGCATGTGACAAGCAACTAAGGCTCCAGCAGAGAGATTGAGGCTAAGAGCAGACTGGTCTCATACAGAGACTGAGCTAGAGGGACAGTTGGCAAGGTTTCTGTGCTGACTATATCTCCCACTCTGCCATCTTTCCTGAGTCAAGTTCTTCTTCATAGGGCATCAGGCCAGAAAAATGCACTAGCCTCACACCAGGGACTTCTTGTGGCCCCACCCTACCAAGTTCCTGCCCTGTGGAGGAGATAGCTGGTTGTGGCCAGCTTGGGCCTGTGGTGCAGACTTCCTAAAAGGCTCTTGAATAGGTCTGGTCTGACTCAGGGTGTAGCAGAGATGGACAGGGAGAAGCTGAGTTATTGACTATGGGATGAGGACCATTTTTCCCTGAATGACACCACCTGTTCTGCACAGAGTCCTCCCTCAACATGGCCAAATCTTTTTTTTAAAAATATATTTTATTGATTTTTTACAGAGAAGAAGGGAGAGGGATAGAGAGTTAGAAACATGGATGGGAGAGAATCATGGATCAGCTGCCTCCTGCAAACCCCTCCCTGCACTGGGGATGTGCCCACAACCAACGTACATGCCCTTGACCAGAATCGAACCTGGGACCCTTCTGTCCGCAGACCGATGCTCTATCCACTGAGCCAAACCGGTTTTGGCTCATTCAACTTGAGTATCAACTAGTGTGCCTGCTAGAATTCTATTCATGCCCTCCCCTCTGGTTCCTCAGTGTGATTATGGGAGTCTAATTCAAATTCATTCAGCCTATGGAAGGTACTGCAAAGGGGCTGTTCTTCAAAGGGTCTACTGTAAAATTACAGAAATAGGAAGCGAAGAAGGAAAACGGGGATAGAATGAAAATGGCATCAAATACCTACCTATCAATAATTACTTTAAATGTAAATGGTTTAAATGCTCCAATCAAAAGAGATAGGGTAACAGATTGGATAAGAAAGCAAAACCCATACATCTGCTGTCTACAAGAAACCCACCTCAGAAAAAAGACGCCCACAGACTGAAGGTGAAAGGATGGAAAAAGGTTTTCCAGGCAAACAGAAATGAAAAAAAGCTGGGGTAGGAATACTTATATCTGAAAAATTAGATCTCAAAGTGAAGGACATAACAAGAGACAATGAAGGCCACTTCATAATACTAAGGGGAGCAATACAACAAGAAGAAATAACCCTGGTAAACATATATGCACCCAATACAGGAGCACCCAAATACATAAAAAAACTGCTGGAAGACATTAAGGGAGAGATTAATAGCAATACAATCATAGTAGGAGATTTTAATACCCCACTGTCACCTTTGGACAAATCATCTAAACAAAAAATCAGCAAAGAAACATCAACGCTAAATGACACACTTGACCAGATGGAATTAATAGACATCTTCAGAACATTTCACCCCAAAGCCACAGAATACACATTCTTCTCAAGTGCACATGGGTCATTCTCAAAGATAGACCACATGTTGGGACATAGGCAAAGTCTCTTCAAATTCAAGAAGATAGAAATCATATCAAGCATCTTCTCAGATCATAGTGGCATAAAATTGGAAATCAACTACAATAAAAATAATCCAATGAAATCAAACACATGGAAACTGAATAGCATGCTATTGAGCAAGGACTGGGTTACCAGGGATATCAAGGAAGAAATTAAAAACATCATGGCAACAAATGACAATGAAAACACAACAATCCAAAATCTATGGGACACAGCAAAAGCAATCTTGAGAGGGAAGTTCATATATCTGAAAGCCTATTGTAAAAGACTAGAAAAAATGGTAACAAATTATCTAACTCTACAACTCAAAGAGTTAGAAAAAGAGCAACAAGAAAAGCCCAGTGTAAGCAGAAGGAAGGAAATAACAGAAATCAGAGCAGAGATAAATGACATAGAGTCCAAAGAAACAATACATAAAATCAACAAAACCAAGGGCTTGTTCTTTGAAAGAATAAACAAGATTGATGAACCTCTAGCCAGGCTAACCAAGAAACCAAGAGAGAGGACCCAAATAAACAAAATCAGAAATGAAAGAGGTGAAATAACAACAGACCCCACCGAAATACAAAGGATTGTTACAAAATACTATGAGCAACTCTATTCCAACAAATTGCACAACCTGGAACAAATGGACATATTCCTAGAAAAATACAACCTTCCAAAACTCAATCAGGAAGAATCTAAAAATCTCAACAGACCAGTTACTTGGGATGAAATTGAAACAGTCATCAAAAAGCTGTCAGCAAACAAAAGCCCAGGGCCAGATGGCTTCACAGGAGAGTTTTACCAAACATTCAAGGAAGAACTAAAACCTATCCTCCTCAGACTATTCCAAAAAATTCAAGAGGAAGGAACACTTCCAAACTCCTTTTATGAAGCCAGCATCACCCTAATACCAAAACCAGATAAAGACAACTCAATGAAAGAGAATTACAGGCCAATATCCCTCATGAACATAGATGCCAAAATACTCAACAAAATCCTAGCAAATCGGCTCCAGCAGTACATCAGGAAGATCATATACCATGACCAAGTAGGATTTATTCCAGGAATGCAAGGATGGTACAATATCCGGAAATCAATAAACGTGATACATCACATAAACAAATTGAAAGATAAAAATCATATGGTCATATCAATTGATGCAGAAAAAGCATTTGATAAAATCCAACACCCTTTCCTGATAAAAACTCTCAACAAGGTGGGAGTACAAGGATCATACCTCAACATAATAAAAGCTATATATGATAAACCCACAGCCAACATCATACTCAATGGGCAAAAACTAAAGCCATTCCCTCTTAAAACAGGAACAAGACAGGGATGCCCACTCTCACCACTCCTGTTTGACATTGTACTGGAAGTACTTGCCATTGCAATTAGACAAGAAGAGGAAATTAAAGGTCTCCAAATCGGAGAAGAAGAAGTAAAGTTATCCTTATTTGCAGATGACATGATATTGTACATAAAAAACCCAAAAGACTCCATCAAAAAACTATTAGACCTAATAAATGAATTTGGCAATGTAGCTGGATACAAAATTAACGCCAGGAAATCGATGGCATTCCTGTACACCAACAATGAATTAACAGAAACAGAGATCAAAAAAGCAATCCCATTTACCATCGCACCAAGAAAATTAAGATACCTGGGAATAAATTTAACTAAGGAGGTAAAAGACCTATATACGGAAAACTACACAACACTGAAAAAAGAAATAGAGGAAGATGTAAACAGATGGAAGAACATACCATGTTCATGGATTGGTAGAATCAACATCATCAAAATGTCCATACTTCCCAAAGCAATCTATAGGTTCAATGCACTCCCCATCAAAATACCAACGGCATATTTCACTGACCTACAAAGAACTCTCCAAAAATTCATTTGGAACAATAAAAGACCTCGAATAGCATCAGCAATCCTGAGAAAGAAGAGTAAAGTAGGAGGGATCTCCATACCAGATTTCAAACTGTATTACAAAGCCACTGTTCTCAAAACGCCTGGTACTGGCACAAGAACAGACATATAGATCAATGGAATAGAATAGAGAATCCAGATATCAACCCATATCAATATGCTCAATTAATATTTGACAAAGGAGGCATGAGCATACAATGGAGTCAAGACAGTCTCTTCAGTAAATGGTGTTGGGAAAATTGGACAGATGCATGCAAAAGAATGAAACTAGAGCACCAACTTACTCCATACACAAAAATAAATTCAAAATGGTTACAGGAGTTAAACATAAGACGGGAAACCATAAAAATACTAGAGGCATCCACAGGCAGCAAAATCTCAGATATATCCCAAAAGAACTTCTTCACTGATACTGCCCCTTGGGCAATGAAAGCTAAAGAGAAAATAAACAAATGGGACTATATCAAAATAAAAAGTTTTTTCACAGCAAAAGAAACCATCAACAAAACAACAAGAAAGCCCACTGCATGGGAGAACATATTTGCAAATGATATTACTGATAAAGGTTTAATCTCCAATATCTACAAACAGCTTATTCAACTCAATAAAAGGAAAATATATGAGCCAATTAAAAAATGGGCAATGGAACTAAATAGAATCTTCTCAAAAGAAGACAGAAGGAAAGCCAAGAGGCACATGAAAAACTGCTCAAAGTCACTACTTATCCGAGAGATGCAAATCAAAACAACAATGCGATACCATCTCATACCTGTCAGAATGGCCAACATTAACAAATCAACAAACGACAAGTGTTGGCAAGGTTGTGGAGAAAAACGAACCCTCGTGCACTGCTGGTGGGAATGCAGACTGGTACAACCACTGTGTAGAACAGTATGGAGTTTCCTCAAAAAACAGAAAATGGAACTCCCATTTGACCCAGTAATCCCACTTCTAGGAATATATCCCAAGAAAATAGGAGCACAAATCAGAAAGGATATATGCACCCCTATGTTCATAGCAGCACAATTTACAATAGCTAAGATTTGGAAACAGCCTAGGTGTCCATCAGCAGATGATTGGATCAAACAACTATGGTACATCTACACAATGGAATACTATGCTGCCATAAAAAAGAAGGAATTCTCATCATTTGCAGCAACCTGGATGGAATTGGAGAATATCATGCTGAGTGAAATAATCCAGTCAATGAAAGAGAAACACCACATGACTTCACTCATTTATGAATAATAAAGAACATTATAAACTGATGAACCATAAGTTAAATATAGTGACAGTAAAGCAACCAGCAGACTGTCTAATTACAACGGGTAGGGGAGGGAAATATGAGGGAAATAAGATCAACCGAAGGACTTGTACACATGCATATAAGTATAACCAATGGACACAAAACTCTGGGGAGGGAGGGAATGTTTTTTTTTTTGGGGGGGGGCAATGGTAATATATGTACACAGATAATAATTTAATAAAAAAACTTTAAAAAAAAAGAAAAAAAAAAGAAAATAGTGAATATGGTCTATCTGGTGAATGAAGGAATAAACCATGGTAGATTTTACAATGGAAAAATCACTTGGGAATAAAAAGGGAACAAACTAGGCTGCACATAATAACAGGGATTAACTGAAATGACTTATGATAAAGGAAAGAAGCAAAGCCCAAATACCTACAGTGGTCTGGCTATCAAATTTGTAAGGCCCAATGCAAAATTAAAATATAGGGCCTATTGTTTAAAAAATCAGACTTTTAATACAGTGATAGCAGAGCATTGAATCAAGCAGGGAGCCTACCTAAATGCAGGGCCCTATGTGATTGCATAGGTTACAATTCCAAGAAGCCAGCATTGACTGTATCATTTCATTACTCTGACATTCTCAAAAGGTAAACCCACAGGGTGTGAAAGAGATCAGTCATTGCCAGGGGCGAGAGGGAGAGAATGGAGTTCTCTATAAAGGGCAGAATGGGGTACATTGGGATGATGGAGTTGCTCTATGTCATGTTAGGCATGGTGGTTACAATTATATATATGTATATGTCAAAATTTATAGAGCTGGCTACTAAAAAGCAACAATTTCTCTATATAAATTCATAAATCTGACTTTTAAAAACATATCTACACTAATAAAAAAGAAAGATGGAAATTGATCATACCTCTGGAATGCCCACCCACCAATCATGAGTGAGTATGCAAATCAACCCAACAAAATGGAAGGTTAATTTGCATACACTGGCAGGGAGCAAAGACTGAAGACTGAAGGCTCTCCTGTGGCCAGAGCCAAGCCTGAAGGCAGAAGGCTTGGTCCTCCTGTGTCCTGGGTCCCAGGTGCTAGAGGAAAACCGGTGCAAGCAGCCAGGAGAAGGAAGGCCTATTGCAGGAATCTTTGTGCAACAGGCCTCTAGTATATATATATATATATATATATATATATATATATATATATGTATATATTAACATTTTATTGTAGGATGGTTATAGATAATTCCAGAGGAATGTGGAACCTCACATAACTAATACAAAACCAGCTGTAACCAAAAGGGCAGTGATAATGAGTTGGCTACAGTATGATCATGGCCTCTTGCTAGCAGGGTGAAATAGATTTAGTCATTTAACCTCTTAGAGTTACAATTCTAATATCATTGTCTTTAAAAAAGGATGGCAAGAATCAGTCAAACTTACAGAGTACTTATAAGGACCAAATAAGATAATATATGCAAATTTTTTTTTGTTTTTTGTTTTTGTTTTTTAGATTTATGAATGTAAAGCACTCTGGAAATATTATTAGTGATGGTAATAAAAAATCCATCTTAACACCACATTCCCCCCTTACATTTAAAAATGTGTCACTCACTATGCACATTTGTGATTTAAAAAATTGAAATAATAAATTCTCTTTAGCAATGTTCTATAAAGACCTAATTTAAAGTGTAATACACTTTAATCCTGGAGAGGGATACTTGCTTTCTCAATCAAACTGAAGTTTCTGTGTGATAGACTAAATTGAATTCCTATTTCTCAGTGTAGTGGATATTTCACCACCTTAGACTAAAATAAATGTACAAACCAGTGCCATTCTTCCATTTTGTTTTTAAGTTTTGGTTCTCACTTTGACAGTTTTGTAATCTTCTAGTAACATAAATAGTATGACTGAGTAATAATTTATTATAAATGTATATGAAGATTAAACAGTTAAAACTTGCACAGTTAATATAATTTTAAGATAATTTATATATGCTGTAAATGTTACCAGATACACAACAATAAATGTAAGCCTTGGGAAATACATAGCTGAAAATATGATTACCTGGAAAATTCTATAAGCACCTAGCTTAATTCTATAAGCTCTTTAGCTTAATTCAAGAGAGAACGGAATCACTTATGAGTTCTGAATTACTTTATGTCCCCATTATACCCAACAGGAAAGTATCTTCAATACAGCAGCTCATCACACTGAAATATAATTGTTTATTTAAATGCATATTAGCTACTGGCAGGCCAGTAAGCTCATCAATGGCAGGGCCTTATTTCTACTTTTCAGCTGTCTTACCTTTTGCTAGCACACATCATTTGTTTAATGACTTTACATAAGGAAAATCAAAAGTAATGATATTTGTTGGGCAGAGTGGCAATTGTACAGGATATGGAATAGAGTACAAATACTTTAGGCTAATGTTTCAGCTCTGTTTTCATATTAATTTTGATACTCTGGATGGGAAGGTTAACCTGTGATGAACCCCAGTTTTCTGAACAAGTAAGTACATAGGAAAATACTTAACTTGCAGTATTCTCTCAGTAAATATCAACCTCTTTGCTTAACATATTACCCTAGACTACTTCTTGGGAGTATTGCAATAGTCAGATGTAATAATGGATGTGAAATGCAAAAGTGCTCTCTTTTATATACAGTTCTATTCAAAGATGGATAGAAAGAAAGAGTACTGGACTCTTGAGTTTTGAGACCTTGACTAGTAGCACAACTTCTGTTACCAACCAGTTCTCTTACCTTGGACAAGATATATGCCTCTGGATTTTTACCATAAAATGAGGGGATCTAAAATGAATTCTAAATTCAGAAATATTATTTACTTCAATTGAATAGTGAAGCATATTCTATAATCAAAACAAAGTATACCAGTCTATATAATATTTTTTACCCTAGCTACAAATATATCATAATTGGACATCTAATTAGAAAACCCAATAATAAGATTAACAAAATATAAACCTGTTTAAAGATTCAATTTTCAAAGAGTTCTTTACTCTAGTATGCCAAGAAATTATTTTGAGGGATAAAACATGATTCTTGTCATCACACTATAAAGCAACGTAGACCTTGTTTTGCTTTAGCTTTTGTCAAAAAGAAATGCATGGCAATGAAAGAGAAAGAAATGAACCATGAGATTTTTTTTTTGCATTATGTGTGAGTTTTCCTTTTTTGTTATTGTGGGTAATGTGGGTGGTTTGTTTGTCTATTTTTGCATTTTTTAAGCATTTGTAAAATCAACACTTTCCATTGGTATTTTATCTCAGCTATCATATAAAACCCATAAAAGCAGGGTCAATGGTTATGTACATTTTTAAATTCTCACACTAGCTAGACATTAGCTTGCACTTAGTAGTTGCTTAATAGATGTGCATATGCTGTTTCATTCAAATCTAATTGTCTATGTAATCAATCATACCTTTTAGAGTATCGATTCATGGCTGGAATCAGATAATGGAAAAGATAGACAGTCAGCAAGCTACTAATTTTCACTGCAGAATAAAAAATAAAACCTGCTTCAAGTTATTTCAGATTATAATGAGCTATAACCCGTTATCGTTTTTCATTGTTGGACATCTAGATCTATTATATAATCTAGTGCCATTGTAATTGTCTTAATATAATGATACAAGCAGATGTTCATAGAGATAAGATAAATGCACCTTCCCAAGAATATAGTCCATTGTCCATTAGGCAGAATGAAGTCAGTTCTGTTTTCTTCAGTTACAACTTCTGATCAGGAAGGATAGGGGCAAAGGACAAGATATGAGGCTCATGAGTCATTCTATTTGTCTGTTATTAGGCACCCAAGAGAAGCAAAAACTCATTGTGGTTTTAAGATCATGTCTTTCTTCCCACTCCATAATCAGTGACACATTACTGGTAATGCACATGCTGTCTTACTTTGCTTTGGTCTGAGTAACCAATTACCTTCTAAAACTGATCTCTTTGCCACATGAAGCCTCAATTTTAGCACCTTAATTAACCTTCAAGGACTTACAAACTGACTTAATCAGTTAATGTGATTATTTAAAAATGCACAATCAATATCACTCCATTCCATTAATTTGGCTTAATTATTACACTTGCTACTTAGAAAATTTGACTTAATTTTAAGTGAACTAAAATACTCAGTTTCTTTTCATTTTAGTTTATATAATCCCAAAATTTAAATATAAACAAACACATTTTTCAAATTTTCAATGTAATTAACACTTACAGTGGTTATTAAAAATATTTTGATTTCAGAAAACACCTTTTCTCAATGAGATACTGTGTCAAGTAACTGATTTTTGGTAATGACCATAGATTAAAACATTGCACTGTGAAATGAGTAAAAGTGTAATTTTAAGAGCAGGCAGTTCACACTGTGGAATATCAGGGTAAAGGCTTGACTGGCTCGCATTAATACAAATGTCCAGATTGCAGTGCAAGACTTGACCTTTATTATGCATAAGTATTTTTTTCTTTGCAAGAAATAACTTTTGCACATAAAATTTTATGCTATTTTCAGGCTTGGTTTGACTACAATAAATCTTTTACTGAATAAGCCTTAATACTAGAATAGAGAGCACAAATGAATAAGTAAGAAAATGGTTTGATTTAGCAAATCTGTGATGTTATTACACAATTACAAGGAATTTATCTATTCCATAACCTAGCTGGAGAAAAATACTGTGATTTGTTCCATCTAAACTCTTTAATGAATAAAATCTACATTCTCAAAATGTAATCTGATTTGAAAATATTCCTACATTCTTCTAATCTTTGGCACTATAACAGAAAAAACAACAACATGAACTTGTATTTTAGAAGGTTATTTAAATGCTGCCTTCAATTTTCTGACCTTGAACAAGTAATCTAATCTTTCTGAGATTTAATAACTTTATGTGTAGGAAGAATGTACAATAGACTATGAACACCACAGTTGTCCAAAGAGTGATGGCACAGGTTAAGATGACTAGCACAGTTCCATGTATATGATAGACACCCAGTAAATGTCACTTTCTCCTTTTACCTGGGGTTTCTGGTCTGTTTCCTAGTGTTACTATTGTAACAGAAAAAACAACAACATGAACTTGTATTTTAGAAGGTTATTTAAATTCATGTGAATGAAACTTTTGTATAAGTGTTGTAAATTATTACAAAGTACATTTTCTCAGTTGGCTGAGAAAGTCAGAGTTACTATCACATATTTATGGGGCAATTCTCATCATTTAACTATAAAAGTAAAGAGAAAAAGACCATTAAAATTTTCAGCTAAAAGTATTTAAGAAATTTTTGAAAGTTTAAGCATCTCTATCCTGGATCAATTAGGAACACTTAGGTCTACCCTTTTTCTCATCTGTTAACCTTTCAGTATATATTCAAGGCATTAAGGTCACCACAGGTAGTAGAAAAATATGAAAGTGACAAACAACTCTAGCTTTGGAAACATTCAGCTTCCTAAAAAAAATTATTTTTTATTGATTCCGGAGAGGAATGGAGAAGGATAGAGAAACAAAAATATCAATGATGAGAATCATTGATTGGCTACCTCCTGCATGATCCCCTCACAACCCAGGCATGTGCCCTGACCAGGAATTGAACTTTGACTTCCTGGTTCATAGGCCCATGCTCAACTACTGAGCCATACCAGTTGGGCAGCATTTCTCTTTTTTACTAATGTTGGTAAAGGTCCAAATTACCTGGAGGTAAAAGGTTTGTTTCCTCACTAAGCAGATTAACAAGCAGGAATTTTACAGGGAGGTCTCTTGGATTCAGTATCTGAAGAAGGGAAGGCAAGGCAAGGGAAGGAAACCAACCAGGCAGAAGGAGACTTTGAGCAACAACTAATTTCATGGGAAATAGCAGACTACCTCCTAGGGAGTCCTAACTGTCTCCTGTTGGGGTAGAGTGACTGGTTCTTTATATGCATTGTAATGATGTCACGGGATGCAAAATCTTTGACCAAGGGGAATCATCTTGAAACAAGGTGGCTCCCCTCAATGGGGGCAATAGCCCAAAGGGAGCTAGGAACTGAGAACTGTCACTTGGTAGCACTTCCAGCAGCTGGGGAAATAAATCCTTTATTTCTGAAGGGGATCTGTATGGCACACTACAGCGCCCACAATGTTGGTTTTATGGGCTTTTACCTTGAGTGATGATTTAAATACCCCCAATCCCTCAGGATATGTACAAAAATGACTTTCAGCCATTTCTCCTGCTGGTCTTTGCTGGCTCATCAGTTCAGAGTACCAGACTCCCAGAGTCCCGTTTGCTGCCTGCTCAGAGCTTAGATACTCCTCATCTTTGAAGATTCCTGAGTCTTCATCTTGAAAGAGATGCTGAGTTAGGTCTTGCCCAGAATACCTTAGGGATACCAATACCTATGCTTCAAGAAAGAGCAACAACATAGGTTATGCTTCTCTGCCCTTTTATCTATCTACTGAATAGATGTGGAGTGTGTGTGTGTGTGTGTGTGTGTGTGTGTGTGTGTGTAGAAATGAAAGAATGAAGATAATCTTTCATTAGGTTCTGTGTGTTAGTATGAGTGGTGGTTGCAAGTGTGGTTGTATTAGTCAGTGTAAGAGAAAGTTCAATCCTAGGATATATTAGTTCCTAGATTGACTAACCTCACAGCAAAAGAGGAGAGCATTTTCTTCTGTCGCAACAGAATAAAGATGGAAATTTCCATCCTTGGTTAACAGTTGCTTCTTCTTTGCCTCGTAGTCATTATGAGCAATGGTCATCTGTGTTGTAACATCCCCTCCTGGAATCTGGGCCATTGGCAGCACTTACAATTGTTTCCTTCTCCCTCTACCTTCTAAGCAACAAAAACTGATTCCAAAATATATCAATCAAAATGGAAGAAATGAGGGACATCACATCACCATTTCTGTGCAGTCTGCATAACCCATGGAAAGCACCACTGGTCTCAACAGGGTGCAAATTAGAGACAATGAGGAAAAATGAATGGGATAATGGGCTCCTTTTTATTCTTTCTCTTTTGCCTTCAATTTCTGTGCCATACCAGCACAGCCAAGGGTTCCACCAGCCTGAGGGAGGGCCGGTGAAGGATGAAGAAAAGACAGACAAAGAGGAAAGCTGGGTCTAGGTGGATCTTCTGTGCCTTGCTGAGGCCACAGAACAGATCCAGACTGCAAGCTGATGGTTTATTTTATAGTCAAAGGTAAACAAGGTAATTTACAATGCTATTATAAGTTTCACTTGTTTTGGCAGCATTTGCTGCACCTCCCACAGCCCATTAGCTACCCAGGAAAGATCTAGGGAGCAGTCACAAGATCAAGCTTAATTATGGTTAGAGGGCTGTGCCCTCCAAGCTGAGACTTGTTTATGACTTGACTGCCAGCAGGTCAGTCTGAGGCTTAACCCTATAACAGCTCCCTACAGTTGCAAACACCAGGGAGCTACTAGTCTTTCTTCTGCTTGGCATGAGAACACCATAAACATATAAGGTCCTGTCATCATAGAACAATGATTTTCTCATACAACAAGTTTTTTTTTTCTCTCTCATTATACAATACATTTTCATTACAGAACAAGTTCATTTGACTTTCTGCACAAGTCAAATGTTCAGAAGTAAATTACACTTTGTATGAAACTGTTCAACTGAAAGGTTTCTGGGTAGTGCCCTTTTCTCCTTGATAACAACAACTACTACTACTTGGAAATTTGATTATTTCTCATCCTCATCCTGTATATTTCTAATAGATATTACACTGTGAAAAAAAGATGAGAAAATGGGGTGTCTAAGCCTAACAAATGGGAGAATACCTAATAAGGGAGCTTTTTTATGGGGATTTTATAGTTCAGAAACATGCAATGATTCCTGCAATGTGGTTTGATATTTGAGGTACTTTGTGTTTATCTGCTAGGGTCTCTCAGTTATTATAATGAAAAGGCTATTGAATTTTTCATATAAAATATGGCAGGATCATAAAATTGCTCTTCAAAAGCATATATATATATATATATATATATATATATATATATATATATACAGCCCAGATAGCATGGCTCAGTGGTTGAGCTGTGACCTATGGTCCAGGAGGTCAAGGTTTGATTCCCAGTCAGGACCACATGCCTGGGTTGCCTTTACCCCAGTGAAGGGTGTGCATAGGCAGTTGATCAATGATCCTTTCTCATCACTGGTGTTTCTTTCTCTCTTTCCCTCTCCCTTCCTCTGTAAAATCAATAAAAATATTTTTAAAAGCATGTATATAGTGTATAGTTAACTTTCTTAACCATAGTAAATCATGGGAACAATGTTACATTGTAATATAAATTAGATGTATTTGGTTCTGGAATATTAAATAAAATATACTAACTATGTGGAAAATCATTTTGCTTGTGAATGAAACTTCACCCTCCTCCCTGAGTTTTGAGAAAGTTTTTGTTTTCAATCACATTACCATGCCAGAAATATTTTGTTTTCAATCTTGGTGTCTTCTGACACTCTTCATTTTCCTTTTATGGCTTTTTAATTATTTCATTAATTTCACCTATCAACATGAAGGATAATGTTCATTCAGAGTACGACATTTTTCCATTTGGCAAATTATTGTTATAGAGTGTACTGTTTGTATGATGTTGAATTTGATAAAATATCCCATTTAAAAATTCAAATTTTAGATTTGCATAGCCTTTATATATGAGAACATTTCCTAATAAATATCATTTAGATGATTCTAACTTACAATATTTATGGCATTCAGTGTTACCACTGAAGAAACTAATAAGGAAGTCTGTTTTGGGAGAGATTGGTGAGAATAAGTTGAGACACAAAATAGAAATAACTCTATTTACAGAAATAAATCTGTGTTGAAATCATGCTTACAGGTCACCACAGGGAGGAATAGAACATGTGCAGCAGATGCATATGATAATTGATGTATTGTCTGTTTGGAAAGGAGTCAAAAATAAAAATTCAAATATATTATGCTTGGTGGAAAGGTTGAAATCTACAACTCAATTCAGTGACATGAAGGACCCTAAAACTCTGCCATTTTTGTATTATCAGGTCAACTTAATTCCAGAGGGACCTGTCACTTCTGTGAGAAATAAAACCCAGCTGGTGTCATTGTTAGATACAATCCACTCACACTGCATAGCAGGAGGGCAAAAACCTTGTTCTCTAGGGAACTGATTAGTAATTTTCTCTCTTTGGAAGAAAAAAAAAACCCTGAAAGTGCCTTTTTCCCCCCTACAAAGAAAAGAAAAATGCATAGTGCCTCCACTAGCAACTGAAGTTGATCAAAGGGATGGGAATTTTAAGACCCTTTGAAAATTTCCTTGGAGAAAATTAGGAAGGGTCATGGTCAAATTGGGTGGGCAGGAGGTGCTCACTTCCTGTCTCCCTCAGAAAGAGAAGTGAAACAAATACTAATTACGTGGCCATTCTTTTCTTAGTTTGAGTAAACAGTTCACAAATATAAACAGTAGTATATTTATGAAAATATAGATTTCTTGGATATTGTGAGATAGTGTTATAATGTGAATTTATACTATTTACTTTCCATACTGCTTAACAAAAGTATACAGGCATACCTTATTTTATTGTACTTCTTATAAATTGAAGTTAAGACCCTCCACCAGTAAAAATACTAGAACGTGCTGAAGGCTCAGATGATGGGTAGCATTATTTAGCAAAACAATATATTTAAATTGAGGTATGTACATCGTTCTTTAAGACATAATTCTGTTGCACACTTAATAGACTATGGTATAGTGTAAACATAACTTTTATATGCACTGGGGGGGGGGGGGGAATCATGGGACTCACTTTACTGTGTTAATTGCTTTCTTGTCGTGGTCTGGAACCAAACCCACAGTGTCTCCAATGTATGTCTGTGCCTGTAGTTGAAGTCCTCTCCCCACCCGATGTAGAGAAGCACTGCATTTCCTGATGAAAAACACAGTGAGTTAAAGCGGATTTACACAAGGAAGAGAGAGTTCCACAGCTACCTTTGAGTTGTTGATAATAGCAGCCACCACACCATCAGCCATCCTCCAAGGAACAACAGTGGATATACTGTTACACCAGCTAGAGAAGCATAGTTATGCCTGAGATCTCGGTTCTAGAGCCGCGTGAAAGGTATTCTGGTTATTCTTCAGGTGCAAGAAACGTCTTCAGAGAATATGAGCACCAACCTGGAAGTGACAAGTTCTGCATTCCAAGGCTCTTAGAGCCTATTTGGCTCTCTCTTTTTTTATTGGTTAGGCTAGCTAAAGGTTTGTAAATTTTGTTTTTCTTTTCAAAAAAGCCAACTTTTAATTTTGTTAACCTTTTCTATTATTTTCTTAGTTCTTTACTTCATTTATTTCTGCTTTATCTCGTTCCTACTTTTGCTTACTTTGGGATTACTTAGTTCTTTTTTCTAGTTTCTTGGCATATAAAGTTAGGACATTTAATTAAGATATTTGTCTTCCTATATATGGTTATCATTATAACTTTCCTTTTGGAACTGCTTTGGATGCATCCCACAAGTTTTGCTATATCATGTTTTCATTTTTATTTGTCTCAACATGTTTTTTTTTTTAAATTTCTCTTTTGATTTCCTCTTTGATCCATTGGTTGTGCAGGAATGTATTGTTTAATTTCTATGTATTTGTGAATTTTTCAGCTTCCTTCCTATTATTGATATACAGTTCCATATCATTATGGTTAGAAAATATAATGATGTAATTTATACCTTCTTGAATTGTTGAGACCTGTTTTGGACAGAATATGCTGCATATGTTTGTCAGGTAGCTTTGGCATCTGGTTTAATTTAAATTTAATTTTCTTATTGATTATCTGTCTGGATTATTTATCTGTTGTTGAGAATGAAATAGTAAAGACCCCAACTATAACTGTATTGCTAACTATTTTTCCTTTTAGTTGTATTTGCTTTTTATTTTCAAATGCTGTAATGTTGGGTACCTAAATATTTATAATACTTAATCTTTTTGATGGATTGTCCTCTTACTCATTTTATAATGACCTTCTTTGTCTTTTGGTCCATATTTAACTTAAAGTCTATTTTGTCTAACATAAGTTTTCTTGAAAGGTCATTTTGTATCCCTTCACTATCAGTCTATGTATGTCCAAAAAGCTAAAGTGAGTCTCTTTAAGGCAGTATATTGTTGGATTTTGTATTTATATCATTAAATCACTCTTTGTTCTTTTTATTAAAGAATTTAGATCATTTACATTTAAAGTAATTATTGATGGATAAGGGCTTCCTATTGTGTTGTTAATTGTTTTTTACTATTTCATAGATTCTTTGTTTTATGTTTTTCATCTTGCTGTCTTCTTTTGTGGCTTGTCTTTTTTGGAGCAGTATACTTTTGACTTCTTTTTAATATATCTTTTGGGTATATATGAATTACCATGAGGCTTAACTAAACTATATTTACCATATTTTATTTTAAACTGATAATAAATAAACATTTATTTTGATGAAATATAACTCAAACTAATCCTCAAGTTAATGTTCTTATAAATATGAAAAATACTCAATTACTGCTATAAACTTTGAAAAACTGTTCTAAGTCCTTAAATGTTAGAATGAATAAGTTCTACAGATTTTCTATACAACATTATATCTATAACAATACTCTATTGTACACTTAAAATTTTAAGAGGGTAAATATTTTATATGTTTTCACCACGACAAAATATTTATTTTTTAAAAAGAGCAAGATCCCTAAATCCCTCCTCCTTTTCCCTTTCTATTTTAAAAATAAGGTAGAATATAGATGATAGAAACTAATTACAAGAATCCTAAGTCTGGAAAGCCAAGAAAGACTCCATTTTACAGGTCCAGGCAATCTGCAGTCATGTTCCTTGCTGTACAATGGGTCAATGGTCTACGAATCAGCTCATTAAGGAGCTCTGTTTAATGTTCTTGCTAAATCCAATATTGTTTTTCACCTCTCAGCCTCAGGCCATTTTTTTTTCTTTTACATTTTATTTGGAATTCTATCTTCAGAGACCAGTACAGTATAATGAGTAATACCAGTGGAGGCAGGATTAACACACAAACTCACTGTTACAAGAATAACGTTTCCTGAACCTCTTAGGGACTGTTCAGGTTAGCACTGGTCAGGAAACCTCTGTCAATATTTAATCTGTATCCTTCTTTCTATGCAGCATGGTTCCTTATGGTGACAAAGCTCTCTTGTTACATTTGCCCTGACCATGCAACATTTCAAAGCTGCTGAGATTTTTACTTCCACATAATGTATTAGTCCTCTCATATAATGCACAAATGTGCTGTCATAATAATTTTGTCACTCTTGTCTACATGGTGGTCTTGTAAATAAAGATTAACAGTGCCCTTTTGTAATGGAAACATCTTTTGGTTGTTGTTTGACACCCATATGAAATATAACTTGCAAAGTGCAATGTTCCATTTGTTTTAACTATGCTAAACTGAATGAACGATTCCTGCTTTTAAAACACTAGTCCATTTGCCCATTAAAATATCTAAATGTACAGCGAAAATTCTTATTATTATTATAAATATTATTAGGGGCTCAGTTCACGAATTCATGCATCTTGAAAGAAACTGTAGGCCATGAGGCAGCAGTGAGCACAGGGGCTGGTCTTGACCCATCCTCTGTGGCCCTGTCTGGCTCCTCCCATCTTGGCCTCCAGCTCCCTGTCTGCCAGCAGCCCCACTCCTGCTGCTGCCAATCCCATGCTTTGATTGTGTTGGCCCCGCTTACATTTGCTGATGGCACAGAGTGATTGGGGTCAGCACCAACAGTAGGTGTGAGCAAGATCAGCACCATAAGCAGGTGCAAGTGGCAGCTGCTGCCCTGATCACCCCCCAGGATCAGGGGGAGTTGGAGAAGTCCTCATGGGCGATCAGGGCCAGCAGCTGACTCTTGCACCCACTGATGGCTTCGAGTGATCAGAACTGGCAGCGGTGTGAGCGATGGCTCTGGCGCCAGCTGCAGATGCAAATGCCAGGTGGGACTGTGGCATGGGAGTAAAGAATTTTTAGTAACCACCAAAGGCTCACCCCGATGACAGCAACTGGTGCTCCACCTTGGTCAACTGCCCCCACTCACCTGCTCCACCATAACACCATGGCCTACACCACAATGTTCCACACACAGCACATATCATAGAGACCAGCTGTTCAGGTTGTTGCACAGTTTGGTCTATTTGCATATTAGCCTTTTATTATATATGATGGCTAGATGAAACTACAAGTTTAAAAATAGGAGAAGTGGTTCCTTTCTAAGAAGTCATAAAAGTTAAAAAAAAAGAAAACCATAACTATATTGAAGTAAATGTTTGGAGCAACAATATATGAAGTAGGGTAGCTAAATGTCCTGAAGGTAAAATGTAGATGATTGAAGATGCTGAACTTTCAGATTTTGGGTAAAGCCAGTAGTGTGTGATTCAGGGAAAACTGTACATTTCTTGTTTGAAAATGTAGAGAAGGGTTATGCATTCTGGTAGTAGATGATTCTGGGAGGCACTATGACACCACCGAGTAGTGGTGGTGCTTCAGTCAAATAAGAAATCAATGGGATGGGGGAGAGGGAAGTACTCCAGATAGGTATCATCCTGAAGCTGCTAATCTCTAGGGAAAGATGAAAGCTAAAGTAACTTATATACACACATGCAAATAAGACATAATGTAGTATAAGCACATTCATACACACAAACACGCATAAAAAGATATTCCACAATTTTGCAGGGTCAATAAGAAATGAACAATTAAAACAAAAGCTACAGAGGCTCACTTGGTAAAAAAAAAAAGAGAGAGAGAGAGAGACCTTATTGAACATCAGCAACAAACATGTTTTCCAAACATATTGCACGATTAGCAATATGTTAAATACTAAATATTGAATATTAGTTTAATAAATTAAAGAATCTCTGTGGAAATGCAACAACTCTGGAAAAATAGAGAAATAAATGAAATATAAACTACCAAAACTAGTGAAAAGAATAGATGATGAAATTAAATTGTCCTAGAATTGCAAGCCACATAGGAAATAGTGTAAAATGGATAACCGACACAGTTGAATGCACGATTAGCTACATTGAAGGTAAGAATGAATACAAGCGAAGAAAAAGGTAAATGAGAAAAAAATTAAAGGCCATTAGAGAGAAAATAAAAACTATGAAGCATATTTAAAGGTGATCCACAATATTTGTAACTTATAGCCTCAAGGATGAGAAGTAACTAAAATGATCAGATAAAAGTATAAGAGAATTTTATCTTCAGGTAGAATTTTTTCTTTTGAGGGGAAAGTCTTAAAGAAAAATATTACTTGGATTTGTATCATGAAAAGGTGCTGCCGTATTTCCTAAAAGTCAGAGGACCATCTCCAGTGGGAGAGGCAGGCAAAGAGGGCAGATATCTAAGATGGAAGGATTCATGCGCTTTCGAGCAAATATAATGAACATATCCAAGGAGGCAAAGGAGAAAACCAAACTGGTTTTGCAATGCTACAAATAAAATGCCATTTAAATACTCAAAAAATAAAAGGATACCTGATCTTTAAATTGACATTTCTCTGGTTACTAATGAGGTAGGAGAACTTTTTAACTGTTTATCATTTTGTTTCTTCTGTGAATTTCTTAATGTACTATTGCATCTATTTTCTATTTTCATTTGTTTTATGTCTCCTCCTTTATTTACTTATTCATGTTACATCAATCTCTCTTCTGAACCTATGCATTGATACACTTTTAATTTAACTTGATTGCTCAGTCTTTCCCTTTACACTTTGCACTCTGTTTACCTTTATAGAAGACTTTTCTAGCCTGAAATCACAGTCTTCCATATTTTCATCTAACCTAATATTTTTATTTTAAAATAATTATGGATACATAAGAAATTGCAAAAAATATAGAGAATTCCCCTGTAGCCTCTCACCCTCCCCCCCCCCCCGAGTTTCTCTGGTCACTTTTTGCATAACTATAGTACAATTAGAGGCCCAGTGCACAAATTCGTACATCAGAGGGGCCCCTTGGCCTGGCCTGCAATATCAGGCTGAAACCAGCTCTCTGACATCCCCTGAGGGGTCCTGGGTTGCAAAAGGGTGCAGGCCAGGCTGAAGGACCCCACCAGTGCACAATCAGGGCTGGGAAGGGAAGTAGGAGGTTGACCAGCCAGGGAGGGACTGCCGGAGGGCTCCAGGGCATGTTCAGCCCATCTTGCTCAGTCCTGATTGGAGGGACCCCCCTAGCAAGCTAGCCTGCCAGTCAGAAAGTCTGCCCCCTGATGTGATCAGTGCATGTCTTAGCAGTCAGTTGAACAGCCTTAGCATATCATTAGTATATTATGCTTTGATTGGTTAAATGGATGATTAGACACTTAGCATATTAGGTTTTTATTACATAAGACAGCAATAGTAGGACATTTACAATGGCACACTATGAATGGAAATTCTATCATTTTATCACAAGTGCAGCTTCATGTAACCACCAGCACAATCAAGATATTGAGACATTCTCTTACCCTACAGATTGCCCTCATATTATACCTTCATAGTCACACCCACTCCCTCCTCTTCACAATTCTTAACTTCATGCAACCACTGATTTGTTCCCCATCTGTGTAATTGAGTCATTTTGAAAGTGTTATATAAATAGAATCATATAGTATATGACCTTTTTAAATTAAGCTTTGGCTCAACATCCAAGTTGGTACATTTATAAATAATTTGTACCTTTTTTATTGCTGAGAAGTATTTCCTGCTATGATTGTAGCTTTCCCCCCCCCCCCCCCCCTAACAGCCACCAATTGAAGGGTATTTTGGTTGTTTCCAATTTTTGACAATTACAGATAAGACTGCTAGGAACAATTATTTAGATGCTTTGTGTGGATATACATTTACATTCTTCTGGGATATATGCTAAGGAGTATTATTGGTGGGTCCTATGGCAAATGTATGTTAGTTTTTAAAATAAATGGGGAAAAATGTTCCCAGAGTAACTATATAACATTTTAACTTCACACCAACAATGAATCAGAGATTAAGTCTTGCCACCTCCTTGCTATAATTTAGTATTTTTGGTAGTGTTTTAACTGTTTAGATAGGTATATAGTGTTTTAACTATACAACAAAGTCTTAATTTGCATTTTCCTGGTAGTGATTTGAACATGTTTTCATGTGCTTTCTTGCCATCTTTAGATTCACCTCAATAAAGTGTCTTTTAGCTATTATACATTCTCTCTCTCTCTCTCTCTCTCTCTCTATATATATATATATATATATATATACACACATATATAACATATATGTAGATATATCTATATATATATATATATATATATCTATATATATATATATATATATTTAAGTGCAATTATGTAATTGCATTTGAGAGTGCTTTGTATCCTCTAGTGTAAATCTTTCATCAGATATATGGTTTGAAAATATTTTCTCTTAGCTTGTTTTTCATAGCTTGTTTTTCACCCTTTCACAGGTTTATTAGGACATAGTTTTAATTTTGATGAAGTCCATTTTGTTGGGGTTGTTTTCCCTATATGGTCCATGCTTTTGGTGTCATGTGTAATAACTTTGCAGTGAGCCTTAGTTTCCAAAGATTTCTCCTTTGTTTCAGTGTTTAATATTTATGCTCCATTTTGAGTTAATTTTATGGAAAGTGTAAAGTTTACATTCATGTTCTCTTTGTTGTTGTTTTTGCATATGAATATCCAATCACTCCAGAACCATTTGTTGAAAAAGTTGTCATTCCTCCAATGAATTGCTTCTGCGCTTTCTCAAAAATCACTCGGTTCCATTGTTCTCTGTGTCCATTGCTCTGAAATAGAACATAGTCTTGATTACTTGTAGCTATAAAGAAAGCCTTAATATTTACTACAGTGATTCTCCTATTTCATTCTATTTTTCAAAAGATTGCTTTTACTAATTTTAGGGTCCTTGCCTTTATATATACGTCTCATAAAAGTATGTCTGTCTCTACAAAAATGTTGTATTTTGATAGAAATTGCATGGTCTTTATATTAATTTGGGGATCCTCTTTATAATGTTGATTCTTCCAATGAATATTTTCCTTATATGATTTTCTACAATTTCCTGATCATATCCTTCATAATCTGTTCTTCCTCTGGTGATGTGAAACAAAAAAAAATCTGCATGAAATTTCTTTCATTTATTAGAGGGACCTATGTCTTGTTTCCCTGATTAATTTGTATGACTCTGATCTGCTTCAATACCACATTGCTTTAATTCTCATAGCTTTTTATTATGTTTTTATGTCTGGAAAGGTAAGTCCCTAGTTTTATTTTTATACAAAAGGAACTTTACTCTTCTTGAACATGCGATCTTCCTATAAAGTTTAGAATTAATTTCTTGATTTCTATGTAATAAAAGATTTAAATAGCATTACATTTATAGATTAATTCAGGAGACAAATAAGAATATTTATGACAAAGAATCTTCCTAACCTTAAGCATGATATATTTCTTTGGCTAGTGAGTCCTATTTAACATCTCCCAATACAGTTTTATTATTTTCATTAAGGTTTCCTACATACTTTGTTAGATTTATACATAGATACTTTATACTTCAATTACTTTTGTAAATGTCGGTGTTTTAAATGTCAGTGTTTTAAATTTACATTTCCTAAATTTGATGCTGGTGTATAAAAATGTACATTATTTTCAGATACTGATCTTATATTCATAATACTAAGGAAATCTCTTTAAGTCTCTTAGACAAATAATGGTCAAGAGTGAGGGTGGATGGGATATTTTATCTTTTACCCTGCCATCATCACACACAACATAGTCCGATTAACAAAATAACAAACAAAAACAAACTAACAAACAAACAAAAAAAACCCTTTTTCTAGCCCTCACAAACATGTGGATCATTTTGCATGTCCTTTTGTGTGCTGCTTTTATGTGCATCCTTATTTGATTTCTATCATTCTTCTCATTTAACCCAAATTTATAGTCAATAGCTAATAACTGTTGAGCTCTTGTCATCCCTCTAAGTTAATCAGGCTGACAAATTTGCCACAAGTAAATGGTAGAGCTGAAGACATGTACATTGACATTCATTACTGCATTGCTTATTGTAGCATATACTCTGAATGAATTCCAATAGAGAAGATGTTTACATATACAGCCTCCTTTCACCCCCAATGAATATTTTCATGCACCCATCCAATACTTTACAAGATGAATTTTCCTTGAAGTTGGATTTATCAACTTTATAAGTTTTATGTAGTCAAGTATAATAATCTTTTTCTCTATGGCTCCTGCCATTGGTTTCATGCTCCCTATCCTAAGAACTAAATATCTATTATCCTATTTTTTTAGGTTTTTTTTTGTATTTTTTTAAATTTAACTTAAATATTTATTTATATCTCCAGTACACTTGTAAGTTGTTTTTGTGAATGGTATAAATGGGTATAACTAAATTTTTAAAGTTAGATAAGGTTACTGATTGGTGAAATAAGAACAAATGCACAAGGCTATCATAAATTCCTGAGGTAGTTAATCATGGACAGATATAACAGAAGTGATATGAAATTCCACATGAGTATATTTTTAGATTCTATGTAATTCATTTATCTATTGGATCATTCTTAAGCTAATACAGCATAAGTTGGGGAAAATTCACACTAGAACGTAAGCTTTATGAGGGCAAAACACAGACCACCCTTGATAGCTGCCTGCTTCTCTCTAGTTCACTGCTATTTTCCCAAGAGGGTAGACTAGAGCTTGGCATATGGCAGAAACTTAATGGGTATATGTTGAGAGAGCAATTAAAGGCACCAAGTTTAGGCATTCTAAACCTAAAGAAATAAAAATAAAAATGGTGGAGCTAATAGTATAATCCAGAAGGTATGGCTTCAGAACCTGTGTTTAACTATTTAACTACTATTTACTACTATGGTATATGTTTCAATAGGACAAGGAAACCCTATTTAATACTGCAATCAATGGGAAAATACAATATTTGTTTCCAAGTAAGGGTATGTCAGATTTAGCTTCTTCATAGATGATTGTGCCACTAACACAGGGATTTGTCCCAAGTGAGGAATTTAGAAACTATCATAGTAATTCACACAATTCTTGTGATTCTGAACACTGGAAGCCTTCATTAAGATGAAACAGTGAAGCTATGTTTATGTGATATGTCTATGGCAGAATAAATTTTACTTAGAAATTAATTATGTACAGGGAATGAGAGAGATGTGGGAGTTATGTGATTCTAAGGTTTCTGACATGAGTGATCAGGTATGTGATGAAACAGGAAAGAGAGAAGGCAGAATTTTATAGATAATCCAGGTTAAATTATGAATAGGTTAAGTTAGGGTATTTGCAGAACTTCTAAGTCAGAATACCTAGTATGCAGTTAGAAATATAGGTAGGGATTTGGGGAAGGTTGTTAAAATATCTATTTCATCACTAGGAAAACAGGTAGCAGTTTAAATTATAGGATCAAATACATTTTTTAAGAGCATGTAGGAAGAGAAAACTGGACAAGGACAGACCAAAATAAGCCCCAGCATCTTTGACAATTAAGGAGAAAATTGAATGATGTTCACATATAGAGATCAAGAAGCAAAAGTCTGGTATGAGAAGGTAGTTGAGGGCAGGTTCCATGAGAAAGTAGAGAGAAGTCATTCAAGTCAGTCTCTGTGAAGAGGCTAAGTAAGCCATAACAACAATGATGGCCCCTGGTTTTACTGAGGTGGGGGGTGAGGATGAACTAAGTGAATTAAGGAATAGATGGAATTTGGTATTATTAAGGCTATTTTAAAGTTCAGTTTTTTATATTTTATTGATTTTTTACAGAGAGGAAGGGAGAGGGATAGAGAGTTAGAAACAACGATGAGAGAGAGAGACATTGATCAGCTGCCTCCTGCACAAACCCTACCGGGGATGTGTCTGCAACCAAGGTACATGCTTTTGACCTGAACCAAAACTGGGACCTTTCAGTCTGTAGGCAGACGCTCTACCCACTGAGCAAAACTGGTTTTGGCTATTGTTTTTTAAAGGAAGGAGTTGAACGGTAACTGAAAGATTAATTTTGAAGAAATATCATTATTTTATGAAACATACTTTTCAGACATCAGAACTGTTTTGTTTTGTGTTTTATAGTTTATGTGAAAGAGATATTCAGATATTTTTAGGAGAGGGAAATGGACTTGATTTTGTCCTTAACATTAAGTTTAAAAGATTCTGAATATTAAACTAAAAGAGTATTATTTATCAAAAAGAGATAATGAAGTTAGGCAGACTTATGAATATCAATCAGAAAAGAATAATATTAAATTTTATATTTCTATCTGACATTTTAAAAATTGTGATGTGGTTTTCTAAACACCAGTGTCTCAGCTTGGTAACTTTTTAATGCTGTGACATTTATATAATGTTTTATAAAATTTATATAGTTTCTTCTCTCTCAGTTTTTCATCTGTAAATGATGACACTGAGTATAAAAGTTCACTTTTGCTAAGCCCTTACTTGGGCCAGCTTTTGGGCTCTAAAGAATTTCTCATGCATCATATTAAACTTCCCAACAAGCTAAAGGAATAAGTATGACTACAGTGAATCTCAATTTGTAAATGAGAAAACAGTGACCCAAAGTCACAAGGCCAATTCACTGAGGAAATTGGAATTGAAATTGTAGAGTTCCCTCTTATGCACTGTGTCATCCCTTTTCTTCAATATGAAGTGTTCAGATTAATGCCAGTCAGTTATCTTGTTACAGAAAACTGAAGAAGAACAAAGCAATACTTAGAGAGATAGAGTTACATTTATTATGCGCGGGCCCAGAGGAAAATGTATCTCAAATTCTGGGCCCCAACATGCAGGAATTCTCCCTATGTATATGATTTTTACTTTCTTTTTCTCCCAAATATGGAGTGTTCCCAGCCCCCTTTTGCAAGTTCTTAAAGAGCCATGGGTACTGGGGCCTTAAGACCTCAACCAGAGGCCTGGCCTGGCTTCAGCACTGATGACCTTGTCTGGGGAAGGTTAAATCCACAGAAGCCAAATAGCAGGGTTAAAATTTCAAACAGCAGTTTTCATACAAGATGGATACTTCAATCTTTTACATATATATTTGTTATTATTAATGTTGTTGCTTTTGTTATGTGATTTAAAAAATTTGGTGGATACTCAATAGTCAATTCTAATCTTTCCAACATCACTGAAATAGTAATTTTAAAATCATACATTTAACAAAAAGCTGAAGTTCTTTCTGCCTGTATTACGTATGCAAAAATACAAATGTATTACATCCATATATTTTTTGTTTCTCATATTTTCTTCATTTTTAATGATAATTCAGATTTTCCATCTGTTCACTGTCATATTAAACTTCATTTGAGACACATTGTCTGTGTACTGCTTTCTTCACTGTATCTTCATTGACCCGAAAGTCTATCATCAAAAGCTATACAAATTGAGTCATTAGATTGGCTTTAACAGCATATTTTAGTTCAATTGAAATATCTCCATTGTCTCTGAAAGCAGTTGAATGAAAAAGAAATCATGCTTTCATACTTCATGAACATGTAGGTTTCCTGTCAAGCCAATGTGTTATTAACTTCAAAGAGTAAAATGGAACTAGCAGAACAGATTCATTTCCATCTGGAAGCCACACTTCAGTAGTTTGGCTAGAATTCTGATTTCCAAAGTGCCCCAGCAGAATGACCTTTGGTAGAGGTTATTCCATCTCTTCCAGAGAGCGAGTGTTCAGTGACACTGACAGCGAAACCACTTTCCGCAGTTGTCAGCATAGATGCTGAAACCATGGGCACATCCTTTATCTTGCAAGTAAAAAGCTGTTTATATAACTAGTGTTTATTCCTTGGGTTGTTAATGCATGAATTGATGAAGTGATAAATTGTTTATATCCCAGCTCTATCTTTTACCATCTTATTTGACTTTGGAAAGGATCCTTAACACTCTAAATCCTAAAATAGGGATAATAAATTACATTTTCACCAATTTGTTGAAATAATTATTTAAGTGAGTCTTAAGTCTCTAACACTTGATATATGGCATATACTCTTTCCTATTTCCTAAAACCTACATTTCTCCCAGTTTCTTTATGGAGATGATAGTTATTTTTATGACTTCCCTATTCTGAAAAGAGGTTTATTATGATGTCCCTTCTGTCCCTATCTAGAGGTCTTTTGTGCTCTTATTTTTTCTAGAATCTTGGATGCTTTTTGGTTTTTTGAAACACTTGCCTTTGAGGCTGCCATAATTTTCCACAAAAATATGTCAAGAGATCAATAACTAGAAAACCCAATATAAAATTGGAAAACATTTGTAACACTACTTAAATTATTAAGGATAGTTTTTCTTTTAAAGGCATTGAAATCAAGATGGCTAAAAATAATAAAAATAAATAAAACAAAAGAATCATAACTATGGATGAGAATGACATAAATTTGACAATTTAACATAAAATTGAGCATGATTGCCCTCCTGTCTTTATCTGACATATAGGTTATCATCTTTCTTACCCTCCTGAGCAGGACACAAAGTCCAGGTTTTCTCTGTTTAGAGTTCCTAGCGAATAATTCAGGTCCAATAATGTAGGCCAGGGACAAATATGTTATCATTTATTTCTATTTAAGATCTTATAGTACGTTTTGAAGTGTGCTTTATGGCAGTGATATGAACCCCCATCTTATTTTCAAGGATGAGATGCTTTAGAGCAGTGATTATCAATCTTTTCATCTCATGACACACATAAACTAATTACTAAAATTCTGCGGCTCTCCCAAAAAGATATTTTTTGCTGATGTGACAAAGAAATTAGTATAATTTTATTGATTTACCAAAAAAAATAGTAATTACATACTCTTTTTGCTCCAAAGTGAGTTTTTAAAAAAATCAGTTGCCTATGCTTGTATAAGGATTTCTGGGACTAAGATTTAATGGAAAGATACATGGGGCAAGGTCCAGAGAGTTCGAAGCACAGTAGTTTCTGTTTCCACTGAGTTGAGGTGAGCTAACTTCCCAGCTGGATGCATACACCAAACCAGAAGCTCTTTACCCCATTGTTTAGGGTTATTTTATGAAATTTTCATTAATAGAAATGATTGATAATTAACCATTGATAATTGAACTCAATCTCCAGTCCCTCTCCCACCTCCAGAAATCTAGGTGTGAGGCTGAAAGTTCCAACTCAATAATCACATGGTTGATTCCTCTGGCAACCAGCCCTTATCCACAGATGTCTAGACCCACCAGGAGTCACCTCATTTCGAACAAAAGAAACTCCTATTACTTCTAACACTCAAGAAACCCAAGGGATTTAGATTATGTCACCATCTAATTATGTCTACATTTCAATGGCTTCTCTTGGAACTTTGATAGGCTCCAGTCTGTGCATGGCTGTATTAGGTCTCACCCCTACTGCTAAGCATGATTTTGCACCATTACCCCCTGGGCTCGCTTTACAGCAGCCACACTAAGTTTCCTGTTTCTCTGATGCTCTATATTGCTATGTTCTCTTTTCCCATTCTCTTATTTTTTAATGGACTATATTTTTATAAACAATTTTAGGTTTACCTAACAAGTATGCAGAAAGTATGGAATTCCTATATACTCCCTCTTACATCATATGCAGTGCCTGCTATTAACATATACATATATATTTGTTGTAATTGATAAGCAAAAATTAATACATTATAATTGATTATAATCCAAAATTTACTTTCCTTCTGGCTCACACTCATGTTGTACCTTCTATGAGTTTCAATACATATATAATGAGATGTATTTCTGGTGCCCTACAAATGTTTTCTACTTAATAAATTCATTCTTCCCTTCCCTCACTCTGAACCCTAGGCAACCACCTCTGTTTTCATTGTCTCCATAGTTTTGTCTTTTCTAAAATGTCATATAGTAGGAATCTTCAAGTAGGTAACCCTTTGAGAATTGTTGTCTTTCACCTACCAATATGCATTTAAGATTTCTCCGTGTCCTTTTGTGTATTTATAGCTTATTTCGTTTTAGTGCTGAATAACATTACATTGTCTGCATTCACCACAGTTCATTTATCCATTCACCTACAAAAGGGCACCTTGGGTGCTTCCAAGTTTTGGCAATTATGAATAAGTCTGCCATATACATCCACATGCAGGTTTCTATGTGGACATACTTTGTCAACTCCTTTGGATAAACAAAAAGGAGCACAATTGCTGAATTATATGGTAAGAGTTTTGTAAGAAACTGCTAAACAGTCTTTCAAAGTGGCTATAACATGTTGAGTTCCCAGAAGCACTGAATGAGAGCTTCTATTGCTCTACATCCTCACTAGCTTTTTGTATTCTCAGTGTTTTAGATTTGGGCTTTTTCAATGAGGTGTGTAGTGGTACCTTACAGTTGTCTTAATTTATATTTCTCTGATGACATATAATGTGGTGCATTTTTTTCATATGCTAATTTACTACCTGTATATTTTATTTGGTGAGAAATCTCTTTAGTCACTGACCCGTTTTTGTGTATGTTAATGTCCAGTTTTTATTGTTGGTTTTTTTAAAATGTATTTTATTAATTTTTTAGAGAGAGGAAAAGAGAGGGATAGAGAGTTAGAAACATTGATGAGAGAGAATCATCTATCAGCTGCCGTTTGCACACCCCCTACTGGGGATGTGCCCACAACCAAGGTACATGCCCCTGACCAGAATCGAAGCCAGGACCTTCCAGTCCGCCGGCCGACGCTCTATCCACTGAGCCAAACAGGTTTGGGCTTATTGTTGGTTTTTAATAATTCTTTGTATATTTTGGATAATATCTCATTATCAGATGAATTGTATGGAAATATTTTCTCCCAGTACATGGTTTGTCTTCTAATTCTTTTGACATTGTCTTTTGTAGAGCAGAAGTTTTAATTTAATGAAGTCCAGTTCATCTTCTTATTTTATTTTATAGATTGTTCTTTTGGCATTGTATCTAAAACATCATTGCCAAACCTGAGGTCACCTAGGTTTTTTCCAAAGTTATTTTTAATGATTTTATAGTTTTCTATTTTCTATTTTAGTCTATAATTCATTTAAAGTTACTTTATTTGAAGGGTAAAAGGTCTGTGTTTAAATTCAGGTTTTTGTGTATGTTAATGTCCAGTTGTTCCAGCACCATTTGTTGAAGAGACTATACTTTCTCTATTGTACTGCCTTTGCTTTTTTGTCTGTGATTAATTAACTCTATTTGTATGTGTCTATTTTGGGGATCTCTATTCTATTCCATTAGTGTATTTGCCAATTCCAAGTTGTCTTGATTACTATAGATTCATAAAACGTCTTAAAATCAAGTAGTGTCAATCCTCCAACTGTTCATCTTAGATTTTATACTGGCTACTCTGGGTTTTTCTTTTTTTTCTTCTCCATATAAACTTGAAATTATTTTGTCAACCTATAAAATAATTTTCTGAGTTTATGTTGAATCTATAGATCAAGTTGAGAAAAGCTGACATGTTTATAACACTGACTGGTCCTATCCATAAGGTGGGACATCTCTCAACTTATTAAGTCTTTGATTTCTTTCATTGGAGTTGTGTAGCTTTATTCATGTAGATCCGGTACACATTTTTGTTAGATTTTGTTCATATGTCTTTTTTTGGTGCTAATTTAATCATTTTTTGTGTTTTCAACTTAAAACTCTAATTGTGCACTGATGTTATGTTAGAAAGCAGTGGAGGGCTTGTGTGTATTAACCTTGCAGCCAACAACCCTGTTACACTTTCTAGCTCGTCCCAGGTGTATTTTTGTGATTCTTTGGGATTTCCAACATAGATAGATAATCATATCATATGTGAACAAAGACAGCTTTAGGTCTTTTTTTCCTCAATCAGTACATCTTTTAATTCTTTTTCTTGTCTTGTTGTCTTAGCTATTATTTCCAGAGTGATGTTGAATAGGAGTGGTGAAAGCAGACATCCTTGCTTTGTTTCTAATAATTATAAAAAAAAACATATAATTTTTTAAAAATTATGTATTAATTTAGCCATATAATTGTTATACATGTTCCTTATTAGATTGGGGAAATATTTCTTTCCAACATTCCATCATAAATGGGTGATATATTATAGCATATTTTTTTTCTGTATCTACTGATAAAATCATATGATTTTTCTTGAGGAGAGAAAGTAGAATATGATTCAAAGCTCCTCACCTCCCTTCCTTTAATTATATTATTTATAATGGTAAAAATGTGCTTTATATTGTCTCTAGGATTTTTTTCCTAGCAAGGGAAATACATACTGTAAAATGAATGCTATTGCTTTTGTATTTACTCATGTACTGACAATGGCAACTACATCATAGTGGACAGCTTGATAAAACAATGGTCATATATCATCATTTTGGAGATACACTACAATTTTGGAAATACTAAGATGTGATCATATATGCATATTATAATAAGTGAGCTATGTTACTACTATCTAAAAGCTCCGTTTAAATACACACAAATAAAATGTTAACAACCATGATTGTTTCAAAATAATTAGCAGAAAAATTCTGCCAAATTCCTAAGATTGTTACCCCTATAGATTAGTTTAAATGAAAATTTAAAAATTATATTGCATAAAAATGTCCATGGTAAAAAGGAATTCTTTTTAAGGAAATTGGTAAATACAAGATGTAAATATAAAATTATGATACAAATTCTTACACAGAAATATTCTTATAATAAGTTGAAAACACAAACTTTTAATTTAGACCTGAACACCACAGAAATCATGCTCAAATGTGGCCAAGTATTATAAAGCTGAATGAAATAGCTAATATATAAGGGTGATTAAATAGAAGGTTTGTTCTTTCAATTTTACTTAAATTTGACATCATGATATAGTTAAAACACTGCATGAAACAAATTGTAAAAACTGAGGAAAAGCACAAAATTAGAAGAAATAGCCCATTTGCTTTTGCCTTTTCTAAAAGCTCCAGGATAGCATCAGGAGGACAGCAGAGCAGCCCCCCTGGGAGAGAGCCTGAGGGTCTTCCAGGAGGACGTTATCAAGCCAGTTCGTTTTCCAAGGACAAGCACAGCCGCTTCACGTGGGACCTTGTGGTGGAGATCTTGATTGCTAGCTGATTTGATTCTAATCTGGGATTGAAATTACATGTGCAGTAGCTCAAGGATTAAGAAAGTAAAATATTTGATGCCAGTATAGAATCCATTGATAAATTCCATTTATTTTGGAGATAGTATAAGATATATGGGGGCATGATTGCCCACTGGGGTCTGGTGGGAAGTCACTGAGCAAGCTAATCCCAGAGGGCAGGTAGATTTAGTACAATGACTGTAAAACCCTGGGGTAGAACATCAAGAGGATGATGTTAAACCCTTGACAAGATTTTCCTTGAATAGATAGATACCTATTCAAGGGGACCACCTAAAGCCTGCTGTCTTAAATGAGAAAATACCTGAATGCAATGCACAATGCACAGGCAGGTGCAGTACCTTGCATAAGAGAGGGCTATTTGCGTTTTCTGTGAGGACAAGAATGGTTGTTATGCTGAAGACAATGCTATATTAAAAGAGGTGTACTATTTGTAGCATGTTCACCTTATTGCCACACCTGTTTCTTAACTCATCCGATCTTCTCCCAAATTGCCATGATTCTCAGAGCTTTTATAAAGTCACAAAGGCTTATATCTTGCAATTTCATTTGCCAGAAATATTTTCTTGGTTACCTCTTACGTATTCATTTATTTTTAATATTTTTATTATGAACCTATTATGTAACAGTCACTGCAATTGGCTTTGTAGATGCAATGATGAGCAAACAGCATTAACTCTAAAACGTGCTATGATGCACATTTTACATGATGTACAGAATGCTATAAGAGTGAATTAAGAAAGGAAATTTTACCTAATCTACAGGAAGGTAATTATTTTATTAGAAAAGTACATTCATACTGCAATATGAACAAAAAGTCACTAATGGAGGTGTGGGAAGAGAATGTGGGGAAGGGGGGAAGGGCACAGGAAATGACATGTACAAAAGGCTTTGGTAGGGGATGGGGGAAAACAGAATAATTGCATGACATCAATCATTTATAGATAGATGATAGGTAGGTAGGTAGGTAGGTAGGTAGACCTAGAGATAGATACTACTCCTGACTACCACTCACCAGGATTTCACAAGCATCCAAAATTCAACAAGATTCAGCTAAGATTTCCTTATCCCTGTATTCCATGTCCCCTTCTGAAGCATAGATTCCCTTAGTTAAGAACCAGTAGCATCAGGAAAACTGTGAGAAAAAGGAGACATCCTCAAAGCCATTATCAGTAAAGACATTTTGTCTCTTTCTTGTTCTCTTAGATGAGCCACTATTGATAACTATTTATAAAATGTAACCGTTTTTTTGCAGATTATTATAAAGATAAGCGAATGTGACTTTGTAGACAACATAGTGCCACATTTAACATTTATGCCTCAGTGCTGAGCATGTGCCACCAGAAATGCTCACTCAAAATCCAGCACTAGAGAAGATTTGATTGCAGATCTTTGAGACAGGAAGTAAATCATATCAAGAGAATGTTATAATTTAATTTTGTTACTAACACAATACAGGCGTATCTATATAATTGCTATTTAAAAATATTTTTCCTTCCATCAATATAGACACATGGGAATTTACTAAAAGGATTCTAGAAACAGATCTTAATCTGAGTCTGAGTATGCTTTGTATATGCTATTATCATGAAAATTACACAGTATTTTAGCAATCATTTAATTAATAAAATGATACTGTGTGGATTAAAAGAAACAAATGAATATAAATTAATTAGCATAATTCCAGCTACATATTGTGTTCAATGAACATTAACTATTCTAAATTATTATTGTTATTCTTATGCCTCTACTGTATCTTTAATTACAATGAGCACTCATACTACACATTGCAGGTACACCAAATATCACAGTTGAGGCCTGGGTACTATACTCTTAACAATGGATATGGCCACCTGGGAGGCAGCAATTGGGAGATCCTGGTGTTAGTCAATCTGGAAATCAAGAGTCTGGAGTCGGTTATCTAGAGCATTCCTAAGGACTAAAATTATACCATCTGAAGGGAAAAGTGCTCATAACAAGGATGTTTTTCTTTGGCTTTGATAATTTCTATAGGCAACTATGCAAAGATAGAAAGCAGCATCTTTTGTATTTGATTATAAACTTAATGTGAGTACCTATTTTGCCTGTTTTTGAAGTCAAACTGTGTTCTAGATTATAGAGTGAGAATTCTTATCATGTAGGGCAATGTCTGAAAAGTAAGAAGTTATACCCATATGAATACAGATCTATAAACATGGGTCCAAATAATGCCTTGCACATATTTCATGAGATCTTTCCCTGTGGAACCTAGATTTTAACGTCAATTGTTTCATGGCACCAAACTCCATATTAATGGAACTAGAATGGCAAGGATGGATGCCATAAAGGAGTAGACAAAAAATTGTTCCGGCTCTTCTAAATAGAATACAATCCTAGATCACTGTAATATGCATATATTTCATTGCTGAATGTCCTGGTCACTTCTCAAAATAATAATATTATTTTTGTAGACGTTTACTTACATAATAATGAAATTTGTTTTTTCCCAAAAAACAGTTACCTTAATTAAATATTTATAAACAATTGATCTATTTTTCATTCCAATCATTTTATCAATTCTACAATGTTATAAAATGAATTATATACAATGTAGCTTTTGGGTCTGACTTCTTTAAAAAGAAAAGGAATTGATAATTCATCTATATTACTTGGATTGGTAGTTCATGCCTTCTGATTGCTAAGCAGTATTCTATTGTATAGATGTATAACCGTTTATCCATTCACTTGTTGGATGACCATTGGATTGTTTTTATTTCTTGGCAATTATGAACTCTAATACTATAAACATTGGAAGACATGTTTTTGTGTAAATTTTTTTTCCATTTCTCTTGGATTAAGGAGTAGGGTTGCTTGGTAATATGATAAGTGAAGGTTTAACTTTATAAGAAATTGCCATGCTATTTTCCAGAGTGGCTGTGGCATTCTACATCTTCACTAAAATACTCGGAAGCTCCAGTTGTTCCACACACTGACCAGAACTTGACATTTCACTCTTTAAAAATTGTTATAACTAAAATATTTCATTTAATAGAGATAATATAAATTAGAATTATAAAGTAAACTATATACCAGTTGAGAGTGGCGGGTAATGAATCAAGAATTATCAAAGTGTGAAGAATTATCTTCCTGCTAATTCCATCTAACTTACTTGACCTTGATTTATATCTTTTAAAAAATATATATTTTATTGATATTTTGCAGAGAGGAAGGGAGAGGGATAGAAAGTTAGAAACATCAATCAGCTGCCTCCTGCACACCTCCTACTTGGGATGTGCCTGCAATCAAGGTACATGGCCTTGACCAGAACCGAACCTGGGACTTTTCAGTCTGCACTTCAACGCTCTATCCACTGAGCCAAACCAGTTTCCGCATGATTTACATCTTTACATATCCTCTTGATGACAGCACCTCAGGCAAATAATATACTTTGTGGTTTTAAATAGCTTTTTTTCCTAAAGACTAATCATGTTGAGGACCTGTTTATGTGTTTGTCATCCATACACCTTCTTTAAGTATGTATTAAAACCTTTATCCAAGTTTTAATAGGTCAATTATTTTCTTATTCTTGAACACTTACCTTTCAGCATAATCTTGATTTCTCTGGATTAGCTGCATACATAGTTCTTTATGTCTTATTTTAGGCCACTGTTTAACAAATACATGGCTTAGCTATTATTAAAGAGATGATAGCAATGAAACATCCATCATTCATATATTGTTGGTAATCAAAGAATCCTTAAAAGGCTATCTCTAAAAACAATAATTCAGTCATACCTTAGTTAATATTAGAGGCAAAGTCAACTAATTATAAGGTTAGGTAATTGCTTAAACTAATTTTAAAAATGCTCTAGAAGCCAACGTAAGTACTGAAAATGTATTCATATATATATTTAAATATATAAATTCCTCAGGCCTTCACTTAGAAATATTCTACTCCATATTTTACAAATAATGCTAACAATCTGTATTTTCAATTTTTAAATGATAGACAAGAAATTTGAATTAAGGTAGAGACTGTTAAAGTCAGATTAAATGCTTATTACAAAGGAAAAGTACTGATAATCTTTCAGAGAGGTGAATAAGATAGTATACAGAAGAATATGTTTAGAGCAATCAGTTTCAGGTAAGTCCCCTTAGCAATTGATATATAACAAATTCAATAACTTTGTATTGTGGCCAGATAATACATTTGGCTAATGATACATATTAAAAATTGAGAGTAATATTAGATTTAACATTCTCTGTTTAATAGAATATGCATAAATTACCTTAGGAAAAAATCCATAAAATATAGAACTTGTTTTATAGTTAATATGTGGTAATTGGGAAGGAACAAAGAGTTCCCATTTCTGGAGCTACAGTCTCTTCGATGCTACAGGTAATTTTCCAATAGTGTCCCATAATCTATGACTCTCACTTAACATTTATGAGAAAAAAAATTTCTGCAACATTGGAACATTTTTTCCTGCCACAATTAGAGACTGGTGCTAAAGACAATTAGGATACTAACTTTAAAGTAGCAGAAATATCTTAAAAGCTCAACCAAAAAAATCCCATACTTGTTACAGTAGAAAAATGACATGCATATCCATATGTAGAGATTTAAAGGAATGCATCTTGGAAATGGTCAAGATGTCCTTTCTGCACATCTTCACTTTTGAAGATTTCTAATCATTTATTTCAGTATCTTGAAAATATTGTTGCCTCTGTCCTGATGCTTCTTTTTTAATCTCAACTCTTACTCCCAGTTATCCAATAAACGTTTCATTGTCCGTGGTTGCTCAATCCTATTCATAGTGAATATTGCCATTTGATGAATGCTAAAATCTGAATTCTTTCCTTTTTTTAGTATGAGCTGGTTTTACTTTATTGTTATTCCTTTGATTTTTCCTAGCTTTTCATTATGCCATCTTGTATTTAATCTTTTAGCTCCTTGAAAGTGCTAGAAACTTTTAAGAAAGAAGAATTTTGGAGTTTGATTTATAAATTAGAAATACACATGAGTGTGCACTCATATGTGGGATTTAAAACTGAAACTCATGAACACAAACAGCAGTGTGGTGACTGCCAGAGGGAAGAAGGTGAGGGGGTGAAGGAAGCCTAAACTATGGTGACAGGAGATTTGACTTTGGGTGGCGGGCACACAGTGCAATGTACAGACCTGGGAACATAGAAACCCAACATCTGAAACCTATGTGATCATGTCAACCAATGTCATCCCAACTAATTTAATTTCAAAATATTAGAATTATTTTTAAAAAGTCACAATGCCCCCTCCTTCATGATAAGTAAATATTTTAGATAATTGAATATATTTTATTTCTTGTAAGTCATCTTTTTAACTCGAAGAGAATCTTGAACTTCAGGGAGTGACAGAGACTGATGTGAGCCTCATGAATTACCAACATATCTGGATAAAGATGACCTCTTGGCTAATAGAAGTAATTTGAATTCATTGTACTTTTCAGATGAATACAATTTTCAGCTTTTTTATTGGCAGGTGATTCATCACTATGTATCAAATTGTGAAGACTTTTATCCCTGCCAACTGCTTCTGACTTGCTTGACCCTGATTTATATCTTTGTTGTACTAACCTAATTTAAATTACTTGCTGTCTTGGCTTAAATAAATGATTTCAGTGAAAATAGTCAAATGAGCAATAGAAGTTTCAGAGTTAAACATGTTCTCTCCCAAACCTGAAGTCAGATGTGCGGGCCTCGGTAATTGTTGGCACTTTTAGCAAAAACACTTAGCTGTGTTCCACTGTAGCTTTCTCGGTAAAATCCCAGAGCCCAGCTCTAGGAAGAACATGTGGTTAAAGCAAAAGGGTGGAGGGGTGAAGGATGTTAAAATTGCTTAGCTGAGTCTGACATTTTATCTCTTAAATATTAATTATACTGTGGGCTTCTTCCTATTTACATACCTAAGTGTTTTCTTGGGACATAAATGGTACTAAATAGTCTTGAGAAAGCCATAGAACAGCTTTGTTAGATAAAACTTCTTGCAGCTGGTAATTTTTGGCAATTAATATTATGAATGCTAATGCGATGGGGAAAGGGAAGGCACTTCCAGGATGCCACTTATCACTGCAAAACGAAAGAAAATGTCATAAGTGGTGAGCCTGCTGAGAGTATTACTTCAGGGGAGGAAATAGATGGCAAATGTTAAAATTATCATATTTATGGACAGGCGAGAATTTTAAAACTGGGGTATCTAATAAATAGTCTAGCAAATTGAGTTTATTTAAATATTATTAAATGTTTGTTTTGGATTGTCTTATATAACAGTAAAAGCTTTTTTTAAAAAATTAGACTGGCCCAAAGTAACATTGAAAGCAGATTCGCAAAAGTTAGCTCATTTAATGACCTCGATAATTGTTGAGGTATTGGGGGCTAGAAGAGGGGCGAGAGCTCCTTTTATTATGTTTAGGGTCAATATTTGATATAAATATTAAAATAAGATATATGTCAGGATTAAGTTGAGCTTGATAGATAAAAATAAAAGCCTAAAATTATGGAGAAAATAACCAGCAGAACTACTTCAGCAATATGAGAATTGTTGTCATAACTTTGAAAGTAGTTACATTGTCTCTGAATTTCCAAGTAAATGAAAAAGGTCACTATACTGCTTATTAAGGTATGGAATTTAAACCAGACTTGCCCTTCATTGGAAAGAATGTAGGTAGAGAGCAGTAATAAGCATTTTTAACATATGAGTTGTATACAATTCAGAAATGAAAATAAATTATATTATAAATTTGCCCAGTTTCCATTTATGATTGGAAGAACTCTGAGTTTCAGCTTATGCGAGTTTCTCTGAGATTTCAAAATGCCAAGTAAATTAATTTCCTAAGGACTTAGGAAATACATAGTTGTAGATATCCTGTATTGCATTTTTGACTCAGGTGAAGATTGAATGATAGTGACTATAACACAATACTATTTTGGTCAGTGAAAGATAAAGTTCTAATTGTGTATGATAGAGTGAAGCTCCCGTTCTAAATAGTCTGTCTCCTAATTCCTAGAAGCACGTTCACAAATGGTATGGCATGTATACTAATTTTTTTGTCTATTAAATTGGCCAATATATAAAAATATATAAAAAGTGATAAATTGAAATCGTGCAAGGGGGAGAGGAGAAGAGATGTGTTTCTCAGCTCACCCTGCACCCTCTCCAATCTGGGACCTCTTGAGGGATATTCTACTGCCCTCTCACAAACCAAGACTGCTGGCTCTCAATTGCTCTCCTGCCTGCCTGATTGCCCCTAACTACTCCTGTGCCAGCCTGATCAACACTTAATTGCTCATCTGCTTTCCTGATTGTGCCTAACTGCCCTCCCCTGCTGGCCTGGTCACCCCTAACAACCCTCCCCTGAAGGCCTGGTCGCCACCAACTACCCTCCCCTGATGGGCTGCTAACCACTAACTGCCCTCCCTTGCCAGCCTGGTTGCCCCTAACTTTCCTCCCTTGCTGACCTGGTCACCCACAACTGCTCTCCCCTGCAGGCCTGGTTCCCCTCAACTGCCTTCTCCTCCAGGCCTGTTGCCCCCAAATGCCCTCCCCTGAAGGCCTAGTCACCCCTTACTTGCTCGCCCCCCCCCATGGCCTGGTTGCCCCTAATTGCTCTCCCCTGCTGGCCTGGTTCCCTCCAACTGCCCTCCTTTGCAGGCCGGGTCCTCCCCCCTCCCCCAACTTCCCTCTCCTTCAGGCCTGGGTTCCCCCCAACTGTCCTCCCTTGCTGGCCTGATTGCCCACAACTATCCTCCCCTGCTGGCCATCAGGTGGCAGCCATCTTGTCCACATGGGGGCATCCATCCTTGACCACATGGGGTGGCCATCTTGTGTGTTGGAGTGATGGTCAATTTGTATATCACTCTTTATTAGATAGGATCAGCTCAGTACTTTCATATCTGTGAGAAAAGGAAATCAATGGTATACTCTGCATTAAAGAACCAACTTATTTTTTCAGAAACAAATTTGCAAGTATGATAAAATTGAAATTTAAACATGTGTAGGCAGTAAGAAGGATACATATCAGACAGTATATCATAAAGAGTTGATTTTATTCCTAGATAAGTATAAAGCATTAGAATTATTCCCAGTTAGGTAGTACTAAGCATTGACATTGCAAGGTTGGTTGGGTTCTCTAGGTTGGACTTCATCATTGGACACCTGAAATTCCTCTGGAAGGGGAAAAAACCACTTATGAAACATACAAATTAAAGTAAAATCTTTAAAAGCATAACATTTTTGTGAGTTTATCATAGCAAATAGTTTTAAAATAACTCTAAGTGAATGGGTAAAATATGAAATGGAATGTCACGTGTCCAAGTCTGCTTGGGCTGCTATACTAAAGTACCATAGACTGGGGGCCTTAAACAACAGAATGAATTTCTCATCATTTTTGAGATTGGAAGTCCCATGATCTGGTTGTCAGCAATTTGGATTCTTGTTAGTCTGAGATTTTTAATTTATTCATGATTTTGTTTTTGAAGATTGTATGTTTGTAGGAATGCATCCATTTCTCCTATATTGTCAAATTTATGGCATATAATTGCTTGTCAGTAGTCTCTTATAATTCTTTGCATTTCCATAGTATTAATTGTAACTTTCCCTCTCTCATTTCTGATTTTATTTGAATCTGCTCTCTCTTTTTCTAGTTAAAGTTTATCAATTTTGTTTATCTTTTCAATGAATAAGCTTTTAGTTTCATTGATCTTTTGTACATAATTTATTTTATTTGTTCTTCTAGTTCACTTAGGTGTAAAGTTACATTGTTTATTTTAGAATTTTCTTATTTCTTTAGGTAGGCCTTTATTGCTATGAACTTCCCTCTGAGAAATGCCTTTGATACATTCAGAAATTGTTTTGTGTTATATTTCTGTTTATATTTGTTTCTAGGTCTTTTTTTCTGATCTCTTTAATGACCCTTTTAGTTTTACAGTAGTATGTGTTTTAATCTCCATGTTTTCTGTGGACTCAGCCTGCACTCTCTCAAAATCCATTACCTCTCAGGGGATGTCTGACTACTGGAAGTTGGACATCCCTCTCACAATCCTGGATAGCTGGCTCCTAACTGCTCGCCTGCCTGCCTGCCTGCCTGCCTGATTGCCCCTAACCACCTCTGTCTGCCTGTATGAATGCCCCTAACCATTCTGCCTGCCTGTCTGATGCCCCTAACTGCTCGCCTGCTCGCCTGCTCGCCTGCCTGCCTGCCTGATCAACCCTAACCACTTTCCTGCCTGACTGATTGCCCCTGTTTGCCAGCCTACCTGATCACCCCTAACCACTCTACCTGCCTGATCGCCCCTTACCACCTCTGCCTTGGCCCCTGCCATCCAGGCTTCATCCAGAAGAACATCCAGAAGGATTTTTGTCTTTCCAGTCTAATTAGCATATTACACTTTTATTATTATAGATTTCTAGTTTCATACCAATTGATTGGAGAGAATGCATGATATGATTTCAATCTTTTTCATTTGTTGAGTCTTATTTTTTGGTCAACATATGAAAACTCTTTAAAATAATCAAAATATACATCTAGGACTAAGATCATTGATGGTTGAACATTCAATCCATAAATTGGGACTAATTGACAAATAGTTCTGAATGAACTGGAGCTAGCACTTGATAGAATAAGCATTGAAGTGTCCATCTGGGTTATTAAGTTGGTAGGCAGTCTGATGAAAATTTTATTCTAACTCTAGTTGGTAACTGAAAATTTTGAGTTAAATGTAACTAATCTTACTGAATTTTCAGGGTAGCAATTTAGAATCAGGATGTGAATAGGAAAGAAACCAAAGCTTACATTCTGCTATATATAAATTAATTACAATTAGAGTTAGTTAGCAATGTGATTGTTGAGTTGCATATTAGAGGAAGTGTTAGGAATAGGCTACATAAATAATGATATAATTGGGCTAGTTCAGAATACTTTTTACATTTGATGAGTGGTTATATAGCATTAACCTTAATAATCTTTTAAGTTTAAAGATTAAAATGACAGGGAAAGATAGCCACAAAATTAAAAAAAACAAAACAAAACTATAGAACGGCAGAGAAAGATATTAATCTACCACACAATTCACAGATAGTTAATACATATTTTAATAATAGATCAAGTAGACAAAAACCAGTTATAAGACATAGAAAGACAGAATAATAGTCACTTGGAGAATCATATGCTGTGTTTTATTTATCTGATTTATAACCACAATAAATATAGTCTTTTGTTGTTTATACAATTGGAAAAAAATTCTCATACCATCAAGTGCTCAACCAGATACACAAAGAACATAGTTGGGCATTTGATGGATTGGAAAAACTAGGCTTTTGCTAATTTAGGATACTTATCCTTGAATTTTAGACCCTTAGTCCTAGAACAGATTAAGTACACATTATTAAAAGTTTTCAGGTCTAGTCAAAAATTCATTTTGAAAGTTTTGACATGAAAATGAACAAAATCCTGACAGCATTTTTCCACATCTGACATGGCTGCTTCTGTTACAAGATATAGAAATTTGGTGTTCCATAAAAATAGATCAAATACTCCATTCCATTTCTTTTTAACTGAAAGAGGCTGATTTTCCCACACTCAAAGTTACCCTTTAATACTAGTCCACTATTTTGCTTATTTATCTGTGTTATCTTATGAGTTCTTTTTTATTTTATTGTTTTAAGTATTACAAATAATACTATATATGTTTCCTTTTTATCCCATTGACCTCCACCACCCAGGCACATGCCCTCACCCACCCCCTAGTGTCTGTGTCCATTGGTTATGCTTATATGTATCCATATAAGTACTTTGGTTGAGTTCTTTATAGGGTATGTTCCATTTCTTGTTTTAAAGAGATTTCTTCATTACTGTTTAAACAGAGCATAGAAAATTTTAGAACCCCTTTCTTTTAAACAAACTTCTATTGTGTTTCCTTGTCTCCTACTCAAGTGCTTGGGCTATGTTTACATTGCCTCTAAGACATCTAGATGATGTGTTATGACATATCATTGAATGTTTGACTTTCAATTCTACACTTCCAGATCCTTTAGAGAATAAATGTGCACTGCTAAATTTTAAAACTGAGACTTTTGTATATTTCCCTGCACATATTAAATAATCAATAAATGCTCATTGAATGGATGGGTGCATGAATGTATGAATAAAAGTCTAACTAGCTAGAATATAACTCCTCTTAGCTTATTAAATGCAACTGTTTGACCCAGGACATCTTTAGCTACTGCCCTGTCTGTCTTCCCAGAGCCCACAGTAGTGCTAAGAATGAAGCCTGAAACTAGCCTTACTTTTTGACAAAAACACAAGGGGATTTCATCACAAAAAAAAAAATTCTTGGTGATTAAAATCACATGCAGTGGTTAAAAAGAACCAGTAGAACCATTTGCTGAGTTATAAAAGCAGTGTGAAAAATTTCCAAGTGCTTCTAAAAGAAGAACAATGGAAAAAATAGAGGTTTGTTTTTAAAGAAATAATCTTTCTTAATTCTATCATTCTGAGATTCATCTTAACTGAAGAAATTTCTACTTTAACGATCTCTTGTTACAAAAACGTTTACTTTGCTATAACTTCTAACTTACAACATTGGTCTGTTTTCATCCCACTGGTTCCTCTGTTGGTGGTGAGTTCCCTTCTTGTGTGAGGGCTATAAAATAGCAGCAGACTGAGACAGCTCAGGATACCCTTCCCTCTAACCAACCAGCCCTTAGCTGAGGACACACGCACAGCCCAAGTTTTGCCCTGTAAAGTTTTTAAAGATGCTGTTTTACTTTAGCATAAAATCTGTAATGCATGTAAACACATTTACATAAAGTTTTTTTTTTTTTTTTAATGCACAGACATGCACTTGACACATCTACTTAGCATAAGGTAGGTCTGGTAAAGTGGAGGAACAAATAATTGCCTACATTGTGGGTGTGACCTGGATAGCTCCCAATGGTTGTTACCATGACAAACCATCTACAGCAAATCCACAAAGCATTTGCCTTACCTTGGGCTTTGTAGGTGCAGAGCCTGAGATGATGATTCTCATGCAAGTGACTTACTGTGGAAGGGCTCTCTGGGGAAATCTGTAAGGGAGATAAGGAAGCAGGATAAGGAAGAAAGCCTGACAAAGATATAAGCCCAACAAAGTTACCTATAACTCTATGTAAGGGTAGAGTTATCATTATAAATGTCCATCTAGAGTCCATAGGGAGCTTTGGAAAATGCGGCCATAAAATTGTCACACTTTAAAAGGAACCAACCTTTTGTAATTCCAGATCAATCAGCCATAGGCTGCTCGGCACCTCGTGGGTGGGCCTAACTTCCTAGGCATTTCCTGGTGGAGATGCCTCTTTAAGGGCTAGGGCCATCCTCCAAGGGAAACCCTGAGACTTTAACCAACAACATTCCTAGAAGCTGGGGTTAGGTGCTTGTTCTGGTAGAGAGGTCCCTGCAGAGCACCAGCAGCGTCTACTACAACCACCCATTCATTCTGTTCTCCTGTGTGTACAGGGAGCAGCCCTGGGAAGGGGAAATGTGGAGGTGAGCAGGGAAGGAGCCTTACTAATCGTAAAAGTATATCCCTTTTCTGTATGTCATATAGTAAAATTATCTAGCAACCATACACATTATACCCTTTTATTATTTGTCATATTGTAAAGTTACCTAGCAATTATCTAGCTAGGAAACGGGGCCGTGGATACAGTAATACTATGCTTTGTGTTGTAGTGGAAAATAATATGCTCAGGTGGTAAAACAGATCTTAATCCTTGAGGTACCTTTTTTAACAAGGCAGTATCAGCTCAAAGTCTAGATTCTGAATTGGAAAAACAAAGCATTTTACAAAACCTTGAATATAAGGTGTAGTGCATATGTTTATTAGGCGCTCATTTTTATATTAATATGTCTATCATTACTAATCTATTGATTACTTCAACAAGAGGCCCCATTATCTTCCATATATTTTGTCTACTAGTTTTATTCCATATTAGATGACTATTTCAAGATCTCCTAAGCCATCTACATTTATAATTTTCAGCACTGATATTTAGATGTGGTGCATTTAGAGTCCAATTGTTATTTTACATACAATAAATAAATAAAAATATTGAGGTTTTCTGATTTTTTTCAATACAAAATTTGCTATTATAAATATTGTTAATGGGCAATAGACTTTTTTCCCAGGATACTAATAATTTTGACTCTGATATTATTAAACTGCCATATAAAATCCATCTGGCAGTTCTCCTCTGTATTCATTTGATCTGAGGCAATGGAAAGTTAACTCTGCACATGAATTTGTTTAGGACACTATGGTCTTCGAGTCAGTTAAAACTCAATGATTATTTTATTGTGCTTTTGTTTGTTTTCCATTTATTTACTTTCGATATTTCAGATGCTAATAATCAATTGAAAGTGAACCACGCAATTCAATTGTTATATTTTCTTCCTTTGAATTCTTTAGAAAGTATTATTAAATGGTATTTTATAACACCATGTGTTTTATTATCAATTTCCTCATATTATAGTCATTTTTAAAATTATGAAGTCTCTCAAACATAAAGAGCAGTAGAGATCACAATAACCATTGCTGATCCAACAACTAGTCTGATAAAAATATAACAAACATAGGTTTAAGCTTTTAACATAGCCTTCAGTACCCTCCAAATTCTAACTTATCTAGTATACTGAATGTACTTTTCATTCATTGTTTTATTTTAAATTGCAGGTCTGTTGGTGAAAATATCTTTAATTTTACTTTATTGTCCAATGACATTTAAGTTTAATATATAATATATAATGTTGATAGCTATTATTTCCCAGAACCTTAAAAAAGAACCCCATAAGCTTCTGGTTCCATTAATGCTCTTGAAGAATTTACTCTCAAAATAACTGTGGTTCCTTGATTGATAATATGTCTTTTCTCTTTGAAGTTTTACATTATTTTCTAAGACTGTTTTTTTTTTCCTCTTTATAGCTTTGCTCAGTATGCTATTTTATCTATCTACTTAATTTTTATATTCTATAATTATGATTTCCTTTTTAAAAATATATTTTATTGATTTTTCACAGGGGAAGGGCGAGAGATAGAGAGCTAGAAACATCGATGAGAGAGATACATTGACCATTTGCCTCCTTCACAACACCAATTGGGGATGTGCCTGCAACCAATGTATATGCCCTTGATTGGAATTGAACCTGGGACCTTTCAGTCCACAGACAGATGCTCTATCCACTGAGCCAAACTGGTTTTGGCTGATTTCCTTTTTTTTTAATCCTGAATTGTGTTCCTTGAAAATCTCCTAGAGTAGTTTAATAATCTTTTGATCCTTCACTGAATTTTTATTTTCCTAAACTGTATCTCTATTACATGTACTTGTATTTTGCAAGTACATTTGCAGTTGTTGGGATTTTATTCTTTTTGCTGTTATTGCTGTGTTTTCACAATGGTAGCTTTCCACATCGATTTATTCATTTTATGCTTTTTTAAAAATCATAATCTGTGGATATTCTGAGAGGCCTCAGGTAAAGATACTTTTCTAGGGAAATGATTTGTATTTGTTTCTGCAAGGAGCACTTCCAACTCAGGACCATTTCAGATTACTTTCATACATTGGTTTCAACAATCACACCAATTATGCAAAATTTAAACCCCAAGTGTATTTAAAAGTAGAATTATAATTACAAATGTTCATATCAGTGTCTTTTTTCTTGGGGTTGGTGGAAGGGAAGGGAGAGGCATTTTTACTAATCAGAGTTGAGGCCAAATCAGCAGGATATTTTGTAACCTTCTATTGCTAGCTGGTGTGTTAGCTTTCTTTTACCCAACCCATTTATCAACCAAAAATCTTTCAAAAATTTCAGTTAAACAGTTACCAATCTGATACACATTAGATTCATATCATTACTAGCTTTCTATGGCTGCTATTACCATTACTACAAACCAAATGGCTTAAATAACACAAATTCATCATCATATAGCCACAAAGGTCAGAGATCCAAATTGGGTCTCAGTGGGCTAAAATCAAGGTGTTAGCCAGATTTTATCATTTTCGAGGCTCAAAGGGTATAACTACATATTTTCTGGCCCTCAAATTCCTTGGATGATGGATCTCTTGTATTTGGAAAGGCACATACACTGAGTGGCCAGATTATTCTGATCTCTGAACACATAATAATCTGGCCACTCAGTATATATAGATATTAGAGGCCCAGTGCATAAATTGGTGCATGGGTGGGGTCCAGCCAGCCTGGCCAGAAGGAGGGGGTATGGGTGGTTGGCTTGCCTGCCTGCTCTTTGAACTCCTGGTTGAGAGGAAAATTTGCATATTAGCCTTTTATTATATAAGATATACACTGAGTGGCCAGATTATTATGTGTTCAGAGATCATAATAATCTGACCGCTTAGTGTATGGCAGGTTGAGCGCTCACATCACATCACATTACTTCAATCGTGCTTCATAGTTACACCATATCTGGCATTGATTCACCTGCTCCCCTCATATGAGAACCCTTGTGATTGTTCTAAACCTGCACAATCCAGAATGCAATCCTATATCAAGTTTAGCTGATCCCATTAGAGTCACCTTAATTCCATCCATAACCTCTACTTTTCTTAGCCATGTGACCTAACATATTCACAGGTTCAAGAGATTGGGATCAGGTGGGTATCATTCTGCTAACATTATATTTATATTCAAAATAACTAAAAATAATTTCTTTACTGGCCAGACCACAGTTATATTTATATTCAAAATAACTAAAAATAAAATTGTAACTGGCCAGAACACAGTTTCTCTGTCTGAAAAATTAGTGCTTCTTGTTATAAAATTTTACCATAGTTTGAACCAGTCCTCTCCTAGTGACTTTCTTCCCATTCTAATATATTAAATAAATGGACAAATAATATGACCCCAAATAAATTAAATTTATTTTTCCAAGTATTGATCACTTTGATACCTAACTATGTTCCTGTACTGGTAGGATTATGTACATATTAGGCAAATCATTGAATACATTTTGAAAAATTATACAATTAAAACAGTTTAATTTCCATACTAAAATACTGAGAATTTTATACTTATAATGAATCATACATTAATAGCCAATTTAATCTGTTGTATTGTAAACTATACCACATTGAAAAGTAACCAGTAAGAATTTTAGTATATAACCATACTTTTTTTTCACAGATTTGTCCTGGAAAGGAATTTCAGTTTCTTGGCTGCAAAAGTTCCAAGTGCATCCAGAATCTAGACAAGCATGTTTCTACAATTCTACTGCTGGCATCCAGTTCTAGTCACATAACCTCTTGCCTGAAATACCCTCCTTTGTGGACACTTATCTCACATCACTACCCACTAAGTCTTATTTTAATGCATAGTGTTGAATAATCAGTACCATATGATTTCACTCATATGTGGAATTTAATGAACAAATTGAACCACCAAGCAAAATAGAGATAGACAGGGTATTGTGGGTGTATGTGCAAAAAAGAAAGAAAGAAAGAGAGAGAGAGAGAGAGAGAGAGAGAGAGAGAGAGAGAGAGAGAGAGAGAAAGGAAGAAAGAAAGAAAGAAAGAAAGAAAGAAAGAAAGAAAGAAAGAAAGAAAGAAAGAAAGAAAGAAAGAAACTCATGGATGCCAGACAACTGTGGCTCTTGTTGGTAGAAGAGGGCATAGAGGGGCTAAGGATGGATCCTGCATCCGAGGTACATGAGCTTGACTGGAATCAAACCCAAGACCTCTCTGTCTGTGGGCTCTGACACTCTATCCTCTGAGCCAGACTGGTTAGGACATTTAAAAAGAAAGCTTTTTTTTATTTAAAAAAATGTTTTTATTGATTTCAGAGAGGAAGGGAGAGGGTGAGAGAGATAGAAACATCAAAGATGAGAATCATTGTTCAGCTGCCTCAAGCTCACCCCCCACTGGGTATCAGGCCCAAAACCCAGGCATGAGCCACCCTGGCTGCACAGGTTATGTCGTTGGAATCCACAAATAATGAGCTGAGGCTCTTTGGGAACTCCTCATAGATATGGCTTATAGATACAGAGAACAAACATGTGGTTGCCAGAAGTGAGGGGTGGAGGAGTGTGAGAAATGGATAAACTGTTTATTTTGTAGTAAGTAAGCTGCACTTTATAATAATACATAAAAAGAGACTGTTTAATGCAGGTTCATACTCTAGTCCTGTCAACCTCCATAATCCCAATATTCCGGAGAGGTAAAGGAGGCCTAGAAAGATGACCTTGCTGCAGTCCTATAGCTATCAAGTCAGATATGGGAATTACAACACTATCCTGACATTAATGGAACTGTGACCTCCAGGTTCAGAGGTTGATGCTCAACCACCGAGCCACACCAGCTGGGCTCTCTCTATACTCTTAACGGTCTGGCCTCCTAACCATGATCTCTATCTCCTCCGAATTTTTCCTAAGTCCCTGCCTGCCATTTCTAGTACCTTGCTGTTGGCATAACCATTTGCTATTATCTCCTTTTACAAGTTTCTTAAGATAATTTAAGTAGAAAGAGAAACTTCAAGGCAGACCTGATGCTATTGAGATCCCACTGTGCAGCCTCGGTAGCTTTTAAGATTTACTCATTTGCCCAGAGCTTTCCATGAACAGTGGCCAACCTCCCAGAATGCACCGCAAGTAGGTCCTCTGCAGTGCTGCCTCCTTCTCCCTTCTCCCAGCACCCCAGAACCTTCAGGGCTCCTCTAGGATTATCTGTAACATATGGATTTCAATTTTCAAGTGACAAACTAAGTTTGGATTCTTATTAAACAAAGTTGACTTGGAAACAGCCTCGCTATTTTAAATTTGCCTTTCAGATTGTTAGAAGCCAATGGGCAGGGGAAGTTGAGAAAGATTGAAAAGATACTGAAATTTTAAAGATATCCAACTTCCCCCAAAGTGCTATCAGCTACTGTATCAAATGGAAAGATGCTTTTGTCCAAGGAAACTTCCTATCCAATCCATTCTAGGGAAAGACCCAGCAGGGAATTGTGGCTCCAAAAGGGAAATGATAGGATCTACTCTTAAAAAGTGTAATGGTGATGAGTTTGCAGACAAACAGCAATGTATTATTAATATCAGTGCTCAGCTGGTATTTCTAATTCTGACTTCCCTTCAGAGAAGAGTTTATATAGCAGGTGGGTCATTATTAAAATACCTCAAGAAACACATTTCAGATTCTACTTAAGAACCTAAACCTAAAAAATAAAATAATAAAATAAAATAACCTAAACCTAGACAATCCCATCAAGCTATCTCTGTTTTTAGGCTAAACACTTAATTCATGTTCTCTTAAAGGAAATGGATAGTTATGAAAGGAGAAGGATCAAAACTAATGATAATGATGATTATGATGATTATAATGATTATTTTTTTACAATGCTGCCTTGAATAATTTTTAAAGCAAGTACAGCAGAGTCTAAAAAGTATGTTTCCTTATCTAAAACATATATTCAACTGAGATATATGAAAAAGGAGTTAATGAAACTGAGCATTAAGAGTCTTATTTTTTCAAACTGAATTATCGTGGGAGAGCTTAGGCTATCTAAAATCCTAAGTAGCAAGAAAGAGATGGGGAATTACTGTGGACACACATGAGAATTTCTCCCTCACTCTGCTAGCCTAAGGTTAAGTAAAGCTTGCTTTGATATTTTTGTGTCTCACGCATCCAAATTTATCTGGCCCCAGGCTGGGTCCAGGTGATATAAGGTGGATAATCCTCTCTGTTAGATAATTGTCTTTCTGGTGGACTCTGATTAGAGACAAACTACATTTTTCTTCCAGCAGGTTCCAAGAGGCACAACTCCCAGAGATGCAATGGAAGAGTGAGTGAGCATTATATTAATTATAAATGCAAGTTTTTCTTGAATGTGCATCAGGCCTCATCACAAAGTCAGGTGGTGAAGTCAGGGAGAGGAAGTAAATCTGTTCATACTTGTCCTTTAAAGCTTAATGAACTTTTCTTGCCATTTTCCTCACCATTTGAGAGAAGTGGACTAATGGTGAGCACTACACAGCCTTCCCGCTAAATAAAGCTAATGAAGTAGAAACATGATATTGATAAGGCTATCCTGAATGTTATAAGTATGCCCCCTCAGAGGAAAACTGTTCAGTGTTTGTGTTTTAATCCAATCTGACCTCAATCATCTTTTCTTGGCTTCCAAATACTAAATGGGTGACTTGTTATTTAGCCTCAATAAGCTTAAAAATAATCCCACTCTAAAATCCCCACAATGCCGCAGGACAGTGTACAAAGGCAAAAGCAACAATGAAATATTTTTAATCTTAGGAGATAAAAGGATTATATGGATGTTTCAAGGCTGACTGCTGGAAAAGCCATAGGTAAGAAAAAAACAACAACTATTTTGATAGCTTTATTCTTGTAAAAAAAATTAGAATTACAGTCTACATTCAATATTATTTTGTATTAGTTTTGGGTATACAATGTACTGGTTAGATAATCATATACCTTACGAAGTGTTCCCCCCAATAAGTCCTGACTGGTACCATGCATAGTTATTATAATATTGTCCACTATATATCCTCAACTCTGTACTGGCATTCTTGTGACTATTTTCTAACTACCAATCTGTACTTCTCAATCCCTTCACCTTTTTCACCCAGACCCCTAACACCGCCACCCACCCCGCAACCATCAGTGTGTTCTCTGTATTATGAATCTGTTTCTTTTATATTTATTTATTTATATTATTCTTTAGATACCACATATAAGTGAAACTGTATGGTATTTTTCTTCCACTGACTGATTGTTTCACTTAACATAACACATTCTAAGTCCATTCATGCTGTTGCAAATGGTAAGCTTTCATTCTTTTTTATGACCAAGTAATATTCCATTGAATATATGTACTGTTGTTGTTGTTGTTGTTGTTTTATCTACTAATGGGCACTTGGATTACTTGGCAACTATAATATTGAACAACGGGGTGCATATATTCTTTTGAATTAGTGCTTTGGATTTCTTTGGATATATATTGAGAAGTAGAATCACTTGATCATAAGGAAGTTCTATTTTTAAAGTTTTGAGGAACTCCCATACTGTTTCCCATAGTGGCTACACCTATCTGAATTCCCACCAAGAGTACATAAGGTTTCCCTTTTCTCTACATCCTTACCAACACTTACTTGGTTTTGGTTGATATTTTATGATGGCCATTCTGATATGTGTGAGATGATATCTTATTGTGATTTTAATTTGCATTACTCTGATCACTAATGATGTTGAGTATCTTTTTATATGTCTATTGGCCAAATCTTGGTCCTCTTTGGAGAAGTGTTTATTTGGGTCCTTTACCCATTTTTAATTGGATTTTTTGTTTTTATGGTGTTGAGTTGTATGAATTCTTTATAAATTTTGGATATTAACCCTTTATCAGATGTATATAATTGGCAAATATCTTTCCTTGTTCAGTAGGATGTCTTTTCATTTTGTTTATGGTTTCCTTTAGTGTACAAATCTTATTGTAAATGTTTACACTGCCATTTCTTCAGATACAATATAAAACTAACAAATGACTTTTGCAAAATTATGTACATCGGCATATTAAAAATGAAAAGTTAATACCATCTCTATGATATTTATCAATTGAACTGCTTTATAGTAGAGGCTGTATTTCCCCCCCCCCCCCACCACCATATCTGAAAGAACTTGCAAGAGTGGCTAATACATGGTAAGTGCTCACAGATATCCAAACAGATTTCAAGAATAAAGATACTTCACTGCTCTGCCCAATTGTTACCATTACCACTATCTCTTCACTCTTCTATAGAAAAAATGCTTTACTTCACTTTTTTAAAATTTATTTTAAAATTCTGTGTTGTTGAGAAGTGTGTTTGATTCACAGCATTTGAATTATGGGTAAAGGAGCTAGGATATGGTAAATCATTTTCAAGAGCACTTCAACACACTAGCCCTTAACTTTCAATGGGAAATTTATTGAGCAACTCACAAAAATCCCTGAGAGTTATCTTATAACTCAGCTGGAGAACTACAAGGCCGCATCAGCGATCCTTTGGGATTTTTATCTAGTGATATGCCAAATAGGCATCCAAAAATTGTTGTGCTGTTCTATGGAAATATTAGGTAGTATTCTCTGGAAAACTATAACATACATTCAGGGAATTGTACTAAATATATAATTGTGGGGTTGATTAAAAGAAGGCAACACTTAAAAAAAAAAGCAAAGCAAAACAAAACAAAACAAAAAAACTACTTCCAAGAAATTACACAGGAATGACAGAATCAGAAGGACACTTTTGTTAAAATTCACCCATAGTTTTTAAATTTTCCTGACCCATTGATTATTTATAGTAATTCAGATATATATATATTTTTTTTGGAATTTTAATAGGGAGAGACAAAAATAAGCCATGTTAGATAAGAACCTGTAAAATTTTTTGAATATATAAGTTAACAGATGGTTTTTTTTTTAATCAATAACATTTCTGCTTATTTTGGAGATAAAAATCATACTTCTTCTGCTGTTATATTTTTTTAGTTACTTTTGAGAAAAAATAAATAAATTTCACTTAGACAATGTCAGGGATTCTACAGAGACTCCTTTGTTAATTAAGGTTTGGCTCAAAACTGCCCAAAGATAAGGGGGCTGAGCTAAAGTTCCCAGATGAGATCTGTTATGACACTTTATAATTGCTATCTCCTTTGTTTATGGAATTTCTCCTCCCATATTATTGCAGTCAGATATTGGAACTAAAAGCTATATCTTGGCACAAGCTCCACAACAAGACAGAATAACATATATAAATAGAAATTAAAAACCAAACACTTTAAAGCATAGGAGTTATCACTGGCAACATAACGCCTGCCAAATTATTGTTGGTTGGAAGGAGTGGGTATGCACAGGGTAGATTATGGAACATTTTGATATTTGTTATATGTTTTAGGATTGTTGCTGTTAAATCTGTCAAATCGATTGGGATTGGAAGTGATTCTCTTTTTTGCTAAGAAGTATCAGAATGGTACACATAAAAATTTCCTCTTAAAAGGAATGCATGATCATTCTAACTAGCAAGTTTTAAAAGACATAACTCCTGCTTTCTCTAAGTTTTCATTGATATTAGTTCAAACACTATCGCTAAAATAAAACAAATAGTTTTGAACCAAGTTTCTAAATAATTGGTGAACCCACACTTTTGATGAATGGTTATATTTTTGTGCATGTGGGTATATTATCAATTAAGAAATTAATTTGCTTCTAAAATACTCAGAATATTAGAATCTGATGTTTTCTGTAGGTAATTGAATGATGAATTTTTAATTACTTTGTTGTTTATTGTGCTTTTGTTCTTCAAACCGTCTACAATGCTGTTTGTTTTTATCACAAAATATAAATGTTATTTTTTAATGTAAACAATTTTACTATCTAAAATATAAATTATATTGGTAGAGATATTGGTAAGAAAAAAATGTATACCTGCCCTGGCCAGGTAGCTCAGTTAGTTGGAAGTTGGAGTGTTATCTTATACTAAAGGGTTGCTGGTTCTGTTCCTGGTCTGGGCACATACCTAGGTTGCAGGTGGATCTCCATTCAGGTCAGGGCACTTAGTGGAGCCAACTGATGGATTTTTCTTTTCTCTCTAAAATCAAATAAAACAAAACAAAACAAAAACATATTCTCAAGTGAGAATTAAAAAACTGTCTATGTAATCCCAAATATCTTTTTTATACCTATCAATCTACACTCTGTATATGTGATTTTCATTTGGAATTTATTTTTATTGACTTATCATTCTAGAAAAACAAACATGTCCCTTCAAGTTTCTGAACATTTATAAATATATTGTTTGTAAATTAATTCTAAGCTAAATTTCAGTAATATCTACATGGTCATTTCATGTATTTCAAATGTAAACTTTAATCAACAACAAATAATGTGATTCAGTTATGAAGATGGATTTAAAAAATATATATATACTGAAGTCACTCCTGGTCATTGTTATAACTATGAAATTTTATTTTCTAAAATTTTATTTTGTAAATTATTTATAGATGAGAGGCAAATCCTTAACTAAAAAAAAGGACCTATATCAAAACAAAAGTATATATTTTTTCTAACTCTAGAATATATGCTTTTGTCATTTATCTACAAACCATCTAGATTTTTACAATATCATAGCAATCATTTACAGTGAATTTTCTGGGTTTGTTTGTTTGTTTCTTTCTTTTTTTGCATGGTATTTAACTTTTGAGTGATCACAATCTATTATATAAAGACATTGAAATAAGAATGTAATGTAAGATGTCAAGAAAAGAGACCCAGATGGTTTCTTGTTAAAATTCAGTTAGTGAGGAAAGTTTATATACACAAATTCAATTTTATTCATATTAAGATTATGTGATCATGTATTTAATCTTGATTTCAAATAAAGTCATGGTTGTAGACACTAAAGTCTATGATCTTGAGTTCAGCCTCCTGCTGCACTTCTGAACAGTGGAACTTTGTTGGTGATCATACCATTGATCAGAATGCTTTTTGTGAGTAAAAACACTGTCTGATAATTTACACTTGCTTTCTATTTTCCATCTGATCTATATTATATTATTCTAATTTACTTTAAGCACACAACCAGAATTGCTATTGATATTTTAAAAGTGTTATTTATATGCTCACTAATGAATATAGTGATCTAAACTTGTAAGAGATTTATGATCTTACCTTAAGCAATTATTCAGTTATAAATAATACAAGATTGTCTTCTCAGATATAATTTTCAAATTGCTGAGTTGCTTATTGAACATTCTCATGTGTATTTATATAGATTCCTCACCATTAAATTATAAAGTGATAAAAAAGTTAAAATGAGGAGAATTTTAGACATTAAATAAATCTTTTAAAGAATTCCATTAGATATCCCATATCATGAAATAATATCAAAAGATTTAGTGGTTAATTTTACTATAACATATAATATGCATAGTCAATAAATCATTGGAAATGAAATCCATGTATATGTAAAAACAACTTTTGCATGAATACTTCCAGTCAACGTTCCCACTTCATTTTCAAAGTATCATAAAAAAGATCATATGGAGATTTTTCTTTCTTTTAAAAAATATATTTTATTGATTTTTACAGAGAGGAAGGGATAGAGAGTAAGAAACATAAATGAGAGAGAAAAATTGATCAGCTGCCTCCTGCACACCCCCTACTGGGGATGTGCCAGCAACCACGGTACATGCCCTTGACCAGAATTGAACCTGGGACCCTTCGGTCCACAGGCCAACACTCTGCCCACTGAGCCAAACTGGTTATGGCCAGATGTAGACTTAAAGCTACTTGCTATACAGAATAAATATGTAGGACTGATAATGATGTCTTAATTCTGAATATAAAGAAATATTAATGTAAATAAGTAAATACAGAATATAGAATCATGTTTATTTGAACAAATACAATCTTAATTATGGATACTGAAAATTATCAAAGAAAGCTGGTAAAATATTTTGTTATTGACTTCTTTTCAATTTTAAGGAATAAATAAAATATAAATATTAAAATGCTTGATCTTTCAAGATGAATTTCACTTCATGTAAGAGAAAATCCAGCGTGGATTGTCTGAAACACAACGATAAATTCCATGACTAATGGAGCCAAAGAGTAGCCTTGCTTCAAGGTGCCTAATTCTGTGCAAAACTTTGTCAGTCTTGCCACTTTGTAACTTTGATCAGTGTCCCCTTCATCCTCAATCTGATTAACTCCATAATGGCAAGAAGGCAGTGAGGATGTATAGCTCACATCATGACAGTCATGAGCACATTCAAAGCAAGTCCCAAGTTCTCTGTCATCATTGATGTTCCTATCTCTATTTACCTCTCTGAAATAAATCATATATTATATTATATTATATTATATTATATTATATTATATTATATTATATTAATTATATTATATTATATTATATTATATTATATTATATTATATTATATTATATTAATTATATTATATTATATTATATTATATTATATTATATTATATTATGTTATGCAAGGTTTTTAGAGGAAAAAAGGTAGGGCAAGGGAGCTCTTAACAGGGGGGCATTTGAGATCTTGTCACATTTCAAATAGAATAATATAAGGTGGTCCTCAGGGGCATGACAGGTGAGGAGTGACAGTAGGTGGAGCAAGGCACTGCAGGCTGAGGAATGGGCTGTAATGACTGAGAATGTCTGTGACAGTGACACCAAGCATGTGTCGGGGCCATCGCTGGGATCATTCATCCCCTAGAGGTTTTGATTCTAGACAGGAGTAGAAACACGGAGATCAGCGGGCCTTTCTTAGCCTAGAAGGTGAGGCGGACGGCAGGAGCGGGCTTCCCTGCGTCCCTACAAATGCAAACACAGTGTAACTAACTTTTTCATGAACATCAGTCAGAAGCCAAATCAATGCCCAGCCAGCCCTGGTGGCTGTGTCCTGCCACTTTCCGGCTGTGCCGTGGCACTATTGACCAAGAAGGCTAAAGCCATGACCTCAAGGGCACATAGTATATGAAAGGGCAGACAGGAAGCCAGAGCTGCCTGGCAGCACTGCATCTGCCCTGGAGCTGGACGGGGAGCAGCTGTAGGTGCGACGGGCTTTGGAGTAGGAGGGGCTGCGCTTCCTGCTCATCACCAGTTGAGTCCCCAGGAGCCCGTGGTGCCCAGGCTGTGCTGGGTGGAGCTGGGAAAGGCCTTTCCCTCCTGGAGCTGTTCTTCCCAGGGTGGCAGTGTGGGCCGTTTTATTTTCCAATTTATTTTTTATTGGAAAGCAAGCTCTGGGCTTGTGGTACTTGGGATCCCAGGGCTATAGCGTTGGCCTCCAGGCCACACTGTGCGCCCCCCCCCCCCACTTCCTGATTTGAGCATCTGGCCCCTGGTGATCAGTGTGCATCATAGCGACTGATCAACTGGTCATCCTGGTTATTCCACTGTTATGGTCACAGGGGTTTTATTATATAGGATACTAACTCAAGACTCCTATAAATCATATGCTCAGTTTTAGTAGATCACTGTTAGAGAACTTACTCCCCAACCCTTCTCACTGGCCACTTATGGGAGCAAGTTTCTCCTTGATTCTGTTCAACGAGGCCAACTCGGGGAGCACAGGTCCTTTCCTGCCAGGGGCTGTCCCATATGGACACTGGTACTGACCGAGAAGACAAGAGAAGTCATGGGCATATCGGAGAAATGTCATTGCAGACCAAGTAGCCATTGCTAACAAGGAGCCATCAGTCAAAAACAGTTCTTCAAAGAAGCCTCACCAAATAGCAGCCACACAAATACAGAAGCCATTACATAAAGAAGTCCGACCTAGCAGCCCACCCCCACTGGTCAACAACACCTCTTTTTACTAACTCAGGCGAAAGAGGCATCTTGCCAAATAGTGACATCAATGTTTGGGTTATAGAAAAGTATGCCTGCACAGTGCATGCAGTACAATGGCTGTGTCCTTGGCTTTTGCACCTGCATATGGCAGCTTGACCTTCAACACCTGGCGTACTCTGGACAGGGCCCCCACACTCAGGTTGGCCTTGAGCACCCGGTGTATTCTGATTAGGGTTCCCACAATCACTACATAATTCACGGTTGACAAGGCCATGGGCCATTATTAGTTTTTGTTGTTTTTCTTCTTTCTTCTTTACTTTCTTTTTCTTTTTCTTTTATTAATTTTAGAGAGAGGAGGGAAAGAGGGAAAGGGGAGTCAGTGAAGGAAGGAGGGTGAGAGAGTTGAGAGAAAGAGAGAGAGAGAGAGAGAGAGAGAGAGAAATCAATTTGTTATTCCACATATTTCACATATTTGTGCATTTATGGTTGATTCTTGTATGCGCCCTAAGGATTGAATTAGAAACCTTGACATATCAGAATGATGCTCTAACCAACCTGGCCAAGGCTGTATAATTACTTTTTTTAATGGTCAATAAATATATGAGTAGATATTTTAAAATTTCAATGTCCTTGTGTAAGTTAAATAATAAAATATTCCCAGAAAAATAGTTAAGACCTCATAGAAACCAAAATTGAAATTAAGAAACACATATGCAGCCTGAAAGATTTGGCCTAGAAATTGAACAGATGGAAAATCATCCGCCAGAAGAATAAGTGAAAATAAGATGGGTATAAAATAAAAAGAAGGAAGTATTCAAATGGTGAACAAAATGTTTTTAAACAATATGTAGTATTTTAAAATCAAATGCTACATTGTATGGTATTCACTTATCTTATAAAAGTGTTTGTATATGAGTAGGAGGACCTAAATTAATTGACAAAAAAAACAACAAAATAAAACTAGATTCTATTTGTCAGTCATAAAAGTACTAATTACTGAGCAATCTACTGATGGTACTATTTGTTAAATATGACTTTCAACCCACTGTTTTATTGGCATAATTCAGTGTAATGGCCAATTTGTAAAGGGATCTGATGTACTAATTGTTGATCCACTGCCAAATAGCCTATCTAATTGGAAAATATAGACTATTGTTTACTCTAAGGGTCACTGTTTAATAATAACAGCTAAAATGTATACTTGTGCTGAAACCGGTTTGGCTCAGTGGTAGACTGAAAGGTCCCGGGTTCAATTCCGGTTAAGGGCATGTACATTGGTTGTGGGCACATCCCCAGTAGGGGGTGTGCAAGATGCAGCTGGCCGATGTTTCTCTCTCATTGATGTTTCTAGCTCTCTATCTCTCTCCCTTCCTCTCTGTAAAATATCAATAAAATATATTTTAAAAATAAAAATAAAAACAAAATGTATACTTGCTTTGAGTAAAAAACTCTACTGCATTCCATCTGATCCTCACCACAAAACTGTGCTATAAGGACTGTCATGTTTTTATATAAACGAGGGAACCAAGGTTTAGCTATCTTGCCTTCCATGTGTTCAAATATAAAAATCAAAGTAAAAACAAAACAAAATTGGCAAACGAATGTAAAGATAGTGTATCAGTTATTGGTAAAGATAGTAACATTTTCTCATTCCTCAATTTTACTGTAATCTTTTTAAAAAAATATGTTTTTATTGATTTCAGAGAGGGAGGAAGGGAGAGAGAGAAATATCCATGAGAGATAACATCAACATTGATCCCCTGCATCCTGCATATCCCCAACTGGGTATGGATTCCACAACCCGAGCATGCGCCCTGAGTGGGAATCAAACCAGTGACCTTTGGTGCATGGGTTGATGCTTAACCACTGAGCAACACTAGCCAGGGCTTTACTGTAATATTTGAAAATTATTAGTAAAAAATCATAGTAAAAACCTGAGCAAGTTATACATTTAGCACTTTCTTCTCATGTAGGAATATATGTTATTAGAGTTATGCCTAGAACCAAATGGAAATATCGCAGGGTGGGTTGGTTATATCATTGGGATTTCCCTAAAACTTATCACCTCAAAGTCTTAAATTAAGAGTAAGTGTACACCCAAGAAATGTATATCTTGGAAGGAACATCTTAATGCAAGTTAGAAAAAATTATAAAACTAACTAGAGGCTCAGTGCATGAAATTTGTGCACTGGAGGTGGGGGTCCCTTAGCCCAGCCTGCGCCCTCTTGCAGCCTGGGACCTCTTGCTCCTTATCACCTGCCTGCTCACTGCTCCTTAGCACTGCCGTGGAGGCAGGTGAGGCTCCCTCCACAGCTGCTGTGCTCACCAGCCCAGAGTCAGGCTTCTGTCTGAGCAGAGCTCCCCCTGTGGGAGCGCACTGACCACCAGGGGGCAGCTCCTGCGTAGAGTGTCATTCCCCTGGTGGTCAGTGCACATCATAGCCACTGAGTATTCCAAGGTAGTTCCCCAGTTCAGTCAATTTACATATTAGGCTTTTATTATATAGGATTGTCTGGATATGGAAAACAGAAGAGAATGGGAGAAGTGTGAGCCTGTGAACAGATAAGTATAAAAGAATGGAGGAGGGATAACTAACTAAGCAGGAAAAAGACAGTGTTTTATGAATATGGGCTGGATCTGGAAAATGCTTAGGTCTTTCATTATGCAGGAAGCAGATTGTTCTCATTTAATTTCATACTTTAAATGAAAGAATAGATACATTCTAATTTTGATCTACTCTAAAACCTACCTTCATTCAAAGACTACTTTTATCTCAGAAATACTATGTGCTAAGCTGCATCAAACTCCTTAGTGCATACCATACCTAGGGCTCTTCAAACACACATTTTCTGAAATTCTAATTCAGGGAATAATTTCAAAGAAAAAAGTAATGATATAAATAAATGGACAATTGGCATAAGAAAAGCAAAAATAATAATTATTTGTATTTTATAACTATCACCTTTTTATTAAATGTTTTCATTTTCATGATTTCATTTCCAGTGATTACTTGTTAGTTTAGCAGAGGTCATATAAACATGCACAAGTAACCACACTAAAATGTAAGTTCCTTTGACATCTGGAAATGTGTATTTTGGCTCTGTTTTAGGTTCATAAATGTTTATGATGCGTCCTACTGATGAGTTAGCTCTTTTGTAACTTTTTAAAAACTTTATTTTATTGTTTAAAGTATTAAACATAGTAGTACGTATATCTCTTTTTTCCCCCTCTGATTTCTCTTTTTTAACTTTTGACTAGCTCTCTTTATCCTTGGTAATAGGCTTTGCTTCAAAATGTACTTTGTATAGCAATCCAATTTTTTTAACTGTTAGTATTGTATATCCTTATAATATTATGTTTAGTCCATTCCAGTCTTTATTTAAAGTGTTTCTTCTAGGTAGCATATAGTTTTCTTTGCTTTTTAACAACTCTCATAAAATGTGACATTCCATTTTAATTTACTTTCATACTTAATGTAATTATTGATATATTTTAGTTTCTTTCTGTTATCTCATCGCATTTTCATATTTGTCTCAATTGCTTTTTTTCCCTTTTTCTATCTTCTGTTAGATAATTTTTGTGATTTCAGCATATCTCCCTCGTTAGATAATTGCTATAACTCTACCTTTTTTTACTGCTTGTTTGTTTTGTTATTCATTGTTGTCAGTGTATAGTTTTCACTTATTACTATTTGTGTTTAAGTAAAATCATATCACTTCACAAATAGTATAAGAAACTAAAAATAGTACACTTCCATTTCTCTTCTTACAAGCTTTATGCTCTAATTGTCATTCATTATTTGACACACACAGAGATATAATAAGCTACAATAGGTTTCTATTATTTTGTGTGAAAATAGTTATCTCTTAAAGAAATGTAAATTTTTTAAAAAATGGCACTATTGTGGTTTTGCAATACAAAACAGTGGGAGAAGAAATAAACCTAGCCAGGTATGTCATGTTTGACTGACCAAGCATGTGGTAAGTCTCAAAGATATTTTAATCCAATTATTAAAATATAACTATTAGTCTTTATCTTCCTAAAAGCAGAATTTCCTACATATTAACATGTTAATAATAAAATTTATATTTCCAATTTTTAATAACCTGATCTCATTTTATGCTATTATTTTGAAGTCATAAAATATTTCACACTTTCAGATTTAATATTCAATTTTATCCAATATTGCACATTTTGCACAATCAAAATTATCAAGTAGGGACAAGAGAGTAAGGCAGCAATACTAATACAAACACAGTTCTTGACCAGTTTCTGGACCTGAGCCAGCTCTTTACTGAAGGAGAGGAGAACCCACAGAAGTTCAACAGCACTGATCATCAGAGAAGTGCAAATTAAAGCCACAAATGAGGTGTCACCTCACACCTGTCAGAATGGCTACCATTACTAAATCAACAAAAACAAGTGCTCCTGAGGATGTGGAGAAAAGGGAACCTTTAGGACCTGTTGGTGGGAATGCAGACTGGTGCAGCCACTGTGGAAAGCAGTATGGAGTTTCCTCAAAACATTAAAAATGGAACTGCTTTATGACTCAGGCATACCACTGAAAATTTATCCAAAGAAACCAAAACCACTCATTTGAAAGAACATTTGCACCCCTATGTTTATTGCAGCATTATTTACAATAGCCATGATTTGGAAGCAGCCCAAGTGCCCATCAGTAGATGAGTGGATAAAGAAGACATGGTGTGTAAGTATTCTATTTACACAATAGAATACTACTCAGCTATTAAAAAAAGAGGAAAATCTTGTCCTTTGACACAGCATGAATGGACCTGGAGAGTATTATGCTAAGTGAAATAAGCCAGTCAGAGAAAGACAAGCGCCATATGATTTCACTCATATTTGGAATCTAATGAACAAAATGAACTAACAAGTGAAACAAAGACAGAGTCATAGATAGAGATCAGGCTGACAGCCTTTGGGGGAAATGGATTAAGCAGAAAAGAAAAAAAGAAAAAAAAAAAGGCCAGTGTTTCATGGACCTGGACAACAGTGTGGCACTTGCCTGAGGGGAGGGTGGAGATGGAGGGAGGTGGAAGAGGGTATGGGGGAAAAAAATGGAATGAAAGGACACTTGACTTGGAGTGGTGAACACACAATACAGTGTAGAGATGATGTGTTATGGAACTGTGCACCTGAAACCTTTATAACTTTATTAACCAGTGTCACCCCCAATAAATTCAATAAAGGGGAAAAAAAGAAATAATCTTGTAACAGCTCAGCAGGTGTATATGACAGAGATTCCCAATTCCTCTCTCAAAAGTTTCTATGGCCACTTACCTGGTTAAATAAATATACACTCAGTAAAGGGGATATACAGACATTGTGAGTGAGTGTATGCATACCTTAATTCAAGAAAACTCAGAAAGGCAATCCTAGTTCCTAGCCAGCCTGGGAAATCATCTTATAACTGACTCATTCAATTACTTCACAGCTTAACTCCCTCTGCCAGATCTACCCAATCCACCACAGCTATTTCTGTCGGCACTCCCCAGCAAACTTCCTGCCTGCAAGTCTGCATCTCTGAGTCTCTTTCCTGAGGAACTCCACTCAAGACAAAAATTAAAGTTGAGTATCATTCGAGGAAATTCACTAAAATACAAAATAACTCCCATTTCTATTTATCAGATTGGCAAGGTTAAAAGATTAATACTATCTAATATTATTACGGATGTACAGCCATTCAGAAACTGCAAAGGAGAGTTTAAATTGACACTGAATTTTTATGGAGCTATTTAGAAAACTATATATATTCAAAGTTTACATGCATTGAATCTGGCAATGTTTCTTTTAGGTACACAGAAAATTCTGAATGAAAGTGTGAATATTCTGTAAGTTTTCCATTTCCTCACTGTTCATAATAATGGATTAGAATTCTATAGGAAAATAATTTCTGTAATACCTATATCCTTATATAATGTACTGAGGATTACACAGATACATGATGCATATATATTTAAATGCTTATTTAAGTAATATAAACATCACAGGTAATTGATTATTTATATTTGGATATAGTATGAACCCAAATGTAACACAAAAGCAATCTGCCAAAACCGGTTTAGCTCAGTGGATAGAGCGTCAGCCTGCGGATTGAAAGGTCTCCAGTTCAATTCCAGTCAAGGGCATGTACCTTGATTGTGGGCACATCCCCAGTAGGGGGTGTGCAAGAGTCAGCTGATCAATGATTCTCTCACATTGATGTTTCTAACTCTCTATCCCTGTCTCTTCCTCTCTGTATAAAATCAATAAAAATATATTTTTTAAATCATATTTTATGGGCCCTGGCTGGGCAGTTCAGTTGCTTAGAGCATCATCCCCATATATCAAGGTTGCAGGTTTGAACCTCCATCAGGGCATATATAAGCATCACCCAATGAATGCATAAATAAGTGGAACATCAAATTGATGTTTCTTTTTCTCTTTACCCCTTTCTCTTTCTAAAAACATCAATAAATAATAAAATTAAAAAGCAATCATATTTTATGTATATTACACTATCCTAATATAAAAAAAGGGAGGTGCCTTCACAACCGAAGGAACAACCAGACACCATGCAGTACATGGAGCACCTCTTGGTCCCCCCACTCCCTCTGCCCCGAGCCGCTCACCATGAGGGGTGGTGGCAGCAGGAGGGACTGGGGACTGTTGAGTGGTGGCTGCGGCAGAGGGCTGCTTTGCGGGGCAGCAGCAAGCTTAGCAGAGCAGTCACAGGGTGACAGCGAGTTTCAAAGGGCAGTTGCAGAGTGGGAGGAATTTCACGGAGAAGTGAGGGGTGAAGGGAGCCTCATGGAGCAGTCCAGGGGCTGAGAGCATCGTGGAGCATCCTGGGGCTGGGAGCTTCCATGTGGCATCGCAGGGCGGCAGATGCCAGCTATGAAGGCCAGGCTAGGCCTAGGGACCCTAACCATGCACGATTTTATGTGCGCTGGGCCTCTAGTCATATATAATATTATTTCAGCTTTATATGTTGTTTTATGCGTTTTATACATTTTCTGTTATTTAATAAAAATATGAATAAAGTTATTTTATTTAAAAACAATTATGTCAATTTTCAGGTCAGTGTTTGCTTATAGGATTCTTCATCTAAATGGTCAATTTAAGTTTTTCTTATGTGATATAATTTCCTAGCTTTGGTGGAGCTGATGAAGAAACTTGAGGCATATATAAGTGCATTTTCCTTAGAGAGAGCAATAAATTAAAATGCTTCCACTGCCTTCATCCTTAATTTTGTTTCCTGCTTAAGTTTTATAAAAAATAAAACAAACAAACAAACAAAAAAACAGGTGACAAAAATACCAAAAGGGACTCATTTCTTTTTTTTAAACAATCTTTCTCTTCTTTGAATCTTTTTTTCTTTCTTCACTTTTCTTCTCCTTTCCCTCTTCTTTCTTCCTCTTCTTCTTCTTATCCTTATTGTTATTTAATATCATTAACTTCAATTTGGACTTTTTCTATCACTATCAGATCAGCAGAACAATGGCTGGAACATAGGAATACTGCTATTCACATTAATCATATGGTTTACTAGCAATTGCTGGCATTGATTAACCTGATTGATGGGAACAGTGTGGTCTTTTTGTCAGTAGTTTGAACACCCAACAATTCCCTCTGAAATAGAAGTACAATACGTGTTCCCAGAATAATGCTCTCGTAAATCTCCCTGGCTCTCGCAGCACAAATACTCTCTATAACTGTCCCAGTCACTGCCCACAGCAGTCCAGCAAGAAAATTACTTATTGCATATATCCTTTGCACATGTTGCTTGCGTGACAGACAGGAACAAGAGAGGGAGTCAACTACATGAGATTAGGCAGCTACTGATAGGGTAGAACACACACACAAAGTTGGAGTGAGGAAGAAGAAAATGCCTCAGCAGTTTTAGAAGGGTTTCTACCCCCAGTCAGGCAAGCAGATGGAGACCAGGAGGCCTGAGAAGAAATGGGTAGCTTGAAGAGAAAAGTGAAGTTTCATCAGAAATCAAAGAATATTTTACACACAGAAAGGAAATCAATGAAGTGCTATCCAAAGGAAGCAACCGGTTTCCACAAGAAAGGCAGTGAGGCAGGTAATGCATCCATCAGGACCAGCAGAAAGTTGGGAGGTGAGAAAGGAAGACTAGATGTGGTCACTAACTGTTTCTTATTCTCTTTTGTCTCGCCCTCAAGGGATGAGATGTTGAAAAAAAAACACTTTAAAAGTAATTTATTTGCTGCAATAAAGCTTCTTGGAATTCATTTTCTGTGTTTTTCTTTCATATTTGATAAATGAAATAGTCCAAAAACATTGCGGACATGGTCATGTACATGCCAAGTTTAAGGACTCATAATAAAAGGAGCCACCACCGATGTACCTACCAAACCACGGAAACAATGGGACTTGATCCGTAACTCAGAAGCTTCATGGATTTCCCTCCCTGAGGTGTTTCCCCTTCTGCCCACCAGAAGACAGTAACCGCTCTCCCAATTTCTGACTTAGCCATGTGTTTTAGGTTTTGAGCTCTACACATGTAGATGCTGTTGTGCAACATACTGTAATTTATTCAACTGATTGTTGGAAGGTGGTTGGGTTGTTTGCAAAGTTGCTCTTACAAACAAGAGCACGCCATGATGAAGCAATCTAGAGTGTGTTATGTCCAAATTTATTACTTAATAGTTTTTTTGTGCAGAAATCTTATCAATGTTGTCCCCTATTGCACTGGCACTTTCTGAAAGTGTCTTTTATTCTCTCTCTTGGAAAAAAGATGGTATTTTTCTAGTTTCCCAGGTGTTTTTTTTTTTTCCAACTAAGTATTCTCTGCTATGGTTTTCACTCATACTTGTCCGATTACTAACAAAGTTGGACATTTTCTCATAAACTTATTCAACATTTATATTTTCTCTTCAGCAATTTTTTCTGTTATTATTTTTGCAAGTATTTTGGTGTGATATTTTACTTACAGTTTTAATCAAGTACTTCTTATTCTGGGTCCTAAATTTGTAAGTTGCTATAACTTTTTTTTTTAGATTGTAACTCATTTTTAATCCATTTCTGATGTCTTGGTGTGCAGAGACATCCTTAATTTTAAGGTTATCAAACTTGTGAACTGTTTTCTATGTGGTTTGTTTGAAAAGAAAGCAAAATATATTCTCTAATTTTAAAGTTCTAAAATTTTAAATTCTTCCCTGTCACATTAAATTTTAAATGGCAATGTTTGCATAATATATATATATATATATATATATATATATATATATAAAATTTATACCACTGACTGTACATTTAAAAATGATTAAAGTGATAAATTATGTTATGTATCTTTTACCACAATAATAATATATAAAATCTTGTAAAGAGATTCAGTCATGGCTTGAGGTGACCCAGAATTCTTCATTCTTTTTCTAAGAAGTTAAATCAAATTTCCACATATATAACTTAGGTAATTAACATAAATTTCCGAAATATGGGAATTTACCTATTTCCCCTTTTGTGAGGCAGTCAACATTGCTAATATAGGTATTAGTGAGAAAAAAATGAGAGTTTAAATGAACACAGGGTTTTCCTTAAAAGCCTCATAAAACTACTCCAAATTTAGAGAAATTTCCCAAAATCAAATTGTTTAATAAGTATCATAGCAACAAGTCCAAAGCAGGTATTGTTCCCATACTATGCAAGGAATACACATTTTTGACAAAGTCTATCCCTATGAGGGTAGAAGAGCATAGTATTGATGGAGTGTCTGGCTCAGGCAAGATATACCTCTGACTTTTTCTCCGTACCCATGGTATGTAATCCCTAAGACACCATTGTACAGATGAGGAAACTAAAGCTCAGAGGTTAAATAATTTATTCAATGTCAATTTTCCAGTCTATAATAGAGCAGAAGTTGGAACTCGAGTTTGTGCTGCTCTAAAAATTGTGTTGTTTCCATTTTCTATTCCTCTTTCTCAGAAAGCTCTGTAAAATTGAAAAATTTGTTAAATGTGCCAAGAACTTCACTAACCTTACTGAATGAATACTCACAATCACTCTACTAGGCAGCTGGTATAATCAAATTAGAGATAAGAAAACCAAGATCCTGAAAGTTAATCGCCCAAGTGTATGTCAGTGCCAGGTTTTTAATCATTCTTTGTTTGACTTTATATCCTTAGCAAAATAATGTATTGGGATATTAATTTTCCTTTTTCCCCCTTGTGTAGCTTTTGCCTCACCACAAACTCTTTTTATAACCAAATATTTTCTCTTCTTCTGCCTTAAGATGGCATTTCTTAAGGTGAGGACACTAGAGCAGCTGCATCGGCGACTCCTGGGACTTGGTTAGCATTCTCTGCCCCTACCCATGACCTACTGAATCTAACACTGTCAGCAGAGCCCCGCAATCTGCTCCATCAAGCTTGCATGGTACAGCTGTGAACCACGGAGGAAGGGAAGATTTACTGTGTGGGGATCAAAAAGAAGTTGCCTTTAAACAAAATGCCATCCTAGCTTTTTATTTCCCGAAGCCCTGACTCTGATAGAACAGAAATATTCTCAATTCTAGGACATACATGAAGCTCTGAGGTCCCACTAGCAGCGGAACCCTATCACTCTTTGTCTTAGAGAGAAGGGATGCATCCCTTTTGGTTTATTTTTACTGTAATGGTTTAATTTCACTTTCCAGGCTCTGCAAAGATACCAGATGTATCAGAGAAGTAAAGAGCTAATGGACTTACACCCCTACAGCCTTGACTAGTGCTGACTTTTATTCTGAGGGATCTATTCAAAGGCAACGGCAGGAGGTGGAGATTGCACAAGACGGAAATTCAATGAATGTCAAAGTGGTGTGGGATTCAACTGGAACTAAATAAGGTAATTTGGTGTGAAAAGTTTACACTTCAAATTTCTAAAGTTTATAGATTGGTTTGTTGCTTTTGAAAGAAGGCCCAAAAATTCAGGATTAGGTAGACAAAATGTTTTAGATTTGAGTACCATACATGTGCATTATTAATGAACCTCAATTATCCAACTATTTCTCTGTAAAACAGGCTGGGGACAAATAGTCTATAGAGCAGGCATCTGTGATAAGGCTTGCCCAATATTATAACTTTAGTAGATATCAAAGTCACTGTCCATGCAAGTAATAATGATAACAATAATGACCACTATCACGGTACTCATAGTTAACATTTTAGAGCATTGTCTATGTGTCAGGCATTACTTTAAGTGCGTTATATTTATTAACATGCTCAATCCTTACAACTAAATTGTATACTGTTAGATAGCAAAGCATATTTTTTCTTATCAAAACCAAACAGAAATATTTGTGAGTCGTTAAGAAATTCCCATAAATAATATTTTAAGAATAATTGTTTCCGCATCCTTTAGCCAATTATTTACTTATTTTTCTCAGCCTACAGCACATACATGCTGACAGGAAGTAATTAAAAATTCAAACATAGATGTAAAAATAAGTTTATATGTCTAAAAATTATAAATTAATATTAGACTTTTTTGTTTGAGTGTAGCTCAAAGTGTAAGTAGAAATATTCACATTTCTAGTCAAGACTAGAGTCAGGACAGAGCTGCCTGGTAAAAAGTGAAAGATTCAGTGCCCTCACGTCTCCAGTTGTTAAAAAATGACTCTCTTTATCAAAGACCCTAACTCACTGCTCCTACCTAGTGACTGTGACTTATAGACATAGTCAGTGGGTGTTCCCAAACCAAAGGTAGAGGAAACTGGTAGGTAAAAGAATTACCTTTTCTGATTTGTCAGTTCTTATATTTAATGCATAATAATAATAATCAAATTATTTACTTAAAAATCAACTTTTCATTAAAAGAATAAATCTCTAATCCTAGCTAATAAATGAAAATTCTTGTGGAAAATGGAGCTATATAACCAAAATGACTATAAATCATGTTAATGAAACACAATAATTTGAAACAAGCCTTCAATTTCTACTAAATCTGCTGTGATCATTAAAGTTAACACAATAAAAAGAAATCTAGGGAGAAGAGGTGATGGGTGGTGTTGTTCAATGACTACAGTTTTAGTTTTGCAGCCCTGAGAAAGTTCTGGAGATTGGTTACACAACAATGTGAAGCTATTTCACACGACAGAACTGCACACTTAATAACAGTTAAAGCGATACATGTTTGATGTGTATTACCACAATTTTTCTAAAAGCTAAAAAAGAAGTAAAAAAAAAATATATTTTACCTGCATTGCTATTAGGAGCTTATTTTTCCCAATTACAAGAGTAACAAATAAAGCAAAAGTGAAAGAAGAGAACAAAAAATCAAATCAACATGTATTGACTATTCATATCTTGCTGAGGTAGGTAATATCGGCCTCTCATTTTTATATATAAATTTAAGTAAAATGCCGAAACTGGTTTGGCTCAGTGGTAGAGCGTAGGTCTGCAGACTGAAAGGTCCCGGGTTCAATTCCGGTCAAGGGCATGTACATTGGTTGCGGGCACATCCCCAGTAGGGGGTGTGCAAGAGGCAGCTGGTCGATGTTTCTCTCTCATGGATGTTTCTAGCTCTCTATCTCTCTCCCTTCCTCTCTGTAAAATATCAATAAAAATATATATATTAAAAAAGTTTAAGTAAAATATTTGTCCAATCTAATGTAATTAGTAAGTGTTATAACTGATAGGCAAACATAGTTTGGGGAGAATATATGCTCTATAGCTTATGTTAGAGTAGTTTTCAAAACCTCACATCAGACCAACAAAGACTTATGTGGAGTAGGTGCTCAAAAAGAAGATGAGTATTACCTATGTGAAAATTCACTGCACTTCAAGTAGCATGGTCGTACTGACACTAATTATAAATCTCATAAGGTTAAACTATATGGAGAACGTAGATATACTAGTAGCCTCCATTTAGTTTTCAGGTTAGCAAGTTAATTCAGTACATCCTAAGAAATACATATATGATGCCAAGAGGTAGGAAGTACATAATCACAAATCCAAACTTTCACTTTAGAGTTTGAGGATAACTGAGATGATTGATAAGTTTAAAGCAAAGGTGAGTCTTTTTCAGTGAAAACTGGTTTCATCTCAACTGAAGTCCATATAACATCGTAGATAACATCACAGACAATTATGCTAACACTTGCAATGGAACAAATGAGAAGAAAAACATCAGGAAGGGTGGCGATAGAGATAGATAACATATAGATACATAGAGATGGTTGTGTATCTCTGTTGTCTAGCTGTATATGAACTGTTATCATGTTCCCTGAAGGAGCTGAGTCAAAGCCTGGCCAATAGAAGGAATCACTGAAGGTACAGATATCTCTTCCAAGGGTGGAACAGTGAACAATGGGGCAACTCTGGACTGAGTTCAAGTTGCTAAAAAGAAGCCAATCCTTATGCTACCTCATAATGGAGCTACGGAGGCAGACATATGGCTAATGAGGCGAGGAGTTACCTCACTCATGGAACTCAGGATCACTCTGCTGCTTGGACAGGGATTCCTGCCTGCACTTCACCTGAATGACCCTGGGCTGAACTTTAAGAGCAGTAGCGCTCAGCTGGGTGACATAAACATATCTATAATATGCAATTCTAGTCACGGGTTACCAATAATGATGTTTGCAAATTATATCATTATTCAAAAATGATTAGACTCAAAGTTATTTGAATAATGCAAGTCCACAAATACCAAACTTGATTGGCAAAGGTGTATTAACAGCTGTGCTGTATGTGGGCCTCATGCACCCTTTAGAGAGTGTCATGCACATGAACCTCAAGGACAAATGTTCTGAAACTTTCATAGCTGAGGCTTTCTCAGGAAGAGTGACCGAGAAGCTGCAATAGCACACATTTTCTCACATTCTAGTGTGAAAAACTTGAAAACAGTCAAGTTTCACGTAAAAGAAACTTTTTGCCTTATGACTACATCTGCTCTAGCCATTAGGTTGCCAGTTATTTATATTTGAAATGATATATATTTATATAATATTAATATATGTTAATTATATAAATGATACTAATTATTAAGTATATCTACTAATTATTAAAACTATAGATAAAAATATTAATGATAAAAATACCTTCATATGAATTTCATAAAACAAATTTAACCTAACAACAGTTAAAATTAAAAACCAATACTAGTAGAAATAAGATCACAATTTTAAATAAAAATGAGAATATATTTATATAATATCCTTAAAATTTAACCTATTTTTTTGAATCTTCATTGGAAATGTGTTCTGGAAAAGTGGGAAGCTGTATACTCAGTAATGTGTGTGTATATGGGTATTGAAAGAGAACATTTAGAAAAATTATGTATTTCTATGTGTGTATTTACATTGAAATATAGAGTATCTAATCCTAGCTAATAAAGAGAAAATATGCCAATTGACCATCACACCATAACAAAATGGCTGCACCAAGTTCCCATAATGAGCCTTAACAAGCAATCAGCAGGGACATGAGGCTGCGCCCTCTTCCCATCCCACCTGGTGGGGCTTGACAGGGACCTCAAGGCATGTTCCTTTGACAGCACATCCTCAGACAGCACATCCCGCCCCAGGGCCAGGCCAGGGAACCTGAGGCTGTGCCCACAACCTGGCAGGGCTTGATGGGGGTGGGGCCAGCTGGGTCTGGGTCTTTCGTGATTTTGAGGTGCACATGGGTGGGCAGGGGCTTGACTTTGGTTCCCTTGGCACGCCCTAGACTCCGACAGGAGGGAGATTTTCATATACATTTTGGCAATTTTCTTTCATCTATAACACTTCTATTTTAGAGAAAGGGCAAATAGCAATATTAAAATATTTCCTCTAATTAATTCCCTCTTAATGTGCATGAATTTCATACACCAAGTCACTAGTTATTAATAAATTAGCAATAACAAATGCCATTATTTGTCTTAGTTAAGGTCCCATCAAGAAACATGACACACTCGCCAAAACCGGTTTGGCTCAGTGGTAGAGCGTCAGTCTGTGGACTGAGAGGTCCCGGGTTTGATTCCAGTCAAGGGCATGTACATTAGTTGCGGGCACATCCCCAGTGGGGGGTGTGCAAGAGGCAGCTGGTCGATGTTTCTCTCTCATTGACGTTTCTAGCTCTCTATCTCTCTCCCTTCCTCTCTGTAAAAATATCAATAAAATATATATTTAAAAAAAAAGAAAGAAACATGACACACTCAAAACACATGATGATGCTGACTGGTGGTTGAGCATTGATCCATAAACCAGAAGGTAACAGTTCCATGTCCTGATCAGGGCATATGCCCAGGTTGCAGACTTCATCCCCAGTGAAGGGAATTCAAGAGGCAGCTGATTGGTGTTGATTTTCCCCTCTCATCAATGTTTCTATTTCTCCCTCTCTCTCCCTCTCTCTTCTACTGTCTCTAAAATAATATATAGACATGTGTATTTAAAAAAAAAAAGAAAACAAAAAACAATGTCATACAGATGAAGGAGAACATGCTGAAGAGACTGTTAGTGAATTTGAAAGATGGGCTGGGAAACAAAGTGAGGTACTATGAAGTAGCCCCTTGGGACTGGCAACAGCAGGAAGCCACTGCCACCCCTGGCCTGAAGGAACCCAGATGGGGCAGATACCTGGACCCATCAGGACCTATCCTATATAATAAAGAGGTATTATGCAAATTGACCATCACTCCAACACAAAGATGTCCAACCCCATGTGGTCAAAGATAGCCACTCCCATGTGGACACAAGATGGCTGCCATGAGATGGCAAGCAGGGGAAGGCAGTTGTGGATGATCAGGCCAGCAGGGGAGGGCAGCTAGGGGTGACAGGGCTGGCAGAGGAGGGCAGTTGGGGGCAACCAGGCCTGCAGGGGAGGACAGTTGGGGGGGACCCAGGCCTACAGGGGAGGGGAGTAGGGGGCAACCAGGCCTGCAGGGGAGGACAGTTGTGGGGGAGCAGGCCTCCAGGGGAGGGCAGCTGGGAGGAAACAGGTACAGGGAGGGCAGTTGGGAGGGGGGCGGAGTACCAGGCCTGCTGGGCTGGCAAGGGAGGGAAGTTAGGGATGACTGGGCCAGCAGGGGATGGCCATTGGGAGTGACCAGGCCTGCAGGGGAGGACAGCTAGGGGTGATTAGGCCACCCTAACTGTCAAGCCTGCAAGAAGGGACAGTTGGGGGCGACCAGGCCTACAGGGAAGGACAGTTAGGGGTGACCAGGCTGGCAGGGGAGGGCAGTTAGGAGCAATGGGGCCAGAAGGGGAGCAGTTAGATGTCAATTAGGCTAGCAGAGGAGTGGTTATGGGGTGATCAGGCTGGCAGGCAGAAGTGGTTAGGGACAATCAGGCAGGCAGGCATGTGAGCGATTGGGAGCGAGCAGTCCTAGATTGTGAGAGGGGTTTCTCACTGTCCCTTTAGGCCCAATCCTGGTCAGGCCCAAACAGTCAAGGTGTTCCAGACTGGACAGGGTGCAGGCTGGGCTGAGAGACACACAACCCCTCCCCCTGTGCATGAATTTTGTTCACCTGGCCTCTAGTAGGTATAGAGGAGGGAAAACCCAAAAGGAGTTTAAACACTGGCAGAGAAAGAATGGAAACAGTCAGTAGCAAATAACTAGTTGCCTTGCAAGGAGGGAACCAGAATGAGCACACCATCTCCACCCTAGCTTTGGCAGGTGCTTCCCACTGGCCAGCAAAAGTCAAAAGGCCTTGTTGAAGGCAGCCCATGGGCTCAGCTCCTCAGGCACAGAGCATGGTGAAGAAAAAGCATATTATCGATCTGGAGTGACCAAACAAAAAGAATGTTCAGCACACGTTTATAGAGTGGTTTTCTTGGCAGCAAAACAGCACCAGGTTAGTGGAGTCAGACCGGACTTTGGATCAGCAACCTTGATCCTTGAATTCTGGCTAAGAAAGAATTCAGGTCTAAGACTCAAACTGTAAAAGAAAGCATATTTAAAAAGTCACAGAGGTAGAAAAAAATGAGCTATAAGAGAAATGGACTCAGGAAACAAGTTGTAGAGGCAGAAGAATGGCCCTTGGAGCTTAGGAGAGAGAGGCAAGGCCAACACACATGGGGGAGGGAAGTGGAGAAAGATGCAGGCATGCTCCATAGGGAGATCAGTACTGGGTCCTCTGTCCTGAGGGCTTGTATCTGGATGTCTCAGGAGAGGATCCCAATAGAGTATTCATCAGCTTTCTAGTTGTGTCTTCTCAGGGCTGTGGCTCCACTGATTGGTCAGTTCCAGCACAGAGGATCATTAGTCAATGCTGCTAGTCCTGACCTGGCCATGGCATCCCTCTTGTCTGGTTTTGCTGCTTTTCTGGGTTTGGAGCTGAAAGACAGATGAGGTCTAGATGTTATCTCCAGGGGTTCTTACAGGAGTGATCGTGCAAGGGCTTATAGTTTTTTCTCTTTCTTGGCACCTGGGACTCTCTACAGTGGTGATCCTCTGCACCAGATCTGGCCTACAGTTCCTATTCTGCTCATGCATGTCTAACTGCCTAATACAGTTTCAACAACCATCCACACAAATATACACTAAATGGCCAGATTATTATGATCTCTGAACCACTAATAATCTGGCCACTCAGTGTATATCCTATATAATAAAAGGCTAATATGCAAATTATCCCCTCTGCCAGGAGTTCGACCAGCAGACAAGCCAGCCAACCGCCATGTCCCTTCCCCCTGGCTGGACCCAAATTCATGCACCGGACCTCTAATACACACACACACACACACACACACACACACACACAGATACACTGAGTGGCCAGATTATTATGAGTTCAGAGATCATAATAATCTAGCCACTCAGTGTATTTAACTCAAGTAGCCTTTACGGATAATGTGTAAGAAAGAAATTTGAAGTTTGAGATTTTTAGTTTCTCAATACTGCCCATTTGTAAGTGTGTGGATGAAAAAGGTGTATATACCATTTTCAGTGACTGGAAATAACCTTACAGGGTGATCTGATCATAAATTACCAACCGAGCAGGTCATGATAGGTTCTCATGTGCTAGGCCTACAACTTCTTTAGTAAAATTTGTCAAGCAAGTGTTGCCCATTGCTCTTGTACACCTAGGTTAACATACCTGTGAGATTCCCAAAGTAATTCTATTTTCCAGAGCACGCTTAAGAAGGCACATAATCTACCGAAACCGGTTTGGCTCAGTGGATAGAGCATTAGCCTGCGGACTGAAGGGTCCCGGGTTCGATTCTGGTCAAGGGCATGTACCTTGGTTGCGGGCATATCCCCAATGGGGGGTGTGCAGGAGGCAGCTGGTCAATAACTCTCTCTCATCGAAGTTTTTAACTCTCTATCTCTCTCCCTTCCTCTTTGTTAAAAAATCATATATATATATATATATATATATATATATATATATATATATATATATGAAAGCACATAATCTTGCTTCCCAGCATGTTGTCAATTTGGCTCAAATAAACTTTAAAAAATTCTTTACAGATTTAGATTTTTCTGACATCAACATGTGCAATAAAGCCAGTACTTAAACTACCTTCTAATTCCATACTCAGGATTTTTCAGTTTATTTGGGAAAATCCGGATATAAAAAATCTAAGAGGCTTAAAGAGATGCTTTGGAACTCTTTCTCTTCTTTCATGCTGGGTCTTGAAAAGATTAATGGGGGACTGGAGTATGTAATGAAGATGGAGAGTTCATATAAACTTTCACTAGTCATGGCAATGTTTTCCAACGGTCTAGAAAAATGCTGGGATTTCTGTGTTAATCTTTTAAGAGACCCATTGGGGAAGGACCTGTGGGACCAAACGGTAAAGAATACAGAAAGCCCCTCAGACACCTCTATAAGAAAGGAGCTTCACTGGAATGGTAAAACCCACATTTTCTTATATTAATGAGAAGTAACTGAAAAAATTACAGGAGATATCAAAGCCAGGGCAAGCCCTCTGGTTATGCACAATGAAGATTCTGGTTAACCTCTTGGGCAACCTAGTGCTGCTCCATGGTTAAGAAATTAACAATGTGAATTAACCTAGTAGGTAATGTTAAAGTTAGGTTGTGCTGCATATGTTTTTAGGATAGCATTAGTGGCAAGAAATGGTAACCCCAGAGATAACGGAGTTCAAATAAAATAATCCCTTCAAGAAAGTTCTGATTTGTTTTGCTAGAGAATAGTATGTGTGAGGTATAATGTTTTGAGATGCGTATTTGAGGCACAAATGTGAGAAATCTGATGCACGTTGACAAAGTTCAAGATCTTGGATGATAAGCCAAGGTCCACTCATAAATGATAGGAAATGAGAATTGCTCCCTCCTCATATATTCTAGAACTGAGTCCTGTGAGTAAATCTCTTTGAAGATAGTTCTGAAGGCATTTTGCAACCTTAGAAACACTGAGTGGTATATTCATTACTTAACTGAAGTAGAGAATTGCTGTTTTTTAACTGCACAAGCTGCATGCCATAAAGGTGCTATATCATTCAGATGATATGTAATAAATCTATTGTATTCTTTCCTCACAATAATTTATCTGAAATAGAGGCCAACACCTTCCAGGTTCCTGAGCCTAACTACTGAATTAATTCATGAGATGGACTGAAAACACGGGCTATTCTTCACTACAAGGATCATGAATATTTTAATACTGAATAAAGTTAGAGCAACTCAACTTTGTGGAGATGACACTAGGAGAGAAACATCTGCACCTATAAACTCAAAATTCTATCAATGCATTAACAAAAATGTGTTTAGAACAATTCCCCAGATTAGAGATAGGTCCATTTAGCATACAGGAACAGAACTAGATATGTGAAAATATATATTAATAATCTATAAAAATAAAAACATAACATGCTAATTAAATGGAACAGCCAAACATCCTTTCGACAACCTTCCAGACGAAGCCGAGGCTATGAGGGCCCAACCCCTTGCACAAATTTTGTGCATCGGGCCTCTAGACCCAAATAAAAGGATAACTTTTGGAAAGTTTTGGGCTCTGCCAAATACACTAATTTAAATACAAGGAAAGAAAGGAATTGAAGGATAGTTGACAATTTTTCTCTGGTTTCCAAAAATGTTGTGTTTGTTTTTACCCAAGTCAGAAAACAAAAAGGAAACAAAACATTCACAGAAGACTGAAGAGAATGATGTATGAAAATATATGCATTATTTTAATAAACTATTGCTTAGATCACTGATTTCCTTGGTCAATGTGATGCTGTAATAATGATCTGTGTATTATTTAACAGCAAAGGAGTAAAGGGAAGACTACTAGTAGATATAGGCATGTCATTTTTACAGCTTTGCCAAAAAGGTGCACTTAGTATTTTCCAAATCTGTTCCCCTCTGATTGAGGGGGGAAGGGACTAGACAAAGGCAGTTTAGGACCAGTAAGGTCTGCCCATCACACCTGGGAACAAGTTAGTGGCCAGGATGGATGTGACCACTGCAAGTTCTGGAAACCTGAATATTTAAACTTCTAAACAAAGAAGAGAGCTCTCTTTTCTTTACCCTTCTCCCTCATGTGTGCTGGGTTCCTGGCTCTCCTGTGGCAGGGGGTTCTCTCCTCCATGCCCACAGGGTGCATGGCCATATTGGACTCACACATGAATTAATGCATTTTACTTAGCATTGATGCTGAACCACACCATGATGCTGAAACTTGGAAGAGAAACTCTGGACACTGGCCCTCCCTTTGGCTCTGCTGAACTCCCAGCTGCTCCACTTTCAGGACTGGCATGGGGGAAATGGGCCATTGGAAACTGAGGAATGTACCTCCACACCAATAAAATCTTACCACTTCTCACCTTCAGTGATACCCCCCAAACCCCACTCACATTAACAACAGAGGCATTCCACTCGTGTATTCCTGCAGCAGCAAATGGAACAATTGGGAAGTCGTATCTAATCTAGTGTGAACCAACTGGTAACTACTACTCATTCCTCACAAATAGTATTGACAGATTCTGGCACTGCCACCAGCAGAAGGTCAATGATTAAGTTAATCCCCTAACTAGGGGATTTCCAACCTCTGTGCTGCAAGAAATCTTGAGTCTAACTCAATGGTTCTCAGCATTGGCTGTTTTATGATACAAATGTCAACCAAGTAACATGAAGATCTAATTGGCTTTATTAAGGATTCATGAATCATGCCTTGGCAGCATTCCATCCCCAAATAGAAGAGTCTTCAGGGGGGGATTTGGTACAAAATGGATGGATTTGCTAAGAAGAGTGGGGCAAGGAATCAACTAGGGAAATAGGATTATTTAGGGCCTGGGATACCTTTGATTTGGGGGAAGGGAAGAAAAATGGTTTTTATCATGTAGATTGCCTTGAAGCTTTTTTCTATGAGGAGTGAAGAGAGCCTACATTACTTCACTGGTGCTTGACCAGAAAATTCCCGACTGTGGAGGTCAATTAAGATTACATTTCTGGGAGAGGTTAAAATTACAGTTAGATCAGGTATTCAATCTGTTTGGTATCATGGGCTTTTAGCAGGAGTGACTCCATTTTGGGCCTGGGGTTTTCTCTTCAGCAGCTGCATTTTAGAATTATCTTGGGGACCTTGAACCAGAATTTATGAAGGCTATCAGAATCTTTTAAAGCTCCCTTCATGATCCTAATGTAAAATTGAGATTGAGGACTCTCTATGCAAAGATGTTCAAATGTAAATGAGTGTTTATTTGCAATACTTTCATTCCTTGAAAATCATTGCCTGTTACAAAGTTTCCCACCTTCTCTCATCAATAGAACAAGCAATGCCCTCCTTCCACATACATTGCTGGCATTGGAATTCTTTAGTTAAAATGAACATTATAGGAAAAAAAATCCATGTTGACATATCATAAAGTAAATTTATATTCCTGTGTGACCATATGATACTAATTATTATCACCTGTTTCACAGTTATAATATGGGATGATTGTATTCACTTCTAGTGTCAGCATGAAACAAAATGGGTTAATATATCAGAAAGTGTCAATAAAATATTTGCGTAAAATAAACATTCATTATTTAGTAGCCATTTAAAAATAATTATAACTTGTAATTCTGAATGTTATTGTAGTCTTAATTGCAATAAATTAAGAGGCTTGGTTGTTCATATTTTTCCCCTTAAAATTTATGCAATATATATTAATTGAGCTCTTACTATGACTGCCCTGCATGCTGATATATAGCAAAACAAACCAACATCCAATTCGTTTTTCACCCATTAAATTTAATTTTCAGGGAGATACTGATAATATATCATATAATATTGTGATAAGGTCAAGGGAAAAAAAAATAAAGGAAGGGTGGTATGGTGAGGAGGCATTCATGTTAAGGTAATAGGGAAGTTCTCATAGAGGCAATTACATTTGAATATACACTTGGTGGAATTAGTAGCAAGGAAGCTAACATTGAAGATATCTGGGGTACAGGCATTTTAGGGTGGGATTACAATAAGAACATGTCTAGAGTATTCAGGCAGCAATAAGGAGGCTATTGTAGAAGACTTAAAATTTTGTCAGAGAGAAAGTAATAGGGGAAAAATTCAAAAAGGCAATGTGGATACAGGCATAAGATGGCCATGTAAGGCCTTGTGGATTGTTATTCTGTCTCTTTTCTGGTAAGTTTTGATTTCTCAACCCCATGTTTCAGTGTAGCCATTGAAACACAAAGAGTTGTGTTCAAAATATAAGGTGCTGTTCTTGTAGAGCAGAGCAAAACTTTCCTTAGCATGGTGACAAGCACATCCGAGATGGTGCCTGCCCCACCAGACCTGTCCCTGGATGCTCATGCAGGGCAGAGCGCATTGTCTCCTCAAGGAAAACACAGCAGAGGCAGCAATGAACTCTGGCTTCAGTCATTAAGATTCTGAGCTGTTTGTTACTGCTTGTAAAATATCCTGACTCATCCATACCTCATACCTTTAAGGACTGCCACTTTCATTCAAAACAATGAGAAACAAGTGGAAATTTTTAAGACAGTTATGAAACTATTTGACTTATTTTAGAGACAATCACTCCATTTACTTGTTGGGAATAAGCTGCAAACCTTGGGCAAAGGTAGAATCTTGATCAAAAGGATATACTATTGAGAATGTGCATGCTTAGGTGAGATGAGCTAGCATCACCATCTCTTTCATCAAAACAGAGTTGAAGTGTTATCTATCTAAACTTAGTACCCACACTGTTTCCACAAGTTTACTTTGGCCCCTAATATTTAATTGGAACTCTTTCTTTTCAGTATTTCCCTATGATCAACTGCCTGTGGTTTAATCCTTACATGAAAATATTAATTACAACTAAAACAAGTGTTCAATTTAAATATGCAATGACATATATTTAGTATCCACTACCTGATAGGTAATAAAGATTCAAGGAGATATAAATCCCTTTTCTTGTACTTGAAGTCTACCTAGTTGGAGCCTCAAGACAAATACAATTAAAGTGCATACAATGGTAAAAGTAGCAATGGTTTTAAAAATATATGTTAGAATAGTTTAAAAAAGAGGTAAATCAGATGATCAGAGTTAACTTCATAGAGCAGGTATAATGTTGGTTTTAGGAGTGAGATGAGATTTTTATGAATGAACAGTTTGGAAGCATCTTAATCACAAATAATTGCATAAATATTAATTAGTACCTATGACAATCATCTTCTAAAAATATGTAGGCTATTTCTAAAAGGATATAAAATTTATTAAAATGATAAAAAAAGAAAGTAATCTGGAGAAGTAAGGAAGCAGCAAATTGAAATGGGCCTTGAATAAGAGAATGGAAAAAATATAGGGTGGACAGAATTAAATTTTTTTAGTACTTTATATTTTCAATGTGAATAAAGGGTATTTACAGTTTTAATATGCAAAGATGAAGTGGGTAATTTAAGACACGATTTAGACAACATTTCTGATTCAATTACATATGTAATATTGTCCCTACTTAAAAAACAACACTAGTTTGGTTATTTCATTATACACTACTTTATCTCAATCTAAGTCCAAGAATTGTATAGAATATGTAAGGAAATTAAGGCAGATTAAATAAGTTATTACTGTATATATTTGCTAGCCATCAAAAATTAAAGAAGAAACACTATATTAAGGGTTAACAAAATTAATTTACTTTTTAAACAATCACATGAATAATGCTTAAAGAATATTACATTATTCATTTTGCTAAGAATGTGTAAGAAAAGAGCTTTTAAATATTTACTAATATACCACTACCGTCAAGCAAATTTTTAAAGTCTTAGAATAAATGTTATCATTTCTATTGGCATACTGTTCAGTTACAAGTCCAGTCTTCTGTAAAGGTCAAAAGGATTTCTGGAGGAGGCGGGGGAGATAGATTTGCTCTGGTAAACAATTATTCAAAGGAAAATTAAATTAGAGGATATTCTGGAAAGAAACCAATATGACCTAGCGATGCACAAAAGGATGTGGATAAAAAAGTTTTGCGTCTCCTTTGGGATCAGTTACATTGCCATTCTGAAACATATAATATTATAACTGTGTTAGCATAACCATCAATGACAGACAACACAGACTATTGTGATTCTAAAGCAAACAATTCATATTTCAGCCTGATCAAAGATACTGTCTGAATTTTTAGTTGTATATACTTGAGGGTGTTCCATTTTGATGAGAAAAGGATGGATTTAATTTCTTTTAAGAATGAAAAAATTCAAGTTACTAATGATAAAATTTTAAGCCTCAGGACAAAGAGTTTAGCAGCAACTATTGCTCTTTTAAAGATGGTGGTGATTTTCATTTCACATGTTAGGTATTTCAAGTATGATTATTTTACAATAAAAAGTAAAGCATGTTATTCTCGGAATTTAAAATTCATATTTTTGGATCTGAGTTCCAAATAGCAAAATTTATTTAGAAAAATAATGGCATTGAGTAACAAATCATATAAATTAAAAGATACTATGTGTACAGGCCTATGTGTTTATTTTTATCACTGAGGACTTCCTAGTAGAGTGGTTACTTGGTTTTTTAAAGGAGGATACAAGAGAAAGGCAGGAACAGTAGGCAAGGTGGGGAATAGAAAGCATGGTCCAGCACTGGTAATCACAGGAGAAAGTCTACTATTATTCCAAGACCACAAGATAGTTAACTCAGATCTCTGTACAGCATAGAGGACACATACAATAGTTCAAACAAAAACTTGAGTGCCTTGATTTGTGACTGTCATTTTGTCAATATTCAGAGTTGACACGTGGTCTGCAGTGTCACAGTGAGTGTCACCTTTGTACAGTGCATCTAACTGTATCATTTACCACTCAAGTAATCCATTCCCTCAGATTGGTGATTGTATTGTCTAACAAATTATTAACCTAGGCCAGTCTGTCTGCCTGCATCATATACAACCTAGTGACTTGTCTTTATCCTTCTGGTAAGTGCAGCCAAACTATAGTGACAAAGCCTCCTTAGGTACCATCAGACTATCTGTAGGCTACACATTCTATTCAGGTCTTGTACAACTAGAGTTGGTTTTCTCTTTCCTCATGTATGTTCCAGGGATCATATTGTCAGTTCTAACCTACATTCCAAAATTGGTGGAGCTGGCTTTGAACCAACTGTATGTCATTATCAGAAGGCAGCAAACTTTTTTGAAAAGGGCCATTTATTAAATATTTTAAGCTTTCCAGGCCACACAGGTCTCTATCTCATATTCTTGTGGGTTTGTTTGTTTGTTTGTTTGTTTGTTTGTTTTTAACAACATGTTAAAATGCCACATATTCTTAGCATAAGGTCATTATTGAAGTAGATAGTTGAATGGATTTGGACAATACAATCCAAGTTATTAAAGTTCACTTAACAGCCAAAACCGTGTTGGCTCAGTGGTAGAGCATTGGTCTGGGGACTGAAAGGTCCCAGTTTCGATTCCGGTCAAGGGCATGCACATTGGTTGCGATGTGCATGCACATTAGGCAGCTAGTCGATGTGCTCTCTCATCGACATTTCTAGCTCTCTATCTCTCTCCCTTCCTCTCTGTAAAAAATTCAATAAAATATATATATTTTAAAAGTTCACTTAACAAAGCATTCTCCATCTGTGAGATTATGTGAGAAGTGAATAAGATGTACAAAAAGCCTAGGTCCCAATAAGTCCTTAAACAGTACTGGCTACCACTAATAGTAATTTTATTAAATGTATTCCTGGAATTTATAAAGGCAATTAGAAAAGAATAATGTATTCATTGAAACTTAAAAGGTTTGAATGTTGATAGACACACTGATAACAGATACTTTAAGAAGGAATTACAGACCCTCTAAATTTGTACCTTTTACCATAAGTAAAATGCCAATCAAAACCACATGCAATACAAACCACTTCACACTCAGTAGGGTTGCTATAGTTAAAAAGATAAAATCTTATAATAATAAGTATTGAAGAACATATAGATGAGTTATAAAAAGATGAAGTTAAATGAAAGTAACCAGAAGATGATTAAAATCAGAATAAAAAATAAAATAGATAAGAGAAATATAATAAAGAAAATTAAATCAAAAACTATTTTTTGAGAATATTTTAAAAAATCAATTAACCTCTAGCAAGAATGATCAGGAAATTAAAAAGACATAAACTTTAAATATAAGTAATAAAAAATGTGACACCACAGATTCCATAGATATTAAAAAAGATAATAAGAATGCTATAAACAATTTCTTGGCAATAATTTCAAAACTATAGATAAAATGAACAAACACATCTATACTAATAAAAGAGAAACATGCAAATTGACTGTCTCTCTACTATACCCACCAGCCAATCAGGAACAAGTATACAAATCAAACCAACAAAGATGACAGTTAATTTGCATATGTAGGCATGGAGCAAAGACTGAAGACAGTGAAGAAGAAAGCCAAGCACTGAAGAAGGGAGCAAAGTGGTGGAGAAGGGAGTGAGGCAGTGGAGACAGGAGCAAAACCCACCTTCTCCACTTCAATCCAGCTGCAGGGAGCCGTATTCTTACAGGAATCTTCCTGCAAAGAGCCTCTAGAGCTTCCTACAAAGCTTTCTCAAGAAATAGATGAACTAAATAATCCTATATGTGTTTAAAGTTTTTGAATATGTACTGAAAAACCTCACGAAGACTATTTCAGGCTTGCATTGCTTCAGTGATAAGTTCTAGCTAACATTTAAGAAAAAAATAAATTCAATTCTATACTAACACTTTCTGAAATCTGGAGAGAATGGAATAATTCCTGCTCATTTTATAAGGCAAAACTTATCCTGATGCCAAAAGCAAACAAATATATTACAAATAACAAAAAAATATATAGACCTTTATCCATAAACAAAGATGCACAGTTTAAATAAAATTTAGTAAAATAAACCATTAATGCATAACTGGTAATTCATCACATTAAACTAAATAAGAAAAATTATACAAGGCTCTCATTAGACATAGAAAAAAAGTGTGACATTATCCAGGTAATGAAAAACTTTTCAGGAAATGGGCAGTAGGCAATTGTGAAGAAAACAGATTTAACATTGTACTTAATGAGGAAAACTGATTTACTTTCCTTTTAAGATCAGGAACAGAAAAAGCACATCTCTCCACATTCCTATGCAACGTCATACTGAACATGCTAGCTAGTGTAACACCACAAGAAAAAAACAAACAAACAAACAAACACATAAAAAAAAACAGAGAGAGCCCCTGGGAAGGCACATGGGCATTTCTTTAAATTGTCAGATGAATCCAGGGTTAGGTAGGCAAAGCCCAGGTGCTGGGGAGAGGGTTTTATTATGTAAATCCAGTCAAGCATCAGGAGTGAATATGACTTGGGCCCACCCAAGAATGAAAATAACCTCCTGTCTTGACTTTTGTTAAAACTCCTGGTTTTCCTAGCTGAATAAAATGAACAAGCTGTATGGGCTGCAGTCACTGTCACTATTCCTGTCCATGCCAGAGGACAGTGGTCCCACCAAGCCCCAGCTTTTTCCTTTTATCTCTGTGTCTCTCTTTCTTTCATTTTCTCAATCCCCAGCTGCCCCTACTCAGGAATTGGACCACTCCCTAGCTGCGCTGGACATGGAAAAGAGAGAAATATTTACATTCAAGTTCTAAGAAAAATAAATTTAAACTATTTTTATTAAAAAACAACATGACTACCTACATAGAAAATCTACTAAATTATACCAAAAAAGCCCCTAGCACTAATTAATAAATATTACAAAGTCAGTTACATTTCTGTTACTAGTAATAAACAATTAGAAGTGATAATTTTTAAAATATCATTTATAACAATATGAAAATATAACTACTTAGAAATCTGTTTAATGTGAAAATTACAACATAGTTTAGAAAAAATTACAAATAAAATAAATGTAGTAATATCATGCATGTATGCAATAGAAGACTTAGTACTGTGTAGATGTCAATTCTCTCTATAGCTTTCATTCAATCTTAATCAAAATACCAGTAATTTTTATAGAAGTTGACAAGCTTATTATTAAATTTATTTGGAAATACAAAAGATCTAGAACAACCAAGGCAACTTTGAACACAAACTATGTTATAAGACTTACACTGACTGATTTTAAGATTACTTAATTTCATTATTTACTTTTATTCATTGATTTGAGAAAGAGAGACATTGATTTGCTGTTCCATCAATTTATGCATACCTTAAGTTGCTTTTTGTATATGCTCTTACAGGAGATCAAACCCACAACCTTGGTGCTCTGACCAACTGAGCTGGCAGTACTCAAGATTAATTTTATTGTATTATTTATTTATTTTTTTAATATATTTTTATTGACTTCAGAGAGGAAGAGGGAGATAGACACATTAATGATGAAAGAGAATCATTGATCAGCTGCCCCCTGCACGCCCCACGCTGGGGATCCAGCCTGTATCCCAGGCATGTGCCCTTGACTGAGCCCCTTCAGTCTGCAGGGAAACAGGGCTCTATCCACTGAGCCAAAGCAGGTAGGGCATCAAGGTTTATTTTAAAGCTACAAAGGTCAAGATAATGTGATTGGCATCAAGACAACTAAATAGATCAATGGAACGTAATAGAACCTAGAAACAAACATGTTTATGGCTAATTGATTTTTGCCAAAGTGTAAAGTGCAAAGTGTTGCAATCTTTATCTCTTCAACAAATTCAGTGGAATAACTGGATACTTATCTTGTAAAATAATAGCTTTGACCCATAACTCACAAAATATAGAAAAATTACCACAAAATGATTCATAGTCCAATATGTAAAATCTATTTTTTTAATTTCTAGACTCTAAGATAAAAATCGTTGTAACCTCAAGTTAATCAAAGGTTTTGTAAATATAAGTCCTAAACCATCCCCCATTAAAACTTATAAACTAGACTTCAGAAAGTTTACTAACTTATGCTCTTTGAATTACATTAAAAAAAAAAGACACAGATAGGTTGAAATATTTATAAATAATATATGTGGTATTCAGAGTATTTAAAGACTTTTCAAAACTCAATAATAAAAAAGAAACAACCCAAATATAAAAATGAGTGGCAAACTCATATTTAGTCTAGGAAACTTAGATTAATTTTAGAAATAAATTTGGACTTCAAGCTCATATGAGTATTAAAGCTAATTTTCGTACTTGTCTTATAATCTATTTTTATTTATCCCATAGATATCCCTTGTAAAACATTTACTTGGATAGATAAAAAATTAAAGACAAAAGGAATAAAATTCTGTGATATTAATTTATTGTATCTGTATATGCAACTTAGATACATGTTTTCATGTTACATGTTTTATCTTCCTAATATAGGAGAGCTTACAGAAAGATAAAAAGATATTTATGTGCCTATTATTTAGAATGATAATAATAAGTTTTTAATTCTTAAAGAAATTTTTAAGTGGCAAGTAAATTTCAAGTGGAAAATTAGTAGATTTGTTTTAGAATACATAATCGGTGATACCAGATAGGAGATGATTACTTTGTATAAGGTTATATTTTCTAGATTTTACTGGTTATGTTGTGCTCAGATATACAGAGGTTAATTAAGAAAGTAACATACTTTGCTGAAACTGGTTTGGCTCAGTGGATAGAGTGTCGGCCAGGGGACTGAAGGGTTCCAGGTTCGATTCCTGTCAAGGGCATGTACTGTGGTTTTGGACACATCCCCAGTAAAGGGTGTGCAAGAGGCAGCTGATCGATGTTTCTAACTCTCTACCTCTCTCCCTTCCTCTCTATAAAAAATCAATAAAATATATATATTTTAAAAAGTAACATACTTTGTCTTGAGTAATAAATAATATTTTCATTTTTTAAAGTATGTATATATCTTTATATACACATTATCAACTATTTTTTTCTCATTTCTTATTTTTATTTTATTTTGTATTTTTAGTTGTTTTTTTTCTTCTCCTTTAGCAAAGAAAGTAATAAAAAAGAATTATTTGGAGCAAAGTAAATGTTGTTTCATATTCAAGATCTACTAACCTTTAAAATAACTAGAGGCCCAGTGCACGAAAATTCATGCACTGGAGCGGGGAAGGTTTCTCAGCCTGGCCTGCCCTGCCCCCTCTCACAACCCAAGATTCCTTAGGAGCAGGTGGCAACCTGGCGATCAGGGGAAGGCAACATCCCATAACACCTGTGCTGCTGCCACTGCTGGCAGCACAAGCCTTGGCCATCCCTGGTTACCTGACCCTCGGGCTGGCCCTGGGTGGCTGCGGGGCTGAGGAAACTGGGAGACTCTGGGGCAGGCATGTAGTAGGGCTGTGGGCACTGCCATCTTTGAGGGCGTGGCAGTCAATTAGCTTACTTTTTCCTATTGACAGTGGGTGCTGCCATCTTTGAGGGTGGGGCAGCAATTAGCATATTCCCTTCTTATTGGCTGTGGGCACCACCATCTTTAAGAGCAGGGCAATCAATTAACATATCCCCTTCTTATTGGCTATGGGTGCCATCATCTTTGTGACAGTATGAGGATAAATTAGCATATTCCCTCTTTATTAAATAGGATGGGTAAGTTTCATCATCTGTATAAGTCTTCTTCAAATGCAGCATGGTGATATTAATCCCTAAGGTGTTAATAAGAATTTAATTAACTTTGAGGATGAAATGCATCTAACATATATCTGATGCTCACTTTCATTTATTGTGTGTGTGTATGTGTAGTATATTTTTCCATTTATTTTTAGAGAGAGTGGAAAAAAGAGGGTAAGGCAGAGAGAAATATCAATATTGATGTGCTCTTCACATCAATTGGTTGCCTCCTGCACAGGCCAGGGAGGAGCCTGCAATAGAGGTACCTGCCCTTGACTAGAATTGAACCTGGGATCCTTCAGTCCGCAGGCCATAGCTCTGTTCACTGAGCCAAACTGGCTAGGGCCATTCATTGTTTTAATTATATCGTAAGCATCTATATTATATGTGTTCAGAAACAAAGATAATAAAAGTAAATGCATAGTAATATTTGTAAAAATAAAATATTTTCTATGTGTATTTTTCTGGTGCCTTGTTTCTCAACAATTATCAGTTGAGATCCTAAGGACACCTACTACTCTTTCCATAATATTTGGCTCCTTGAATATACACTTTAAAAATAGGCATTTGGTAGATCCTATTTGGAAAATATAGAAAATCAAACTTTCAAAGTAAATAATAAAGATAGATATGTTTCTTAGAAATATAAATGTGGGCTATTAACTAAAAATAATTTATTGCTAGTCCACCAACAGACTTTTGTTGATGTCATTCTATTCATCCCAACAAATGATTAACTTTATGCTGGTTCAGCAAAATACACACACACATGCACACACATATGCATATATAGTGCAGCATGAAATATAATAACTAGGTTTTGAGTTTAAAAATAATTTTGAGGGAAAGGGTCAAGGACAGGAAAAGAAACTGGCATTTCTATATTTTAGGGCAACATCTGAGATGTAACAAATTCCTAAAAAATGTTAAAATAAGTAAAAAACATATCTAGGTAGATGTGTGTATAGATACATATTAGATGATAGAAAGAAAGAAAAGGTGGAGAAAGGGAAAGAGGAAGGAGAGAAAAGATAGAAGAGAGATGGAGGTAAAGAGAAAGAAGAAAAAAAGTTCCTTTATAGTATTCTTCATATAATAATTCTTCACATAACCCTTAGGTGGGACTTAAGTGTTTTTAAAATTTTTGTATCATTATAAAAATCATTAAAATTGGGTAAGCGAGGAAACATTTTAGTCTGTTCACCCAGAGTAAAGATGCTCTCTAAAAATACTCTAGAGTCTAGAAGACATTTTTTCTCCTTTCTCCCTCTGTTTACTAACAAATATGGATTAGCAGACTACACAGTACAACCTACCTCCCGCTAGCTCTGAAGCACTCTAAGCCAGTAACAACTATGGACAGAACAGCAATTACAGCCCACACAATTCATTACCCCTTTTAATAGAGTTCTTTTCTCTTGTAGCATAAAGGAAAAAGAAACCATGAATTAATACCCAGTCCTGTATCACTGAAGCTATAAATTCTGGAAAATTATGAACTGAGCTGCCATTTGGTGCTACGACTTAAGGACTCTGTTTGCTGCTCTGTTTTGACTAAGGGTATAAGGAGTCTGCCAGCAAAACAGCTTGCCTGCCTCCCCTATAGCTTACTTTATTCTGTGAAACCACAGACTAATTTTTGTTTGGTTGTGTTTTAAAACCATGTCAAATCTGACTTAAAATTTGGAACTAAACATGAGTTTTCAGGTCTTTTTTCTCTTCTTTATCCTTGGTGAAATAAAATGTTCTCTAAGAAATATACAAATATAAAAAGCTTTCCCAATATCTAATTTTAAAACATTTAAATAAATCAATACCATATGGATTTTCCTTCCCTTGCAATATATGTTTTAAGAAATCTGTAGAAGAAAATGCCTTGCATTTTTACCTAAAACAAAATCTGTCAAAAATGACCTCAGCTGCTCAATACAGTGCATTTGCTCCACTCTCCGGGTGCCCAATAGCTCCTTTGGCCCTGCTATAAATCACTTGTTAAGGACAGTTGACGATCTACTCCAGATTAGGGAACATTGGCAGCTGTGAGACTAAGGAGCCTAGAACTACCAAACTGCGTGAATACATTACTGAAATACGAAACAGCAGACACCTGTATAAAAATCAATGGTCTCTACACTATGTTTTTATGTTTTATAAAAAGGAAAAAGAATGTTTTAATCCAGTATGCTTTTCTTAGGTGCTCATCATCAATGTAAACATCAAATTGATACAAAGCCAGGGAAAGAACATGGGGACCGGCCTTTTGAGAAATGCAACAGGATTTGATAAAACTCTTCTTGCTTGTACAAAACACATTCAGCAGGCGGTGTTGATGGCACTTTCCTGGTTGCATGAGAAAAAAAGCCCTCCTACCTTGTTACCCAAAATTATGTTTCTGGGCAGGGGCGGGAGAGAGAAATCACACTACTTGTGCAGCATACTTACATGTCTTTTTATTTCCATTTTATTCCCTGCATCTTTTTTTAATAAGAAATATTAAAACACTTCTCTACAACCAAAAAAGCCATGTGTGTAACCAGGTTGTGGTAGGATTAAAACCTTCAGAAGATGTTTAATTCTAGCACTCCCATTCTTGTTATTTGATGCTTTATTTTGGGCACTAAAGGAACTCTAATCATATTTGAGCCTTAAAAATCAGATAATTTATGACAAATCATGAGCACCATGTTTGGCACACAATGAATGACCATTCATTATATTCAGTGGTAACTGCTTAAGTTAGGATTGTTGTTAATGAGTTGATATTTTTTTTATCATTTCAGTTATAAAATGGCTCTGTGATGAAGTGAAATGTGTAGACAAAACCTATAATCCACTGAAAGTTTCAACGCAGCAGTGCACAGGAATATTACATTTTAAGAAGCAACCGAGAGCTTCTGGTGCCCTTGTCATTTTATGCCTATGGCAACTGAGAATCAGAGCAGCACAGTGTGGTGACCAATATCCCTCACATGGCTCAACAGGGACACTCTACATGGAAGGCTGGTGTGTATGCCTGCATCATTTCTCTTTTGCTTTGTTGCACCTAAGGTTGCAGAATGCTAGGAGTCTGAAAGTTTTACTGGCTCTCCAGATCCAGAACATCTGATTTTCTGTGCAGCCTAGATTTAGGGAGGGCCAACGATATGCTTTGCTAAGGGTTACACATGTACACATGGGAACAACACCAGATTCTGCCCTCATTGCCAATGCTCCAAGGTGGCTGTACTTTACCTCTGAGAACTTCACCTGCGGCCAGAGGTACATGTTGCAGCAGAAGAAACAGGAGAATATGAGCAATTGCAGCTTGAAACAAGTCACAGAATTCCTAAAGTCCTTCAGATTCTATTTCTGTTTTGCTTTGGTCCCTAAGATACCAAGTATATTACTGTGTTTTCTTTGTCGCAACAGCCTAAGGCAACATATAAACATGAAAATAAGAACTAGCCTTTTTGACCCCAAATATCTCCTCTGTAAAAACTCCCAAATACTTCTGCAAAAACTTAAATCTTTCCCATCTGCAGTTTAGTCTTCTAGGGTACTTCTTGACATTCATTTTCTTTCTCCCTTCCCAATTGCTAATTCTTACTATAAGTTCCATTTCCATTGCTGCCCACCAGAGCTCCCTAATTTGGTGTTCAGTATACACTCAAGCTGGCAAGGTGTATTGTTAGTACAGATGCCAACACCCAAGGAAGCAGGGTAGGTGGCACCTTATGACTGAGAGATTCTTATACTAACTGGCTCATTAGTTGAAACATGAAATTACCAATATCTGACCATTTATGACCAATTATATGACTTAATAGCATTACTGGCTCTTAAATTGTGAAAATTTCATTTTGGGATTCAGAAATGAGTCCATGGAGGCTGTGCCATAAGTCAGTCTAAATGAAGTCCTGAGCACAGACAACACCTCTCCCTCCAACTCTTACCTATTGTCTATACTTCCTCACATGGCCACCCCATCCAATACCCTAGAGATACTTAAATACAAATCTCATTCTATTTTAGGAATAAGATTTGCCTTTTGCTACACTCAGGCCCTGTGTGATGGGTTATTGTACATGACAGAGGCTGAGCCAGAATTGAGCCATAATAAATTAATCTTGCCCACAATGATAGCATCATCTCCAAAGGAATATTACCATTTTCTGTTTAAATATGTCCTACACATTTCAATTTGAATTTCGTATCTTACAGATGAATTCATACTCATGTCTCTGCACTCTGTCTGACTCCTCCAAGGCCTTCTGCATTTATTATTTTCCTCCCTGGCATCACTGGCACCTTCCAATGTACTAAACTAGTGAATTTAATTAGCAAAGGCATTAAATAAACAGTTCTAACACCTATCCCTGCACCTTCTCACTGACTACCTATTCTTAACTGTACACATGTACTAATATTATTACCATTAATTAAAAATTCTTCAGCCCAAAGTCATGACAGATGGGCCCTTTGGTGTGAATATACTTAAGAGACAGTTAACACATTTGTAAATTTCCATCATTTTGGTCTCTCATCTTATAATAAATTATGAAACTGGAGAAAATATATCTTGTATGTAAGATCTACATTAAGTCCTCACTTAACATTAGCAATAGGTTATGTGACTTTAAGAGAAATGATGTATGTAACAAAACCAATTTTACTATAGGCTATTTAAAATAAACAAGAGGCAAGTCATAAGAAGAGATGAATTATTGCCATTTGTAATCTCATGAATGTACCTTGAGAATGTCATGCTAAGCAAAATAAGTCAGTCAGAAAAAGCTAAGCGCAATATGTTTTTACTCATATATGGGATATAAAACTGAAACTCATAGACGCAGTCAACACTATGGTGGTTACCAGAGGAAAGAGAGTAGGGCAGTGGGATAGTAAAGGGTAAAGGAGCCTAAATATATGGTGACGGAAGATGATTTGACTTTGGGTGGTAGACACACAATGCAATATATAGGTAATGTGCCATAGAAATCTATACTTGAAATCTATATAATCTTATTAGCCAATGTTACCCCCGATAAATTTAATAATAATAAAACGTTAAACTCTTAGGGCATTTCATCAACATTATAATGAAAGAAATGCTTAATAAAAATATGTTTTTCATTGAAACCAGTTTGGCTCAGTGGATAGAGAATCGGCCTGTGGACTGAAAGGTCCTGGGTTCAATTCCGGTCAAGGGCATGTACCTTGGTTGCAGGCACATCCCCAGTAGGGGGTGTGCAAGAGGCAGCTGATCAATGATTCTCTCTCATCGATGTTTCTAACTCCCTATCCCTCTCTCTTCCTATCTGCAAAAAAATCAATAAAATATATATTTAAAAACTATGTTTTTCAAGAACCTGCTATATCAATAATCTTGAAATCAATTTTCTCATTTATAAAATCCTAAGAAAAATTGTTGGGAAATAAATCTGTCTTCTTGTCATTCTCCCCTTGTTTATTGACTCTTAATCCTGAACTCTATTTACTTGTTTTCCTCCTCTCTTCCGTACCCTGGTCTCATATTTTCCCATTAAAAATTCAGACATGGGAAAAGATTTAGAAACCATGTATTTGATCAAAGAAAGTTTTCATACCTACTATGTGCCTAGAACTGTTCTAGTCACCCTATATAATAAAGAGCTAATATGCAAATGGTCATCATGCCCTAGCACCGGGCTATGGGACTTGAGTCCACCCCCCTTCACTCTGGGACCAGGAGACCTGAGGCTGTGCCCTCCTCCCAGCACTGGGCTGGGGAACCTGAAGCTGCACCTCCCCACCCTGCTGGGCTTGATGGTGGGTGGGGCCAGCTGGGTCTGAGTCTTGTGCAGTTTTGAGGTGAGCGTGGGTGGGCGGGGATTTGACTTGGTGTCCTGCAGCATGACCTGTCTCTGACATGCGGGATATTTTCATATACATTTTACTAATTTCTTTCATCTCCTACACTTCTATTATAGAGAAAGAGCAAATAGCAATATTAAAATATTTCATATAATTAATTCTCTTTTAATGTGCACAAATTTTGTCACTGGACTATTAGTCTATAATAATAAAAGCATAATATGCTAATTAGACCGGACAGCCAAAGGACCTTCTAGACTAAGCTGGGGCTACGAGGGCTGAGGCAAGCAGCCATGGCTGCTAGGGCCGACCCCCTTGCACGAATTTCCTGCATTGGGTCTCTAGTTGGACATAAAAAAAATTTAAAGAGTCAAAATGTTTACAGAAAAATCTTATGTTCTAGAAATAAAATTAGCTGGTATACAGATAAATATAGAGTATGTTATATCATCAAAAGTGCTACATGAAAAAGTAAAGCAGGTTAAGCTACAAAAGGAATGGCAGGTTAGCAAGGGGGCAGTTATCAGAAATTGTTGGTAAATGGGTGTTACTGATTAGGTGACCTTTAAGCACAGCACTAAAGAAAGCAAGGAAATAAGCAACGTAGTTACTGGGGAAAGCATTCCAGGCTGGGGCAGAAACAAGTACCAATGCTGAGTCACAGCAGAGTGCAGTTCACCGGAGAGCAAGGGGGCCAAGGCAGCAGGAAGGCTGGGCGTCAGCAGGTGTGTGGTAAGACAGAAAGTCAGAGGGTTTAAACAGGAGGCCAGGTCATGCAGCACTTTCTAAACCTGTTAAAGATTCAGAGTTTTATCCATATTGAGATAAAAATCCATTTTAAATAATGCTACCTGAAATGCAACAAGAATACTCTCCATTAGTGTTTCTATGGCTGTCATGTATAAAATAATCACCTTGCAATCATCTTAATATGCAAAGTTTGCTTCAATGGAATTCTGCATTTCTGATAAGTTCTGTAGTCACACTGATATTGTTGGTCAGCAGACAATACCTTGAGTAACAAAGCTCTACATCACAGATTTGCAAGGGATCGTCCCATATCATCAGCATTCACATCACCCAGGAACTTGCTACCAGTGCAAAATTCTGTGGCCCTACTGACTAAATCAGAAGCTCTGAGAGTGGCAGCAATCGATATTTAACAAGGCTTTCAGGTCATTCTGATTCATGATGATGTTTGAGAACCACAACTCACTGACATGTTATGAATGATATATTACAAATGATATATCCTTAATGCACCACAGGATAGCAAGGTGGAAGCAAGGGACTGTTGGGATAGGAAGAGATAATAGTAGCTTAAGGCAGGGTGTTTCAGTGGATGTGATGAGAAGGAGGTGACCTGTGGATATGTTTTGAAGGTAGAGAGCCCGTAGGATATATGGAGTATAGAGACTGAAAGAAATAGAGAGTGACCCTGAGGCTTTTGATTGGAAGAATGGAGTTGCCATTTACGTACTAAAAATATAAAGACAGGAGGAAGTGGATACAAGAGAGTCAGGAATGTGGTTTGTATTTAAGTTTGAGATGCTTATTAGACATGGTCAAGTTAAGATGATGATGAGGTATTGGAAATATGATTCTAGAGGTTAGGGGGGAAGTGTAGGCAAGAGATGTGAAATCGACAATGGTATTTGAGAATTGGTGGCATTATAACCACTGCAGAAATAGATGAGTCAACCTAGGTCAGTGGTCAGCAAACCAAGGCTCATGAGCCACATGCGGCTCTTTGGCCCCTTGAGTGTGGCTCTTCCACAAAATACCACGTGTGGATGTGCACATACAGTGCGATTGAAACTTTATGGCCCATGTGCAAAAGTTGGTTTTCGGCCTTGGTGAGTCTATTTTGAAGAAGTGTTTCTAAGCTGAGCCACACTCAAGTGTTTCTAAGCTAAGCCAAAGAGCCGCATGTGGCACGCGAACAGTGATTTGCTGACCACTGACCTAGGTAGTTGGTGCAAACAGGAAAATAAAAGGCCCAAAAACCGTGAGCTGTGGAGTGTTTAATTTCAGAGGTCAGATGGATATGAAGTAACCAGTAAGGGAGCCGCAGAAGGAGAAACTTTCCAAGTAGAAGAAGAAGCCAGGGAAGAGAGATGAGGATGGCAGTGCCCGGCTGGAAATTGTTCCGCCATAGGAGGACAGAAGGTCCAGGGTAAGGCAACGTGTCTCAGATTCCGTATTTCAGGTGGAGAGGCATGGGGCTGGGACCAAGGACAAAGGTCCTGAGGTAGTCAGCACACAGGTCACTGCGTGGCTGCAGCCAGTACTATCCTTTGTTTTATTAATTTTTAGATTTTATAATTAAACATGTAAAAGAGGACGAGACCCACTTATTCCTCCACTATTCATAACTCAGAGCATTCAGTCAGAAAAACTTACAGTCCCATGCTCCTCCTTTCAATGCTCTAATTAAGAAGCCCCTGGGCTCATAATTAAAATGAGCATCTTACACAGATTCAGTATATATACCCTGCCCATCTGTACATGCCCTTCCCATGTGTCTCTGAGGGTGCTCTCAATGGCGGTAGACACTCAATAAACACATGGTTTAAAATCTTGACATAATGAATTAAAAGGCAAGTCCCCAGAAGTCTCATTTCTGTCTTTAAGACTACGTGTTTATAGTATTAGTTATCTATGATTTCATAGTTTTATGACTTATGTTTTAAAATGCTTTAAAGCAATAATGTGTTCTCACATATATTGTCACATTTAACCCTCAAATATTCCCTGATATAGGCAAGGCAGGTAACATTATCACTACCTTATAGCTGAGAAAAATAAGTTTCAAGGTCAGGCATGTAGTTAATGAAAAAAAACTACAGCTAGAATCTAGGGTCCTACAGGTGCGGGCCAGGGTGCTCCCCATCACACCCCACTGCTTCAAACATGCTGCACCCGCAATGGGAAATCCAAAGCCCAAGCCTGATTTGCCCATAAACAATCAACTGATATGTTTTTAAATCAGTTCACTTTTTACAACATTATTTCTTCAAGTGAATATGATACAATTTGCATAATTTTTAAAGCCACAAATTTAGGGAGTAAAATATAACATTTTCAATATATATCTATAGGATCATAATTATTCACATAAATATTGGGGAATAGTTCTAGTCAATTTGTCATCTCACAGGGGTTTTTCAAAGATTAATTAGAATTAATTACATGAGTTATTTGAAGGCAAAAAGCATTACAGAAGTGCTAAGTGTTGTTATTTCCCTTTAAGATGAGTTTTGAATTACAAAGCAATCATCAGTCAGTAAAATATTTCCCAAAACAATCCATTTCACAGACACTTTCATTTCTGCTTTGTTCTAAAGACAACTGTAAACATGGATCTCTTTAGTTGAGATCAAATATAGTGAAGGGGAACACATTTGAAAAAATATATAAGTATTAGAGACAATAGCTTTATTTAGTTGAATGATAAATTAGCATGCTATTTGTTTTGTTATTTTTGTCCTCACCTCAAAAATGCAAGCATTTAATTCATATTATTATTTTCAGTGTTTTTTTTTTTCCATTTTGTACCAAAAATGTCATTTGACAAAATCCCTATCTGCACAAGAAACAAAAGTATATTCACCATACCAGGCAGCATTTAAAATGCTTAAGCATTTTCCTTGAATATGGTTTTGTTAAAATAGCTTTCATTTTAAAATGTCAAAACTTATCAAAAAACATTTAGCCTGACTATAGATATTTCACCTAGAGATAAGGAAAGCTGCTTTTATATAACACATTCCTTAATGCATGTCGGTAGCATTTAAGGCATTTCTATATAAATATTTCCCATATCTTCTTTCCTTTGACTAAATTTGTTTTCAATTTAACTTACCTTACTTATCTGTGAGAATTCATTTTAAACTTGTATACAAAGAAAAATAGATCAATGTCAGTATCTGTAAAATATTGACAATGGCAAATTTTGAAGTAAATTTTTATTACTATCAGAACTTTAAAAGAATATTCAGTAATTTCAAATATAAATGTTAACAGTCTGAAACCACACATAGCTGAAATGGAAGGCATAATGAATTTCATTGGTGATAGTAAATTAAACTAGAATCAAGAACGTTAATGGACATAGAAGAGTTGTGCATATCTCTGATGGCAGAATCCCCTGTTTAGTCCCTCAACCCATCATGCTGTATGAGAAACTAATCAATGGTGAGTTAATTTGTTTAATAGATTTTGAATAAATGGTTGGCTGACTGACCTTCCTCCTCTGATTGCTTCTAAAAGGCAAAGTAGGGCATTTTTGTGGAATATTCAATGTATTCTGTACTTTCTTCTTTTTTGAAAATAAAAGGGGGGTTTAAAAGGGTATTTCTGCAAAAGGAAGCCCCAGTGTTTCTTTAGAGAAATCAAATCAGCTCCTGTGTTGGGACAATTACTTGGCATTGCTTACACATGTGTGTGTGTGTGTGTGTGTGTGTGTGTGTGTGTGTGGCCAGATTATTATGCATTTAGAGATCATTTGAGAGGATCCGTGATTAAGACCTGCAGTAATTTGATGCAATGTTGCCCTTCTGTTGTCCTGTAGCAGTCTTGCCACTCTCTGTTCTGCACTCACATTGACCAGTCCCTATGGCCACAATTCACATATTTAGACCCAGATTTTCAGTTAAATTGCATTGTTTAATCATATCTTCAGAAAAAAATCACTTCTACTATTGTGGCAAACAGCCTACTTTCCTATTTATAATGGTCTGGCCCTCCAGCAATTTCAGCAGAAATAATAGCTAATTTGCTTACAAACTTCCCATGGTCATAAAAACCTGGCCACTCAATATATATATATATATATATATATATATATATATATATATATCAGTATATATTTTTCACCCTCACCTGAGCAAATGTTTTTATTGACTTTTACAAGAAGGAGAGAGAGAGAGAGAGGGAGAGAGAGAGAGAGAGAGAGAGAGAGAGAGAGAGAGAAACATAGATGTGAGAGAGGAACATTGATCTGTTACCTTCTGTACATGTTCTGACCAGGTATCAAACCCACAACCTAGATATGTGCTCTGACTGGGAATTGAACCCTTTTGATATATGGAATGACTTTCCAACCAAGTAAGTCACTTGGCCAGGACTATCTATCTATATTTTTAAATCAATTCATTTCTCATTTTCCACAGTATTTAAAATTGTTGCCCTCCATTGCTTGAGTGGTTTCTCTAAAACAGAGCAAAGCTTAAAAAAATAAAATTCTTGCTCATGTGTATTGCTATTACAACACATTAGGAAAATGCAGTATAAAAGTTTGCATATAAATGTCACTCTATGTAATGTAATTAATTGATGTGAAAAGGGATCATTTCTCTTCCCATCTTTTTTATCCTCCATGTATAGGAAGCACTAGGCAATGGAAAGACCACACACTGTGGAATCATTAAACCTGATAATCAAAATTGAGCTCTGCCTCTTACTGATTTTATAACTTTGAATATTAACTCAAAGCTTCAGTTGCTAGGCCTTTAAAGGACAATTATATAATTCCCCTTACAAGTTGATTTGAAGATTAGATAATATGTGCAAAGCTCTCACGGAAGTAAGGCTCTAAGTAGACACTTAGCATACAATAGGCAGTACTCTCACTATTATCCTCTTGAAATGGGAAGTGATATCAACTCAAGGTTCACTTAACCTGAAAGCACACCAGCCCTTCTCAGACACACCATTTGTCAGTGGGCATCTCTGCTTACTGAACTGAGTGTAACCACTTCCAGTTTCAGACAAAAGCAAATAGTTGAGCAGGAACAGAGAATTACTGTAAATGAACCAAGCAAATGCTACACAGGAAATGCATCCACCATTTCCTATAATGTTGTCTGCCTGCTTCAAATAGATCACAGGATTATTCAAGCTCAGGGTGAATCATTATTCAACACCTCTTTTCTTGACTAATGGATTTATAATGGATTTATAAACTATGGATTCATGCCAACATGAGCCCATAGAGAAGTTAAAACTTCAGAGCCTTACTATATTAAATTTTGTCTGTTTTGTTTGTTTGTTTGTTTGTTTTTGTGGGGGCGGGGAGCAACTGCAGTTTCAGCATCATGGTTCCCTTGCCACATGTAATATCTAAAATATTTAATAAAAAAATTAGGACAAAAAATAAAATAAAATATTTAATGGCAGGCAAATTCATTTTTTATTTTCTTACCTATCATTTTTCAAAGACAAGGATTTGTGATAGCAAAGTAGAGTTTGAGTTTTCAAAGTCTTGCTCTACTTAATGCATTAAAGAAAGTAATTTGGATCCCCAGCCCTTGAAATAAAGTCCTGAGTCCCATCCATCTCCCAGGAGCTTCATGCAGCATGGTGACTTCAACATCTACATCTTTTCTGAGACTTTTTTTTTTTTTTTTTTTTTTTGTAAGTTCCAAAACTATTTCTAGCTTCTACCGGAATAGTCAGCCTGGATGAATTCCAAGTGTTTCCCAGCCACTGTCCAAAAGTTAACTCCTTCCTTTTACCCTAACAATTCCTCTTCGGACTCCCCGCTGTCTGTAATAATACCACTGGTTACCCATCACATAAGCCAGACCTGCTGTGTGACCCCTTCCTCTTCCAGGCACTAAATCAGATCCGTTGTACATCCTAACCTGAGTTCACTGCCTCTCATGTATATCATTTCAAGTTCCTGCAATCTACTATGACTATCTTTATTCTCATCACTCTTTCAAATTGGCTCCAGTAAAAGCCTATCTTATGTGGCTTTGGATATGTCGTTAGAAGAGTGTTTCCCAATGTGACTTTTGATTTTTAGTTGCAGACATTACTTTGCAGTCAAATTAATTTGGAGAGGTCCTTGGTCAAAAAAGGAGGTTGCCTGCTATTAGGTTGGCTATGGCATTTAACAAACTAATGTAAATTTTCAGGTAATTTTTGAATAAAAAATGTGTGTGTGTGTGTAATTTGGCAATGACAGAACAACTTACAAGATAGTTAATTTTTTGAAAACTACAATCTTATTAATTACATTTAGAACATACTGATTATATATCATGATGACTCTGACATGGTGTTTTTGTTTTTTGCCTTCTTCTTTTCATCATAACATACTTTTTGCAAATTGGCTTCTCTAATCTCAGGATGAAAGTAGACCTCATAAGGTTTACATAACATTGTTATTTTTAAAGTTCTGAAAAGTTACCTTTCTCAGAAGAGATAGATGGCTTCCCCAACATAAAATTAATCAGACTTAAATTAAGAAAAATAAAAAGTTAAAGAATACTGGCATTCAAAATACTGGCATTCAAAAATAATATAAAACTACTAGAGGTATGGTGCATGAAATTCATGCATGGGGGTGGGAAGGAGAGTCCCTTCATCCCAGCCTGCACTCTTCCCAATCCAGGACCCCTGGGATTGGGCCTAAACTGGCAGTTAGACATCCCTATCACAATCATAGACCACTGGCTCCAAACTGCTCACCTACCTGCATGCCTGCCTGATCGCCTCTAACTGCCCCCTCCCCTGACAGTCTGATCATCCCAAACTGCCTCTGCCTGCTGGCTTGATCTCCCCTCATTGCCCACCCCTTCTGTCCTGTTTGCCCCCAACTTCCCCCTCCCCTGCCAGCCTGGTTGGCAGCAACTGCCCCCCTGCTGGCCTGGTTGCCCCATGAAGCCTGCTGTCTGGTCGTTTGGTCACCACTCACTGCCTCACCTGCTGGCCTGGTTACCCCATGCAGCCTTCTGCTTAGTCATTTGGTTGCCCCTCACTAAACCCCCTGTTGGCCTGATATCACCACACAGCCTGCTGCTCAGTTGTTTGGTCACCCCTCACTAACCACCCAGCAAGCTGGGTCGCCCCACACAGCGTACTGCCCCTCACTAACCCTCCTGCCAGCCTGGTTGCCCCACACAGCCTATTCAGGCATCTGTTCAGTTGCGATTCTTGCTTAGGCTTTTATATAGATAGATTTCCTTAAAACATAATTTTACTTGAAAATATACATTTTACAGGTCTCACTTGAAAACCTAAATGGGAAATATAAAGCTTAAGTGATTAAGAACCAATGTCTACTAAAGATGCACAACAAGTAAAAATAAAAAATATCCCCTGATTGATACTGAAAATCAATGTAAAAAGAGAATTTAATTCAGTTTCCAATTATGCAATTTACCTATGGCAGGTTAGCAACTGAATTGAAGTATATGAAGTGAGATGGCCTAAAGTGTGAATCATTAAGATTCCCCTGGATTTCTTAAGATTCAGCCTCATGTTATTTATCCATCTACTTTTTCAGCAATAAAAAGGAAAGTCAAAGACCCCTGAAGTCACAGGAAAATGACAAGCCTCTACAGCCAGAGAGATATAGTTTAAATATCTGTTGTGCCATTTTCCAAGCCAGCTCACCCCTTTGAGTTCAGTTTTCCTGAGGAGAAAGCAACAGAAATTTTACCTGAGCTTAAGAAGGAAATGGATGAAGAGCACCCCACCTCAGTCATTGGCACAAGCAGACACTCAAAAGTGTTTGTTCTCTTTTTATCTTTGGACTAGAGGCCCAATGCACAAAATTTGTGCATGGGTAGGATCCCTAGGCATGGCCAGCAATCAGAGCCAATCTGTGAGGCGACTGGTGGGCAGGGTGATTGGGGGTCCCCACTGGTACCCACCTTGGCTGGTGGACTGTCACTGACCACCCACTGGCCCCAACCACGGGCAGCTCCTGTGTTGAGTATCTGCTCCCCAGTAGTCAGTGCATGTCATAGCAACTGGTCATTCTTCTATTAGGTCAATTTGCATATTAGGGTTTTATTCTATAAGCTATGTCTATCTTTCCAGTTCATTAACTAATTAAAAAGAGCAGAGGGTACAGTATAGCAGAAATTCTAACAACATATAATTCAGAACCTTTCCTAAATTTTACATCACCCAAAATCAACTTAATCTCTTGCTTACAGTTGGGAATACTTTTAAAGCCATTCCCAATTTATTTTTTCATAAAAGCAAAAACCAGACTGCTTATAGGATACATGATTATATTTATTTATTTAAAATAACACATTAATCCTGCATAATATTAAATTTTAAAAACTTAACTATATTTGAAACTATTACATTTATACCATAATATTTATTACAAAAGAAAACATTGTATTTGTCTGAATATATAAAAGAGAAAATTTTTTTCTTCATTCTTAAAACTAACACTTATAGAGTATCAATTGGATTAGGGCCCATTGTTGTTTTTTTCTGATCAGAATAATATATATATATATATATATATATATATATATATATATATATATTTGTCCATAATTAACATTTAACCTATTAACAGTAAAAAAATTAAACATTCATACATATTAAACAATTAATTAAGGGCAAAGCAACAGAGGTCAGTGACTTAAAAACATAAAATACTTAAATTCATATTGGTTTGGTAGAGAGAACGTGGATTTTAGCTCTTAAGAGAAGTGGTCTAATTTCTGGCTGTATCATATATTAGCTATTCATCTTAAGCCTCAGCTCTCTCAGTAAAGTGTAGATGAGATTTACAATGTGTGTATATGTGTGTGAGAATTAAATGAGATGATGGATAATGTTACCACTAAATCACTTGGTAAATGAGAGGCACTTTATTATACAAAAATAAAAAATAAAATATATATATATATATATATACTTTTCAATAGCTTAGGAATAATATGTGAAAATAATAATTTTTATATATTACTGATTTTAAACAAACTCTTCAGATTCCTTTTAGTAACTTTAGTTTTGAAGTACAGTATTTCAGTTCTGTTTTTGCAGTATGCCAAACCCAAGACACTCTGCTACTGAGATACAAGAAATAAGAATCTGCCTCCCTTTCTTAGGATAGATCTGACAAGTGGCTTGTTTTTCACCCAGCAGGTTAAGTTCAATACTTGACCTCTTTGGTCAGAAATATGATTGACTCCTGGCTTGATACTCCTTGTATATGTGGACTCTAACTCTGCCTTCAGGCCTGAGGAGGTGGATAAATCACAGACTGAGCAAGAGTAGGACAGTACTAGAACTCCTCAAGCAGCTATTGGTCAACAGTCTAGTTACATAGTAGTGCCACCTACAGGCATAGCTGTCACATGTCCTACTATTGAAGATGGCTGCATAGAGTCTCTTCATGTTGTAAATATATACTTGGGGAAATGTTTTATTTTTTCCCCTTTCATTGTTCTCATCTGTATTCCTCCTTCAAAGATAAAAACAACTTCCAAAATGTTTTAACATTTGTTTGGATAACATGGTAGATAATATGGCTGTCTTATATAAATAAGTTTTAAATTTTTATTTCATTCTTTAATTTTTAAAATTTAAAAATGTTAACTGGCCTTGTTAGCAAGTTTAATTTGTATACTACAGGAGTAGTAACCAAACATAGTAAAACTTTTACATCAGAAATCTTAAAGACAAATAAACATCTAGAGAAATGGTTCCTTCCTGGAAACTCAACAATTTGAGCATATTCTGAGTACTTGGGTTTATGAGAAATCTGAATGGGCCACCATGAGATGAAGAAAAAGTAGACTCTTACATTTCTTTATGGAAAAGTCAGTGCCTTAGTTAGTTTAGGAGAAATCCTATATAATAAAAATATAATATGCAAATTGACCATCATGCCTTGCACAAGATGGCCTTTCCTATGTGGTCACAAGATGGCAGCCACAAGATGGTCAGCAGGGGAGGGAAGTTGTGGGAGATCAGGCCAGCAGCAGAGGGCAGTTATGGGTGACCAGGCTAGCAAGAGAGGGCAGTTCAGGGCGACCAGGCCAGCAGGGGAGGGTAGTTGGGGGGAATCAGGCATGCAGATTAGAGTTAGGCATCGACCAGGCAGGCAGGGAAGTAGTTAGGGGGTGATGAGGCTGGCAGGCAGAAGTGGTTAGGGGAAATCAGTCAGGCAGGCAGGCGAGCAGTTGGGAGCCAGGCATCCTAGATTGTGAGAGAAATCCCAGATTGGAGAAGGTGTAGGCTCCGTTGAGGGACACCTCCCACCAGTGCACGAATTTTGTGTGCTGGGTCTCCAGTTTCTCATAAGATATAAAGTTGTGTTTTGTGGGCTAAAAACTTGTTTTTCTACATCATTAAAAAAGAATTCATAATTATATTTTTTGTTGTTTTTGTTAAAGGCCAGGTAACAAATATTTGGTTGAAATAACTATCAGAGAGTTAACAAGAGCTTGTTTTGAAACATATTTTTACAATCCATGTAAAAATATGTGTGTAAATATAACATTTGATTGGAAGCACATAATACTGGCAATTTTTTTAAAGTGCTAAAAGTTGCTCAATTATATATAAAAAATGTACCCGACCTCCATCAACCTACTTACCAAATAAACTTTCTCTGATATTTATTTAGCTTGATTATTATCACCCTGCTTTCAAAGCTCTCTAACCCATTTCTTATACTGGTTTAGTCAGGAGAGCCCATTCATAGAAAAGCATAAACCTTCTATGGTAGGTATCCCAATGCTTTTCATTCCCTCTAAGTTAAATGTTCTCAGCCTCTTTCTCTTGATTCTTCTACAAGAATGGAGTGAGCTCAGGTGCCAAAGGGAGCAGTAAATACACCTAGAAACTAATTGTCACTGTAAGTCAATGGGGCTTGCATCACTTACTAAAAGCACTAGGTCCCCCTCAGGGTTTCCTCAAGTTTTCATTACATAGTACATGGTGACATTCACACAAGAGAAAGGGGGCTCCTTTTAAATGAAAAGAGACAAGTTGGATTTTCCACTTCCTTGGACAACTAGTCTCCCCTTCCTTATTGTGGTGAGTTGAGCTCATTCCCAGGAAGTCAGCTCTGTTGGGCAGAATCATCAGGCCTGGGTTAGCAATATTTAGAAAAGTGTTCAACATGTTCCACTATCTTTTTCCTGTCAAGTTGATTCAAATACTGTAATTTGAAGTATTAAGATTTTTTGCTGTTTTTTTTCCTATTGTATACAATAGGAGTGATTATAGTTTTACTCACATATAGCAAATAAAAGACAGATTACGAGAAAACTAAAAGATTTAAATAGCTATCTCAATCAGTTTTCTTCCACGTGTAAGTATAATGATATATTAAGAATAGATTTTTTGCCAAAACTGGTTTTGCTCAGTGGTTAGAGCAAAAAGTGGTTAGAGACTGAAAGGTCCCAGGTTCAATTCTGGTCAAGGGCATGTACCTTGGTTGTGGGCACATCCCCAGTAGGGGATATGCAAGAGGCAGCTGATAGATGATTCTCTCTCATCGATATTTCTAACTTTCTATCCCTCTCTCTTCCTATCTGCAAAAAATCAATAAAATATATATTTAAAAAATAATAGATTTTATAAGCTAATGTGTCTCCCCTAAAGTGACAATTCCAGAATTAGAAATTCTACAATCCCAAGTTGTTCAATAATCACCTTTATTCTAATTATTTTTCCTTTCACATGCTACCATAAAGGTTCATTTTCTTTGGAGAATTCCTAAGTAATACTAGCAAGTCCTCATAAATGCCTTGGGAATGATTCCTTAGGAATTATGATTTTTATAAGAATCCTCTGATAACCTCTTGATATCCCCTAATTTCTATATTTATCTATTATATATTTGTAAAAATTTTACATTGAAATTAATCATTTGTAATTATAATAGGGTTTACTTCTACAAGTTAATTCAACATCTAGGATATGTTTGGATTTCAGAATTTATAATGCATTCCAACTTATTTAACCCATAGAGATTGTTCAAAACATAGGTCCCAACTCTGGTCACAAACCCAAGAGTACAGTATAGTCAGCCCACATGAAACAGAAACACAGAGAACAGTTCTTGCTATTGTAAGAAAGAGATATTTTCCTTGATTTTCAGTTCTTGCTATCATAAGAAAGAGATATTTTCCTTGATTTCTAGCTACACGAAATAGAAATGTAGTTTCAAACAAGCAAATGAATTAGGGATCTAATAGGTGATAGTTCATCTCCTCTTACTTGCTGGTTCAGTACATTGATGACAAATAAATAAGCAAGTGTTACTATTTCCACTGAAATGCCTCCTTGTTATCCATTTGAATTCCTGTTTGTTATAGTAAGATATATGGTTAGCAGTGCCTGATAGTACTTTGTTCAAAGATATCTTTACCATATTAACTTCTCAACTGAAAGTTTCATCAGAAGGGAGAGATGACCAGCTGACAAATTGCAGAAGGAAAACATCAAGAAATTTTCTAGCTTATAGATTTTTGCAAGATTATTTTCCTCGTTAAAGCTTTAGCATGTTTTCCTTGTGCATTTGTTCCAGCGAAGTGGAAGGTTTTTTTCCCCCAGGGTGTTTTTGTTTTTGTTTTGTTTTTTTAAAGCCCTTCTTCATAGAAACCAAAGAACTCTCTTATAGGATAGATATGAAAAGATTTTTTTAATCTTCTTTATGGAGTCATTTTTATTCCCAAGTAAGCCATGGATATATGAAAGAGACTTTTAAACAAATTTCATTTACTAACCTCCCAAGGGTGAATGTACAACAAGCTTACCTTCTGTGTTTTCTGTAGAACTGTAGCTGGAGCTAGAATTCTTCTCTCTCTTGCCCTCTAGTGCAGATTGTCAATATAACATGGCTTATCCCTCCCTCTCCCAGTTCATCTATTTGATGCGCCTGCATTGTCTTTGCTGGGGCTTATTATTTATACTCTATCCATAGCAGACAAGGGCCCCAAAAGGAATTAAATGTGAGAGGGAAAGAAGCAGGGAGAGGTGCAGAGTAAAGGCACTGGGGTTCAGGGGGGGAAACATCTTGGCTGAAAGAAGCTGGTGCCCTTCTTTGTTTCTAAGAATACTGCTTCCTACATAGAAAAACATTTAAAAAAAACACAATTCAACAAATATCTGGCCGGGTCTACTTGTCAGGATAAAGGGAACAAAGGAGCATAAGCTTGCAGGGAGCAGGCTCTCTCCTTGTTGCTACATGGGCAGCCACAGCAGGCACATTTCAACAGCAACATGTTATCTTTTTCCTTCTGACAATCAAAAGCCATGTTGATATAATATATGAATATTTTGGACATAGTTGATCTTTTCATAAAGGTAAATAAATGGATGATTCTCACAGATTCTTCTGTTTGGTTTTGTTTTTTGTTTTGTTTTTCTTTTGTCCCCCCATGTATATCAATTCTGTCTGTAATGTTCAAGGCCTTGTCAAAATACATAAATGCACAATGACAACATAAAAAAATAGTTTCATCTACCTTCAAATAAAGAAAAGAAAGCTATCGTCAATTATGATGACATTAGGTCTTTGTCTCAGCTGTGTCCCAACCTAAACCAATCATTTACAATACCCCTGACTACATTCCAAATTGAATTATATGAATAAAATATATGGGGTTATATAATAAATAATATGAACTCAAAGTAATGTTAGTAAAGAAACTTGTGCTAAGCTAAATTAATTATGCTTTTAGCCATCCACTGCGGCATCGATTCTCCATAATCCCTCTCATTTCCTGAAAACAGCTAAGTCGAACAGTGGTGCGAAACACAGACCACAGAATAACTAATTCAGGTCAATAGGGGCCTGAGTTCTTAACATCTTAGCCAATTGGATCAGGAGGCAATTATAATTCAGACACACTATGTCTTAGATGACTGGAAATTTTGAGATATTTTTACTAGGTTATATTAAGGGCAGAAGCCATTTTCCTTAGCCCAAAACCAAGAAAACATAATGGAAAGGGCGTTCAGTCTATTTGGTATAGATACTTCTGGCTAAAATTCTTGGAATCCGAAGAAGCTCATTTAAATCACAAGTTTTATTTTTCAAGAGAGTGGTTTGACTCAAAATAATCTAAACCAGGGTTTCTCAATCTCAGGACTCTTGAAACTTTGGGCCAAATAATTCATGATTTGAGACTCTCCCATGCATGTAGGATGTTTAGCAGCATTTCTGGACTCCACATACTGAATTCCTGTAGTACCCTCACCCAACTTGTGACAAACAAAAATATCTTCAGATTGTAAATACAACATCTACAACAACAACAACAACTACACACACACACATACACACACACACACACACACACACACACACACACACACCCCTCCCCTAGTTAAGAGCTACTGATCTAAACCATAGTTTCATTCATGTTAATAACAAGGACTTAAATAATAGTTACAAAAGAGGCACTATATTGAATAAACATGATAGGCATAGACCATACCTGTCACTCTGCTTTTATTATCTCTCATCTTCCCCATAATCGCATGTGACAATTTTATTCTATTTTATAGATAAGCAACCTAGAGTGTGAGAAATTGTTTCAATATCATATAGGAACTGGAAAAGCCAAGAAATGCATCTAAGTCAGATGGTTTCCAAAGCCAGTATTGTTGTTACTTAGTTTTTTAACAGCTGATGCTTTTCAGCTTTGGTACTTAGAGGAAAGTAAGTACCCACCATTATGATGATCTCAAACTCTAAATGAGTGGTACCACCTGGTACTGTCACTGTCATTTTGAAAAGAACAAGAATCTTAAGAATTTCAAATGACTTATCCAAGGTCATACATAAGTAGAAAGTGTAACACTTTGTCTTGATTACAAATATGTCAGCAAGTACCTAAATGTTTGAGGTATAATATTAATCAGGAGGTACAGGGTGCTTCCTGTTTGCCTGATCCCACTCACTGCACTAATACCCAAACCCAGAAGCTAATGTGGGACATACTTATACTGCAAGTAAAATGATCACTGTAAGAGGCTTAAAATAAGACATGATCCTAAATTTTTAAGTAAAAATAGTCCATTACTTCTGCTTCATTACCCAGAATCTGTGATGTAAATAATTTATAATGACATAAGGGAAATTTCACTTTGTATGTGTGGACTAGATATAAAGTTAGTTTCAAAAAAGAATGGCAAAATCCAGAGTGGTAGAAGAGAAAGGTTATTATAACAAAAAGAAGTCACATTTTATTTCTGACTCCTCCTTTCTTTGGCATTGTCTTTTCCCTACCCCCAATAAATGATAATATTTTATTGATATTTGTATACAGGAAAAATATAGCTATCTTTAAAAAATTATTGATTTCAGAGACAAAGGGAGAAGGATATAGAGATTCAAACATCAATGATGAAAAGACTCATTGATCAGCTGCCTCCTGTATACTCTACACTTGGGATCGAGCCCGCAACTCAGGCATGTGCCATGATCAGGAATCAGATGATGACTTCCTGGTTCATAGGAAGAGCCTAAACCACTGAGCCTTGTCAGCTGGGCCTGTCAGCCATCTTTTTAAGAGCCATCTTTTTTTTATTTTTGCTGCTGCAATAATACATGAGAACCTATAGAAAAGCAGCATATACACACATGTTCATTGTTTCCTATGCTTGTTATAAATAAGTCAGAGACTAGAAACTCATATCCATGTAGCATTCACCTTATCTTATGTAATGGCCCAAATATAGAATTATATATAATTGTTAATCACTCACTCGTTTGTGTATCTGAACATAAACTATGGGTTAGAAAACATGTTAATTGACATGTGTCTACAAAAAAACCAAGAGAAAGTTCACATCTACAAGAGACTACTGTATTCAATCAAGGCCTTATATTTTTCAAATACTTTCACTGTATAATTGCTCTAGTCCTCAAAGCAACCAAAAGTGAAAAAGTCAGAAATGGGATGAGTTATTGTGCAGACATACATGTTAATGACTATTGTTCTTATTACATTAGCCTCTATTTCCACTGTTTATAGGAAACATCTTTGACTACTGAACCAGAAATAAAGATCTGCTCCCAGAAAATGTCTGATACAAACAGGGACACAGAAGAGACAAGGACCAAATGTCACGATAATTAATACTATGATTTCAGTCTTTATTTCTGAGTGTTATAAAAATATCTTCATGTACTGGCAACTATCCATCGGCTTTGACCTAAAGATTCTGGACTATAAATATACAGGGATAAGATGACAAACATGAAATCAAAGGAAAACAGAAGATCCATTACTCACATCAGCTGTAAAGATCCTGCCTGCTGCATAAATGACTCTGCTTCTGCAAAATACAGACACAAAGTGACAAACATTTTGAACACACACACATCCCACAACACATATGCAACACCTACACAACACTCATACAGGCCTTTAGTGCAAAGAAGTTTATTGATATTCATCCCTATATTGTCTATTATTCAAATTAACTGCAAAGCAAATGGAGAAAGAATAATTGTTTCTGGATGCCATGTTTCATTCATTCAGAACATCAGAGACAGTCATATTAAATAAGAGGCATGCTAATATATATATCATAGAATTTCTCACTGAAAGGAACCTTGGAAATTAGGCAGTCTAATTGTTATTGAAAAATATTAGCCATGAGAACATCTATTCAAAACCATCGTTCAAAGGAAATCCCATATAAAAGAAATACAATAAAAACTACCAATGTTGCTATGATAACAGTGGTCCCCGTTCTACATTTTCCCCCTCCTCCTCTCCAACACCCACAGAGGGAGTTTGCAGAATCCCTTGTCTTCAAAGGAACACTGACTATTACTGATTCTAATCCTGATATTTCAGTATGTAAGGGAAGTCGACAAAGCTCAGAAAAGTGGGAGGACACACCCAAGGTCATTCATTAGCTACACATGAAGACTGTGTCTTAACCTCTCCTGGAGTTCACAGTAATGTTGACTTTATTTGCCCTGCTGCAAACCTGCTATTGGAGGTCATATGCCTACCAGATAACTCAAGAGTATGCTTTCAGTCTCACCAGACTCCAGAAGGAGAATGGTCAAAATCTTCCTTTTTTTTTTAATACTATCTAAATTCAAGTGTGTCCCAGGTCCAGAACTGGCCTGAAAGTTGTTGTGTTAACATATAAGTAGCCAATAGTAGATCTAGAGATAACACTGATACCAGAAATATCTCAGAATACAGTTGATTTCCCTTACTTTATGTCATTTTTTGTGTGGGCTACTATTCATCTTATTATTTCAAGGTTGGTTTATCCAACTAACACAGATACTAAGGTTACTCTCACTAGTGAGGATAAATCACTGCACCGAAACAAACATCTATGTATCTAAGGAAAAGTACACACAACTAGCCAACCAAAACACAAATCCAACCCAAATTCCATGGGTGTGATGTATTTGTTTTGACCCTCCCCAAAAATAATTTAAATTGTTATTTTAGTTGTTTGCTTTGTTTGTTTATAAGCAAACTAGAGGCTGAGTGCATGGATTCGTGCACTGGTGGGGTCCCTCAGCCTAGCCTGCACCATTTCACAATCCGCAATCCCTCAGGGGATGTAGCAGGTGGCTGGAAAGGAGCCTGAGCCTGGGCTGGTGAAACACCACATCCACTCATCCTAGCCTCAATGCCTGCTATCACCACCTCTCAGTAAGCTCACTGAGTGGTGCTCCTGCAGTGGGAGTGCACTGACCACTAGGGGGAAGCTCCTGCATTAAGTGTCTTCTCCTTGGTGGTCAGTGCATGTCAGCCACTAGTTGAACAGTTGCTTAGGCGCGCGCACACACACACACACACACACACACACACACACACACACACTAGTGGCCTGGTGCATAAAATTCATGCACTCAGGGTGAGTGGGGTTCCCCCAGCCTGGCCTGTGCCCTGTCACAGTGTGGGAATCCCGCAATCCATTGCCCCAAAGAGGTAGGACCCAGCCACCCACCCATTCCAGGGCTCCTCAATGGATTGCGCTCCAAAGAGGTAGGCCAGAGCCAGCCGTCCCTCCTTTGCTCCACACTGAGCCACAGGACCCCCCAGGCCTTGCTTCTTGGAGGCCTCCGGATCCCCGGTGGAGCTGCGTGGAGGCCTCCACTCGGCCCCAGGCTTCCTAGATGGGTTGTGATGGTGTGACACAAGTCCCTACCGACCAGTACCCGCTGCTCACGCAGCCTCCTGCCAATCGGTCATTATGTCTGAGAGTGTCCTGACCATTTGCATGTTGCCCTTTTATTAGTATAAATGTCCAAAACTGAAAATACATGTGTAGAAAACAAATATGACATTCAGGCTAATCACTAAAGTATTTCCTTAGAGGGGAAAAAAATGCTTGCTAAGGATTTAGATTCTAACATCCTATAGAACTTTTACTTTACAAATTTTTAATAATACCAAACCAAGCCCTGGCTGGGGTGCTCAGTTGATTATAGCCTCATCTCATATACCAAAATGTTGAGGGTTTGATTCTCAGTCAGGGCCTATACCTAGTTCGTGGGTTCAATCTCTAGTACAAAAGACAACAGATAGATATTTCTCTCTCACATCAATATTTCTCTCTATTCCTCTGATTCTAAAATTAATTTTAAAAAATATCCTTGCATGAAGATTTAAATTTTTTTTTAAATAACATGGAACGAATTATGATGTGACAATTCAATTTTCTTTACTGCTCCAGGATATTTAGTTGTGCACTAAGAAGAACACCCTGTGCCTGTATGTGTATGTGAGTGGTGTGTGTGTGTGTGTGTGTGTGTGTGTGTGTAGATATGTCCACCTGAAGTATACATGTTTTTCCTTACAAATAAAATATCTTCCACAGGTTTATTAACGTATATCAACAGTTAGACATACATATTCCAACATTAATATGAAAAAAGTATTTTATGTCTCTAAAAGAGTCATTTCCCATTCAAGCCAGATCAAACCCAGACCATATTCTACATAAGCCAGGAAATATAGCTGTTTTAGACACAGCACTAAACTAGATAGAAAAACAAAAGCTTAATTGCTCTTTTATGCCCAAGAGGAAAATAAAATGTGTGTGTGTGTGTGTGTGAGAGAGAGAGAGAGAGAGAGAGAGAGAGAGAGAGAGAGAGAGAGAGAAGCTTGCAGGGAGAGGGGGAGGGAAAAAGGCAATCAAGCTAATGCAAGTTGGGTGTCACAAGGTTATAGATATTTCAAGAGCTGAGCAATTTACCGTCTGGAAAAGGAGAGGAGCTCTTGCATAAAATGTCCCCCAGTTCAGATTTATTATGCTTTTAGTTGTGTTATATGTGATACAATTAGCAGGAGGTGCCAATAAGGCGTTCTCTCAAGGACGTGGTCATCCTGTGCCATCTGTTATTAATTGCATTGTCCTTTCCACATCCAGCTAGAGGGGAAAAGTTCTCTGAGAAACACCTGCAGATTCAAACTGCACAATGACTAGAATTTAAAAATATTTAAACAAAAAAGGAAGGATCGGTCAGTTCTATAAAACCTGCCCACCCTGAGTTGAAAAAGAAATAAAAATATATAACGGGTCATGATGCCACAGAATTCTCAGTTACTGAGGTTGTTTTTCTGTCATTGTATTCTGCCTCATTAATACCTTTCTAGGCAACATAACATACTATGTAAGTGAAAATGTATAATTAGAACATTCTCATGGAAATACAGGCATCATCTATAGGGTTTAGTGAAGATTCAGATGTTTAAATAGATTTTTTTATAGAATCAGAAAGCAAGGAGCAAAAAATGAATCTGAGATATTTTTGTTTTTGTGTCAGATTTTGGCATTTGTGGTGATTCATGGCAGTCTTAAGGATCCTGTTCTGAAAATTAATATTCCTCTAAATACGCAAATACTTCCTCATTTAACATGTATTTCCATAGGTATATGAATCATTACAGAATGCTATTAAAATATAAATAGCTATTAGAAAAATTTAAACTGATTTCAGAAACACTAACTTACTTTTAACCATCTATGCTGTCTGTTCTTTTCTCTGATTTCCACTGGACATGATTCATTTAAAGCAGGCGACCGCTATGGCCAGTCATATTGCCCATTTTCTCATTTGAAAAGGAATGAAAAATCCAGATGCTACAGGGTGAGTCCCTAAAGCACATCACAAGGATGTTTTAAATTCCATTATGACCAATGATTCAAAATATTTTTTAACACTGGCACTGAAATTCTTTGCAGAGGTTGAGGTGAGGAAGTATTTTAAAGGAAATGAATGCTATTTAATGGATACTTTTACGGAAAAGAAACAAAGAGCTGTTATGTAGTTTAACTACCTACAGTTTGCTTGACAGTTAAATTACATGCCTCACCTTATGCATCTAGTTGTATCAAATCTATTTACAGAAACTTAGCAAGGGAAAACAAAACTGTTCTCAAAAGAGTGCCATAAGCTTAGGCAAATACAAGAAAATATAAAAATAGGAAAACATTTTCATTATACAAGGTTTCAAATACTCAATTAGGAAAGTTCTCCATGCCTGTAACATATTGTTATATTAAAAGTCTGCAGCAAAATTAATATCATGAATCAAGAAGTCAAATATTAAAAGATTATTTTGAAATTTGGTTACAATTGATTCACTTTATTGAAAGAGGTAATTCCCTTGTACCAGCATCCTCGGAAACTGCTCGCTTTTGTGCATTAAGCATACTTTTCTGTGTGAGATATTGATTATTTTCTTTCATTTGTTGGTTCTTTTGAGATATGCTTCACTTTGCCATTGGTTTAAAAAAATATTTCCCTTTGCTGCCATAATTCCCATTATTTAATCTCATTTTCTAAAATATAAAGCATGTGATTTGATGGTTATATTATTAAATTAATACAAAGAACTAAAATAACCATCTCCTGATGACTATTATGAGTGGAAAAACCTCCCATTCTCATGACCTGTGTTGTAGATATATTTATTCAAACCACATGCCCAAACTGCTTTATATTGTTATGGTCTTTCAGAAAAAGGGCAAGTCCATTCCTTGTCATCCTTTATTAAAGATAAAGAATACCTAAATAAAATATTGCATGCATGAACACACTGCTTGAGTCAGTAACTACATTGAGGCTGTCTAAATAATAATTTTTATTAGCATGAGCGCTGCAACAATCAAAATGTCAAATCATTAAATTTTCTTCATTTCCTTTGCTTTCATGGTTGTATCCTATTGCTATTTGGTACTACTTTTAGTTGACAGCAGAGACAAGCAAGTAACTTTAGGGCCTCAGAAGTGAATTAGTACAGACTGAGTATGAATCTCCCCTAGGGGAAGATGCCCATTAGAGCAATGATCTGATAAATTGTTCTCTTAAGAACCTAGCTTTTAGATCCTTAGTCACAGAGGTACAAGATTTTGCAATGTCCATTGAACAGTTCATCTGAAAAAGATGTTTTAGTCAGCACAGATTGATATGCAATAATAATATGCCATGTCTGTCAAAAAGATGCTAATGCCATCTTTAATGTTATTCCCAAAGTGGGCGGGACAGACCCCTGATATATGCAAATTCAATATCCTGGCATTAGTGATTCATGTGTGGCCAGGGAGGTACATGATACTTTTAATTTAAATGGCAATAATAACACTTACCTCATAATTGAGAATTGACTGAAATGATATATGTAAAGCCCCCATTCTGGACAGGAATCTTATTTAGTACACAGAAGCCTAATTAGCTACTCAAACCCAAATTCCACTTCTGGGGAATTTTTTTCCCCCACTGTTGGTGATTTTTTTAAGGTCTTAGCCATAATGTTTCAAAAATACAAAGTTTAGCCCTACCTGGTTTGGTTTAGTGGATAGAGCTTCAGCCTGTGGACTAAAAGGTCCTGACTTGGTTCCGGTTAAGGGCACATGTCGGGATTGCGGGCTTGATCCCCAGTGAGGGGCGTGCAGGAAGCAGACGATAAATGATTCTCTCTCATCTTTGATGTTGTCATTTCTCTCTCCCTCTCTCTTCCTCTCTGCAATCAATAAAAAAATATTAAAAACACACAAACAAAGGTTTACATCATGTATTCAGAAAAAGGCAGAAAATATAACAGCAAAATGAAGAGGTAAAAGCTCTCTTTTTTCCTATCAGAAAAGACAAAGTTTTGAGATTTGGCTCTCTCATGGAGAGATGCAAATCCAGAGGCTCATGATATAATCAGGCTAGCCCCCAGTTACTAAGGATAAGAAATGACTGTAATGAAATCGGCCTTATGAGAGATCTGAACAAAAAAAAAAAAAAAAAAAACAAACAACAAAAAAAACAACTACCAAATAATCTATAGCCTCCCTACCTAGCACATACCCAGTGTTACAATTTTGTTAGCTGGGGTAAGAATAGATATTAATAATCCCACTAGATGTAGTTTGATCTTTCTAAAGTCTGTTTTGTTCTAGTTGGGCTATGTGCAAGGAGGCATTTACAAATCAAAATGACTGAATAATCCCTGGCCAGCTTACACAGTGGTTAGAGCTTAAGTTGGCAGACCTAAAGGTCCAGGTTTAATTCTCAGTCAAAGGCATATACCTGGGTTGCAGGGGCAAAACCAGCTCAGAGCGGAGCGTGTGCATGAGGCAACCAATTGAAATTTCTCTCTTCCTCTTCCACTCTCTCTAAAAATCAATGGGGAAAAATAAACTCAGGTGAGGGTTAACAAAAACAAAACAAAACAAAACAAACAAACAAACAAAAACCCTGAAAATCAGTTCTTGAGAAAAGCAAATTGATTGAGAGCATTCCAATATTTAGTGTTGCTATATAATCAACACTGTGAGGTTTCAGAGGTTAAAGCTCACACCAATGAGCAAATGCCAAATGTATTCACATTTTATCTTAATTTAAGGAAAATGTTTTGCAGGATAATATTAATCTATCTATAGAAGTTAGAGTACTGCCATATTAACTTAGAGAGTACAATAAGTAATTCCTAATTCTAAATTTCTAGAATTACCTTAAATCTTATTCTTATGGAGATGGTATGGATATTTTATTTATTCATTTATTCATTTATTGAGTACTACTAAGAAAAGAGCCAATACTGGGGGGTTATACCAGATAATATTCATACTTGTATAATATGAAACAATATTTATTCTGCACTTACTAGCAAACATGACTTCTTGTATTAAGTGGATGACTTCATTAATTATCACAATATCCTTATTACTATGCCAATTTTAAAGAAGTCAAATCTTAGGCATAGAAAGTTTGAGGAGCCCCTTGCTCAAGCTTGAAGTTGGGGGACTGGGATATTTTATTGAAAGGAGGGTGAGGGAGAAAGTCCTTGTCTAAAAGTAAACAGTTATCTGTCTAGATCATAACAGGAAATACCACTTTTTTTAGCCCAAACCTACAATATGGAATGTTCTCAGCTAATCTTAATTTTCATCTCATTTCATTTGCTTTACCCATAGACAGATGTTTACTCAGAAAATATTTTTTGTGGTGTTAACCTTAACCTGTACATACAAAAGACAGTATTTTTTTTAAAAAAGTAGTTTTTGTAAACAATCTTCCAAGATGTGTTAAAATTCCATTTTCTCTCTGTATGGTACAGAATGCCTTAGTCATGTTGACTCAGTGGCTTTATGGTCTTAATTACAAACATCAATGAAGCAATGCACATTAATATAGAAAAGTCCTTGGATGTTTGTGAAAAATTTTCCTGAATTTTTAAGGTTTCGCTCATTTTTCTACTTGATTTTTTCAGTTGAAGTAAAGTGGAAATAAATTGAGCTTTTGTTTGACACATGGAAAGGTTCTAATATTCTCTGACTTCCCAGTTGATCCATTATCTGAATTCCTGTGGCTACTTCACTTCATTACTGTACCTTCTTTATAATGGTGGGTTACAATGTTTGCATTGCTCCATTTATATAAGCTGTGTAAGTACTCTGCATTTTACTTCTTCTGCACAACCAGTTAAAACTTTGAGCCTAACTTTCACTAGAAATAGAGAAATAAAATAATACTATCCATGAATAAATATCAAATATTTTATGACATTTGTTTTCTTTTTGGTTTATAGTTTTTCATTCACAAAAATTCAACACTGCCCTGGCCAGTATGGCTCAATTGGTTGACAGTCATCCAGTAAACTGAAAGGTCTCTGGTCCAATTCCTACCATGTTTCCCCGAAAATAATACATCCTCCGAAAATAAGACCTACTTACAGGTTTCCTTCTGAGTGAAATATAAGGCATCCCCCCGAAAAAAGGCCCCCAGGCTCTGTCTCAGAATGAAAATTAATTTACCGTAAACTGGTCGCTAGGGCCGCCCCAACTGGTGTCTAGCAACCAGTGACCTTAAGTGGAGTCTTGACTTCACTGCTGTGTGAATGGAGAGAAATCAGCGTGGAAACTTTGTGAAACCTAAACTGCAAGAAGTTGTGACTTGGGTGAAGAATTCATGGGAGAAAATCACTGACAGTTGCACTGCAAATGCACTGTGAGCAGGCTACCTTGACAAGAAGTACTCATTTAAAGACAGTGCTATTGCTAAACATGAGAGATTTGGTCCACTGATTCTGAAAGAAATGGAGTCACAAGAAATTCATCAGGAAATTCAGGAATTGGATTGTTATGATGATGTTCCAGAAGATGATGACATGATTGTCATTGAATAAGTGAGTAAATTCTTGATACTGTAGGATTCATAGTTTGTCTGGTTTGTGTTGACAACTACCGTACTACCGTACCGTATACAGGTAATAAATTTCCTTTATTTTCATTTAACAATAATTGTGTACCGTATTCTTCTTCATTGAAAAATAAGACTTCTCCTGAAAATAAGACCTAGCGCATCTTTGGGAGCAAAAATTAATACAAGACACTGTCTTATTTTCGGGGAAACAGTGTAGTCAGGGTACAAGCCCAGATTACAGGTTCAGTGTCAGGTCAGAGTGCAAACAGAAGGCAATCATCCAATGTTTTTCTCTCATCTCTCCCTTCTGTGCCACCCTTCCCCTCTCTCTCTCTCTCTCTCTCTCTCTCTCTCTCTCTCTCTCTCTCTCTCCAAAAACAAAACAAAACAAAACAAAACAAAACAAAAAAATCCACAAAACAAAACACACACACAAAAAAATACAAACAACAACAAACATATTTTTTTAAAATTCCTCACAGTTCTAAGACAAATCTATTTTTACCTTTCCCTCACCAAACCAAAATGCCCTTTGATGTGGTTTTACTATCAAGATTGAGGTTGGCATCTGGAAAAGAGTAATATAAAAATGTACCCCTGACTTTCAATAGGTGCAAGTATCTATGTGTCATGGAGGTGGGAGTGAGGGGCAGAGAAATAAAAAAAAAAAAAAAATGGAACAAAAAGAAATGCCTCTGTCCCAAATGAGAGATTGTTTAAGGACTCACAGGGAGAAGAACAAGAGATCGGGCCAGTCCATTAACACAGAAGGAGCAAGTGAACTAATGTGCCCCAGCGCCCATGCCTCAAGGGAACCGAGTGAAGACCTCTCTGATAACACAGAATAGAGCAAGCAGCTTGACACCAGTAATACACTGAGATGAACAGAAATGAAACAGATCAGATCCCTATTCCTAACCTTAACAATACAGAAACCCTAATCATAATTCCTTACACCATAACCCCTCAGTCTAATCCCAACAGAAATGCCAGCTTCCTGAATTGGAACACTGATTTCCCAAACAGATGTCAGACATTAGCCACTGGCCTTAGCTGCCATCAATATTAATCAGCTAATCTTAACATTAGCAAAACATAGGCATCTTAAGGTTGTACTTGTGCTACTATTAGGTGGAGGACAATTATTAGAAAATTTGAATAATTAGGATAATGTCAGCACATATATTGTCAATTATAATGATTCTTTTTTTTAAAAAAAACACACAGATGTTTCTCCTACTTTTATTCAGGACATTATCATTGCTTAGAGTTTATATGCTTGAATTTTCCAAATCTACAGTAATAGCATGAGAAACATTTCTTTCCCTGATTTTCAATCAGTAAAAAATATTTTCTTAACTATAGCAAGAATATGTTTGTGTGTATAAAATTTGTTACCCATCTGTGCATTGGTTGTTTTTTGCATCATTTTGTTAATGGTCACAACTGACTACACATGAACATGTTCTGGTAATTTTCACAAAAAATATTTAAGAAAAGTGAAATCATTTTATGGCATGCACATGGAAAATTTAATATTTTTTAATCAAGTGGCCTCATATCTGCTTTGCATCTGAACTACCATGTCTGAGTTCACATCAGAGCAGGATTGTCAAATCCTTTAAATTGTGTGTTCTCTTCATGCACACACACACACACATACATACACACATACACACACACACATATATATATATATATATATATATATATATATATATATATATATATATAATTAAGCATTTATAAGCACTTCTGTGGTTATTGCTAAAGACCATGATAATCATAATGTATTTCCTCTCTTGATGCAACATAAGTCAAATCCTGGTGCAATTTTCAGACACACCCCTTAGTGACTGGACTAAAGAAATAGCCCTTGTTATTTATAAGTTCAAATTATAATGAAATCCCAAACAATTACCTTAATTCACACAACCAATGTGTATCAAATGCCTATTATGTGCGATACACTGTGCTAGACTCTGGAAATATGTCAAATATTAGGATAAACAAAGCAGGACTTAGTCAATAGACAGAGCATAAGTTAAATACAAATGCAACCCTGATGTCAGTTTTACACACTCCAGGACTGGTCTCTAGTAGAGATGATACAAGGAAAAGGCAGGTGTAGGACGTATGTGAACAAAGGAGCTAAGATCTCAGAATGGAAAAAAAGACACATAAGGAGATGGTGGTAAATTAATGTGTATTCACGAGACCTTTTCCTGGCATGGAGGAATTTGCTCAAATCAAAACAGGGTTTTGAAATAAGATGAAGGTCAAGCTACAAGAGAAAGGACAGAGTGGAGTGAGGAGGCTTTTGGGTTCTCTATCACAGTGAGTTCTGGGCCTCCCATGGTTTTCACTTATGCTAAAAATGCAGCCTCAATTACCAGAGTGATAATTGAGAATTGGTTCTATTCATAAGCATTGCAAGAATCATTAAGAATAGCCATAGTCACAGGATGATAGCAATACTAATTTTGGTCCTATGAATACAGCAAAAGCTAGTGGGCTATCTAAGGAGTGTTTCACCTACATCTGTGTAACTAAGTAGAATATTGGAAGTGAAAAGGACAGTTCATGGCTTTGACACTGTGCTATTATGTTCCCTTTATACAAGAAATTTGGTGGCAAATTGGAGTATTTAGTCCACAAGGAAAGAGAACCCTTGGACTTCCCAGGAAATAACAAAGTATGGACTAAAGTAACACTGTACCAACCTATTAGACATAGCAATGAATTTTCTACTCCTGAGGTATTTTCATTTGCAAACATGTATAGTATTTATACATATTTCATTACTTTTACTACCAAACTGATAATCTTCCCTGGAGGGAAAACTTAGAAAGGGTATATATTTCTCTAAAGAATATTTGCCTGCTCTTATAAATGCTTTAATGCATCAAACACATACTAATAAGAACATACCTATAAAGGCAGATTGTATAAGTCAAGGTGGGTTATAGGGACATTAGTCAAAGTCCTAAATCAAGTTCGGAATCAGAAATTCCTTAAAAACAATAGAGAATAAAGTAATCTCTCTTCCCTTTTCTGATAGGTGTACATTCATCATACCAATGTTCTCATGAGTGCCAGACTAAAGATGCTGAGAAATTCTAATCTTTCAAGAGGAACAAGAGGAATATCCGTTTCTGTTTCTGCTTTCTGTGTTCTTTATCAAGCAGTTTCAGAATCATCTGTGTGAGTTTCTTAATAGTGTAATTATGCACAGTTGCCTGATAGTGGATTTACTCAAATAAAAGCTAGTTACCTGTCTTCTACCAGGGCCAATGCAGTCACTTCCAATTCACCACTACACACTTAAGAACCACAAAAAGAAAAACACTCTTTCAACTTTCCATGTCTTAGGACAGAAAGAGTCACATCAGAATATTTACTAGTGGCACAAGGATGTGATGTTGATATAATAGAAGTAGAGAAAGAAGTAGTCCCTGGAAAAATGAACAGCCTGCCATGTCTGGTAAGACAATTGTGAGTAGGGATAATGAAACTGAATTGGTAACTAGCAATTGTCGGTCTGTTCATGCCACCTGCCAGGTCAACAGAAGAGTCTGGCCTGAGCCCCACCCCACCTCTGCATTTTTTATCTTTTAATATTTTGATTGGAAACAGCTGGACTCTGCTAACCAGACATCCAAATATTGCATAGGTATTTCTTTTCCCAGCATGCATTCATTGATTTATTAAACACATATTTAATGAGTACTAATTATGTACCTGGCACTGTGCTGGATCATGTTGTATGGAACTGTAATAAAGATAGTCATACAGTTTCTCTTTGTGGAAGTTATAGTCTACTTAACACAGCTAACAAATTACAATTATAGCTAAACATGATTGAGTGCCTATGCCAATTTATCTCATCTCTTTTCCAAGGCTCCACCAAAGTGATAGCAAAGTACTACAAACCTGAGAAAAGAAGAGAAGAGAAAACAAGAAACAAGTTATTTCCCTTATTAGAAGCATAAGCTGTATGGAGAAGTGATAACTGGCTTAAAAGAGCAGAAAAAATAACCATACAAATGCCTAAGGAACAAGGGGAGCCACGGTACCCACTTCTCCTCTTAGAGGAGACTGAGCTGGAGGGGCTCAGACTCGTGGCCATTGGCCCAGTGAAGAGCAGATTTCAGCAGCAGTGCTGAAAATAGAGATAAACTGAACAGCTACACTTTGAACTGTGGCATGTTAGTTCATCTTTCCCTCACCTCTTTCCAGAATCCTGGCAGCCAGACATAATTCTACCTCACTAGTTCCTGATTCAACCTTACCATCCAACCAATACACATTTAAGAGGTGGCCAGAAAGGTTATTTAATAAGAACTAAATAATAATTTGGGAACAGGAAGAGAAAAACAGACTCATACTTAATTTGAGTACTCCCAATAAAAAGACCGACTCTGTCATGCACAAAGACCCATCTCATATTTAAAAAAGCTTCCCTGAGGAAGATGCCCAACTGGAAAGAGGGGACCCCCCAAAAAACAAAAGAAAAAACATACAAACTGAATAAGGAAACCCATAATACAAAGACTATAAAATCAATAGATTCTCACTGTTCTCAGAAAAATAGATGAAAATGCAACCATAAAATAAAAATATGACTTTGGCCAAAACCAGTTTGACTCAGTGGATAGAGCTTCAGCCTGTGGACTGAAAGGTCCCAGGTTCAACTCCAGTCAGGGGCATGTACCTTGGTTGAGGGCAGATCCCCAGTGGTGGGTGTGCAAGAGGCAGCTGATCGATAATTCTCTCTCATCGATGTTTCTAGCTTTCTATCCCTCTATCTTCCTCTCTGTAAAAAATCAACAAAATATATATTTTTAAAAAATATGACTTTGTAAGAAACTTTCTAGAAAGATGTGCTGGGAAAGGAAAGATAAAACTGTGTAATATTTTAAAATAAATCAGTGGCAAGTTTAGAATGTAAAATCAGGGGAATATTCCAGAAATAAGTGTAAAATATAAGTCTAACATTTAAATGACAGGATTTCCAAAAATAGCAAATAAACAAAATGAAATGGGATGTTACACAAGACAAAAAAAAATAATAATTTAAGTAAATTCCTGGAAATAAAGAATTTATGACCTAACTTATTTTCAATAGTAAGAAAGTTTGACATTATTACCTACAGACAAGAAGTAATCAGAACTATACAGTACAGCTCATGTAATATTCTTATAGATAAAAAACAAAGAGAAAACAATAAAATAAAAACAAAATGTAGAATATTCTACAAATATACAGATTCCTCAAATTAGTGAATATAATGAAAAAACAAATAAGGCAAGAAGAACCTTTTTGATTAAAATAGATTTAGAAGTTTTAAATAGTCTGAAGAAATATGTAAACCTTGACTGCACTCTGGATGCAAAAATAAATAAATAAATAAATAAGCAATTATAAATTAGTTCCCTAACTTTTTTTTTTTAGGTTTGAAAATTTCTTAAGTGAAAGTTTGGAGGGTCTAACTTATTTGAAATTGTTTGAGCAACACAAATTTATTGACAATCAACTATGATAAAATCACCATTAAAGACAAAATTCCACGAGAATCCAGGCAATTCTACTCTGAACACTTTTTTTTCTAGTGTCAAACTGGAACTGACCAATGTGGGTATTGGGAGAAAAGAAAGTGTTTAAAAACTCCAAGCATAAGTCATTCAAAATATTGAAAACAATGTTGGGCATATATTTGATCTTTTGAGTTTGAAATTCACAACATTGTAAGACACTGACTACCCTGTACAGACCAAACTTAGATTTTCAAGTGGCAGTTTTGCTTTTCCATCCCCTGCAAATCTAAGTTTAAGTAAGGCTACCTTCTGGATTTTCAAACTCGCTTTCTTGTTCATGTCTTCTCTAGGAATCTCCACTAAAAAAAAAAAGAGTGAAATATGCAAATTGACCGTATCTTTATGATGCCCATCAGCCAATCAGGAGTGAGTATGCAAATTAACCCGATAGAGATTGTGGGTTAATTTTTATACACAGGCACTGAGTGCCCCAACTGCAGTGTGGGAAGACAGAAAGGCTACTCAGAGCCAGAGTGAAGGTGGTGCCAGCAGCCAGAAGAAGGAAGGCCCATTTTTTGCATGAATCTTCATGCATCTGGCCTCTAGTGATAAGATAAATCTCTTGCCACTCATACAGCAAGGTATATTAGCTGTTCTATTTTTGGATTATAATACATTTATGAGACTTTGATAATGATTTGAAATCTGGCTTTTTAGGAAAAATTAGATAAACCAATTATTTTAATATTGAAAAGTTAAGATTATAAAAAAAACTACAAAGAATTTTAGGAGCATTAATGTAAGTTGGGTTTCTATTTGTGTACTATGCCATTCCCAAACCTCAACAACCTTGCTGTTTGCAACACAATCCATGGTCAGAACTCACATGACTTTAGTTTTATGATTCAGAACTGTCACACTGGTTTAGTCTTTTAACATGGTATTTCTGATGATATTTCTAGCCACATCAGTCAGTGGGCTAATAGAAGACCAAGCTCACACTCCCTCAGCAATGTCCAACCTGGGTGATGTGGCACACTAGTGTGCCTCAATAATTTTTAAAACATGCAATATTTGACTAGGCAGGGCACTGAACTCTTTTTCATTAGATTGTCAAATAAAAAAATGACAACAGCCAACACAACAATAAATAGTTTTCTGGTTTAAATGAATCAAAGTGTACCTAATTTTTTTGTCAGATGGGCAAAAATATTTTTTTGGAATGTCAGAATTTTATTAATTAGTTTATGTGTTCCATGAGTTGTAACAGTCTGAAGTGACCGGCTAATATTCATTTCCTTATTGTGCCATCCACTCCCTTAAGCCTCACTCTACTAAAATCTGGCTTCTACTTTCTGAGTTCTTAAAATTGTTTTCCATAGTAAAAAAAAAAAAAAAATTCCTTCAACTTGGCAACTATAATGGGTATGTTTAGTCCTTATCTTACTGGACTTCTCAAACTATGATACTTTAATCTAGCCATGGGCAAACTACGGCCCTCGGGCTGGATCTGGCTCACGGAGCCGAAAGAGCGGAGGGTTCTCTTCCTCTCCCCTCTGCTCCTTCACCAGCAGCCCAAGATGAGAGTGCCAGCATAGTCAGGTTGCTTTGGTTCCAGCCCTCTGGTCCAGTTTACGAACCCATTGTGGCCCTCGAGTCAGAAAGTTTGCCCACCCCTGCCTTAATCACACCCTTCCTACCGAATGGCTACCTATTCCTTTAGCTCACATGGGACCACATTCTCTAATTAAAATAGTTCCAATTTCTGCCACAATTGGCTGGCAGTGAAGTGATAACCAAGATGCCCAATGTGCAAGGTCACTGTGAATAAAGTATGAGGATGCATTTATTACCCCCTCTTATCCTTATATGTTAGAATTATAATCTTAATTGTATTTACAACTAATCAACATTAGTTTTAAGATGGTGAGGACTTCTGTATAGAGCATATTTTGGAATAACAAAGAAGTAACCAACATCATTGGCAATCATAGACACTGAGAAAAGTTATCCTATGATATATTCTGGAAGTTAAACCAAATGTCTTCTTTTGGGAATGGAATGAATGTTAAGAGTTTTGTCACATTAGGGGGGCATCTTTGGAATGGAAAAGTCTTTGTATTTGTTTCAGCTAAAGGATGATGTGTAAGAAAGTCAGCTTTCTTAATTTGGTTTTAAAAGCCAGTTTAACTAACATCAGCTACTTAAACTGGATAAATACCCAGGTTCTGACGTATCAATTATAGTACTCTAACTACACCTAAAAAAAACATGCACATGTATTAAAAAACAACACCAAACTAACAAACAAAAACCACACAAAATATTTCTTGACAGAAACAACTTAATGTTTGCAAATATTTAAGATAAAAACGTTATAGCATATTCAGATAATACAATATTATTGTGATGAAAATCAATGAATTATACTAACTCAAAACATCTATTGTTGTGTGAAAGAAACCAATCCAAGAAAATACATCCTTATATTCCATTTATATATTCTTCAAAACCATACAAACTATAATAAATATAGTGGTTATAGATATATGCTTTGCTGGTAAAACTTTGAGGGGAAACAAGCAAGTTATTGTTACAAAATTCAGAATAGATATTGTCTGTTAGGAAGGAATACATAGAAGATGAGGCATAATGGAGGCTTCTACGCATTAAAAATATTTTACTACTTGACTTAGAATTTATGTGACTGTTCACTCAGTGATAATTTATAACCTGTATTTTGTGAGGACCTTCTTCTATAAATGCATTATATTTTACAATTTTTAAAAGTATTTAAAAATGGTTCCACTTACTTTTTTTTTCTTATGTTTCCTATAAAAATACAATAGAGTTGAATAAAGATAAGGTTTATTCATGATTCTTACTGGAAAGGCCTGAAGAACTCTGTTTGAGTCAGAAGATGGAGCACATCCTTTGTTTACTTCTGTGTGGTTATGTGAGGCTTTGTCTCTGCCAATTTCTTATTAATTATTTCTAAATTCCAAAAGAAAATACTTTTTAAACTTTTTCAATTATATTAACTACATAAATACTATTTTTAGAGTTATTTCTAGGTTGGAAATGATTTTTATCAAAATATACAAAGCGTCACAAATAAATCCATATGTGTATGTGTGTGTGTGTTTTTCTTCAATAATTAGTAGTTGAAAAACATCAATTTATTACATTTTAAAAGATTATAGGATTATTACTTAAATCAATTACTATGAGGCTGGCAATACTTTAAAAACAGACTAAAATGCATCATTTGTATATGTGTAGGGGCTTATAAAAGAAGAAAACTGTCTCCTTAAGGTGAACATTCCTTTAACAATGTGAAATTTTAGATTGATGTACAGCTAGGCTATGAATAGGCAAACACTTGTACAAAATATAAACTGTTGGTGCTGTAATTAATATTTTGCTTCATCAAGAAATGTATTCATAGGATTTGGTTACAGTCTATATCTTAATATAAAAACACAATATTTATGTAGCACCTTGAGGCACTTAATGAATTTGTAAGCAATTAACCAACAGGCATGTATGGATGGTAATTGTCTTTGTTTAAATAAACAAAGCACTTGTGTATACACACACACATGCATGCATACATACACACACATACATATATATGTATTTGATAACTATATATATATATATCAACTATAAGCTAAAGATGCTAATAAATTTGCCTGGTTAAAATTAATATCCCTAACTAGATATAATTTAATAATTCAATAAAAATATTTTTCTTATTAAGTTAGGAAGAAATAACCTCCAACAAAGTGATGAATATTTTCTTGACTAGAATTATTATTCTTGATAATGAGCAGTGTTCTATGAAATAAGGATTTAATATGTAACCAATTAGTAAAAAAATTAAGCCAATTAACAAACACAATTTTCCATGTTAAACACTAATTAAATTCTGTAGTATTTTAATAAATGTAATATATAAAAAGTGAATTAAAGAAAAGGTCAATTTAACCTATTAATCAAAGTAGTGTTTATCATTTTACATAGATATATTTTTATCAGAAAAATGTCTTACATGATAAATTACTTACGCATTCTTAAGGGCTAATTTACTAGTTGTCATTCTAATCATATTTTATGCAGCAGAGAAATAGGTGTTTTTGTAATTAATGTTTAGTTGACATAACTAACAACTGGAGGAACATTAGCACTAAATCAAAATTTCATTCAGGTTAGTGAAAATATGATAGAATTACAGAAATCAGGGCAAGGGCCAGGTATTATATTTTTGGCATAATGTATATGAATACAGCCACACACATACATATACAAAGCATGAATAAATATTTACATTTATACATATGAACCCAGAATCAGTCTGTGAAAGTAGGTATAAGAAAACTATGATCAGAATTAGTGGTTCTCAATTCTGACCATCAGCAACAATGAGGAGTTTAAAAGGTGTGGGCCTCATCCCAATATCTCTGCTTATATTGATCTCCTGGAGGGCCTGGTGAGCTGCCATGTTTTAGGCTCCATACTCACATTTTCTAATTCACGAGATAAGGACAATGAATGATTCGCTGAGTCAACTGCTCATCTGTAGTCAGTACTCTGGAGCCCAGGGCATTTTACTCTTTCTGCTACCCATTCAGCAGGAGTGGAGGATAAAGAACGTGGATAAGGCAGACATAAGGATGTCTGCTACATTACCATAGAAAGCAGGTGCTTACCTATATATGAGAAAAGAAAACATATAAAATAAAATATAAAGAGAAACACACACTTGATAAGAAATAGCATAAATAAACTAGAAGAATAAACCTTTATATCATTCTTGCTTTAACACTAACTAAACAGATGGCCTCAGAGCAATTCCTGCAGGAACCTCACTATCTTCATGTAGAAAATGGGGCTCAGGTAATTGTAATTTTGTAATGATATCAAAGAAGACAGAATCATCAATGATGAGAGAGTATCATTGATTGGCTGCCTCCTACACACCTCACACTGGGGATAGAGTCTAAACCTGGGCATTGCCTTGACCAGGAATCAAACCATGACCTACTGATACATAGGTCAAGATTCAACCACTAAGCCATGCTAGCCAGGCCCTGGTTGATAAGTTTGATAAGGAGGAAACTAAAGCTCTGTAAGTATAAATTATATATGTGCAAGAGAAAGTCATTTCTATCAGCTTGATTTTCTGCATCTAAAATGTGGTAGGGTGGAAATGAAAGAACAATATATTGGAGGAGAGAGGCTTTGATTTGGGATATACACATTTATTTTATAGCCCAATGATCTAAATGTTTCCCAGCAACCTTAGTGTTATATATCTGTTTGTCAATTTTAATTTAATTCCTAGTAGTGAGTTGGCTTTCAGCAGATATGAACCACTTTAGATGATGAATAAACAATTATTCACAGAATGATGAATAACAATTATGTTTTCTCCAAGACCATGTTAATGTAGAAAAATGGCTGATTTCAATAAAATAACACAAAAATTAATCTATCAAAATTGGATTGATTTAATAATACACATTGGGAATGTTATGGGGGTATTATTTTAGGTGCTAATAAGTAACATTCAAATGCCATGCAATACTTGGTTAATTAAAAACTTTAGAGACAGGAATTAAAATGTGATAGACCTACCCATAATTGGCATAAAGAAACATTATAAGTGGGTAGGAGTGGGTGGGGATGACCATGGAGCTTTTAAATCAGTTAAGATTGAATATTGAAATCTTATTGAAGTGCTAACATTTTGGAACAGTAAATAAAGGTGTGTTAATTAAATAATAGACAATGAAGGCACTTACAAAAGAATAATAACTATGTAACTTAATTTATGGAATTTAAGAACTAAGTGACAATGGTGAGAGGAGAGAGGCGAGAATTGCAAAGATCATATGGTACAATAATATTGAATGCCAACTGTAATTAAAATATTAATTTTTAAAAATAGTATATTGGGAATTTCCAGAAGGTGATTACAGAATGTAAGATAAATACAGAATTCATAGAATTAATTTAAGATTTCAACATGGAGGCAGAGTCAATTAAAAGTGGCAAAACACTTTTTAAACTGTTGTTTTTTGAGAGTTTGGACTATGTCATTATTTTCCATTTTTCAAATATGTATGAAGCATTATCTCAGATATTTAAATTAAACATCCCTAGTTTATTATGGTACTAACAATTTTCACTTTCTTTTCCTGTTATAACTTTCTGGTTTATCTATTTTTAGATGTGTGATCTCATAATGTTTATATTTAAATAAACAAAAAAATAAATTTTAATTTCCTTCTGAATGAATCTCATATACTAATATATTTAATATTTTAACATATTTAAGATATATTTGTAACTTAAGTTAGCCTTTCTGATAATTTAGAAGTAAAATATAGATTTCGGTATTCAATTGTAATTAAGATTAATACTAAAGTTATTAATATAAAACTTACCGAAAAAAATTAAAACATTCTGCTAGTTCGTATTATGGAAATTCTTAGGTTTCTACATATGAAATGAGAGCAGGCAAGCAACTTTTAAATAGAACCTGACAACATTTTCTTTCCAGACGTTAGCTAATGTAGTATAATTAGAAGCAAATTACTTTTCTCTCAAAAAGAGGGAGAGAAAAAATATAATCCATATATTTCAAATATTGTTGCTATGTGAAAATACATTTGCTAAACACACTTGTTAATTCTAATTTAGATACTTTTTGATTTTCTATTACACAACCATATTAACTGCAGATCATCACAATTCTCATAGTTTCTTTCCCAATCTCCAAATTTATTTCTATTTCTCATCTTAATATACTGTATAGACTTCCAAACAATATTTACTAAAGAGTGGAAATACTGGTAACTTGATCAAATCTAAAATGAAAATACTCTAGCCAGAACCAGTTTGGCTCAGTGGATAGAGCGTTGGCCTGAGGACTGAAGGATCCCAGGTTCAATTCCGGTCGGGGGCATGTACATTGGTTGCGGGCACATCCCCAATGGGGGGTGTGCAGGAGGCAGCTGGTTGATGATTCTCTCCCATCGATGTTTCTAGCTCTCTATTCCTCTCCCTTCCTCTCTGTAAAAAGTCATAAAATATATTTTAAAAATAAAATGAAAATACTCTAATATTTCCTCATTGCCATGTCATTTGCTGAAAGTTTTTGTTTGTTTTGTTTTGTTTTTAAAAAATATGTATATTATTGATTTTTTTAAAGAGAGGAAGGGAGAGGGATAGGGAGTTAGAAACACTGATGGGATATAAACATCCATCAGCTGCCTCCTGTATAACTCCTACTGGGGATGTGCCCACAACCAAGGTACATACCCTTGACTGGAATCAAACCTGGGACCCTTCAGTCTGCAGGCCAATGCTCTATCCACTGAGCAAAATTGTTTAGGGCTTGCTAAAAGTTTTTTGAATTAACCTTAAACAAACTAAAGAAATTTTCTTTTATTCCTAGTTTACTAATACTTTATAAAATAGTTTGATGAATGGATGTTCATAATCTCCACTATTAATTTTACTTTTTTATTGCTTTCTACCTTTTTTCTTTCTTTATTAGGCACTGTATTTGACTTTCTTTATGATTTATTATTTTTTCCTAATTCATTAAGGACACTGAGCTAATATATTTTTTCAGCCTTTCTCTCTCTCAATGTATATATTTGTTCTACAAAAAACTTCTAAGCATACTTTTCCAGCATCATACAAGATTTTATTTGAAGTATTTTTATCATCCTTTAAAAGTACAAAATATCTTCTAATTTCCATTGAGAGTTCTATTTGGTCCACAAAACTTTGGGATCATGAGGCCTAATGGTTTCAAGAGGATCAGAAAGTTTCCAAATAGTATTTTAGCAAGTAAGATTTCTGTAATATTCATTTCTTCTCTCCTTTTGAGACTCAAACACACACACACACACACACACACACACACACACAAAGTGTGTATGTATATAATACTTTATACTATATATTTATATACTATTCATACATTTATAAACTTTGTACCATATTCTTTAAATGTCTTATCTATTTTTATCTTTTTAACTTTTTCACTTGGATAATTCACTTACTCTCATATCAACTGTGTCTACTGGTTGTCCATTTCTAAATATTATTAAATTTTTTCATGGCTTCATATTTTACATGTTTTTTATTGCTTGTTGTTATTTGCCAAATTTTTTGTTCTTGATTTATCTCTTAGAATATAGTATAAAATTTTAGTCTGTATCCAGTACTGACTCTCTTTTTTAAATTTTTTTCTGCTTGTCATTCAGGTTGTTTTGTCTACTTACCTGTCTTGTCATTTTTTTGTTTTAACCAAGACATTGTGTTTGAAAAATATGTTGAGATAGTATAAGGACAAGGATTAGGTTAGATTCATCCAGAGAGGACTTATATGTTCAATTGCCAGGCTCCTGGGAACATTAATAATTGGTGATCATCTTTGCTTAATTCTAAGCACAGACACCATTTGATGCTAGTCTTCAGATTCTGTGAGGGCTGTCCTACTTGTCACAGAGACTTATATCTGTGGAAAAGCTCTTGGAATTCCTCCTGAAAGCACCCAGGTATTAGTAGGACCACATCAGGCCTTGAATTCCAACTCTGTGTCTATGTACTCACAAGACTCTCAAAAGTACTTTTCTGACTCTCAAAGATCTAACCCCTTGCCAAAACCTGAACACATACTTGGACAAATTCCAGACTCATCTTCCTGACTTTCTATCCTCTCCCAAATGTTTAGCTAAATTCTTTAATACATTGTTAGCTCTCTGATATCTTCAAACATATGTACTTTATATGTTGTCCAGATTTTCCAGCTATTTCATGAATTCTCAGAAACCGAAATTAAACTATTTTTGAAAGGTCTTGTGTACCAGGCCAAGGAAAATAAAATGAGTCCTCTATGCAATGAGGAGACATGGTATAAAATACGTAGAAAAAAATGGTTTCAGAAAAAAAACCCAGAGGTAGCAACTATATGTTGTCATTATAAATAATGGTCTGGGTGGTGGATGCAAGGAAGGCCCTGCACTCAGCACACCAGAAGGAGTCACGATAGAATTGGGAAATACAGTTGACACTTTAACAACATGAGTTTGAACTGTGAGGTTCACTTATATGTGGATTTCTTTCAATAAAAAAATACTTAGTGTACTGTAAAAGAATTTTCTCTTGCATAAGATTTTAACGACACTTTCTGTTCTCTAAGATAACAGTGTATATACATATAAAATGTGCTATAAAATGTGTTAATCAAATGTTTTTATTATCAGTAAGATTTCCAATCAACAGTAGGCTAGTAGTAGGGAAGTGCTTGGATTTTCAATTGCATGGGGCAGAGAGGGGTCATCCTGACCCCTAACCCCACACTAAATAAAGAGTAGTAAAATGAAACAAATTTTGAAAGTTTGTGACTAGAAAAATTGGAAATCTGGATAAAGAACTAACAAGTGTGTGGGGGCATTGGCATTTTAATGTTTATTAAAAATATCTGTATTGATCACATATCCTATATATATCCTATATAACAAAAGGGATGTAAATTCCCCCATTGACCAGGAATTTGACCACGGGGCAAGGGCTGCTGGCTAACATCCCACATCCCCTCCCCCAGGTTGGCCTGGACTGATTGGCCCCAATTAGGGCAGGCCAGCCAGATCCCACCTGTGCACAAATTCATGCACTGGGCCTCTAGTTATATTTATAATACTAGTATAATATTCTGTCTAGAAATGTTAGTAAGCAACTCAAAAAAAAGAATGTAACATTTTAAAGAAGCTGAATTCTTATATCAGAAAATTATTACCTTAGAGACAAGAGTTGAAATCATGAAAATAGAAAAGAACCTAGTTTTAGTCCCAGCTCTGCCACTGAACAACGATAAAACAAGTTATCCACAATAATGAAATCCATAAGAAAAGTGGAGTACATTTTTCTAATCCCTACTGACTCTTCTATAAGGCAGAAATTGAAACTTCAACCCACAAATAATATGCTTTTCTTAGGTCACCTGAGAAAATAAAATGCTATATTTTTACTATATAGAACATGAATGAAGGAAATATTTCTATTTCAAACCATATCATTCATTCAGTGTTGTGTTGTAAGACTATGCAGATTTGTCATCTTGGATCTTAACATGCCTATGTCATTTCCATCTACATTTGGCTTTATAACTTTAACAATCATATCTATCAAAAATATTACTCTCTCCTCTAGAATTACTATGTCTCATATAGAATGGTGCCTACTATTTCAATAAAGTCACTCATTTTTTTATGCAATCATTAACTTTTTTGTAATTACATTTATTTGCTGGTTTAAGTTGGTTGGAGCACTGTCCTGTACTCCAACAGGTCACAGGTTTGATTTCCAGTCAGGATGCATACTCAAGTTACGGATTCAATCCCACTTCAAGGTATACAGGAGGAGGCTGATTGATATTTCTCTCTCATCTCTCTCTCTCTCCCTTCCTCCCTTTTCCCTCCCTCTCTCCCTCCCTCTCCCCCCCCCTCAAATCAGTAAGAACACTGGTTCAAATGGGAGTTCCATTTTTAACTTTTTGAGGAAACTCCATACTGTCTTCCACAGTGGCTGCACCATTCTACCTTCCTACCAGCAGTGCATAAGGGTTCGTTTTTCTCCACATCCTCACCAACACTTGTCATTTGTGATTTGTTGATGAAAGCCATTCTGACAAGTGTGAGATGGTATCTCATTGTTGTTAAATTTGCATCTCTGGGATGATTGGTGACTTTGAGCATGTTTTCGTATATCTGTGGGCCTTCTGTATGTCCTCTTTCAAAAAGTGTCTATTTAGATCCTTTGCCCATTTTTTGATTGGTTTGCTTATCTTCATTTTGTTAAGTTGTATGAGTTCTCTGTGAATTTTAGACATTAAACCCTTATCAGAAATATCATTGATAAATATGTGCTCATGCTAGGACTATATCCCAAAAAAAACAGAAACACCAGTCAGGAAAGATATATGCACCCTTATATTCATAGCGGCACAATTTACAATAGCTAAGATTTGGAAACAGTTTAAGTGCCCATCAGCAGATGAGTGGATTAAAAGATTGTGGTACATCTACACAAATACTATTCCACTATAAAAAAAGAAGGAACTTTTACCATTTGCAACAGCATGGATGGAACTGGAGAGTATTATGCTAAGCAAAATAAGCCAGTCGGAGGAAGATTAATATCACATGATCTCACTCATGTGGAATATAATGATCAACACAATTTGATGAACAAGAATAAACCCAGAGACAAATGGTAGGGAGGGGTATGCAGAACAACCAAATGAGTTGCATGCATGCATATTAGCATAACCAACAGAAACAGACACTGGGGTGGTGGGGGCTTGCCCAGGGTAAGAATGGCTGGGGGAGAGAACAATTGGGGAAAAAGAAGACATATGTAAAACTTTAGGCAATATTTTTTTTAAAAGCAGTAAAATATACCCTTGAGTGTGGATTCAAAGATAATAATAGGGTGACATTGGTTAATAAGATTATATAGGTTCAAGTATACATTCTCATGATATATGATCTATATGTTGTATTGTGTACCCATCACCCAAGTTGAATCATTTTCTGTCACCATATATTTGACTCCCTTTACCTTTTACTACCCCCTAAAAGTACTCATATATATTTTGATAAATCCTCACCCAGGAATATGTTTTTTTTAGAGAGAGAGAAGAAGGGAGAGAGGGAGAGAGAGAGAGAGAGAGAGAGAAATAAATGCAAGAGAGAAACATTAGTTGCCTCCCCTGTGCCCAGATCTGGAGAAAGGAACCCACAACCTAGAAATGTGTTCTGATCAGGAATGAATCCTGCCCTATTTTGGTGTACAGGATGATGCTCCTACCAAATGAGTCACCTAGCCATGGCAAAACCACTCTTTTAAGTGATATAACTGAATTTCAAAATTAGTAAGAGACTTGTTCAATGTCACAAATTGGTAGAAATTTCAGCTGCGCTTGATCTATAAGTTGATATACTTTCCACAATATTGACATAATAGTGATCAGATTTGAGCCATGGTGGGTTTTCCCTATAGAGTAGATGGAACAATGATCTTAACAGAGACCATATGAGCAAAGCTTTAGATGCCTGCATGTGCACAGCAAGCACTAGGAATGATTAAGGATGGAGGCCCATTGAACACATGAGCAGAAAGATTGTAGGATTTCCTCATTGCCTTGGCTTAATCTATGCAATAAAAAATATGGTAATTAAAAACATAAAAAGAAGCTTAGATTAAAAGGGCAGGAGGAAAACATGGGATATACATCAGTATAACTGTAAGTCTTACTCCTTTCAACCCTCTTAGGCTTAAATCTCAAATTCAACCTTTACTTATCTATAATAATAAAAGTATAATATGCTAATTAGACCACACATCCTTCCGGATGACCTTCTGGACAAAGCCAGGTCTGTGAGGGAAGCTTTGGCCCTGGGTGCCAGAGGGAAGCTGGTGCCAGCAGCCAGGAAAAAAAAGGCTCATTCTTGCACCAGTTTTGTGCACTGGGCCTCTCATGACCAATAAAAGACAAAAACAAGCGAATCAATTATCTTCTTTACATTTCTGTTTTCATTTCCTAGAATTAGCAGCTTGGTATTCATGATCACTACATCTTCTTTCGTTCTTGAAATCTGATGGCAACTTACTGTTCTTCCTCAGAAGCTGATAACCAGTTAGCAGTGCTCATCTGTTTAGTTCACACCTCCAACTCTGACTGTGAATTGCACAGTTACACAGGGAAAACATACTTTCCCTGGTCTCCATCCTCCAAGTTTCAATTCTCTTTTCTTCTAGTTCAGACATCTCTGAAATGGTTTGGAGGCATCTGTGTGTGCCTTTCCTTTATCCTCTTCGAGTTTACTTTGGAGGATAAATCACAGTTTCTCATGCCTTATGGCAGTGTGTCATTATAAAATATTTCATACCTGATGACCTTTGAGCATTTCTTATTCAAAGATTCATGAAGGCTTAGCATGAGGTACGTCTAATGATCCCTGTGTAAACACACTGAAAGCTCCCTCCTACAAAGACACAGGCAGGTGGAAGACATATTTTCGACATCCCGTCTTCAATCTAAGCATCACTGGCAGGGCCTGACAGGTCTCATTTGCTAAATAAAGTACAATGTGTCAATGTGAAATGAATGTAAATTATCACCTTTCTTCCTTGTTAATTAAGGTCTGATTAATGCAGTAGAGGCAGTTGTTGAGAATACAGTAAGCGAATGGCTTTTGTTGCAAAAACAAAACAAAAATCCGCAAATATAAATCATAGCCTGCTTCATCCACTGAACTTTGGGTTAGAAAGGTTACTTGGAATGATTTGTTTAGTTGGAACACAGACAGATGTTCACTTCTCAGACTCTTAATAAATGAGTCCCAAAGAGTGAATAGTAAATGCTGCAGAGGTAAGAGTAACAGCAGAGTGACCTGAACTTTTGACAAATCATAAAGGATTAAATTCTCAGCTCAGTCTTACAAAGAAATATCTAAGAAAACTAACTCAAGAATAACACATTTTTGTGTTATTTAATGAATATTTTGGTAGGCTGAAATATGAATTTTCTACAAGTTTAAGAAATGATGTATGGGTGAAACTTGAAAGGGCTAATGGCTAGAAAGGCTACAATAGAAGCTAATTTTAAATCAGTAAATGAGAAAATTTAATTCATTATAACCTAAAACTCCACTTGGCTAGTCATGTAATCCTAGAATAGCTAATGATGTAGACAGGATATGTTCCTTAAGTCAGGGAATTTTTAGAAGTAAAATAACTGTGGATATTACATGGCACAAAAATTTGAGGTTATAAAAGATAGTTACTTTCATAAGAGCACTAGTTAATGGCAAGTCAGTTCTAGAATACATGCTTCAAGACTTCACAAAGAACAAGTCCACTGTCTGTTCTATCTCATTTATTTCTCATTTTTCTGCTTCCCTCTTTCATAAATTATTTTTATATCTTAACTTTCTAAAATAACATTTTTGATAATCAGTGGAAATTTTCTAACTTTTCACTAAAATATGTTCATATGTGAATATATCAGATAATTTCCTTAAACACAAGTTTTTAAATATAATGTTTAATTGGTTTCTTTATTTGTTAATATTATTTTCTTGGGTAAAATGTAAACATCTATACCAAAACAATATTATCTATGATTTCACATTAACTAGATTTGGTTTCTATTTTTTTCCTCTTTGTATTTCATATAATCCCTGTGAATTATGATGACATAATTCTAATCATGGAAGTAGCAGAGACAGGATTTAAAATTCAGCTTTCTTGGAATTTAAAGCTGATAATTCAAATGGTTTCACTTCATAGTTTTGAACAATGGGAAGATAATCATATTCATTCATTTTTTAACAAATAGGGCTCTAATATCAGAATGATGAAAAAGGTTCTGAAATTCCAAAAAATAATCAGTTGCAATGTTAGAGATTTTCTTCTAGTGTAAATCCTGTTACACTCCACAGCAATAGCAAACATTCCTTGCATGCTTCCCTTAAAATAGTCACAGATAGTGAACACACAAAGTAGCTATCATAGGTTCCAAAGGGAGATATGTATTGATGGTGGTGACCCTATAATAAGTCAATTTAGTTTGGTTGTCTCTTCTTAGGGGCATAAAAATAAGATATAAAGGAATTCACAGATTCAGAATCTGCTAACCTTAGAAGTTGAAAGGGTTTTCTGTAATGGCATCAGATTCAATAAGTAGGAAAGGTGATAAAGTATCTGTTAATAATGATGTTAAAAGTGATCAAGATTTCGTGCAATGATCTTATAAAACCTATATTAATTTGAGTGACTACTAGTGAGTAGTAGAATGACTCGGAGATGTACAGTTAAAAAGTCACCTATAGCCAAAACCGCTTTGGCTCAGTGGATAGAGCATCAGCCTGTGGACTGAAGGGTCCCAGGTTCTATTCCAGTCAAGGGCATGTATATTGGTTGTGGGCACATCCCTGGACAGGGGTATGCAGGAGGCAGCTGGTCGATGTGTCTCTCTCATCAGTGTTTCTGGCTCTCTATCCCTCTCTCTTTCTCTCTGTAAAAATCAATAAGATATATTTTTTAAAAAGTCACCTATGCCCACCCTTAAGAATCATGTGGGAAAAGAGCATGGTGCTCTGAAAAGAGTACAGATTACAAAGTAAAGAATATATATCAGGGACTGATTGAAAATCCACCTCTACTGTTCATAAACTGGCACTTGCAAACATTTCTTAGAGAGGAGGAAATTCGTCAAACACATGCCTGCAACTTTGCACTGATTACAATGTTGAATGCTCTAAAACACCGTGTGAGGCTGGTGGTGTTGTTGACATTTTAATGATAACACTATGAAGGTTCAAATGAAGATTAATAAATCCAGTTGAGGGGTTTAAGAAGGGGTTTAAGAAAAGTATTTATCATGACTGTACTTGCAAATTAGGAACAACACTACAAACTATGAAGAATATTATAGGACTAAATTAAAAATGCAAATAATAAATGTTAATATAAACACAACTATATAAAAATGTCTGTACATTTAAATTGTCTAAATACTCCAATGAAAAGCTATATTATAAATTGAGATGACGTAATACCAAATTATATGCTACTTGCAAGATATTTACTTTAAGAATAAAGACACTGAGATCTAGCTGGTTTGGCTCAGTGGATGGATTCCAGGTTCGATTCCAATCAAGGGCACATGCCTGGGTTGCAGGCTTGATCCCCATTGGGGGGTGTGCAGGAGGCAGTCAATCAATGGTTATCTCTCACCACGGATGTTTCTATCTCTCCCTATTCCTTTCTCTCTGAAAAATCAATAAAAATATATTTTTTTAAAAAGAATAAATACACTGATAGTTTGCATATAAACAATGGAAACGTTATGTTATGCAGATATGATATATAAGAATTTTTGATATACTATAATATCAGACATAGTACACTTATAAGAGACAGAGACAGAAATTTAAGTTGCTAAAAATGTCAATTATTCAGGTAGTCATGAAAATTACCGATGTGTATACATCATAAGCAGTGTTTTGAAATAAAGAAAGCAAAACTTGGCAGAACTAAATGGATAAATATTCAAAGCTTTATTTATTTATTTATTTATTTATTATTTTAAATATATATATTTTATTGATTTTTTACAGAGAGGAAGGGAGAGAAATAGAGAGCTAGAAACATCGATGATGAGAGAAACATCGACCAGCTGCCTCCTATACAACCCTACTGGGGATGTGCCCATAACCAATGTACATGCCCTTGACCAGAATTGAACCTATGACCCTTCAGTTCACAGACTCACGCTCTATCCACTGAGCCAAACCAGTTTCAGCCAAATAGACAAAGCTTGAATCATAAGAGGTGTCAGCAAATCTTTCTCAGTATTTGAAAGAAAAACAAGACAAAAGTACAGTTAGGAGGTAGAAAATTTGAACAACACTATCAATTAACTTAAACCAACAAACATTTATAAAACAATATCCTCAATAACTGATACACACATCAGCTTCAAGTGCACACTGAACATTCACCAAGACAGTCTACATCCTGGACTCTAAATAAGTCTCAATACATTTAAAAGAATTTAGTTCATATAATTATGTTCTATGAACTGCTAATCTTATGGAAGTAATTACAAAACAATAAAAAGACAAAATCCTCAAATATTTGGAAGTTAAGTAACATATTTCTAAATATACAATGGTTTAAAGAAGAAACAACAAAAAATTAGAAAAATATTTCAAGCCATGATGGTTAAAAAAAGACTTAGATAAACTTTTATTGTAATTTAACATTTTATGTTAGGAAAAAAAGAACTAAAAATGGATGATCTAATTTTCGACATTAATATGTTTGAAAAAGTGGAGCAACTCAAACCTGAACTAGGAAAAAGAGAAGAATAAAATATATATCAGTGATTAATATAACACAAAGACACATCATAGAGATAAATCACAAATGTAAAGCAGTTTCTTTGAAAATATTAATTAAATAAGATAAATTATAAAAGTGATCCAACAAAACAAAAAGAAAACACACATTACGAGGAATAAAAGAGAGATTACTAAAATGGAGCTTAAAAACATTAAAAAGCAATGCAGTATTATAAACAACTTTATACCAATAAATTTAACAATTTAAATGAAATAGATTGTTCTTTGCAAAACAGAACTTATTAAAACTGACATAAGAAGAAATAAGAAATGTTAATATCCTGTACCTATTTTTTAAACTAAATTAAAAAAATATTTTTAAAATATATTTTATTGATTTTTTTACGAAGAGGAAAGGAGAGGGATAGATATTTAGAAACATTGATGAGAGAGAAACATAAATCAGCTGCTTCCTGCACAACTCCTACTGGGAATGTGAACACAACCAGCGTACATGCACTTGACCAGAATCGAACCTGGGGCTTTTCAGTCTGCAGGCCAATGGTCTATCCACTGAGCCAAAACAGTTAAGGCTCACCTTGTAGTCAAATACTCCCCATAAGGAAAAACCTAAGTCTAGATATTTTCATAGGTTATTTTCTTCCCAAAATGTAAAGAATGAAAAAAATGTAAATTTTTCACTAACTCTTAGAAACTAGAGTCCAGAGTATATTGAATGGCTGCTTTTATAAGATAATCATAATTCTGATACCATAAATTAGAAAAACAACAACAGAAAAAGCAAGTATAAGTTAGCCTCACTCTTGAACAAGATGAAAAAATAAAGAAAAAATTAAAAAATAAATTATATTCAGTAATACACAAATAGAATTAGTAATACATAAAAGGTTTACCCCAAATTTATTAGGTTAGATTAACATTCAAAAATCAATATATTTTACCATTAAAAAAATAAGGGGAAAAATCACATAATCACTGAGGTAAATGTCTATAATATTATATTTAGTGGTGAGAATTTTAATGCTTCCCATTAAGATTAGAACAAAGCCAGGTTTTATGTTCTTGCCACTTCAATCAATATTGTATTATAAGTCCAATCAGGTAAATAATGCAACATAGAAAAATGAAAGTTAATAAAATTTGAAAAAAATAATTAAAATAGTTTCTGTTAACAGAGAACATGATTATCTACATAGAACATCCTAAAAGATTTGCAGAAAAAGTATCAACATTAACAAATAAATGTAGCAAGAATACAGTATATAAAAGTCAACATTTAGAAATAAATTTTATGTATCATCAGCAAGAAACTGAATAATACATTTTAAAGGCCATTTCCGACATTAATAAAACGTGAGCAATGTAGGAATAACTGCAAAACTAAATGAATATACACGCCTTTTTCATTCTCAATGTTATTTAACTGTTAATTCTATCAACATCCATTAATAGAATAAATGCATTCCAAACTAAACTTACAAAAGATGATTTGTAGAAATTTCCAAGAGGGCGGTAGAAATTAATATAAAAATGACAAAGAAACAAAGAGAGCCAAGACAATTTTCATTACCAAAATTGGAACAGTCACATTGTCATACACAATAGTCAATGTAAAACATTTATCAAAAAATTATTGAATTGGTTTAAAAACAGACAAACAGATGAAATGGAACAGAAAATCCAGAGAAACACTCACATACATGTGATCAATGTTCCTCATTCCCAAGATAAGTCACTGAGAAAGCAAAGTCTTTTAAATAAATGATGCTGGAATCACAGGATAAATGTATGAAAATAAATTATTTTTGACCCCTACCAAACACTAAACCTAAGAATTTATTTGCGATGAACCAGAAAACTAAACAGAAAGATAAAATTTTAGCTACTAGGAGAAAACCTAGAACATCTTGATGACCTTGAAATACACACTTGCAGAAAATATTTACAAAATGTACATTTTACAAAGGTTTTTAATTCAGATTAGATAAATATTCTTATATTTCAATAATAAAAAGACAACCCAATAGAAAACAAATTAACATGAAGAACAGAAAAATCAGGCATGATTGTATAAACACTTCACAAAGGAAATATTTAAAAGGCCAATGGGGCCGAAAACCAGTTTGGCTCAGTGGATAGAGCGTTGGTCTGCGGACTGAAAGGTCCCGGGTTCGATTCCGGCTAAGGGCATGTACATTGGTTGCGGGCACATCCCCGGTGGGGGGTGTGCAAGAGGCGGCTGGTTGATGTTTCTCTCTCATCGACCTTTCTAGCTCTCTATCTCTCTCCCTTCCTCTCTATAAAAAAATCAATTAAATATATTTTAAAAAAATAAAATAAAAGGCCAATGGGTACAGGAAAAGGTATTCAATATCATTAGTGTCAGGGAAATGCAAAGTAAAGCCAAACTGAGATACCATTTCATACTATAATGGCTAAAATTCAAAAGCTTCTCAATAGCAATACCAGAATCTTTCATAATCTGGAGTAAATTGTATATCCCTGATGGGATGTAAAATTATGCAAAATCTGTAGGAAAAAGCTTGCAGCTGTTATTATATACATACCCATGACCCAGCAATTCATTCTTTTCAGCATTTATCCAAGAGAAATAAAAACATGTGCCCACCAAAATACATATCTGAAAATACCATCTAAATGTTCACCAATAGGATGGCTACACAGCATGTGGTATATATACACCTTAAATGATATTCATACCAAAAAAATGAACTACTCACATATGCAACAGTTATGAATATCAAAACCATTATGTTAAGCAAAAAAAAAAGAGAGAGAAAAGAAAAAGGAAAGAAAGGGAGAAAGAAAGAAAGAAAGAAAGAAAGAAAGAAAGAAAGAAAGAAAGAAAGAAAGGAAGGAAGGAAGGAAGGAAGGAAGGAAGGAAGGAAGGAAGGAAGGAAGGAAGAAAGGAAGAAAGAAAGAAAGAAAGAAAGAAAGAAAGAAAGAAAGAAAGAAAGAAAGAAAGAAAGAAAGAAGATACAAAACAGCATGTGTTCTATAATTGTGTTTACATAAAGTTGAGTAACAAGCAAAACTAACTATGGCTATGGAAATCAGACCAGTAGGGTACTCAATGGAAAGAGCACAAAGGATCTTTCTAAAGAAATGCAAAGAGCCGAAACCGGTTTGGCTCAGTGGTAGAGCATTGGTCTGTGGACTGAAAGGTTCTGGGTTTGATTCCTGTCAAGGGCATGTACATTGGTTGCAGGTACATCCCCAGTGGGGGGTGTGCAAGAGGCAGCTGGTTGATGTTTCTCTCTCATTGATGTTTCTAGCTCTCTCTCTCTCTCTCTCTCTCTCTCTCTCTCTCTCTCTCTCTCTCTTTCTCCCTTCCTCTCTGTAAAATATCAATAAAATATATTTAAAAAAAGAAATGTAAAGATTCTACATCTTATATGAGGCAGAGTTACACATATACACCTTTGTGTAGAAATGTACTCTTGAAGAAGTGTACATGTGAGATTTTACCTTTTTTTGACTCCATGTTCAGTGATGTCATTTTGGTAGCTTGAAAAATGATATAATGAAAGTATTTATACATGAAAATCTGGAAATGCCACAAATCAAGGCTTCTGTAAATCAACAAACTATTGCCAAAATCCCTCTCTCTTAAGGTGATTGATGTTCTAACAAATAGAAGTCTGGGACTATTGGCATCCAGCTACCATAGGGACTGAATAGAAGAAAAATTTTACTGGCAACAAGGGAAGAAAATGAAAGAGATGCTCAAAAATAACCAGAGTGACTGAACAAGATACCCAATAGTATTGGAAGAAGAATAACATCAGTGATAGAAAGGGGATGAACAAAGAATCCAGTACAATAACTGTAGTTAGCTCCTGTCTTTCTTAACTCTCTAAAATACCTCTGAAGACCCAGTAAAAGGTGACTTTCACAGGACTGAAAAGAATGCTGGCAGAATAATGTAATCAAATGCCATTACTATGATACAAAAGGAGCTAATTTTATTTTGGTCATGTCATTCTTCATAGTGTCTTTCTTTACCTGTTATAATAATTAGTGTATTTGTACATTTTATTGCTGCTATCCAAAATCAGGCAGAATCCTTGTCAGACTTTTCACTAAAAAATGCCAGCACTTACATCATATCTAGTACACTGCAGGTGACAAGTATTTGTAGAATGAACCAATAAATGAGAGGGGGAAAGGCAGGTCTCTTAAATGGTCCACTATGCAATAGGTCAATGACTAAAATAGGCAGAAGTTTGGTCTTTGATAAGGGATTCAATTTCTTCCTGGTGACTTTGAGATATGGAAACACTAAGCCTCACACAGAGATTTCACCTTGATTCCTTCCCATCCTCTGTTCACAACTCTTCAAAGAAATGGTTATTGAGGATCCAAAATCATAGTATCAGACCCAGTAATACACACAGGCTCCAAGCTACTACATGGCATAGGACAGGAGCTTACTAAGAACAGTTTTAGAGTGGCAGCAGGAAAAATATCTCTAATAAAAGAACATTTGTCCAGAGTTTGTCATTTTTTTGTGACCATTTTAAAGATGATCAACTCAAGCCTGGCAGGACATCAAGACTACCTGGGTATATCTGGAATACACAGCCTTAGAAATATAGCAAGTAATGCAAATAAAATATAAGTATACTCCAACCACCACGCAAGGTGTTTGTGCTACAAAAAAATATATAAGAATCACTCAAATGATTCTCTATGGTATTTTTCTACATAATTCTTAGAATTTCACAAAATGCAGGAAGAATTGCTTCTGGGAAATTCTTTTAAAGTTCCTAAATAGTATGAAGTAGAATCACTCACAAGTAAACAAAAATTTCACCCACCCTGTGATCTTAAATAAGTTACTTCACTCAATTATGCACATAGATGTATATATATATATTTAGCTTTCTTCTGCACTAAAATATAAGTTTTTGAGGCCTTGGATTTTTTTCCCCTTGATGAATCCTAATGCTTAGAACAATGACTGCAATACAGTAGGCACTCTATAAACATGTGACAATAGACTGACGGGAAATGTAAAGGTATGAAACAAACAAATCACCCGCTAAAAAGTAGGAGCTACTGAAGGCCAAAAGGAGTGAAGGTCCAAGTCTGTGTTAATACTGGGTCCAGAATCAGTACCAATTGATAGAGAAATGGATAAAAGAAAGTAGGAATTTGATAAGACATGGAACCAGAGTAGTCCTGTAATCTTGATGTAGGGAATTCCTGTAGTCAGACATTCCTTTTCTATAGAGAATCAGATTAGTCTAATATATTTCTGGTGAACAGCATCTTGACACATGCAAATGCTTGAGCATGACAGATGTGTGTGTGACTCGTCCCACTGCAGGCCACTGAAGAAATCAGCAACTAACCAAGGTAATAATTTAAGACCATAATTTGAGTTCTGTCTTCTCAGTATGAACACTCTGATAACTCTCCCTTTTTTGTACATATTAATTCCTAATTAGAATTATAATATGTGGTCCATTTCCTAATAGAATAGATTTGAGTCTTTCATCTTATCTTTAAAAATCCTCAGGTTTTTTTCATTTCACATCCCTCTAATTAGCAATTATATTTCTCTCCTTTTCTTTCAATTAAACCTTAAAAAGTTATCTCTTTTTGTTTCTAGTTGCTTCCAAATTATTTCACAATTTACTGCACTCTGACATCTAAGACTGTAAGTCCATAGCAATAACCTTTGCTGAAATCATCCTTGACTTTACATGATGATTCCCATGTAATTACATTCAAGGGTCATCTTTCAATTTTTGTTTCACGTGACTTTAGATTGGACAATACTAACCATCCCCTTCATTTTCCTATCCATTTTTTCCCTTGATGTATATTGCTACAAGGCTTTTGCTTTTTAAAACATTTTCTTCCTACCCATCTTGTTAATTTGTCCTTGTCTCTCCATAAGACCCATCTTCTCCTACCCAGTCATTAAATAATAGTGCTTCTCAGAGCTAAATCTTACTTTCTTTTCTGTTTTCACTCCATATTTTCTAACAGGGTAATCTCATTCACTCTCAGGATTTCAAAAACCTCTTAAATGCTGTTGACTCCAAAATTTCTCTGCAGTCCAGAACTTTCCTCTGAACTCCAGATTCATGTATATAAAAGCTTACTCAACATCTCTGTGTGGATGTTTAAAAGGACCTAATCTTCAGAACATCCAAATGACTCAGAATAAAAATATAAAAATATTAAACTGTTTCCCTATGCCATGTAATATCATCATGAGCCTCCTCATTTCATAGATGAGGAAGGTGACATAAAAAGAATATAAATAAATTGTCTTGAGTTCATACAATTGACAAGTCTCAGGCCCAAGCATTGATACCAGACCTCCTGGATAGAGATGGTACAGATCAATTTTTTAACCACTATACTATATTGCTTCAAAATCTCTTTTAATATTATCCATCTCTATAAATAGTACTTTACTGATAAACTATCATAGGGAGCAATGAGAAACAATTTCATTTTTCCTCCACTTCATTTAACTGCCAGTTCAACTATACTTTGTGGAGACTTTTGCAAGAATTTTTTGCTTGTTCCTTTGGAGAAGGTTTTTCGCTTGTTCCTTCATCTCCAGGGTACTTCATATATCATTTGGTAACCACACACACACACACACACACACACACACACACACACACACACACAACTAATTTTACTAGTTAAAAACCAAGACCCAAGTAACAGAAGTAACAGTTAGAAAATCCATAATCCATTCAGTCAAGATATGGCCTCCATTTCTAAACCCCTGGTCAAATCTAACACTTTTAAAATTTTTTACTATTGCTCAATAGTTTAGTATTTTCCTTCCATGCACTCTGGAAGCCTTAAAGGTTTTCTAAACTGCAATTTTAATGATCTTTTCGAACATAAATCTGATCATATTAGTTGCTGTTGAAACTATTTCCATGGATATTCCCTACTCTGAGGCCAAAGCTACAATATTTAACCTGTTCTATGGGGCTGAGTGTAATCTGGACATTAGCTCTTTTTGCAAATCCATCACATTATCCTCTGCCTTGATGTAATCAAACTTCTTTTAGTTTCTTGAGTAAATTATATTCTTCTTGCTTCAGGGCCTTAGCACATACTTCCTTCTCTATCTAGAACATTCCCTCAAATTTCTTTACCTTAGTTAACTCCTTTCCCTTTTCAGGTTTAATTTCAAATTTATTTCTATTGTGAAAAACTCCCTTCAGCACCCATTTTAAACAAGGTTCCTGTGCTTTCTTAAAACCAGGTTCTTATCTTTTAGGACCTTTACATCAATTTTAATCATCCATTTGCTTTCATAGAGTGTGATGAGAAACTTGTCTAATATATATATATATATATATATATATATATATATATAGTATATCTGGGGATATATATATATATATATATATATATATATATATCCCCAGAATCTACCTCAACACTTGCTGTATTATAGAAAATAAGTGAATATGCAGTCCACTGAGTAAATGAACCATAGTAATATATTTTAAGTTATAAAGCCTAAATTGTTATTAATATGATAACATTCTATTTATTAAAAAGGAAAAACCTATCCTTAAAATTATCTTAGTGTTAAAAAATCAGATTTGTGTTACTTAGCAAGATTAAAAATAATACATATTTCCATAAACATATTTCAGAAAAATTAGTATAAAATTATATTCTTTCATGCTCAGAAACTTTGTGAAGGATGAACTAATTATTTTAAGTCATAACATTTTAGTAATATCTGCATGAATACATCACTTTCATTCTTTCATAACCTCAGATCACACCATCCATTCCATGAACACATGGCTTGACCAGGGGTGGGCAAACTTTTTGACTAGAGGGCCACAGTGGGTTCCTAAACTGGACCAGAGGGCTGGAACAAAAGCAACCTGACCATGCTGGCATTCTCATCTTGGGCTGCTGGTGAAGGAGTGGAGGGGAGAGCAAGAGAACCCTCTGCTCTTTCAGCTCCATGGGCCGGATAAAACAGCCAGACGGGCCGGATCCAGCCCGCAGGCCTTAGTTTGCCTACGGCTGGCCTAGACCCTCGATCGGCAAACTGTGGCTCATGAGCCACATGAGGCTCTTTGGCCCCTTGAGTGTGGTTCTTCCACAAAATACCACATCTGGGTGAGTCTATTTTGAATAAGTGATGTTAGAAGAAGTTTAAGTTTAAAAAATTTGGCTCTCAAAATAAGTTTCATTCATTGTACTGTTGATATTTGGCTCTGTTGACTAATGAGTTTGCCAACCACTGGCCTAGACTGTAAGGAAGACAGAGTAATTTACCTCAAGTAGATTAATACAAAATTCATTTACATAACTTTAAAAATCATTAATAAGTGTTAAATACCATAACAGTATATAAAATCCTATCTAATAAAATAGTAATATGCAAATTGTCCATCTCTCCCACGGACAAGAAGACTGCCCCCATGTGGTCAAAAATGGCTACCCCCATGTGGACACAATATGGCCACCACAAGATGGTGATCAGGAGAGGGCAGTTGGGAAGAAGCAGGCCTGCAAGGGAGTGCAGTTGGGGGTGATCAAGCTTGCAGGGGAGGGCAGTTAGGGATGACCAGGCCAGCAGAGGAAGGAAGTTGGGGGTGACAGGGCCTGCAGGGAAGCAGTTAGGCACCAATCAGGCTGTCAGGGGAGTAGTTAGGGGGTGATCAGGATGGCAGGCAGGCAAGCAGTTGGGAGCCAGCAGTCCTGGATTGTGAGAGGGATGTCTGACTGCCTGTTTGGACCTGATCCTACCAAACAAGCAGTGTCCCTACCAAACAGGCAGTTAGATATCCCTCGAGGGGTCCCAGATTGGAGAGGGTACAGGGTTGGCTGAGGGACATACTACCCCCCTGGCCTGTGCACTAATTTCATGCACCAGGCCTCTAGTATTTTAATAATGTTGCTTCACTCTATAGATGGTATTAGGACAGAGCAAGAACATGAACCCAGGGATCAGACAGATCAGGTGAGTCTCACCACATTTGGGCTTTTACTTTACCCTACCAATACTTTCCAAGTACCAATCCAAGTGAACAAACAAGTTTTCAGATTCATGTTAAGCACTGTTATCAAATGTCACTTTATAACTCAATTTAAAAGTGTGCAAAAATTAGTTCAACCTTCTCAGTGGTCTGCTCTATTTCATCTCCATAATCTACACAGAACTAAAAATATTTTCCCCTTTAGTTTCATCCCTCCTGAATCCATTTATCCTTTGATTGGTCAAAGATTAAATACACATGAAGACATTTAGCCCATGTGATCTAATTCAGCTGTGCACAGACATCGGAATGGACCCAAACTCTTGCCCTCATAGGACACATGAGCTCTGACAAGTAGTTTTTCCTTTTGAAGGTTTAATATCTTTACTTAATACACAGAGAATATCAGGTATTTGTCCATGAGATTGCCATGAAAATGAAATGGCAAAATACTTCTAAAAGTTTCTGACACACATCAGGACTTCATTAAATACTTAAGATCCAGCTTCCCTGCTAATATTGTCAATAAAGTCACAAGAAAGACATTATGTACAAAAATTAGCTTTAGAAAGTTAACAGTTGTTTCCCTATTAATAATTTATTGGCTAATCATAGTTTTAGTTTACTTTTGACTTTTAATAATTAGTGAAATATATAAACTTGTTCACTGTTGAGACTCAATAAATATTTTACTTTGGTCTCTGTAAACTCAAGAGACTCCACTGCTTCCTGTCATTTTGGAATTTTCTTTCTTTAGTCTGAGCTCTTAAACTCACTACCTAGACATTTAGTAACTAGTATAGAATCACAGATGGGGCTTTGCAAATTTTACTGGAGTGAGTTACTGGAGTAGATCTGATCACTGGATTCAGTGCTTAGGTCAATGCCACATTTGCGTAATTAATTAACCTTTACCTCTGCTGGCAATAATGTCCTCAACAATTAAACTGTCTTTCCCAAATTATCAACTCCTGAACCCATTAGATGTACCTTGAGAAGCAGTGCCATATGCAACTTTGACAACCCCTCTCTGGATTCCCAGTACATAAGCATATTCCCTTTTACAATTAGCATCCAAAAATACACTTTATGCTAATTTAGAATGTTCTACCTTCAGAAAAGGTACACTGACGGTGAAACTTTTGTTATTTTATAAGGATGTTATATCTTCACATAACTAAAAATTCTAGGAGAGCAGGTTTCTAGTAAAGCTTAATTTAATAGTTAAATTATGTCATAAAGAACCAATTTCTCTGATCTTTTCATTGGCCTATTGGTCTCTTGCTGTCTTCATAATATGGACTCTCAGCAGTTAGAGAGAGGGGTGGGGGGAGAGAGAGAGAGAACTACATTTGTAGAATTTGTTATTTCTATAATATAAATACTCCCAACATGGCCATTTCAAACAACCAATGTGGTGTCACTGAATGCAAAGTGGGTTGTACAGCTCTCACTCTCATAAAGCAGTTAAGGGCCAGCTCCAACTCACCTCTGGTAGTTGTAGCTCAGTGTTCATGTTTTCACATCACAAAGTATTGAGGGACAATCAGTGTCTCGTGGTAGCTCCTGAGGAAGGAGCAGGAAATGTTTTGTTGTTTTGTTTTGTTTTCAAAATATCCCACTAGTGTTTGCCAGTATCTCATGAACTTTGATTGTTTTACATAACCGTACTTGATGGAATTACTGGGGGAATGAAATAAGTTAATTGGATTAAGCTAGCCCAAGGCTATCTCCCTGATCTGTGGCCCAGGCCATTCAAATGTTTCTCCTTTGGACAGAATGAAATGAAATTACCATTCAAAAACAAGGAAACTGCTAATTTAAAAAAAGATAGATGCAAGAAAAAAGAAAATAAGGCAGGATGGAGGAGAAAGGAAAAAATTACATCAAAGCATATAAAAATTTTTAGATTAAAATATCAGCTCTATGAAGGAAGAGGTATTTCTGTTGAATGATAGTTAAATAGTAGGAACTCAACTATTTTGGACTCGATAAATGAGAAGAGTCAAAATTTTTACACAATGCCTGCTGGCTTCTTTTTATTGAAATAATCTGGATTTTGATACATGAACCAGTAGATATTAATAGGTTTACAACTACATATTTTATTTGCTGTATTACAATATATAATATATACAAATATTATACAATATTTAATATATAATAATTATATATATTAAGTTCTAGCCTATGACAGGGTATGCTAAGGTACTAGTATTTTTTCTGGTTTTTATTATGAGAATGGGCCTATTATCATGTACCACTTATCTATTGATGGGCACTTGGATTGCTTCTATAGTAAAATAATAATAATAGTTATTATTATTATAACCCATTCAGGATGTTGATAAGCATTTAACTCACTGTGCCATCCAACACTGGAGCCTGAAGTAGGGCTTCACAGTGGCCAGCCATACAAGATGAGGAACCAGAGGTCAAGCATCCATGTTCATTGAAGGCACTGCTTCAACATCAGCAGTCACCACTGATTACTTTAAGGCCTTTTCTGTCTTCTTTGGGAGACTTGAAATAATTTAGAAGTAGCAAAAAGACAGGCATCTTCTTTTTATTTCCTTTCAATGTAGCATTTTTGCAAATGTTAAAATAGCTACTCAACTGTTTTCTTCCTAGCATCCTGTGTATCTTGTGGACTGTGTGGAGATTAATAGCAGCCTGCAGTAATCTGTTGTCCTTTGTGGAAAAAAACTATGCTGCTGTTTCTGGAAAGAAATAATTGGTACGTAGCTTATAGAGTCAACGTCTGAATTTAATGGAGCATAAAGGGGTGGTATTTCTCATGAAGGAGGCATATTATCCGTTTAAACAGCTTTCAGTCTTGCTCATAAATTAGGCCTTCGACAAGCTCTGGAAAAAGAGAAACCACACAGTAATGAATTAACATGCTTGCATATTCCTAACAAAGGAACCATTTCTTCTGAAAAGAAGAGAAAGCTCCAGTGTCTTTGCTACGTTTGGAAATCTAAAATTAATTATTGACTTTTCCATATTGTTTGCAACCACTTTGTTTGCCCATTTATTGTAAGGTGTATATATGGTAATTGTTTTACGGGAGCTCATAAACCTCAGACTGCAAATGAGATGATAGATGACCAATTTATCACACATGCCCTTCAGACAGAACTAGACCTTGCATTAGTGAAAAGTGGTCAATGCACACTTTGTAAAGGTCTTTTCTTAAGGCACCAGAGGAAGAAAATGAAAATGGTAAAATTCTCAAATAGCTGCAATTGAAAAACATTTTGTATTTATCTCCTAAATTTCCTCTTGCCACTTCAAAAACCGATTTGGAGTGGGTCCTGGAATCCATTTTGGTGAATATATTGATGCAAAAATGGCAATAATTTGTTGAATATGAAACTTGAAACACACTTTTCTTGTCTAGTATATATAATACCATAATTTCCATTCTTTAGAAAATACACAGATCTGTTGTTAGACTTGCAGACAATTTAAGGGGAAATTAATATGAAATATGCTTTTTATGTTATCACTCCCTCTCCATTATAGCATCTGTGTGGAATTGGATGAACCCCATTCAATTAAACTCAAACTCCTAGGCAATACTGCCCCGAACTGATAGGTGACCCCTTATCTCCAGTAATGGAGATTTCACACCTTCTTTAGTAGCTTATTCCAATAGTTCAAGTCAATAACCCATTCCACCAAGACTGTCTTTCCTCCCCTGACTGGAAAACTTCCTGCCTCACAGATGACCCTTTCAGTTTCCTCTTGTCATTAGGTGATCAACAGGTAGAGGGTGAATTTTGTTGAGGACCTTTTTCAGAAGACCCTCCAAATATAACAGAATTTAAATTGCCAGTGGGATGATTAAAAACATAATACGGCTGTAGTGCTGAAAATGGTATTTAAGCAAAAAATATTTACTAGCATATTAGAAAAAAATCAAGAGGAAACTCAGTCGTTTCAACACGACAGGCAGAATTCTGCCAATAGAGAAAGGTCCAAATGTAAAAACTTATATTAATAAAAGTTAGTATAATGCAAAGGAATTATCAACACTAAGTTCACTTTTATTTTATTTATTTATTTATTTATTTATTTATTTAAATATATTTTTAATTGATTTTTTTACAGATAGGAAGAGAGAGGGATAGAGAGTTAGGAACATCTATGAGAGAGAATCATTGATCAGCTGCCTCTTGCACACACCCTACTGGGGATGTGCCAACAACCAAGGTACATGCCCTTGACCTGGATCAAACCTGGGACCTTTCAGTACGCAAGCTGATGCTCTATCCATTGAACCAAACCAGTTTCAGCAACAGTAAATTCACTTTTAAAGATTAATGAGCATTAAGTTCAAATTCAACTACAAGTTTCTACCTTGCCTCTATACTTTGAATAGAAATCTGTTCCTACAGGGACCAGAATTAGAACTAAATGTAGTGCTATATATTAGGCCACAATGCCTCAACCACTAAAAGTGTTCATTTTTCAGAAATATGACAATTCATTAGGCATGGAGGCAGGGCTTTGTTTATTTAGGGGGGAGAGTTGTGGAGAGGGGATGCAAATAAAAGATGAGAGGGATTAGTAGTTAAAAAATATACATGGGAATCAGTCAAAACAGGATTAAGAATTCCAGCTCTACCACTTGAATGCTCTGTGATTCAGAGCAAAATACTGCATGATGCAGTTTCACTCCTCCAATCCCTAATGGGAATGATAGCACCAAATACCTAGCATGAGGATCATGCATGTAAAAATATACAGCACTGTTTGACAAAAACTCTGTGTTCAATAATATTACTTTTTATTTTTGGCTATTATGTTGTTATAGTTATTTTTATTACTGTATTTTAATTTAACTTGAAGATAGAAAAAAGCAATACTTCTATTGCCTGGTATTAATTTAAGGTAATTCAGATAAACATGGTTGCCTTTTTATAGACAATATTAAAGAAAATTAAGAATTTCAACTGATAAACAAGATACAGCCATATATATATATATATATATATATATATATATATATATATATATTTCATATATATATATGTTCAAATCTTTAATGCAAGTAGTTGCTGAGGAGGAAAATAAAACAATTGGATAGAGAGAGAAATGTTAAAATATGTTTGGGATTATAGACTCCCTTTATTTCAAATTTATTTAAAAGACTCCATTTATTTAAAATGGGAAATAACAAATCATTTTTCTTTTCTCTGAAAAATCATTTCCTTTTTGTTAATTTGAGGCAATGATGATTATACCTTGAAAGAAATCTAAAATAAATAAATAAATAAATAAATAAATAAATAAATAAATCTTGGTATTTGGAGACATGTGGATTTGGAAAGCAGACAAATTCATGTTACAACCCCAAACTAGGTGTGTAAGTAGATGTGTGACCTTCAACACATGTCTTCCTGTCTCTGGGCATCAGGCTTGTTTTTTATAAAAAATAAAGAGTAATGCAGGGTTGTCTTGAGAACTAAATATCATGATCTTATGTTAGACATTTATTAGCCCTACTAGAGGTCCAGTGCATGAATTCATGCACCAGTGTGGTCCCTCGGCCTGGCCTGCAGGATCAGACCGAAACTGACTCTCCAAATCCCTGAGGGGTCTTGGATTGCGAGGGGCTCTGGCCAGGCTGAGAGACCCCACAGATGCACAATCGGTGCCAGGGAAGGACACGGGAGGTTGGCCAGCTAGGTAGGGACTGTGGGAGGGCTCTAGGGCATGCCTGGCCTGTCTTGCTTAATGGACTCCATCTATCTTATCCCGCATGCTAAAATGGTATTAAGTACAGCAAAACCACCATGAACACTTTCTAGTATTTAAAACCCCAGGCTTTTCCTCCTGAGTGAATGATACACTGGATGTCTTCACTGCTGTGTGTTCCCTTGCATGATAACATTTTTTTTTAGCTGTAAGGGTATTTGTTTTATTCTTTGAAAATGTGTTGGTACTTTTTCAGGTGAAGTTGGTTACACTCCATCTCTGACTCTTCTGGTGTTGCTGGCTGGGTAATTCTGCATGTTTAGGACTTTAGGGCTATTCTCTATTTCCTAAGATGGCGGGGCCTTTCTTGACAGTTGGGCCCCTTCAAGGTAGTGGGGCTGCCTGCGGATGCTTCCTTTCCTTGCCTGGAGGTTTTCCATCCAGCATTCAGACAGGGACCCTTTACCTAAAGTTTTGATGATACGCACTGGCAAGTTTCCAGGTCAGATTAACTTCACTGTCACCTCTCGCTTAGCAGCCTGTAGGAGCATATTGGTCCTTCCTTGCCACATGGGAACTTAATTGGCTTGGAAGCATCTTCTATTAGCTAAACCTCCAGTTGTGGAGACTTATAGCACCTATGTCCATAAGGAATATTTGCCTGTAATTTTCTTTCTTTGTAGTGTCTCTACCTGGTTTTGGAATTAGGATAACACTGGTCTCATAAAATGAGCTTGGGAGACTCCCCTGCTCTTGGGGGTATTACTCCTCAGATTGGTTACTCCTCAGATTCCCATTGACTATAAATCATATACCCTCCATGGAGTCAAACCCAAACATTCGCATAATCAATGAAAGATTTGGGTGTTAGCCTTTCTCCTCCCACAGAAGCATTCTGTTTAAGCTGTTCTAATCGAAAGTAAAGGTACATAGTGGAAACTAGGAAATATCTCATCTATAATGTATATTTCTCTACAAAAAATAGTTTTTTCCTTATACCTGCCTGCCAAATTTCTGAGCCCCCTTAAGTCTTCAACTTTGGTCTCAAGAGTTAACTTAATTCCATTGTCATGTTCCTTTAGACCTCAGCCTGTGAAAATCCTGTGGGGTATCATCTAAAGATGGGGTCATCTAACCTAAAGAAAATAAAATCAGAGCAGAGAGGCGCCAATTTCAGAGCATCAAATAATTTTAATTGCCCTCCAAATTCTGATATATCAAAACCAAGAGATAATTTTCTATATCATCCTAGAAATTTTTGAGAGTCAATGGTTGAAGTATATAGAGTCAGACATGAGCTTCAATCTTGATTTCATAACTAATTAATTATTTGGCAAAGAGAATTGTTTCACACCTGAAAGCCTCAGTATCTATAAAAAGGAAACAATATCTCCAAGTATTGCTATGCCACGAGGACTTGCACTTATCTATTTGAAATGCATAGCACATATCTGGCACATGGTAGGCACAGCATTAGTGGCAGCTTTTTTTTTTTTTTAACTGACCTCACAACATTCCCTTCCATGACTTCCTTACCTTAGATCTAAATTCCACTGCTAACCTTTTAATATTTCCTAGTTTCTAGGAAGGTTTCCTAGTTTCTTGGAATTCATAGCCATATAAGCAATATAGGGTGTATCTTCTCGCCAAAATGTCTACACATACATTTTTGATAGCTCTATTGACTTTTCTTTTTTCATATTTAATCCATTGGAATTAATAATTATTTAAAGTGTTAATACATTTTGGGGGGACACCCTGTATATTAGAAAAGAGGTAACTGATATTCTAAAATGTCTGCTAAGCCGCCTTAATTTCTTCAAATAACGAAGATCATTTTTAATTTAAAGAGCCTTAAACTGAAGGAAACATATGTTTATTTGGCCAGTTTCCATATAGGTAACCTAAAAGGTCAGCCCATAATAACTGTGGTTATTTTCTTATATGTCACATGCTTCATCAATACTTTCAAAATGAGCCTGCTATAAAGTAGCTTAAAGGTTATTGGATTTTTACTCCTCATGTACCCCTCCACTGTTATTCTAGTCTTCTTGCTCCAAACTCTTTATAAGAAGAATTATATGTCCAGCTGGTGTGACTCAGTGGTTGAGTTTCAACTTATGAACCAGGAGGTCATGGTTCAATTCACAGTCTGGGTACATGTGCTAGTTTAAGGGTTTAAGGCTTGATCCCCATAAGGAAGCATGCAGGAAGCAATTCAAATGCTCAATGATTCTCCCCTCATCACTGATGTCTCTATCTCTCTTTCCCTCACTTCTATATATATATATATATATATATATATATATATATATATATATAGAGAGAGAGAGAGAGAGAGAGAGAGAGAGAGAGGAGAGAGAGAGAGAAGTGTAAAAATGTTATATATATATATATATATATATATATATATATATATAACCTTTTTACATAATTCTTCAAAAGAATTATGTAAAAAGGTTATTTAGTATGGAAGGAAAAATCATCCTACAAACAATAAACAATAATAGCCTAGACCAAATTTGCAAAAAAATGTCATTTATTATCAATAATAAAAACTGTATACAGATACCTACTGTTAGTTTTCAGTGATACTGTTACCATCAGGGATTGGATCCCAGAGAATTTAAATTTCTGGGCTTTTCTTGCCTCCTCTTAGAATCAGAGTTTTGGTTAAGAAGTCTCTGAGGTTATATGTATCTCTTCCTAGAGACACTACCACAATGGTCAGAAGGGATGTGGAAATTTGCTAAGGACACATGAAAAGAACATAATAAAACCTTTTTTCTGAGATATCGCCCTGCATGGAATTCTGCTGTGTGAGCTCGAGACTTTCTCTATGTTCTACACTCAGAACTCAGGTATCTGCTCCCCAGCTCGCAGTTCCCTCTCTCAGAAATAGAGGATAAAAGTCAGAAAACAGCTGAAAATTCAAAGGGAAATGAAATTTCTTACAATTTGGATGAAAATGGAAGGAAAGGTAGAGTCAAACTCTCCAGGACAATCCTCTTATTCCTGGATTTTTGAAGGAAAGGGAACTAGGTGAACAGGTTGCCAGGACAACCTGTTGTTGGGGCAAGAGCGGTTGTGGCAAGGCAATGGGAGACCTTTGGCTGTTCCTATTCCTGCCTCTGTCCTTGGCAGCCTTCCGTGGAGTCAAAGGCTGCTTGGAATGTGACCCCAAATTTATAAATGATACTAAGTCATTGTTGTCAAAGTTGATACCCTTGGAAGTCCCTGGCCGAAATCAACTGCTTCACAGGCAGATTAAAGAGATGACCAATTTAAGCTTCAAGGTCTCCCACGGGAACAAGATGCTTAGGCTGATGGGTGAGGGAAGCTTGAGACCCTAAGAGTTTGAGGGTTAAAGGGAGAAGGAAGGCATGGAAGAGAGCACCTCGGTTCACCTAATATACTCCAAGATATAAATATTCCCCAACATGTATGTTTACCTTTCTTTTCTAGCTGTTCATAAGGCTGTCTATTTGAGAACATGGCTGAAGAATGAACTTTATAAAATGAACAATAAAACATGGAAAGGTGAGGTTCTGTTTCAGTTAAAAGACTGTATTGTCCAAGCAAATATGAGAAGACTTCCCTTGGGAAAACAAAGCAAAAACAGTCAGGACTAAATCCTGAAGGGAAGGACCACCCTTATTTTCTGATGTCCCTTCCACCTGCTCTTAGGTGTCTTTATCCTTCAAGGCAAGCTTCTTGATGTTCGCCAAAACCTGGAATCCAAACTGAAAGAAGCATTAAAGCACTTCTCTAAAGCTGGTAATAAAATATGTCTACCTAACAAAACTGAAATTATGAGAGAGCCATAGGAAATGAGGGATGAGAGAAGAAATGTAGTTTCACGTGAGGGAAATTTAGAATGGTTAGGGGGTGGCTGGAGCTGAATGGATAACCAGACAAAAACTACTTGGGTATAAATATGAAGACTTCCAAGTTGATTCTAAGCTCATTAGACCTTTCTAATTCTCTTTCAGCTTGTTCTGAAGATTGTGGTGAGTATAGTGCATGTGATGCCTTGAGGTTAGCTCATCATTTCCCATCTCCTTTGCTCTCTATGATCTGATCTCTCCTACTTATACCACTGAGAACCCAGTTCCCAGAGTTGTGGTTCCAAGAAGAAATGCCAATGACATCTGACAACAAAATCTAGCTTATGAAATATTTGATTTCTCACAGAGTTTGGAGGGGCTCAGAGGCCTCATGAAATATAGTTCACAACCCATAGCACCCGTGTAGTTAAGGCACCATTATCCCACTTCTTCACCTGAAATCTGACTTAAATTACAGGAGGTTTTGACCCATCAGAAACTTCTTTGCTAGGGGAAGAAGGAATTCACAGATGTCTGAGCTAAGGAAATGCCATGCCATGCTCCTCTCCAATTTTCTCACTTCTCTTCTCAGTCCTGAATGAAGGTCCTGTCCTGGATTGTTGGAACTGTCATCGCATCACCACTCACTGCTTCAAAGGAGAGTATTGTGGAGGTAACACAGACTGTGGTGTGGCATTTTGAGGGGTCATTGATTTAGTCAACAAACAGTTGTTGAGCACCTACTATGCAGTGCATGCTAATGTTACAAATACAGTAAAAGCCAAAACATTGAACAAAATTTGTATATCAGCATGAACTACAGACACTGGGCCACTTTAATGCCTGAGAAATACAATGTCTGGACTAAAGATTGAGAAATTAGCTAACACAGAAAGAACAAAAGTTTCCTAGAACCTAAGGTTCTAATAATAATAAAGATCACAGGAATCCGAAAACTGTTATGGAAATGGTGAACAGAGCAGACAGTTTGATGTTAAGAATTTTCTATTATGCATAAAGTTCTCAAGTTACTATTTTTCTTCTCCAAAACTCACTTTTCTAACTTTATTTTTATTGTTTACATTTGTTGGTGAGCACAAGAGACTTGGTTGGAAAGTTGTAAGGAGGACATTCTGAGAAAAGGGATGTGTGTGTGTGTGTGTGTGTGTGTGTGAGAGAGAGAGAGAGAGAGAGAGAGAGAGAGAGAGAGAGAGAGACCTCCTGCCCTGTTTATAGTAATTCCAATTTAGGGGAGACTTAGGGAGTGTGGAAGGCAGCATCTCTAATTATTCCTTGACCTTTCCAAACAAGCCTGTGCATATGCAGACCCCCCAGGTGTTTACTGGAATGCTTATGCTTAATCCCTGGATGCCCTTGCCTAGAGGATAATGTGCAGCCTTGTGTCAGCCCAAGATTACTCACCCTGCTGATTGTATCTAAAGATAAAATTCCAGTAAAAGCCTAAGAGGCAGGCAATCCAGGCTCCCAGTCTTCTTCGTCAGGGCCTTCCCTTAGCCCTCTCCCCCACAATGAAACTGTGTTGGAGTAATCTGTCCATGGGGCTGCTGGTCAGCCCCACCATATATTATTACAGATACCTCCATTTACCACCTCCCTTTGCCTACCCCTTCCACCCTCCTCCAAACCCCCTTCCTTCTGCCCATTCCCACACTGCTGTCTGTGTCTATGGGCTATACATATAAATTCTATGTCTAATCAACTCACTTTTTTTACCCCTTCCAGAAGAGGATTCAATGAAGCATGAGAATCAAGAAATTGGGCTATTTTTGATATTGATAACAGAAGCTGTAATATTGGGAAGTGCTATGTTACTGTGAGTTTTCCTCCCTCCAAACACTGGGTTAAGTATTCCTTTAGCAAAGAGACTGCCCAATCTTATCCCCCCTTCCAATGGAAAGAAGGGGAAGGAAATCACTTCAAACTTTGGGATATGATACTGTCAGGAAGTGAAGGGAAGTCTGATGGGGATAAAAGTAGAAACAGAGGAAACTAAGGAGGTACAATGAAGTGTAAGGAAAACCTTTGGAGAGTTAGAAAGGGTAGAAAAAAATACAACTTGTATAATTGTTTTAGAGGGTTGGGCTACTGATATTGCACTTGGAATTACCTTGTTTCTCTATTCTAGATTCTATGTTTGTGTCACTCATCAGAGAAAAATGAAGGCAATACGAAAGTCATTAGAGAATTATTTGGAGAAGAAACTTGAAGAAATAATGGGGAGGGCAGATAAGAAGAACAACCAAGATTTTGGAATCCGAAAATAAATACAAAACCATAGACAGAAGATCTTTCATGATTCTCTAAAGTGTTACTCAACATAGAAAACTGGGAATTAAGTTCTTTTGTGGTCCTAAAATCACAGTATTTTTAAACAAATAGAACTTAGAATTTCTCTATTAAAGATCCATTCATATCCTGAGGCAATGGAATCAATGAGAGGGCAAATGCTCTACCCAGAGTTGTACAGAAAGTAATGTAGCCATGTTGCAATGCACACTTTAAAAAGTGATATACTGTATGCTTTAATAAAAAATTCCTGGTTGGTAACTCTGCTGTAGTCAAATAACTACATTTCTAGGATGCTTTTATTTCTATCTTTTCATTTTGCCTTTATTTCTAAAACCATCTATATTAGGCTTAATGTGACAGTTTACTTTGATAATACATAACATTTACTCTTCATCATGACATCATATGGACACATCATGATTTCCAAGATATAAGTTGAGTAGTTGAGGTTTAACGAGTCTTTTCCCCCTAACTCTACACTGCATGACCGAATTTCATATTAATTTCTGATTGTTGTAGCTGTTTCTATTAAGCACTATTTTGTGTATAGTACATTAATTAGTGCTTTGCATCTACCATCTAATTAAATTTTTGCAATAATCTTGTGAGTAATATTGCTATTATCTCCATGTTAGAGATGAGGAAACAGCAAATATCTAACTCAAGGTCACATAGTTACTAATCTAGGCTATGAAAAACTCCTCTGGTAGCTGATCTTTGCTTATCCAAACCATATGATAGGTACTAACAGCTACAGTCATGGATACAATCTATAATAATAAAAAGCATGATATGCTAATTAGATCAGATGTCCTTCTGGATGACCTTCTGGGCGAAACCAGGACTGCAAGGGAAGCACAGGTCCCAGTTGCCAAAAGGAAGCTAGTGCTGGCAGCCTAAGGAAGGCCTACTCTTATATGAATTCTCATGCATTTGACCTCTAGTAACTATATAAATGGAGAGAGAATAAATATGAGTTTATTGTTATAAAATATTCTTGATCACAGATAGCAGTGGCAAAATGTAGAATGAAATTAAATCCCTGCTAAGTCTAAAACATAGGAACTTCTACTCAATTTTGTTTCCTTTGTTTCTGGAAGCTTATTTCAGAAAATCAACACCACAGTGTAGCAGCAGTGGAATAGTTTTAGGAGTCCTGCTTTATAGGTGGACTAGAATGGTTTGCAAATTGTTTACTACTCTAGAGTTCTCAGGGCTTACTTATTATTGCTGCTATACTAATGAAACATGAAATGAATGGGAATGGAACTGGGAAGAAAGACCTGAACACTGATACCTCTCAGTTGCTAAATTTAAACTTCATGTTAAAAATTCCCCAAAAGAGTATTATTGGCCTCTACCATTCCCTAGGATTTAAAGCTCATCTCACTAAAAAATCTTGAGACATATTTACTTCATTCATAGTATTAATTAAATTATTGTCTGTGCATTATTTTATTTTTCACTAGAGGTCCAATGCAAAAAATTTGTGCAAGGAGCTTGGCCCTCACAGCCCTCGCTTCATTCGGTAGGTCATCCAGAGGGTTGTCCAGATAGTCATTCTGCTGTATGGTCTAATTAGCATATTAGCTCTTTATTATATAGGACTAGAGGCCTGGTGCACAGATTCATGCACCGGTGGGGTCCCTCGGCCTGACCTGCAGGGATTGGGTCAAAACCAGCTCTCTGACATCCCTCAAGGGGTCCCAGATTGCAAGAGGGTGCAGGCCAGGTCGAGAGATGCCAATGGTGCAAGATCTAGACTGGGGAGGGACCACAGGAAGGCTCTAGGGTATGTCCAGCCTGTCTCACCCAATCCCAATCAGCTGGACCTCAAAAGCAAGCTAACCTACTCATCAGAGTGTTTGCCACTTGGTGGTCAGTGCACATCATAGTGACTGGTCAATGGTAGAATGGTCAGACTCTTAACATTATAATATTATATGTTATTATGTTATATATATATATATATATATATATATATATATATATATATATATATATAATTACATAAGTGGGATAACATACCTGTTAGGGTTTGAGTGTTTTTGTGACTCTTCATTTGCTTGAGTGCAAGCTTTTAAATTTCTTATCCTATCAATTTATCATCACCTCCCCTCTACTTTCCTACTCAAATATCATTACTCTCTACAAAATCTAGATAATAATGAAAGTAATAAATAGACCAGAATATATAGAAACAATAAATTATATGAAACAACATAATCTTGATATAAAGAAACAACAAAAAATGTTGACACAACTTCTACAGTCATCATGGGAAAGTTTGGTACACATGTCTTAGAATACTATAAAGCTAAAGAAAAAGAAATATTAATACAATTAATACAATTATGGATTTCTATAACATAATAAACAACCTTTAGCTATTAATATTACTTGTATTTAACCCTGTACCTTTGTAAAATGAATATGTTTTCTTCTTTCTAATATAGATGGAGCATTGATAAAAATTATCAATGTAGTTGTCTTGGCAGAAGGTAGCTAGTTTTCTCCTAACTAAATTATCATTCCTCCTGGATACAAGGCTAGTCTTCTCTAGAGTTAGGTGGAGCTATGTTACTGAATTCTGACCAACAGAAGACAAATATAGGAAGTGATAGAGCTGATTCCATGTTTGGCATATATAAACTTAAAGGAACAATCCTCCAGCCTGTTCCTTCCCTGTCCAATGGTGGATGTCAATATCCAGGAATATCTGAGAATCCGAAGATTTCTCTGATTTGGCGCATCAATTTTGTATTTCATAAAACTTTCAATTGAAAGCCTATTTCATTAAACTTTTTTTGAGACTTTAGAATAATCATTACATATTTACATAATTATGTAATTATGTTATGTAAAGGCCAAAAAATTTTCAACAAATTCCTAATATATAATAAAGAATCATATTCAGATTACGACAATAAAATTAAAAACTAACAATAATTGATAAAAAATATTGTATCTATTTAAATAGTAAAAATGGTATTTCTACATAATTTATGATTTAAAAATGAGAGGACAGCCAAAACCAGTTTGGCTCAGTGGATAGAGCTTTGGTCTGTGGACCGAAAGGTCCCAGGTTCCATTCTGGTCAAGGGCATGTACATTAGTTGTGGGCACATCCCCGGTGAGGGATGTGCAGGAGGCCGCTAGTCGATATACCTCTCTCATCAATGTTTCTAGCTCTCTATCCCTCCCCCTTCCTCTCTGAAAAATCAATAAAACATATTTTTAAAATTAAAAAAAACAAATAAATAAAATAAAAATGAGAGGACAATGCCTTCTGGCTTTTCCATTGTGTGGCTATGGTCTCTACAATGAGCTCTTAGAGAATGCTGGGGTTCCTCTTACAAAAACTTATTCTTCACATTCTTGGTGAAAGTATGTCTTCTGGACTCCTCCCATTGTAGCTTGAGGGAGCCAGTTTTACTGGAGGTGGAAAGACCTCATCAACCAACAGACTCATCAAGATTTAAGGGCTCAATATCCCAGCTTCATCAGGGTTTCCTTACACATTCCCATCCCAATTTACAAGAACCATTCTTTCCTAATTAATGTCCTCACTTTAACAGTAGAAACCTTACAAGGCTGGTAATTCAGCTTGTACTGCAATTCAGCCAATGGCAGAATGAGGTATTTGATTTTTAGCAATTTCATTCCTGCAACTACGGGAAATAAGGCTTTTCTTCAGCAAGAAACAGCTTGAGCTGAGAATTTGAATCCCTGAGCTCATCCTTTTCTTTCACTACTTTGTCTAGCAACATAGAAGTGATCGATCAACATCAATAGATTCCCTAGTATTTGAAAAAAAAATGTTTCAAAGTATCATATACAGAATCACCTAACTTCTTACCTTCTTACTTTTTAGAAGTAGTTTATTAGGAAAATCTAATGCAGATTTCATATATATATATATATATATATATATATATATATATATATCACACCATGGACTATTAGTGCTCTCTGTACCACTAGAAATAGTCATTATCATCTTTTCATTTAATCAGATTACAGATCCAAGTCCAGAAATTCCAAAACCAATTCAGAAAACTCATCCTTATAATTATGTTACTCTAGAACAGTGTTTCCCAAAGTGTGGTACATGTACCCCCAGTGATACAGGAAGAGTTTGGTGGAGGTACACATTGCACCGAAGTTTGGTGGGGATATGCAATGCACCGTGCTTAGCTGCGCCTAATTCTACGTTTTCATGAGTCAAGTCAAGACAGTCTTGTGAGGCGTGAGATGGTCCAGTGTGCAAATAAATGTTATTTATAATATAACTTTTATTTATATTTTATTATGAATAATTTTATTTTTCATTTATTATTTCGTGTATGTACAAAAAATATATATATATATTTTGCTTGTTATTAAAATACATCCATTTTTTTGATGAGGGGTATTCAGCATTACGAAAATTATAGAAGGGGTACACATATGTCAAAAGTTTGGGAAACACTGCTCTAGAACTACTTCCAGTACAGAATCCTGTACTAGCCAGGGTTCTTCAAAACACACACACACACACACACACACACACACACACACACAAAAAAAAAAAAAAAAAAGCAGAGCCAATAGGATATGTAGATGTAGATACAGGATATGTAGATATGTAAGAGGAGATATATTATCAAATTGCATCACTCTCTTATAGAGGCAGATATATGCCACAACATGAAGTCTGGGAGCTAGAAAACCAGGAAAGCCAGTGTTAGAATCCAGTTGGACTCCAAAGGCAGCCAACTATAGTGTTTTTAAAAACCTGTAATACCAAGGTATTCAATGTTAAATTCCAATCTGTTCCACATAGTCTTACTCTTGAAAAGTTTTATTTGAGATTCTGACTTTGGGTTAAATTCCCATCAACTTTAAACTATGATCCTTCAATATGCACATTTTACTGCAATTATCTATACTAATAAAAGAGAAACATGTAAATTAACCATCATTTAGCTATGCCAAGCCATGCCCACCAGCCAATCAGGAGCAAACATGCAAATTAACCCAACCAAAATGGCTGCCAGCCATGGAGCTGGAGCAAGCAGGAGGCTTGGGTTGCTCCTGGCAATGGAGGAAGCAAAGCTTCCCACCTGCCCTGGCTGGCCCTGGCCTCAGCTCAAAGCTACAAAGTTTCAACTACAGAAGATAAATAAATCCTATATACTTGCTTGTAGCTGACACTGGCCTCCCCTCAAGGAGGAAAGAAAGAAAGAAAGAAAGAAAGAAAGAAAGAAAGAAAGAAAGAAAGAAAGAAAGAAAGAAAGAAAGAAAGAAAGAAAGAAAGAAAGAAAGAAAGAAAGAAAGAAAGAAAAGGAAGGAAAGAAAGGAAGGAAGGAAAGGAGGGAGGGAGGGAGGGAGGGAGGGAGGGAGGGAGGGAGGGAGGGAGGGAGGGAGGGAGGAAGAAAAAAGAAGGGTCTGGAACCTTGGGTTGCCAGGGGGTGATCAGGCCAGGATGGGAAATCAAGGGCCATTGGGAATAAGCCAACCTGCAGGGAGGCCAGGTAGGGGTGAGCAGGCCATTAGTAAAGGGTCAGTTAGAAGTGACCAGCTCAGCAGGGGTGCAGTTTGGAGTGAGCAGGCCAGTGGAGAAGGAAGGTGGGGGCAAGCAGGCCAGTAAGGAGGGCAGTTGAGGGTGATCAGGCTGGTGGGGCACATTTGGGAGTGAGCAGGCCAGCAGGCAGAGTGTTTAGGGGCAATCAGGCAGGTAGGCAGGCAGGCAGGAGAGCAGCTGGAGCCAGCAGTCCCAGATTGTGAGAGGAATGTCCGACTGCCCGTTTAGGCCCAATCTCTGTAAACCGGCAGTAGAACATCTTTCGAGGGGTCCCAGATTGGAGAGGGCGCAGGCCATGCTGAGGAAAACCCACCCACCCACTCATGCATGAATTTCATGCACCTGGCCACTAGTTTTATAATTTAATCCAAAATGTAATCTGTATTGTTTCTGGAATCACCATTATGAGGAGGGGCTGGTGTTTTTAGTATTTTATAGTACAATAAAATGAGAATTATCTAATTAAATTGTGTTCATCTACTAAGAAAGGTCTTATGCTACTTCTGTTTCTAAATGTAAACATGATACAAAATTAATTGCTTACAATCCTAATTTAAGCTTGACCTAACAGTTAACATAAAAATAGATATGTAAAAATGTCTTTCCAACAAGCAAAAACTCATTTATAGCAACAATGAAACAATAAAAATAAATTTATTCATGGAACAATTATATACTAAGAGATAACAATACATACTACAATGTCCCAATGTCAACTCTGCAGGAAGTTTATTTCTAACATTTCCCAAGGTATACAAGTCAGTAGAGGAAAATACTTCACAGACAGAGACTCTGGCACAGATTAAATAGAATTTTAAGACCCCCATCATTCTTGGGGTTACTTTATTAAGAATTAGTATTTCCCAAGGGTTTTTTTTTTCCAGGCTAAAGAGGTGAGGTTTTAGTTAGCTTTTTTCTCTACTGGATGAATTTAATAATTCATTTTATCTGGAGATAATATTAAAAGGTGTCAGCTAATCTAAATAAGGAATGAAAACATAAGTTATTAGAACACACAAAAAAATAAAAGCTAACTAGCAGGATATAAACAACATCTGTGTTAACACTGGAAGCTTCTTAATTTCCAATTATTAAAAGTCTTTTTAGCTTTACTCCTTTTCTTTTTTTTAATGTATTTTTTTTCTTAAATATATTTTATTGATATTTTACAGAGAGGAAGGGAGAGAGATAGAGAGCCAGAAACGTCGATGAGAGAGAAACATCGACCAGCCGCCTCCTGCACACCCCCCACCTGGGATGTGCCCGCAACCAATGTACATGCCCCCGGCCGGAATCGAACCCGAGACCTTTCAGTCCGCAGACCGACGCTCTACCACTGAGCCAAACCGACCTCGGCTTTACTCCTTTTCTTTCTGACTCAAAGAGAGGTTGTATCTTCTTCCACCTGAAGAAATGCTTTCTTTTGTGACTTACATTTTCTGACCTGCAGCCTTTTCTAGAACATTCCTTCATTGTTTATCTGCCATCATCTACCTCCTCTTTCTCAATACTATGTCTTCAGCCTCAGTGTTTTCTCTTTGTTGTTGTTGTTTTAATCCTCACCAGAGGATATTTTTTTCCAATGATATTCAGAGAGAGTGGAAGAGAGAGATAAAAACAGAGATACATATTGATGTGAAAGAAACATATTGATTGGCATCTCTGTATTACTAGAAGTAGTCATTAGCCAGGGAGGAGCTTAGGTACATGACCTTGACCAAATCAAACAGGGAACCCTTAGGTCCCCAGGCCAATCTCTATCCACTGAGTCAAACCTGCCAGGGCCAGTCTCAGTTGTCCATCACTACAAATTAAACCCTCTTTTCCTCACCCTGTACCATTTCTTTTTTTTTAAATATATTTTATTGATATTTCACAGAAAGGAAGGGAGAGAATTAGAGAGCCCGAAACATCGATGAGAGAGGAATATCAACCAGCTACCTCCTGCACACCCCCCACCGAGGATGTGCCTGCAACTAATGTACATGCCCTTGAACGGAATCGAACCTGGGACCCTTCGGTCTGCAGACCAATGCTCTACCAGTGAGTCAAACCAGTTTCAGCACCCTGTACCATTTCTAATCCTGTACCCTCCACGCCAAACTTCTTAAAAGATCATTCAGTTTCCCATGTCTATTTATTCACTTTTTTTCTCCCACCAATTCACAATTTACATTCTGCTCCTCACCACCATAAGGTGGTCAGTAACCTCTTAGTTGTGATTCAAAGAGTTCTCTTTAATGGCCATGTTACTTGTCAATTCTGAGACTTGTCAGAGTTCCCTCCTTAAAGCATCTCACTAGTACTAGGCAGGTTTCATTTTTATTGTTAAGGTTTTGTTTCATTCTTCCTCTTCTGCCTACTAATTTAGAGGTTGAGCATCACAGAATTCACTTCAAATATTTTCTTAATTTATACTTAGTAGAATGCCAGCCATGCATGTGATTTCAACTACCACCTAAATAATTTCAACTCCATGCTCTTAGGCTTTTGTATACACTACTCCCCAAATCCTTGACCTCTACTTCTGAATACATACTAGATCAATATATCCATCTACACAAAATACCAACTTGAAACTTTGCATGCCTGAAACAACTCATTATCTTAAACCATTTCTGCTTCTATAAAATTTACCCTAATCCAGAATGTCTTTCAGAAAATATGTATTGAATGTAGATTATGGACTAGGCATTTTGCTAAACTTTTTTATAATTATCTTTCTATAAATCCCACAAAATTATTTTAAGCCATTTTTGAGGCTCGGTGATTTTAAATAACTTCTTTCAAGTGGTTACTCGGGAAATGGTGGAGCCAGAATTCAAACAATAAACTTTAAGATTTTTTACTTCCTAGAACTGGGACCCTGGACACCATAAATTACTCACAAGGAAGAAACCTCGATTTATTCTGAAATCCTCTCTTTCTATTTAATCTATCCTAGCCAGTCCCTCTTCAATTAGCATTGATTTTCACTCCTAAATATCTCTTAAATCTACTGGCTACTGTCACAGTCACAGCCCTTCTCTTCTCTCTCAGTCTAGTCTCTCCAGGAGTCAAATCCATCCTTCCTGTTTACATTCACATGATCAGCCTAGAAACACAAATAGACTTCAAACTTCTAATTAAAATACTCCAATGGCTCTTCCACTTCTAAAAGAGAAGTATAAAGTCTTCATACAACACTCTGTACACCTTACATTTTACCATCCTATTCTCTATATAATCTCACATTTTGCCAATTGCCTTCAAGGTTCCTAAATTTTGTGAAACATACTAGGCTTTTTCTTACTCCTACCATTCTTTGCTATATTATTCCCTATCTTAATTGCCTGGTAATCCTGGTCAGCCTTCAAAACCCACATCTGAAGTAATCTCAACTCATAAAGCCTTTCTTAAGATGGTCAGATAGAATTAATCACCCACAGTCTTCAGGATCCACCATAATTCATTAGCTTCTGTAGAGCACTTTTCATAGAATACTGTTATTACTAGTTTGCATGTCTCTTTCCTAAACACAAACTCCTCAGGGACCAAGACTGTACCTTGCTTATCCTCCCATTCCCAATATCTAGCAGCATGTCCCAAACTATGCCTCAGCTTAAATATCATTTACTTGAGGAAGACTTCCTGAACTCCTAAATTATGTTCGCATTTCAAACTACACTGAATCATTGTCCATATTTTTTGGTTTTATAGGAATTGGGAACAGTATATAACTATAAATTAATGCCTGATTCCAAGAGGTCAGAAATCATGTCTGCTATTTGTTCAAAGAGCTTGTTGTAATACCTGGCACAAAATAATGAATATTAGTTGGATGAAAGTATGAATATGTAGATGAAAGCATTGATGAATACTGTTACTATATTTGGAACTGAGTATTCTGAATATTCCTCATACTCCCACCCACACTTTGTTTGCCATAATGTCTACCTTCACTTTAGGACTCATCTTTAAAATCCCATGCAGCTCCATGTCCAGCGCTGCCATGAAACAGGGCTCCTTTAACATTACTGGGCGCTAACACATTCTATAAAGTTCAGTTGTGCGGGGGCCTGATGTGACAGGGATCTCCCTTTTCCGTGTCCCGTACGGAAAGAGAGATGAACGAACTGGTTCTAAGTGGAGGTGGCCAGTGATTGAGAAATAATAGAAAAAAAGAGAGAAGACACAGAGATAGATTTTAAGCTGGGAGCTGGGAGGGCCTCTGACTTCCTCTGCTGGAGAGGCAGACTGACTACCTCCTGAGCCACGCAGCACATCTATTTATACTCCGATCCAACAAGGGGGTTTCTTCACAGGAAAACAAGGAGCCTGGGAGGGCCCAAGTCCCACCCACTCCTTTCTCCTGGAAAAACAATCCTTCCTCCAGGACAAACACAAAAAGGCAGGAACTAAGAATATCTCCGCACTCTCAGGGCTGGAGTGCAACTGACATGATTCCGCCAATATCCTGGGCCTAGTCAACAACAATCTAAAGGATGTCCAGGTGTCTTCCCATTTGGCCCTCTACACAGTTGAGACTTAGAATAAGTACTAAATTCCCGGACCAAGCGCAATGGTTCTCAGTGTGAAGCCTCGTTCAAGGGCATCTATGAGAAGTCCTCAGGAACTCCATTTGTACATCAGGGTGACTTGGTTAACAATTTGCCACCAGCCTAAATTATTGCCAATTGAGTCAGAAACCTGAAAACACACACACACACACACACACACACACACACACACACACACACCAAAAACACACCAAACTTTCTAAGAGGTCTCAGAACTTTAAGCATTGATCTAAAACCAGAAGTTATCTCAGATATCAGAGATTGATGCCAGACAAGGGAAGGAAATATCTGAATAGAGAGGGCACCACACTCCACTTTACCTCAAAGAGCATGCCCACCTCCAGGTCTTTGGTCTGCATCCCTAGATACTTCCAGGTGATGTTATACTTGCAGGCACATCGTCCTCTTAAAGGGACAACAAATACAAGCTCCTTCCAACCCAAGGACAGCATCGGCAGTTGGGCATGTCTGCCTAGCATCCACTTTAGACTATAACGGGGATTTCTCTGAGGCATTCTCTCCAAAGGCTTCACATCTTTTCCAACCAAGGCATTCTCAATCCGCCTCATGAGGAGGTCATTCATGACTTCAGCGGAACATACTAATAAGCACGGGCTCTTGAGGATTCAGAATTCATGTTTTCTGTCATCCACACTGTCTTTATCTTACTAACAGTGTCAAAAATGTTCAACAAGATTTTCTAGTGAATCAAACACTTCCTGGGTTTATCTTTGGCACTTTGGAAATCTATGTGAATAATACTTTCAAGTCAAGGAGACATCATTTATTGAGTTGTTTCTTTAACTGATAACCTCGGACTGGGCTAGGGAAGCAGTCCAAAGAGAGTTCAAAGAAAAGGGTGAAAGGATTAAACTCAGACTCTGAGATACAGTGCTTATTAAAACATACAAACCCTGCTGAAAACCAACTGTATCTCCTTGAAAGGAAATGCAAGAGAAACTTGCAGTCATTATTTCTGGGTGGTATAGGTTACAAGTGATTATTTTCTCCTTTTTGTTTGTTGATGTTTTTGCTTTTTCTACAGTGAACTTGTATCTTCTGTGGAAAGAAAGGCTATTGACTTCAATATGTGAACAGCATTTGTTCCAAACTGTCCAAGGGATTAATTTAATCCAATAGGTAATTTATGGAATAGGTTTTACATAACAAAGTGGCCCAAATTACTGTTTTACTCTTGGCAATGAACTTAGGTTTAAATTTTTTTTTCCTGTCCTATACTTCTGATATCTTTTGCTTTAAAGGCTTATTGTAGTAAAATTCTTTCAATGCCTCTATGCTATGCACTCAATATCAAGTGAGAGGCTGAAACTGATAGAAATGCAATAACATTAAAAAAATAAAACATATAATTCAAGTCATTTGTATTTATTTATATTTCCTTATATTTAATTATTGATGCAATTAAAACAATGAAGCAAACAATGTATTTTTTTTTGATTAAGAGGTAAATAAAAAAAAATCTGAAAATTCGTTCTCCATCCTAAGCCCTTAAGCCATTTAAGGTATTACATGCTACCCATCTACCAACATAGTAGGTCAGCTTAGGATCTGCTTCTCTTTGATTTGCCCCTCCTCTTATTATCTTATCAAGTGTCTCACTCTTGTCACCATAACCCATTTATGATCTTGGTATCTCAAGGATATTTCCATGTGTTTCCCTCTTTAGTTTAGACAGCACTGTCCAATAGAATTATAATGTAAAAAACAAATAGAATTTTAAATTTCCTAGTAGTCATATTAAGAAGGAAATTTTATTTTAATATTTTATTGATTTTTTTACAGAGAAGAAGGGAGAGAGATAGAGAGCTAGAAACGGCGATGAGAGAGAAACATCAACCAGCTGCCTCTTGCACACCCCCTACCGGGGATGTGCCCGCAACCAATGTACATGCCCTTGACCGGAATCGAACCTGGGACCTTTCAGTCCACAGACCGATGCTCTACCACTGAGCCAAACCGGTTTCGGCAAGAAGGAAATTTTAAAGGTGAAATTAAATTTGAAAATAAATTTCAATCTAAATATCCAAACTAAGTATCATATCAATGTGTAACCTACACAAAATATTAGTAAGTTATTTATTAGTTTACGTATCAGGTCTCAAAATATGGCCTGTATTTGGTACTTTTAGCACATCTCAACTTGAAATTTGATTGGAAATACTTGATCTGCATTTATGTATCATAAAATGGATAAATGAAAATCTAAATCCAATGTTGCCCCAAACATGCTTAAAAGTTTCCAATCACTGCATCTAGTATTAGTTTCTAAATGTACTTTAATTAAAGTTAAATGAAATTAAAAGTTCAGCTTCTCAGTCATACTAGCTATATTCCAAGTGCTCAATAGCTACAGGAGGCAAGTGGCTGCCATACTGGACAGCAGGCAACACAAGTTTAGAATCCACTACTGTTTCTGCGTCAAATTTTCAAAAGTTGTGTATTTTTTCCAAGGCCCTTGGGATTAACCCTCGTCTTTGGCCAACACAATAAAGCCCAATGGTGGCTCTTATAGACACCTTCCACAGGATACATATTCAAATAGTAACCACCCCCAATACACACACTCCCCCCAAAAACACTTCAGATCACATCTCCATCTGATTGTGGCTCCGGGCAGAGGGAAGGCTCCCTGTTGCAGGGAACAGCTACTGCACTCTGGCATAGTATGGAGATAATTCTTGAAGAGGCACAGTATTTTTAAAATATATGTGAAGGACTAAGCTTAGAAAATGCAAATGAAAACATAAACGGCTTACTTTGGGATATATGTGAACTTTTTCAGGCAATAAAGAGTGATTTAAGTTATCAACCCAAAGGCCGACTACTGTAATACCCCAGAGCAGTAAATCCTGAGAGGTACCTATTGTGTTGCTTTTGCTTATGACCAAATTTGGGGCTTTCCCCCCTTAGTTGATCCTACTGTTGACAAAGATATGCCTTTTTAAAAAAGCAGATGGTTTATACTGGCTTTTTGTGAGAGGAGGAGTACTGTTCTGTTTTCCCTTGTTTTTGTAGGAATGGGCAGAGAAGCTTGGGCAAAAATTCCTGTGTAATTATTATTCCTTTTAAAATTCTTCAGTGAGAAAAAAAATTCCAGGAATTGTCAGGCTGTCTGGAGGAAGTTTCCTTTGCAATCACACTACCTATCCTAATGTGGTTGCAGGGATCAAAGCAGTATCTACACTTCAGGTAAGAAATATCTAACTAAATGGACATTTTGCTTTAGATTTTATAATGTTCTCTTTCTACACATACATAATTATAATTTATTTTCCTTGTGCCTTTTCTAATAAATAATGTATTTTGAATTATATTCTTTATATACAACCGTTTATAGACAACTTAAACAAGTTTTTGGCAAGAATGTGAGCAATTTTAATGTAGCCCTGGGGAGATTGAGATTATTGCTTCAGAATTTTCTTTTCTTTATTTATTTCATTACTCTGATAGAACAGTACTATATAACAGATATATAATGCAAGCCATAAATGTGAATCACATATAATTTAAAATGTTCTAGTCTCCATATTTAAAAAATATTTTTAAAAAGCCCAGCCAGTGTGGCTCAGTGGTTGAGTGTCAACCCAGGATCCAAAAGGATCAATTCCCCATCAGGGTTTTGCCTGGGTTTGGAGCTTGATCCCCAGGAGGTGGCTTGCAGGAGGCAGCCGATTGATGGTGTTTTTCTCTCTCATAAATCTCTCTATCCCTCCCCCTGCCTTTCTCTCTAAAAATCAATAAAAACATAAAAAGAAATAGGTATCATTGATACATTATTCCATTACCTTAAATAGACAAGTGCTATTTTTCTTAAACAAGCACTGAAATCCAGTGTGTATTTTATACTTAAAGCCCCTATCAATTCAGAACTAGACAAATTTCAAGTACTCAATAGCCACATGTTGCTAGTGAGCACACTACTGAATAGTACAGATGGAGAATATGTGCACAGTGAAACTTCAGTGTAAGCTGCTGAATATGTTACTTTGTCAAGCAAGTTGGAAACACAGAAGTAGGTCAAAATTATGTTTAGTAATCAGTTAAATGTCAACTTTTCATATGAACTAAAACAAAATGAAAAGAAATTTACCAGTGTATTCTGTAAAAAGTATTACCTGGCCTACAAATGCAGGACTTCTGTTCTTCCCTATCAGCAAATTTTCAGGTGAGGCTCACTATATCCAGACAGCACCACGGTTAAATATCCCAGGACGTGGTGTAAACTGGTTCCTAAAATTAGTTCACATAATTACCTATCAGAGTAATATGTTATTGGGTAAAAACTTTTTTTTAATATATTTTATTGATATTTTACATAGAGGAAGGGAGAGAGACAGAGAGCCAGAAACGTCGATGAGAGAGAAACATCGACCAGCTACCTCCTGCACACTCCCCACCGGGGATGTGCCCGCAACCAATGTACATGCCCTTTACCGGAATCAAACCCGGGACCTTTCAGTCCACAGACCGACGCTCTACCACTGAGCCAAACCGGTTTCGGCTAAAAACTTTTTAAAAAAATTTAACATCTTCAGAGCTTCCTTAGAAAACTAAATGAAATATAGGAATGGCCACTCTGAGTGAAAAACGTTCATCTCTATCTCACCCTTTCTTCCATTCAAATGCAAGATTTTTCCCCAGTGTTAAAAATCTACAGCATTGATCTCTGTGAAGTAAAGAATGACCGTATTTTATAGCACAGTTCAGTGAAACACTGGATATGCTGGAGACATATTTACAAAAAGAATACATCCACAAGCTATTGCATTCTCATACATCGGTGCACTGGTCTGCCTATGTAATACTTTTCTCCATGTTCAATGGTGCATATCAAGTTAACAAGCACAAATTATAATTATCTAATGGATTCTATGATTCATATGATAGCGCATATTTTAATCAGTCATAGATTTCTTTTCAATGAGGTCTATTTGCCCTAAGCACAATATAGTCATAGAGTCCTAACTTTTCACAATAGTCTTTCTTCTGCTTTCCCCTCTATTTTTAACAAAAGAGATTTCATGTGAATGCTGTTAATAAGTTTAATAATTTTTTATACTTTTAAACATTTTGTGGTACTTCTATGTTTTAAAAGAACTGTTTGATTAGCTCTGCAAGAGTGAGTTGGTTTTGTAAATACTAGAGGCCCAGTGCACAACATTCAGGGAAGCTGGAGGGGAGGGGGGGTCCCTCAGCCTAAACTGCACCCTTTAGCAGTCCAGGAGTCCAGGAGCCCTTGGGGGATGTCTGACTGATGCCTTAGGCCCACTCCCCTTGGGAGCATTGGTCTGCGGACTGAAAGGTCCCAGGTTCGATTCTGGTCAAGGGCATGTACATTGGTTGTGGGCACATCCCCAGTAGGGGGTATGCAAGAGGCAGCTGGTCGATGTTTCTCTCTCATCGATGTTTCTAGCTCTCTCTTTCTCTCCCTTCCTATCTGTAAAATATCAATAAAATATATATATATATATATATATATATATATATATTTTTTTTTTTTAAAAGAGATGATGTTATATTCACTTTCCTATTTTACAAATTCAGCAGATTAACTTATATAGCATAGATGCTTCATAAAAATATGTGGACTTGCCCTAGCCAGTTTAGCCCAGTAGTTAGATCATTGGCCCTCTAACTGAAGGACCACCAGTTAGATTCCTATCAAGGGCATGTACCTCGGTTGCAGTCTCTATCCCTGGCCCAGGTCAGGGCATGTGCCAGAGACAACCAAATGATGTATGATGTGTCTCTTTCACATTTATATTTCTCTTTGTTTCTCCCCTTCCCTTCTACACTCTCTAAAAATCAATGGGAAAAAATATCCTGGGGTAAGGATTAATATATATATATATATATATATATATATATATATATATATATATCTGTGACCTCACTATTAATCTAACAAATGAATTAACCAGTCCATACCAAAACATGAAGTCATAATAGCTATATTAGCTATTACATATTACTAGAGGCCTGGTGCATGAAATTTGTGCAAAAGGGGGGATGTGACCCTCATCCCAGCCTACATTCTCTCCAATCTGGGACCCCTCGAGGGATGTCTGACTGCCCTTTTAGGCCTGATGGGATCGGGCCTAAACAGGCAGTCGGACATCCCTTTCATAGTCCAGGACTGTTGGTTCCCAACTGCACGTCTGCCTGCCTTCCTGATTGCGCCTAACACTTCTGCCTGCTAGGCTGATTACACCCTAACCACTTCTCTAATTGATTGATGCCTAATCGATGCCTAACTGCTCCCATTCTAGCCTGTTTGCCTCCAACTGCCCTCCCTTGCAGGCCTAGTCCCTACCAACTGCCCTTACCTGCTGGCCTGATTGCCCACAATTGCCTTTCCTTGCCAGCCTGGTACCTCCCAACTGCCCTCCCCTGCTGGCCATCATGTGGCAGCCATCTTGTATCCATATGGAGGAATGCCATCTTGTGTGTTGGAGTGATGGTCAATTTGCATATTACTCTTTTATTAGATAGGCTAGAAGCCTGGTGCACAAGTGGGGGCTGGCTAGTTTGCCCTGAAGGGTGTCTTAGATAAGGGTGGGGGTTCCCTTGGGACATGGGGTGGCCTGGGTGAGGGGCCTGTGGTGGTTTGCAGGCCAGCCATGCCCCCCCCAGAGACCCAAGCAGAGGTCCTGGTACCTGGGATTTATTTATCTTCTATACTTGAAACTTTGTAGCCTTGAGCTGAGGCCAGGGCTGGTCAGGGAAGATGGGAATCTTGGCTTCCTCCATCACCAGGGGCAACCCAAAGCCTCCTATTTGCTCTAGCCCTGTGGCTGCTGTCTTCTTGGTTGGATTAATTTGCATACTTGCTCTGATTGGCAGGTGGGTGTAGCATAGTGTGGTCAATTTACATGTTTCACTTTTATTAGTATAGATACTATAATAGAAATATTCAGTGATTACTCTGTCCTAGGCATTATATACATTAACATCAGTATTTTACATATCCTATAATCTTTTAATTATCATAGAACAATAATTAAACCTATGAAATAGGCACTGTGAATACTGTGAATATATTTTTTTTGCAAACACACACACACACACACACACACACACACACACACACACACATACAAACAAAAACAAAAAACAGGACAATTGAGTTTTGAGGAGTGTGGGGAAAAGGCACTTGTTTCAGAGCAGAGTGACTGAGTCAGGGTGTCTGCACAATTAGAGTTCTTAACCACTGAACAACAACATTGCTTTTGAGGTCTCAGGTTCTGGGAATCTTAGGTAACATGGTCTTTAAACAATAGAGTTCCTAATTCTTCACTTAATGATGCATTAGATATATTAGTAAAATACAAATAAATGTCATAAATACAGGAATGTTGAGGCAAAATTACTGAAATCATATATTTAAAAGTAAATCTGTTATTAGTGTTTGGTAACTCTGTCATTCTTTATTCTGTGTAGGTTTTATGTACCTATCATTACATATCCTAATTCTTTTTGAGGTTTTCAGTCATTTTACCTCCCAGATTCTGACATACTTGTGTGTGACTGAAAAATGTTCTGATCATTTGAGAATGTGTTCAAGTTTGTTGGTTTATAACTACAGTCAAATTTGGAATGGCCACTATTGATTTTTAAACCTGACTAGACAATTGAATTTTCTCAATGACCAGGGGCTATTAAGAGTTTATTGGATTAAAGTTGCTTGTTTCATTTTTGTTCTAGGTTGAAAGAGCATTTGTTATAAACCTGATACAACATCTGTTGAAACATATTCCTGAGGGAAACAACAAACAAATTAAACAAAACAAGTAAACACACACACACACACACACAAAGTAATACTCCTATACATTCATTTTCATATATTTCTCAAACTAGTCTGAGAAATAGAAAATGTCCCCTTTACCCCTTTACTACAATTGCATTTTAGTTACTTATATATAACTAAATATACATTTTTATATGTGTAATAATATACATTAAATGTAGCATATATATTCAATATGCAGGGGTGGAAAACAGTAGGTTTACAGTTATGAGTAACATTCTTTTGAGTTAATAAATCATAACCTGCATGTCTTTTTCCATGTGAACAACTGTAAACTTACCTTTGCCTACTCCTGTGTAATAATATAAAATAAATATAGCTTGTATATTTAATATATAATAATACAAATAAATAATATTCAAAATATAAAACTACATCAGAAGATAGATTAAAAGTTAAGGATCACAGCAAAAGCTTTTTCTATACATCACAGTAATGTTTGACGATCATGTTGCAAGTCCCATTGGTTGTTCTAGTGATCCTAGAAGCATGACTCTTTTAAACGCCTCCATCTGGACTTGAAGGAAAAATTAGAACATCCATTTCCCACATCCATTTCCTTTGTCCCTCTGTGTCCTTAGCCAGTTCCAAATTGAGCAATACAATTAAATTCTGAAATCAAAGAGATTTTTGAAAAAATCCCTAAGTACTTTGGTTTCCTTTCCATAATGTAGATAGAAAATTGAATATGGCACATATTGACAGCTTTCTGGTTTAATCAGTTTCCACAAACTGAATGGACAAGTGCTTGTATGTAATCAAATAAGTATTTTCAAGTAAGTATAAACTAGTTTATTTGCCAAAGTTCAAATTTCTGTCAAATGGGGCTCTTAGATCAGTTAGCACTCATACACTTGAACACGAAAGAAAGAAAGAAAGAAAGAAAGAAAGAAAGAAAGGAAGGAAGGAAGGAAGGAAGGAAGGAAGGAAGGAAGGAAGGAAGGAAGGAAGGAAGAAAGGAAGAAAGGAAGGAAAGAAGGAAGGGAGAGGGAGGGAAGGAGAGAGGGAGGGAAGAAGGGAGGATAGAAGGAGAAAGGGAAGAAGGAGGGAGGGATATAGGAAGGGAGGGAGGGAGGAAGAGGAAGAAAGGAAGAAAAGGAGAGAAAAAGGAAGGAAGAAAGAAAGGGAAGAGAGGATGTAAGATGGATGTGTGATTTGTATTTCTGATTATTAAGTTCTGAAATCCCCTCTTAAGTAATGATGTGTTTAATATGCAAGTGATATGAGAGACGAAGGATGATCAAAGGTCCAGAGAAAAAGTCGTGTTTTTTGAGAAAAATTATTTTACCAAAATTGCCATCTTTGCATTCTGTGAAGGCCTTCAGCTGGCCTGTGAATGAGCCAGTGGCACATCTGCCTTATTTCTATGTGATGCAAAGTGGTCTCAGGTGCACTGCAATGTTAGCACTTGTGAAGCCCTATGTTCTATATATTCAGTTTCATACGTTACAAGCTTTCTATTTATTTTTCTTCCCCACTGTTTATCCCTTTCATCAGACATCACCAGCAACTTCAGTATAGAAACATAAAGAATGGGCGGGGAGAGATTAACCAAATAACTTAATATGCATATATGAGTAACCCATGAAGGCCTGGAGGGGGCTGTAGGTACAGGGTGGAGGAAAAGAGGTACAAATAATACTTTTTGACAATAAAGAACAATATTTTAAAAAGAAGAGGGGGGAAAGAATTCCTAGAAAAATATATTCTATGTGTATACATTTCAGTAGTCTTCTGAAGTACTTTATGCTCCCCTGACCTTCTCTTATGCTGCCACTTGGAGGATGCCTCTACGTGCTCTCTGCTAGGTACAGCTTACATGCATTGTTTCGAATCTCCACCAACATTCCCTACCATGGAATTCAGAATGACTTCCATTGCACAACTAAGAACTAAGGCTCTCACAGTTTTACTTCAATATTATGAAACTCATGAATGAGTTAAACTAAATTAAATGTGTCTCTGAATGTAAATAGAGGCACATCTTTTACCCCTTCGTAATCGGAGACAGGGCAAAAAAGTGAATATTCTCTTATCTAGATGCTGGTCATTGTCTTAGAATAAGCCCCCTGCACCTGCACGGGAGTGTTGGAATGTAACACTACTTAAAACACATTCCAGCACCACTCTGCAATTGATGACTATAAAAGACATCTCAGAAACATAAAACCCGCCCATATACAGTGTATGCTACCCTTTCTTCCGTGCCAGACAATACAATTTGTCCCATTTCCTGAAGGTCACATTAATTTAAATAGAGACAAAAAGGAATCCTGAAGAGGAAAAATAATGACCACCACAACAAACCACACCACTTAATCTGAATTCAGAGGTTCTGGCTAGTTGAAACAACTAATAAAGAACACAGGAAGAATACAATTGGCAGCAATTTTGCAAAAGAAGAGAAAACCTTCCTTTATAAATAGCTCTGGCTTCCTATCTAGCCAAGACAGCGGCGAGGCAGAGGCAGATAATAATGTGATTACTCGGGTAATGATATGCATTAGATACATTATGGGAAACAATAATGCTCCCCACTGTCTGCCGTCAGTCCAGTTATTGATTTTCCTTAATGTTAAAAGTGCTACTCTAAAACTGAAAAGAGATATCCTTTATTTATTCTCTTTCCCTTTCAGTTCCCAAGTCCATAGATCCTTTGATGCAGAGTAGTATACCAAGATAATGAAGTAATATATATCTAATCTGACACCTACTGGGCCAGGCTAATGTTTCAGATAAAACTGCTAGGGTACCGCTGCTTGTGGAAAAAGCAATGTATGATAAGAAAACAAATCTGAACTTTCCTTCCATTTTTGTTTGGTCTTGTTCTCGAAAGCATCCTTATAGAACAAGCGTATTTTCCTTTAATATCATAATGGTAACATATTGATTGGTCCACAGATTAGATCCAGCTGATGGATGTTACATTAAAATGTTCTCTTCAGAACATATGTTTCATCTCTTTCAGCCTTCAATACATACTCATTGTATAGAAAACAGGTATGTATGCAACTGGATAGAGTTCCCTTCTTCCATCTTCTGAAACTCTGGCTTTAGTCACTTTCTTCCACACACAACACACACCCATCCCTATCCTAACTTGACGTCATTCTACACTTTATTCCTTTTAATTAACACTCAGTACCTGGAGATGCAAATTTCCAATGAACATCAGAACAAGCATACAGGGCAATGTGGCAAAACCATGACTTTTTTTTTCATTTCACAAAATAGAGGAGTTGGTGTTTTTTTTTTTATCTTTACTAATTGCTAAACACACTGTCCTTGTCAAGTGAATAATTAAATAAAAGAATAGACTTATGTCACAAGTTTATTGTTTGACTGATCTGTCTCAACAGGAAAACCAGGCTATGTATTTGTTGTACCAATCCTTTGCACCAGATGCCTGTCACTAATTTCCTTCATTATCTAATGTCACCCCCCCCCCTTTTTTTTAACTCTAGAGAATAAAGAGCATTTCTTCTTGTCATTTTCACTTGACCAATTTAATTTAAACTGGCCCCAAAGGATCTGAAACAGCATGTCCAAAGCACAGACCTAAGATCAGTAACACAGGAACTAAAAGCATCTCCATACCTTCTCCAGTTTAATCAATGGAAATCATATGTGCATTTCTAATGGCCCTGTACATGCATTTTAAGAGTAAAGAGATAAAACTAACAGATAATTCAACTTTGTCAATGTACCTAAAACAAGGTCTTTCCTGGGTCTCTTGAAATTAATTATTAAGAATGAGAAAATTGCTCAAATTGATCTTTCCATGTAACCAACTTTTCATTTAGCTTATATCTTGTTTAGCCTAATGCAATTTAGGTGAACAGAATAAAATATTTTGCACAGGTATAAGAAAATAAACAACAATAGGAATTAATTATTCCTTTTTTACTAAATGGCTCTAGGCCCAGTTATGATTACTTCTTTCAATTTTTTAATAAAGATATTTGAAGTATAAGCAGAAAAGAAATCATTTATTTTCTCAGTTCACAAAAACTACCATTTTCCCTTTTCTACCCATAAGCCTCTGTGAGAGAATAATTCAGATATCTTGTCATGGTTTTCTGTACAGAATCTTAAATGGTTTTCTATACAGAATCTTTTTTTGTCTTCCCTCTTACTTCACACTTGAAAGTTCTCTTCAAAAAAGCTTTCTGAGACCTCTCATTTAGGTACCTAAAATGACCCAAAGGCTTGACTCTAAGAAGCATTTTCCACCTAAGAGTTTCCTGAATATTTGCCAAACCTTGTACTACAGACATTAGAAGACCTTTAAGGTATTGCTAGAGGCCTATGAGTCAGTGTGCTTATCAAAGGTTGTCTGTATCCAGAATATATATTTTCACTACACATATACATTCTAATAATTTAAAATGCAAAAGTGTACAAAGTAGAAATGAATTTCAAAACACCATTAAAATAACAGTAGTAATTGGTCCTAGTTTTTCCTTTACTGAAAATTTTTTTTTATTATAAAGTCTTAACTTTAGGAAATTTTGAGTTGTAAGAGATCTCGATAAAAAGTGGTAACTATAAAACTTTCATATGAAAATGGTAACATATCCAAGTGAATTGTTGTGATTCTTTTTTTAACTTATTCCTCCTTCATGCTTGAAGTTCTCATAAAAACTAACCTAACCATACATCATTTCCATCTAATAAAATATCAGATTGTTTTGTCCAAAATAGCTATTCATTATTTCCTTTGTGAATTTGATGATTATAAATACAGTATATCTTGTATTAAGAAGACCTTTTTATCATTAACAGTTATTCTACATATGTTCATTGTATTGGATTTTAGCTTAGGTTTTTTTAGTCTGTAAAATGGGAATACTAATAATACCCACTGATTAGCTTGATATGAGACTTGGCATACAAGTTGCTTGCACCAATGCGTTCCCAACTGCAGGTGCTCATAAATAATGGTTTCCTCTGCTTCCAACCACTGAGAGAAAAATAAAAATTATATCAGTGCTTACTTACAAATGATTAAAGTAAAATGCAGAAATAGCTGACAGACATTCCACGTTAATGTTAATATGGCGAGGAAGAACTGGAACCCAGATATGCTGCACCCACATTAATCTACTCAGTCATTTATATCCATATGCTATAGCCTCTAGCAGGGGTGGGCAAACTTTTTGACTCGAGGGCCACAGTGGGTTCTTAAACTGGACCGGAGGGCCGGAACAAAAGCAACCTGACCATGCTGGCACTCTCATCTTGGGCTGCTGGTGAAGGAGAGGAGGGGAGAGCAAGAGAACCCTTCACTCTTTGGGCTCCATGGGCCCGATAGAATAGCTGAATGGGCTAGATCCGGCCCTCGGGCCATAGTTTGTCCACGGCTGCTCTAGGGTGTGTCCATAACAAATAAGATCAAGTTCCTGCTCTCCTGGAGATTATGTTTTCATGGGAAGAAGAAGCAATAGGTCATGTGACAGTAAAGCAGAATAAAGCAGGCTAGAGAGATAAAAACTGGAGTAGTTGAGAAAGGTGAATCATGTTGCCTTGGATCACATTGAGAAGGCTCTGCAATGGAGTCACCTTGTGTGGGGGCCATGAAGGTTGGGGGGAGGGAGGCATGTAGGTATCTGAAGTTCCCTTCAAGGATGACTAGTGTGTTCTAGAGACAGCAAGACAGCAAGGGAGAGAGATCAGAACAGTCAGGTTAGAGAGCTGATAAAATGCCCGTAAGCCCATTTTTCTTTGTTGCATTGCTGTCCTTCTCTTGTGAATCAGGGTAGTTTTTACTTCGTGGTACAGGAACCCCTTCTAGACCTCTGCTCCTCTTCTCTTCTATCCTACCATTACTTAGAAAGCTCCAAAAAATAATAATGCAAAACTGGAGCTTACTATGCTTCTCCAAATGTACTACTCACTGAGCATCAAGTGAAGGTGCTGTTATCACATTTCATAGATAAGGAAATGGAGGAATAAAGAACTGGCTGATTTTTTTTTAAGAGATAGAACACCTGAAAGCAATATGCTTAGCTTTGAAACATTATGACAAGCAACTTGCGTTCCACCATTCTACTTCTCAATGTGATCTTAGAATAAAAGCACCATTTATACTTTTCTGTGACAATAGGAAGGCTTAGAAAAATGTCATACCTCAAAATCACTAATGCAGTTAAGTATACTATATGTGAAATACTATGCTTCTTACTGGTTCTGTTGGCTGGAGTGTTATCCCATGCACCAAAATGGTGTGGGCTGGGCTCCTGAATTATGGGTTCATTGCCTGAGTTTTGAGTTCCATCTTCTATCAGGGCACATCAGAGAGACAACCCTTTTTAAGGGAATATGATTCCTAATTTTGTATGTGGTTGAGGGAGAAATAAAATCCATTAAAAATAAAACCTCCATTTGATTTTGATATATCATTTGTTTATATCACTTTTAAAAGCACATTTTATAGAATATCTCCAGTAACCTTGGCCACTATCACACATTTCTGATGTATTGTTAATAGACATGGACCACCTCATAGCAAGGTAGCAAATATAATTTGTTCCTCAACTCTAACAAAGTTAGAAAATTTGGATGAGATTAATAAATGAACAGCAACTTCTACAAATATTTTGTGGACAGCCAGAAAACATTCAAGTGTTTTTCTTAGCAGAGTTAATCTACATGCTGGCCAGCCATCACACTTAATTAAATTTGTAAGGGTCACATCAGAGGTAAAGAATATTACCCACACGGGGAATGTAATAGGAATACTAATTCACTCAAAGGGTCTCAGTTGCCCTTTCAGCTTCACCCTTTCTTATAGAAATTCTTATTGTCAGAATAAAAATATCGAGCTAAGCAGAGCTACTAACTCATACCCTTGTTTAAGTCCAATTTGAATGTCTCATAAAATCATCCATTACTATGAGCAATAAGTATTTATATTGAGGCTTCATCCATCTGTTCTCATTCAAATAAAGGAGGATATTGTTTGTATACAGAAAAAATTATATCCCAAGGAAATGTGTCTTTGCCATTTGCTCACCACAATAATACTTAAGAGTATAGTAATTTTAATGTGCCTCATACCTACAGGGCATGAACTACTGAGTTAAATATCACAATTAGCAACTGTAAAAACCCTTATCAAAATGTGCTACCATAGTCTGGTAATTCCTCCGAGCTGGTTGCAGGTACTATTATTTATGGTTCCTTCTCCCTATAAACCTGCCACTACAGATAAGCTGGTTTTGATGGTTAAAGCTCAGGTTCTACCATGCACTAAGCTGACCACAATTTTCTAGCAGAGAGATGAAGCTCATGTATATCTTGAAATTGTCCTCCTGCCAACAGATTACTATATATTAGGATTCTAAACCGCTTGATTTCTTAAACAGAAAGTCAATGAAAAAGAGCACACAGACCTTTGAGAATGAACAGGCCTCAGTTAAAATTCTGACTCTTACTATTCATCTGAAACAATGTAGGTGAATTGCTTTATTTCACTTAGCCTCAGTTTCCTCAATGCTAACATGCTGATAACATTCCCTATCTCATGTCATTGTTATTTAATAGGTATGATTATAAGTATACTAGAGGCCCAATGCAAGAAGATTTGTACAAGAATGGGCATTCCTTCCCCTGGCTGCTGCCACTGACTTCGCTCCACCCAGAGCCGCCTTTGCACCTTCCCATGCTACCCAGAGGCCCGGAGCAGCTGGGGCGGTGCAGAACACCTGCATCATCACCATTGTGCAAGCATCCCACAATGCCCCTAGGTGCTGGGTGCCTGTGTATGCAAATTAACCTGTCATTTTTGTTGGGTTAATTTGTATACTGTCTCCTGATTGGCTGGTGGGTGTTGTGAAGGTATGACCCATTTGCATCTTTCTCTTTTATTAATGTAGATGTATTTATTATTAGTATACTAGAGGCCCGATGCATGAAATTCATACAAGAGTAGGCCTTCCTTCCTCAGGCTGCTGGCACCAGCTTCCCTAGGGCACCCAGGGCCCAGGCTTCCCTCTGGCCCCACCTTCATGCAGAAGGACATCCACAATGACATCCGGAATGATGTTGCATCTAATTACCATATTACCCTTTTATTATTATAGATAATACTTTATAAGGATGTGTGTGTGGGGGGGGGTTGGTAGCTGATATTAAAAAAAAAAGAAAAACTGCTAGGAAAAATTCTCTCCTCATAAGCTTTGGATAAAAAGAGTGACTATTTCATTATACTTGCAATTGTCATTTCAAAGCCCTGTCTCTAGTTTCTTAAGGCTCTGCTAGCTCCGTGATATAACTAGATGGAAATCATTCTACTGTGACCAAGTTACATCTCAATACCAAGCCCTCATTTTTCATGTCTCCTGCTTAAAAACAAACAGCCAGCTGCAGAGAAAGACATGCAGTTAACTGATATGAACCTAGACTAGAACAGTGACATTTTCAGAAATGAAATAAACAATTCTCAAAGGATTCACTTCTTAAATTTTTATCTGCAAAGAGCTTTCTAAAATCTTGCTCTTTGAGATATGGCTTGATTTTATCTCCCAAGGCAGGTCAGCTGTAAGCTGGCTGTGATGCTGGTTTCATAGCAATTTGAGGGTCAATAATTACTTTCTTCTGAATTTCTCACCTAATAGCTAAATTCTTTGCCTGTCACATGAATATCTGTGCTTAAGATCTTTGTATTCAGCCAGTCAAAATTCAGAAGCTATGGATTATATGAGCTAATAATTCACATGTCACAAAAACACTGAAAAGGAATAATACACGTACAAGACGTAATCACGCTGCAACTTTATTTTTGCCTCCCACTGCCCATTTAAAATGTATTCAGTGGTGCAAACAAGTCCTTTTACATTTTTGGTAATAGATGATTCTACAATAGCTATGTTACAAAGCCTTGCCTTGCTTCAGTAGTTATATTTGGTAGCCTGCATGCCTTCAGGGAGTATGGTTGACTCCTGTTCTCTTTCTCTGCTCAGCTATTCCACCACTTGCTCAAATCCACTGCTGCTTTTAACTCCCCAGAGCTAAAGAGTGTGGGGAAAGAGGTCAGAACAGCAGACAGGGAAGTGCCTACTTGCTTTCCCTCTGGGCCCCGCAGAAGTTCCAGCGTGCAGTGCCTTCAGGGAGCTCTTCAGTGCTTTGCTCGGCCCATGTGATTACAGCCTCCTGGCCACTCCTCCAGGCTCAGCCTTGGCTCTCCAGTGTCCGCACTTCCACTTGCCATTGGAGCTCTTGACCTGAGTAGGAGGCCCTCTAAGAAGGACTAAACTTCTGGTCACACCATTCGCTATCATGTTCAGTGCAACTGTGGATACTCTCAGCTGCAGCCTCCTACTTTCCCACTTTGCCCAGGCAAATTCAGCTTTCATGGTGTGCTCTTAAGTCCTCGCTATAGGAAGAAATATTTACTACAGAGTCATGGAAACAGCCTCATACATCTAATTTGATTATTTCACTTATTCCAGGTGCTGGCAATTTTGTTGTTTTGGTGACTGAGCTCAAACTTTAATTTTATCTCATCAAAGTTACACCTGTAAAATATATGTGACATGTAGGATATGACACAATATCTGACACAAACCATGTATTTAAGTAATGGTAGTTGTCATTTATTATCATCACTACCATCAAGATAATATTCCTCACCTAGGAAGAAGTATGTCCTACTCACGATGTCTTAACAGCTTACATATATAGGGGTGTTTGTAACAGCTTTGTCATAGCCAAAGCCCGGAAACAATCTAAATGTCCATTAAGAGGTAACCAGGTAAACAAATTGTGGCATATTCCTACAATGCAATACCACTGAGCAATAAAAATGAACTATGGATCATACCACACAGATGAAACTTCAAAATAATTATGATGAATGATAAAAGCCATATTTGAAAATATTTCCAGCATGTCTGATTCCATTTATATACAATTCAATAAAATACAAATTAATCTGTAGAGACAGCAAGGACTGGTAGTTTCTTGACTGGCAGGGAAGGAAGGGTGGAAAACATTACAAAAGGTATCAAGGAGCTTTTAGATTTGATTAAGATGTTTATTATCTTGACTCTGGCAAGGGTTTTATTGCTGGATGCATATTGAAAATATAAAATTGTACACTTCATATATGTTCAGTTTATTGCATGTCAATTATGCCTCAAGAAAGCTGTTTTTATCAAGATGTAAACAGCACAAGAAAAGAGTGGGGCACCCACTAAATGATAGCAACACACTCCCGTGCTTTCATTAGTTTCTCAGTGCTGGATGTTTGAAATTTAATAGCTCAAATAGTCTTTCAGAATCCTCCATTTGAAGACAGTCTAGCCAACTCAGGCTCAATTACTTCATTAGTAAAATAAGGACAATGCCATCTGCATCAAGGATTTCAAGCCCCTAGACTCCTCCTTCCAGCCATTCTGAAAGTGCCTGCCTGCTCACCAAGTGAAAGCAGCAAGTGCAACAGCATCTAACATACTCCTGACCAAAGGTCAAGTTCCTATAAAACTTGTAATCATTTGTGCAAAGGATTTGTATTTATCGTCCAGGTGGATTGAAAATGTAAGCTTATGTTTTCTTTGAAGGGAAACTAGACAAATATTTAAAAATTGTCAATAAAGGCCTGGTAACTCCACTGCTTAGCATAAAATTCAAAACAAATGACACCATGGCATGCCAGACCTTAATGAAATAGTGGCTAGACCAATCAGGAGACATGTGGAATGAGGCAAGGGAACTCGAAGTGAGAGAAAAACCTCAGTTCCTCCTATCCTGTCAGATAAAATATCTATTTGACAGGCCGATCATCTTTAACCAGAAGTCACCCTCTCAACAGCCCTCTCTGATGCCTACTCTGAAATTACCCTGCTCTTCCCTCCCTGATATGCCTTCATCAATATCATTATCACTTTCACTTGCTTAGGTGGTTTATTATCTTTTGCCTCCTGCTAAAATGTGAGCTCTATTGAAGGTGTGGGTTCCATGCATTCACTGTTGTTTTCCTGTCACCTACACCATTCGACAAGTGAAAGCCCCTCACTATTTGTGGAATTAGCAATGAATCATGATATTAAGGGCAAATCTGAGGGAGCTGATGGAAGAACAATGAGTTTAGACTTGTGCTCACACACAGCTTTCTGAGCCTGGCTGCTGATTTAAAAAGAAAAATCAAATCCTGGCACTGTTAGCAATGCTGACCTCTGGGATATTCTTCCCAAGAGCAACACGCATTTGCTCCTAGATTGAGACCAGGTATTTCACCAAGTCTTAATCCTAACTAACTCCAGCCCCTTGTCTTTGAACGAACCTCAAACTCATGGCAGGAGCTCCCCAACAGACCTCCTTCTGAGTGTTGCCCTAAGCTCTGGTACTGGCAGTGGCTAACTGTAGGGATGGAGTTGGGATTCCATTTTCCTTCACCGACCACTGGAAATGGTATTTTGATACTGTGACTTTCTGTAGAGTTTGGATTTAAACTGCTTCAGTGTTCATGCCAGATCTAGCATATTCTAGCCTTGTAACTTTAGGCAAGTTACTTAATTTTCCAAGTCTTAGTTCTCTCACCTCTAAAACAGGCATGGCGACCACATTTCCCTCACAGAACTGCCATCAGCATAAACTGAGGCAAGGCATGGGAGCATCTTCGCACAATGATTAACCTTTGTTTGTGCTCTATAAATATTATATATCACTGCTGTGAAATTTTAAATGTCTGAGAGGAAAAACAATGTTTTCTTCAGACTGTGTAAACAATAAGAGGAATGCAGTGATAAATGTATCTAATAGCTGGTAGTTTTCTGATAGTCTTGGTAAGAAAGCTTATAATTTTAAAACAGAATAATTTGGACTAATATTAAATTGACTACAACAAGGTGTCCTGAGTTAGAGTACAGTTTATTTTAATGCATTTTCTTATAATGATGCATATAAGTAAAACTTTTTTACTTATATGCCTTTTTCCTTCTGTCTTACTCCTAAGTGTGAAGAGAGATAGTGGGCAAAGCCAGAGAATGACCAGGACTGATGGGGTTGGCCAGCAGAGACTTCTCTGAGGAAGAACATATCACTCTATTCTTTCAAAAGGAAAAGAGGTGACCTATTTCCATGTTCCTCGAGGTCTAGGCGTCCACACAAGCCAATGATAAGCACTTAGCATTGAGCTCCAATGCCACCTAGGGTCTCATTACCACATAAAAAATAGCTCCACCTCTCAAGTTTTCTGTTCCCACTACCCTGCTCAGTATTCCTTCTTGACACTTACGCACACATTATGCAATAATTTGGTTGTGTTTAATTCTATCTTCCCACACTGAAAGGTAGACTTCATAAGAGCATGACTTTATCTATTTTGTCCACTGTCTCCATGCCAGTCGTCCCTAGAAGTATACCTGATGCACAACAGATATTCACTAAGTACATGGACAAGAATTAATTCCATGAAAAAGAGAAAATGACTCCAATCTTTGCTTCCATAAGAAAACAATCTTTATGTTGGCTCAGTGGCTCTAAAGTGAGATAGTTCTACCAAAGAACCATTGTAGTATAAAATAGAAGAAAAGCCAAGGGTAATGAAAATACTAAGGAATTTTTTTTTTTAATAATCAAAAATTCTATACTAGGATGCATGGCTTTCTACAAGTATCTCTCTCAAATCACCTGCAGATGAAATTAATTTTATTTATTTTTTTAAAATATATTTTATTGATATTTTACAGAGAGGAAGGGAGAGAAATAGAGAGCTGAAACGTCGATGAGAGAGAAACATGGACCAGCTGCCTCTTGCACACCCCTCTCCGGGGATGTGCCTTCAACCAATGTACATGCCCCTGACCGGAATTGAACCCGGAACCCTGCAGTCTGCAGACCGACGCTCTACCACTGAGCCAAACCGGTTTTGGCATGAAATTAATTTTAAATTTCAAAAGAAAAGACTGAAAAATCTAATCACCTTGTTTGCTTTCTTATAAGAACTGGACTATCCAGATATTTAGAAACATTGAGAGTTCATTAAATCTTTTGTTTTTACCTGAATAAATGCAATCTTACAGAGACAATAATATTTTTCATTTTGAAAAATGCATTTTTTCCAAAATTGGTTATATTTGTAAATCACCACCAAGAAGAACACCTACGCATTTTTTCTAAAATTTTCCTTTCCCCACAAACACCTGGGGGCGGGGGAGCGGCCAAATTGTCTTATGAAAGGCCTTGGGTTTGCAGAAGGAGCCGTGGTTTTAACAAAAATCAATCCTAATTTGCCTTTCACAGAAGGCTCACACACACCCAACCCTGAATCTGTCCTTTGTCAGAGCACTGGGATTTAACATGCGCAGCTCCATTAGCATCAATGGCTGTCCTGCACATCAATCCTTGGCTGTCAGTGACAGAGCACACCCATAGAAGACACTTGTTGAACAGCTGAGAGGGTTGTTCCACACTTGTCCTGCAGCATGACTGATGTCCTTTCATTTTTCCCTTTGTGCTCAGAAAAATCAATGGCTATGCAGATTCCTACTGCAGCACACATAGAGCAGTGGGATCTGAGCCCATCTGACCTCGCCCAAGACACATCTTCCAGAACATTTGAGAGAGCTTGGTTAGTATTTTAACAAACAATATGTTCTCAAATCACAAAAGTGTTAGGATACACAGAGCTTAATGATGGGCTATTTTAAAGGAGTCCCTAAGACCCAGACTTATCTGTGATATCCTCTTTGTTTTTATAAATACTAAAGATTTCTATTGCAGATTTTGCCTCAGTCCCTTCATTAAAAAAAAAAAAAAGCCACCTGCCACTCAGGAGAACTTCGTTGCATAGAGACACTATATGGAAATGAGCTAAATCCTATTTTCCAGTAGCTACTACAATAGTAAGGAAACAAAAACATGGTCTTAAAATTATGTTTCAAGTAGTGATCATTGAAGATAAGCTTACAATAAAACATGAATGTGAACTATATAAAAAAGACCAACTCCAACAGATGTACGCAACTAAAGAAAGCAGGGATATGTCTGATCTCTACCATGTCCATGAAAACCAGACTTCAACATTGCCTAGATTAGAAACCTGCCATATAAATTTAATTCATTAAAAAAATTTTCAGCGTGCAGATTTTGAGCATATGTATAAATAATATTCATTTTGTAGCACATAATGAAATACACTTGAAGCATTTACCTTGAAATGCATATTTAACAAGAGAAAGCACTTGGCATTATTTAAAGATTTATGATCCAGGTTAAAATTCCTGGTTCTGTCATTTATGAGCTTTGTAACCTTGGAAAATTACCTAACCTCTCTCAGCTTTTTCACTATTAAAACTGTAATAACATTAGCATTATCAAAACTTCCTCTTTCAATCTCTGTCAAAGAGGACACTTCATAGCATTCCTGATAATAGTTCTATTAAAGTCATTATAAATGAAATTATGTGTTTGAGAATAGTACATAAATGGTGTGTTTGTGCATATATATATATATATATGATCGTGTGCACATATATAAGTACATACATATGCATGTAACATTAAGACACATTTTAAAATATTTAAGGTAGCATTTCATTATTTTTATAGAACCTGGATTATTAAATAAACTATGAGGAAGTCATAAATATGTAAGTAAAAACCTTCAAGAATAAGTCTTTCAAAAGCAAGTCAAAACATTGAAAACTTTTTTGAAAAATAACCAAACACCTTTTCTAGTAATTAGAAATAAGGTTACCCATTCCACAACTATGAAAAGTCACTTGTAATCATTAACTGTATTTCTGATCCACATTTACTGTTATTCATCCTAGGAGACTTCAAATATACTTTCTAGCAGCGTGTATCTGGATGAGGGAGTTTCTACTAAAGCACTATGCCAGTGATTCCTCCCTTTGTAACTCAGCCATTTAGCTCTTTATAATTCTTTGCCCTAATATTATCCTGGTATGAGTTACATTCAAAATCAATGTGCTCCCAGAATAGATTTCCCAGGGAGAAGTTTCATGAAAGCCATGAACCCCCAATGTGGCTTGAACTCTGAGTAACATAGTTCAAAATATACTGATGCATTTAAGCTCCATGACTGAAGCCTATAGTCCTGATTATGGAACTGGCTACCCTTCTATAATTAACTCAATGTTGGTTCATTTCCTGTGTTTGTCTTTCAACAGAAGGGGATACAATGCAATAGCTTGAAAAATGAAAGAGCTTCCCATTTGCACATGAAAAACCATCTTATGTGGTAGCTCCATGGGGCTGTCTGCAAAGCCCTGTGTATACACTGCATTTAAGGGCTTAGATCTCTCTGCACCTGCTGTGTCAGGACAGGCCCCCAGGAGTGTGAAGCCTGTTAGAGCAGGAGACTTCAGGCTGTGTCTACAGGACGCCAGTACAGCTAGCTGGTCAATTCAATTCATTTGATGAGGGAGAGAAAAGTCAGTCACTCCAGTTGGGGAAAATTCACCAAGATGCGCGCGGCCCTGTGTGTGTGTGTGTGTGTGTGTGTGTGTGTGTGTGTGTGTGTGTTGTGTAGACAAATAAATTGGTTCCCTTCATTTTCCATTTTGCCACCTGTTCTGTGAGGCTGTGTAGACTTAGCTCCAGGCTCTTCGTCAGTTTTAATCACACTAAATGCGGCATTGAATCAACTTTTCAATCTGAAAGCTGCCATCTGCTCAACTCCAGAGAAGAGACTTTGAAGATGCTCCCCAGTTGCAGGCCCACTGAAGCCTGAGGCAGCTTTTCCCAATGGGAAGAAAATGCAGCCCTGGTTGCTGTTTCTGTGAGGCTGCCCTTAAGAGACAAAGTATTCTGTGTATTATTATATAAAGAGATTTATATCACTGACCAGTTGTTTATAATGGGGATGCAGTGCTGCTGAGCTATAAAAGGACAGTAGCATTATCCAGTTAATAGAGTTATTAACTACAGCCAAATTGGTTCGATAATCTGAAAGCAACAAGGAGTAGCTCAGACATTCTTGGATCACCCACACACTGTGAAGGACTTTAAGGGTAGTCCCATAAATAGTTTAGGGAACAGCTGAGATCATTAATACCACAACACACAGCATATTTACATTTTGTGCATTGGCTTGTCTATGAGTCACTTTGGGTGTATATTTCTCCTGGAAGTTTCTTCTAAGCAGACTCATCACTGGTCACTGGTACCAGCTACTGGGAGTAGGGAACTTATCCATGGATTATAACCCACATTAACTAAACTATAATATGTTCCTATATAATAAAGTGTTAATATGCAAATTGACACTCATGCCCTGTCATCACATGATGGCCACCCCCACATCATCACAAAGATGGCCACCCCCATGTCATCACAAGAAGGCTGGTAGAAGAGGGCAGTTGGGGTGACCAGGCCTTCAGGAGAGGGTAGTTGGGGGTGATTGGGCAAATAGGCAAGCACTTAGGTGTCAATCATGCTGGCAGGGAGTGGTTAGGTGTCAATCAGGCCAGCAGCAGAGTGGTTAGGGGGCTACCAGGCTGGCAGGCAGAGTGGTTAGGGACAATCAGGCAGCCAGGCAGGCGAGTGATTAGGAGCCAACAGCCCCAGATTATGAGGGGGATGTCTGACTGCCAGTTTAGGCCTGATCCCACAGACATCCCCCAAGGGGTCCCAGATTGGAGAGGTTGAAGGCTGGTCTGAGGGACACCCCCCAGTGCATGAATTTCATGCATCGGGCCTCTAGTTCAATATAAAGGATAAACATATTATTACCTATGATTCATAAATTACTTCCAGTACACAGATATATTTAATGTTTGTTTAATAAAAATAGGTGTTTTACTGTGTATAATCTAAATTTTATATTAATCCTATTTTTCTGCAAAAACCAATGTTTAAGACCTAATCTTTGGTTGCCAGTAATTCAGACATTATAGTAAGTGTTCCTAATATGTTGATGGTTACTATTATATAAAAGGGAAGAACTCAATAGTAAATATCATTGATTGAAAAATCATTTAGCATTAAACTTAGAATTTTATTAAATGCCTAATAATATAGTACCACAGTCATGGCAATAAACCAAAATGGAAATTTCCAGGAAAGTAGTCTATTACAAAGGGTAAAAGGATAAATTTGTGAGACATTCAAGATCAGTAAATAACCAAATTCTCTTCAGATTTACAAGTTGCAAAGGGCCATTATGCTGCACAATTTCCACATCAACAAGACGATAGTTTAGGCTGTTTCCAAATCTTAGCTATGGTGAATTGTACTGCTATGAACATAGGGGTGCATATATCCTTTCTGATTGGTGTTTCTAGTTTCTTGGGATATACTGGCCATCAGCAGATGAGCAGATTAAAAAAGTGTGGTATATCTACACAATGGAATACTATGCTGCTGTAAAAAGGAAGGAACTCCTACCATTTGAAACAGCATAGATAGTGCTGGAAAGCATTATGCTAAGTGAAATAAGTCAATCAGAGAGAAATAAATATCACAGGATCTCACCCATTTATGGAATATAATGAACAACATAAACTGATGAACAAAAACAAATCCAGAGACAGGAGCATCAATCAGATACTCAAACCTCAGAGGGAAGATAGAGAGGGTGGGGGTAAGGAAGAGAGATCAACCAAAGTACATGTATGCACGCATATAAGCATAACCAATGGACACAGACACCAGGGAACTGAGGGCATGAGCAGGGGAGGTGAGTGGCAACAGGGGGATAAGGACATAAGGACACATATGTAATAACTTTATCAATTAAAAAATAATAATAAGATGACAGCTGGCTAAAGTTGTGAGTTGCCTGAGGTTAGCTCTCAAACTAGTCTCCCTTATTTGTTTTCAAGAGGCCAGACCATATTAAGACAAAAACTTGTTTTCACCTTCAATTTGAAGCAAACATTATTAAATGTGATGTATACTGGAATTTTTAAATAGATAATTTAAAGACCATATATCCCTGTGTTCAATGAGCATGTATCTGTCAAATGGGAGTGGGGGGACGATGGTATAGCATGAGTATTTGTGATAGTCTAAAACAAATGACTGCTTAACAGCATGAATTAATGATTTATAGAACAAAAACACTGTAACAATTTGGTAGGTATAAAGGTCTGGGCTAAATACTAAATAGAAATAACTCTTCAGGAGGAAAGAACCAAAGGATTATAACCAAATACATGAATCAATGTCCTTTGCTGGACATTGATCTGAGTCAATGGAATATGCTGATTCCAATTGTCTGTTAGCCCATGAATGAACGGAGGGAGCAAAAGACAGTGAGATTAGTGATCATCTATTTAGATTTAATACTTCTCATACATATAGGTAATCCCTCCCAAACCCTTTAATAGCACTGCAAAAGTTCTCCATGAGGCTGTATTCCACCAACTTCAGTTCCCTGAGATACCTGTGAGTTCTGTCCTTCCCAGCACCCTCTCGGCCTGTATTATGGACTTATTCCATCTGTGTGGGATGCACACCTCTCCTGCTGGGATATCCTTTTTCACTGTGCACTGTAACTCCTGTTTTCATAATCTAATCTGTGCTCTGCTTACTCCCCAGCTGTGGTAGAATTTACCTATAGAAGTTTTCTAGGAAAGGATACATGGAAAGTAAATGGTTGCAATTATGTGTGCCTTACAATGTCTTTATTCTATCCTCAGACTGATTAAACCTTACTATATATAGAACTAATTGTGGAAACTGTTTTATTCTGAATTTTAATGAATCATATTTAGCTTCCAATATGGCTACCAAGAGGTCCTTTGTTAGTCTGAGGTCCATATCATGTAACTCATTTTTCTAAACAATCTAGATCCTTCTCTTTATTTTTGCCATTTGAACATGTTATTGAGGAAGTCTTTCTTCACCATTTTTGCTGAATGCTTCTGGGCCCTTTCATTCTAAAAACTCATATCCTCCACCTTCCTGAAAAAGTCTCCTCTTATTTCTTTGATATTTACTATCACCTGATTCTTTATTCCTTTTTCTCTTTCTGAAACTCCTGTCAGCTGGGTGTTGAACTTCATCTTCTTTGTCATTGTGTTCTACTAGACTATACATTGTTTTTCCTTGAATACTTCAATTTTTTAAATAATATATTTTTAACTTTGAGGAACTCTTCTTCTACCCCTGATTGTTTCTCTGATTATCATACTGTTTCTGTGTGATGAGCACATTGTTTACAGAGAGATAAGAGAAAATTGTCTTTTAAGTCAGTAGGCTTTCACCCCTCATTCCTTTCTGCTCCCTTGGTGAGGTTTTAGGAGGCAGTGCCTTCTCCTAATGCACTATATTTTACCAAATTTCAACTGTTCAACTGTGAAATGAAGAGATATGATGTCTACAGACTTTCAGATGCCAAAGTATAAATCCCAGAGGCAGAGGAACCTTATAAGCAGGGGGCACTTGAATAGAGGTTAAAGATGGGAACAAAATGAAGGGCAAGTCTATAGAAATTATCACTGATGTGCTACCTCTGAGAAAGGAACAGCCAAAGCCAAAAACGTTTGACCTCCGGGAAGGTAGGCTACTCACATAGAGGGAGAGTGCCAGTAGGAAGAAAGATGGTGGGTAGATGGAAGGAAAGGCAACTCTGAATACATTTGCCTTTATAGTGTTTTCTACAGCCCAGGTTCAAGGACAAGGGAAGATCCAGGGGCAGGTGAAATACATGATCTGAGTAAAGAAAATAATAGAAATGAAGATGGCAGGGTCAGAAATGGTTTGCAGAAATAGTTGTGGCAGAGCATAGAATTTGGGGGCGGCAAGGGGTGGGAACAGCTAAAGGAGACATCAATAAAGATCAGGGACAATCAATTCTAACTATGTGAAAGCCCAAAGGTTACAGAAGTGAGCATTCAATTTTTAAGGAAAAGTCAAAGGATATTGCTTATTATAGAATCTTTTTTTAAAATATATTTTATTGATTTTTCACAGAGAGGAAGGTAGAGGGACAGAGAGTTAGAAACATCGATGAGAGAGAGACATCGACCAGCCGCCTCTTGCACACCCCTTATTGGGGATGTGCCCGCAACCAATGTACATGCCCTTGACCGGAATCGAACCCGAGACCTTTCAGTCTGCAGACCGACGCTCTACCACTGAGCCAAACCGGTTTCAGCAATTATTATAGAATCTTAATAATGAGTGAGAGAAAACTTGAAAACACTCTAAGGGTCTGCACTTGGCAGCATTTCAGATGATTATTTTAAATATATTTTCCTTATTTTACATTATGAAGCATGCCCAATTTTGAAGCATACTATATTTTTAGAGTCCATTTATTTGGCAACACAGATATAATAATTGGCAAAACTTATAAAGCAGAATTGTATTATAAAAATAGATATTGATGCAGATATTGATGCATTTTATTTACTAGTTCATACATTTTTGTCACACAACTAATATTTTGAGAACCTACTATGTACCAGTACTAGGTATTAAGACATTTAACAGAAAAAAAACAAACATCATGTTATGAGAGAGAAAAAAACAAAAAAATATAGTATTCTATGAAATAAGTATTTTCAAGGATACATAAAACTCTAAATATAACATTTATTCTGCCTATAATCAAGTACTGCTATAAGTGCTATCCTTATAGCAGAACTATAATAGATTCTTTATAAGGAGGTATTATTTTGAAGGAATTCTTTGCAAACATTTTCAAAATGCATAAACAAGTAACTTTTGTATTTGGTAAGAGCTATGATTTTAGCATATCTCACACAAGTTTATACAATAGCAAAATGAAAGAGAAAGAGCCAGAGAAAAGCAAACTCAGGAGATGAAAACTAATTATGTCTAATAAAAAAAACTGTGGGTTTAAAAATGAAATATTTGGCAATTGCAAGCAGACAAAATAACCCTCTATAATTAGTATTTTATATCTCTTATGCAAAAAACAATACCACCACCACCAACAACAAAACTGACCAGTACCTAGCCCAGATCTAGATCAAATATTTGTTGGGTGAATGAATGAAAGAAATATCAATGCAGTCAAAATGTGTGTGGACTATTGTGAGATAAGGAGGCACATCATGAATCATTCAAATTCAGAAAACATAAAATATTATAGGGGCTACCACAACCAATTTTCTCTAAATTGCTACCATCACCTGGTGGCTAACATTAAAAGTCCACTTTTTATAGTTGCTGCACATGCTACTTAAGCTTAAGCAACCATATATATTTATACCAAGGCACGAATTCCCTCTTTTTTTTAAGTATTCTCGTCATCTTTATTAATATCCAAGTTAAATACAGTCTTATTTTCAATTTCAGAATTCATGTATTTATTGTTGGTACAGATATTTAAAATGTACTTGCATTGTCACATGGATTAAACAAAAGAAACAAAAATAAAAATGTTGAGACACAGAGATTTAGTCATTTCTTCAAGATGACACAATGATCTCATGTATTGCTTTTTACAATTCACTATCCAGAAATGTATCCCCAATACAAAACTATTTCAAAATTCTACTTTCCTTCTATTCTGCAGTGATTTTTCAGACCACCATAATGCTTGCCAAAAATTAGCTGTTATATTAAAAATACATTTTCTACAGAAATAATTCATGTTTTAAGAAATTATTTAGAGAATATAACCAGCAAAAACTCACACATCAAGGCACCAAAATCATACTTTTCTCTTTTAAATTTATATTAATGAATTTATTATAGTTACATCATTTAATAAAATTATATATGTTTCAGGTGTATGTTCTCCAAAGTCTAGTCTCCTCCCATCACTAGGTACCCCCCCCCTTTGCATTCTACCTCCCTTCACCCCACTTCCCTCCTGGTAATCATCATACAGTTGACTGTATCCATATGGCTTTGGGGTTTCTTTTGCTTCTTTCACAAATAGCATCTACCACCCACCCTCTGCCCCCAACAGCTGCCACTTTGCTCTGTTTACATGAGTCTGCTTCTATTTTGTTTAATTATTCTTGTTCATTCGATTCCATTAGTAATTGATATCACAATATATTACATTTCTCTGACTGGCTTATAATGCTCTCTAGGTCACTCCATGCTGCCTCAAAGTTAAGATTCCCTTGTTTTTCACAGCTGCATAGTATTCCACTGTGTAACTGTACCACCGCTTTTTTTTATCTATTCATCTATTGATGGGCACTTGGGCTGCTTCCACATCTTGGCTATTGCAAATAGTGCTGCAATGAATATAGGGTGCATACATACTTTAAAATCAGTGTTTTGAGTGTCTTTGAATTTATTCCCAGAAGAGAAATGGCTGGGTCATAAGGCAGTTCCATTTTTAACTTTTTGAGGAAATTCCAGTTTTCCACAGTGGCTGCACCAGTCTGTATTCCCACCAACAGTGCACAAGCGTTTTTTTCCACATATTTGCCAACACTAGCTGTTTGTTTGTTTGTTTGTTTGTTTGTTTATTTTTATTGCGATGGCCATTCTGACAGTTGTGAGGTGATATCTCATTGTGGTTTTAATTTGCATTTTTCTGATAGTTAGTGGGTATCTTTTCATGTCTATTGGCCATTTGAATGTCTTATTTGGAGAATTGCCTATTCAGGTCCCTTGCCAATTTTTAATCTAGATTATTTGGTGTTGAATTGAGTTCTTTATAAATTTTGGGTAGTAAGCCCTTATCAAATGTATCATTGGTGAGTATGATCTCTCATTCAGTGGGTGATGGTTTCATTTGCTGTGCAAAATGTTTTAGTTCAGTGTAATCCAATTTGTTCATTTTTTTCTGTTGTTTCTCTTGTCTGAAGAGATATATCAGAAAAAAATTATTACTAATAGAAGTGCCCAAGATTTTGTTGTCTATTTTTTCTTCTAGAATTTTTATGGTATCAAGTCTTGCATTTAAGTCTCTAATCAATTTTGAGTTGATTCTTATCCTATATAATAAAGAGATAATATGCAAATTGACCCTCACACCTTCGACCACTTAGTGGTCAAAGATGGCCACCACAAGATGGCCGAGCAGTTGGGGAGGACCAGGTCAGCAGGGAAGGGCAGTTAGGGGTGACAAAGCCAGCAGGGGAGGGCAGTAAGGGGCAACCAGACTGGCAGGAAAAGGCAGTTGGGGGAGACCTGGCCAGCAGGGGAGGGCAGTTGTGGGTGACTATGCTGGCAGGAGAGGGCAGTTGGGGTGACTAGAGCAGCGAGAGGGCATTTGGGGTTATAGGGCCGGCCTAAGGCACAAGCAAGCCTTGGATGGTGGCTTACCAGCTGCCCAGTGCTGCCCAATGCTCAGATAACCAGGGCTGGCCAAGCCTTGCGCTGCCAGCAGTGGCAGCAAGTAGAGGTGTGATGGGCCGTTGCTTTCCCCTAATCACCAAGTCACCTTTCACCCCTGAGAGCTCCTGGACTGTGAGCAAGGGCAGACTGCACTGAGGGATCCCACCTCCAGTGCATGAATTTTCATGCACCAGCCCTCCAGTATATAATATAAGATGATGATCTAGTTTCATTTTGTGTACATATCTGTCCAATTTATCAACATAATTTATTAAACACACTCTCTTTACCCCAGTATATGTTCTTGCCTCCTTTGTCAAGTGTTAATTAACCATAGAGGCATGGGTTTTCTTCTGGTTTCTTTATTCTGTCCCATTGATCTGTCTTTTCTATGCTTATACCATGCTATTTTGATTACTGTGGCCTTGTAGTATAGTTTGATATCAGGTAGCATGATTCTTCAAACTTTGTTCTTTGTTTTTCATCCCAAAATTACTATGGCTATTATGGGGTCTTCTGCAGTTCCTTAAAATTGTTTAAATTACTTGTTCTGGTTCTGTGAAATGAGCCATTGGGAATTTTTAATTATGTAAAATATATAGATTGTTTGGGTTAGTATGGACATTTTAACATTAAATTATTCCTATCAATGAGCATTGCATATGATTTCATTCATTTGTATCTTCTTCAATTTTTCTTCAGTATCATAATTTCCCAATGCAGTTTTTTTTTACCTCTTTGGTTAAATTTATTTTTAGTTGTTTTCTTTTTATGAAATTTTTAATGGGATGTATTCTTAGTTACCTTTTCTGATACTTCATTGTTGGTATATAAAAATGCAACTGATTTCTGGACATTTATTTTGTTTCCTGATACTTTACTGAATATATCAGTTCCAGTAGATTTTGTTTTTTTGCTGTTGTTGTTTTTTATAGAATCTTTAGGTTTCTATATATACAATATCATATCATTGGCAAATAATGACAGTTTTACTTTTTCATTTCCAATTTGGATGCCTTTTTATTTCTTCTTCTGGTCTCATTGATGTGGCTAGGATATCCAGTATTATGTTGAATAAGAGTAGAAGTGGACACCCCCGACTTGTTCCTGATATTAAGGGAAATGGTTTTAGTTTTCTCCGTTGAATATGATGTTGGCTGGGTATGTCATATATGGCCTTTATTATGTTGAGATATGTTCCTTTTTTCCCAGTTTGCTGAAAGTCTTTGTTGTAAATGGGTGCTATATTGTGTCACAAACTTTTTCTACAACTATTGATGTAATCATATGATGTATATCCTTCATTTTGTTTATGTGCTATATCGTGTTATTAATTTTCAGATATTGGACCAACATTACCTCCACAGAATAACTACCACTTGGTCATAGTGTATTATCTTTTAAATATAATGCTGGATTCAGTTTGATAATAAGTTGTTGAGGCCAAGGAAGAAGAGTATTGCTGGTTACCTAGGGAAATGAGGATCCTGAAGGGTACATGCCCCAGAATCTTCTTCACTGACACTCACAGGAGCAGCAACATACACATTAATACCCACAGGCACCCCATACATGCATACATGGGTGCAGAAACACAGATGCACACACATGCACATGCTGACACAATGTGCACACACAGGGAAAGGACTGGAAGGAACCGTTAGTACTCCTGCCAGGGCTCTCCTCCCTAAGACTTTGCTGTATACATGATTCTGGATTCCTTTAAAACTCACTATTGTATTACAATAAACCTCTATTTTAATAATTAAAACATAAAAATGTACTTTACTCCATAGATGAGTGATAAATGGGTAATACTAAACATATGACTTCAATATTTTTAGAACTATCAAAATCATATATTCATTATAAAAATGTAGACATCACCTGAAGAATATAAGAGATCTGCAAGCCCCACCCCAGAGGTTACCATCATGACTGGTTTGGTGGGTATCTCTCAGGACCCGCCTCTCTCATTGTGTTTGTCTCTGTCACAGGCAGACTTTTATTCACATATTTGTGCCTACTTATTGAAATGACATGTATGGAGTCTAACAGGTGGGATATTGGGTGCAGATGGTTGGTCCACTTTTACCACATGAGAGGAACACTGAGGCCTTTAGATCTGTCAGCATCTAAAGATTCCTGCTTAGCAGATGCTTAGCTTTCCTTATCCACATGGACCAGGGTTGGTGGATCCCATCCCCTCTCCATAGATACTAGTGTTTTTCCAAGTTCCTATTTCTTCAGTGTTCTGATGGATGATATATCAAAAATATATCTTTGAAACTTTCCGTGGGGTAATCTTTTAAGATGAGCTCTTCCAGGTGAAGGGGTACACCTGTGGAACTTTGGTGGGTCCAGCACACTCTTTTCCCAGAGAAGGAGCCTTCTCTCTTCTCTCCAGGGGATTTCCTGGGTCCTCTGCTTCCTGGTTTTGTCCTCAGGCCTGATCTCCACCAGACTAGAAGCCTGCCTGTCTGATGGTGACAGTGCCCTCCCCCAGTGTTGACAGTACATATGTCCCCATCGTGGAGCTTGGGCACCTCTGACATGTACTGTTGTGTGCACTGCCTCTCGGAGGTGCATGTGTTTGCCACTGCCACTTCAGAACACGCCAGCTTTGGAGAGTTTTCTGCAACAGTGATGATACACTTCTCTCTGGCCTTAGGTTGTGAGAAATGCTTTCCAGCTTGGAGCTTGTCATTCCAGCTTCCTACCTTTTTCTCATTTTTGTTTTGGGAACAGGAAGAGCTACCCTTTGCCTGACTGCCTTTTGGCCCTGGGATCACACTTAGCACAGTGGTCTCTACTTTGAGATGATGCACACACTTATTAAAAGGATTCTGTTTTTATATCTGATTTCTAAACCACCTGGGATTTCCCTTTCAAATAACCAAAATGTGGTGTCAGATAAAAATAGACAAAAATACGTGAGCAGACACTAAAAGGCACCTATTGTAAGATTCTATTTATAGGAAATATCCAGAATCGGTAAAGGAGCAGAGACAAAAAGCTGATCTGGGGCTCCCAAGGAGGAGAACTAGGAAATAAGTACTTTGGTGAAGGCTTTCCTTTTGGGGTGAGAAATCATTCTGCAACTAGATAGTGATGTTGGATGTTGGAGTGAGAAGGTGGATGGTAAGAAATGAGCAGGTGGGCAGTTAGGAGCAAGGGATCCTGGATTATGAGAGGGATGTCTGACTGCCGGTTTATAGGCCCAATCCCTCTAGGCCTAAGCCAACAGTCAGAATTCCCCTAAGTGGTCCCAGATTGTGAGAGGGTGCAGGCCAGGCTGAGGGACCCATTCTCTTCCCCCCATGTATGAATTTCATGCACTAGGCCTCTATTTAGAAATAAATGAAAGGAAGGAGAGATTTTGGCAGTTTTATGTGTTTTGTTTTTTTAATCCCCACTTGAAGATATATTTTTTCATTGATTTTTAGAGAGTGGAAAGGAGAGGGAAACATTGATGTGAGAGAAAGACATCGACAGGTTGCCTCCTGTTGGTGCCCTGACCAGTACCCTGGCTGGGGAGGAACCTGCAACCAAAGTTGACTGGAATCATACCCAGGACCCTTTGGTCTGCAGGTCAGCACTCTATCCACTGAGCCAAACCAGCAAGGGCAATTTTGACAATTTTAGAAGTAATAGACTAACTCATAGAATGACTAACTGTCCATGTTTTGTTATATTTAATTTTGTTTTGTTTTTATATTAGAGATTCTTAAAGTTGTTAATATATTAGTACATCCCACGAAGCTATTAAGTGGAGTTATAGCCTGATGTAGTCATGAAACCATAGATGCTTTCTGTCTATAAATATTTTATGAGGCAAGCAGTTAGTAAATTTTCTCTTGAGCTTTGGTTCTCAATATTTGGTCTGTAATCCAAATGCATTTGCATCATGGGCACTTGTTAGTTATTCAGAATCATGGTCCTAACCCCAAATAATTAAACTTTCAAAAGCTCTCATCTAGAGGAGTCAGCAAACTTTTACTGCAAAGGGCCAGATAGCAAATCTCTGCAGCTTTGAGGGCCATACAGTCTCTGTCTCTACTACTCAACTTTGCCATTTTAGAATGAAGGTAGCCACAGATTATATGCAGGTGAACTGAACTGGCTATGTTCCAATAAAACTTTATTAATATATACAAGTGGAAGGACAAATGTGGCCTGAGGTACTTTTGCCAACTGCTAGATTAGAGCATAGGGTATTTGTAGATGAAAACTAAGGGCCTGAAATGAGAAATCTTTGAGTAATCTATTAAGAAGCCATAGAAAGCAGCTTTGCTAGGAGTGTGACTAATATCTGCAGCAGTTAGAATGGAAACATGCTAGAAGTGGAGTGTCAGCTTGATTTGAACACTAATTATCTTAGGCCTGAATAAAGGAGAAATCCATAGTTCAAAGAATTTGATTAGCCCTAACCTGTTTGGCTCAGTGGATAGAGCGTCCGGTCAAGGGCATGTACCTTGGTTGCAGGGAGTGTGCAGGAGGCACTGATAGATAAATCTCTCATTGATATTTCTAACTCTCCCTTCCTCTCTGTAAAAAATCAATAAAATATATATTTTAAAAGAATTTGATTAGATATAGGATTAATTCAAATTATTGTATGAAAATCAAAGTTCTTTTTTTTTAGCAGCAGCAGGGAAAATATGAACACCACTGCTGAGGACTGAGTTACCAGAAGAAAATCCTGGTACTGGAGGGGCAAATGTTTTTTATATGTTTAGTATAATTTGATGTAATTATATTTAAGAAAAGATGTCTGGGAGGCCATTTGAAAGCTGATTCAAGGGCATATATTAAATAGAGTTGAAAAGCACCCATGTAAAAAATGCCTCCTGACCCAGATGAGATAGACAGAAGAGTTGGGGGCAGGGGCACAAAGATAAAGAAGACAACATTTAGAAGATGACAGAAAAGGCAGAAAAGTAGAAGCTCAGCAGTACACACAACAATAGAAAAGCAAAATTCAAAGGAGAAAGAAGAAAATGATTATTGCAGATAACCTAATACACTAAGGATCTCACTGAACATTTACTGAACATTTAGTGCTCTCAGGGTTTTCCCTAAAGACAGCTACAGGAATAATATTCCAACACAAACACCCAAGGTCTACCCAAACAGGGCCAGACAGCACAGTTTTAAATTTCTGGTAATACCAAAGTTATCCCTCATTTTTTTTCACAATGTAGTAACAATAACACAAAAAACAAATCCTTACCATTAGCTGTCCTTCTCTTCTCTTGCATCTTATCACCACAGTTCAGAATATTCACAGGGGGGAAACTTGAATGAAAACCAGAGATGGTCTGACAGATAATGGCACAAACACCCCAGGTGGATTTAGGAATAAGCTGTAAACACTGCTGCATAAACCTCCATGAACACTTTGAATTTCTAGGACCAAAAAATTTCCGTTCTTACTAATAAAAAGATTCTCGGAATTAAAAAGAATTAGAATCAAGATCATAGTTCCTGTATTCTCTGTAGAGTTCATATTGAAAATGTGCATTTTAATCAGGTGAGCTAATAGCATCAATTTATAAATGACAGCTAATTTTGTGCCCACTAAATACTTTCTTTCTTCTTCTCAGAAACATAATAGGTTGGATATACCAACTGGTAAGCTGTGGCTAACCAATACTAAGTTGCTAAAGTTGGAGCATGAGCTTTCTTCTTGGGATTTTCCATTGAATATCATAAATAGCAGAATTCACCTTTCCTTTATTTTTTTGCATGTAGATAAAACATCACTCTTTAGTCGGCAAGTGTATCCTAGTGGTACTACAAAAGTGGTATAGGAGTAATAGTGATAATAGCTAACATTAATTAGGAGCTTATTATGTGGCCAGAGCTCTTAAAAGAGCTCTACATGTATTAACTCATTTCAACCTTAGTGCTTCTGTATGCATTTTTGCAGACAGCAATTATACAGAAGGTTTCTTAATGATGATAATATCTCTGACCACCTTGTTGTTTCTTCTCCATGCTATATAGACTGGTACTGCTCAGTGAATTCAGCTGAAGCATTCTGTGATCAGAGACAGGGCATTTGCTCAACAGGTTCTGGCCAGCAATAAAAATGTTTTGCATGTATGGTGATTAATTCAGACCCATGGAGCAGACATGTAAATGGCACATCAGCTTAAGGAATACTCAGTTCATTTTCCCAGGGACAACATAGGCAAGTGAATGAAAGCAAATGCACAGAATTTAGTTTTATTCTTGCCTGTGCTCTGTTAACTGTGTTACCGTGCACACTAGTTACTTGATAGGCAACAGAAATCTCTAGAATGGATTGAGAGGTAGAGTTGGGATTAACAAATGCACCTAACTCTGCTTATGAAGGAAATTTTAGAATTATCAGTTCAGCACCCACCATTCCTTTAAAATTGTTTAAACCATTTATTCTGTTTATATTTTGTTTGTAACTAGTCCCTATCCCACCCGCTACTTATATGCTTTTCCTTGCTGTGATCAGAGTGAGCTGCCCTGTCCCTGGTCCTCAGTCAGACAGTGCACACACCATGGGCACCTGTTTCCTTTACTTTCTTATGCTCATTCATCAAACCTGTAGCTGACAGAAACAGAATTCTGAAAAGCATCACTGGCTCAAAAATAAAACGCAGGTGATTTCTGCCTCTTTGTGACCCTTTAGCATCTGTTAGGTAGCCATTTCCCAGGAGTCAGTTACTGACTAAAGAAATAGAAATAACATTTAAATAATGCCTTTCAGACTTAATTAATTCATAGTGTCAAGTAAGAAAATATATGGTTAAAAGATCAGTTTTAATTTATATAGAACTTTGCTTTCAACCATATTAAAGATAGAAAAACAAAAACAAATGGTCTATGTATAATAAATGCAGTTGTGATCCTTCTAGATACTAAACTGTCATGGAAAGTCAATTCACTCCATAAATCATGACACAGTATGTAATACCTAAAATTTCTGTGTTTTTTTAAGGTGAAAGGAAGATAAACAAACATTAAAATGCTACACTAGGGTAATCACTTCTATTAGTTCAATTAATGTTCACATAAACCTTAGAAGGTTGACATTATAATCCCCATTTTACCTAATGAGAAGAGTGTGTTTCAAAAGAGTGAAATAACTTGCTCAAAACCATGAAGTTGGTAAATGGCCTAGAAAAGAACAGGAACCTAAAATTTTGGCATCATCTTTTCCCTTTGCTCTTCTCTCTGTAGGAAACTTCTCTCTATGTGCCATACCTGAGTATGTGAAGAAAAGACAGGGGATGGAAGAGTGGCAGAGAGGCAGAAAAGGAGATGAGAAAGAGATAAAAAGGGGGATCGAGTCTTTGAACAAAAAATATTTTCACTTTACATTTTCTGCACTATTTAAATACAAACTAATCTTTCTGGTTTCATGGGCAAAATTTAGTTTGGATGATTACAAAAATGTTTCTGTGGGGACTGAGTGGGACAGCTGGTTTAATTCCAAACTGTTTTCTACTATTTATTCTTGGGAGAAGATATTAGAGAAAAGTTAAGTATACAGCAGTCACTGACTTCAAATTAAGTGGTAATAAATGCAGATTTCCATGAAGATTCAATGAGTTAGTAATTACAGTTTTATTGCAATTTGAAATGGTGAAATAAACTCAGTCTCCACTGCCCCATACATGTAATTGATGAGTTAATTTCTCTTCAGTTCTCTCGCTGTTCTAATATTTCTCCATCAATGCCATGAAAATTAATAGGATGCAAAATGTATAAAATTATACCCACTAAAAAAGCCATTGTACAGTACCAGGGAGGCATATTTATTTCATCTGTGGGTGGTATGGGGTCACCATCTTTTCCCCCCCTCTCCCAGTGACATTTTCCGATTTGACATTCTGTGACATTTTCAGTTTAATATTGCTAATACCCAGGCTTCAGAATTAAAAGTACACCCCGAGGAAGGGTTGAACACAGACACATCCAGAGAGAGTAACTATTTTTTCTCCTTCTAACAAATGTTTATATGAAAACAATGCACACAGTACGAAGAAGGGAACAACTATTTATCCTCATTTATTTTGTTGGTAGAGGTTAGGGGAGGGAGGTGGTCAATTCTAGGTTCCCAAGGATTGACTCTTCACTGGAATCTTGATGTGCACTGAACCAAAGTGAGACACTACCAGTGTGTCACCAGGAACTATATAATAAATGTATAGACATTGAAAGAAAGGTGCTCAACATACAGCCAGTGAGGCATCCTTAGGTTGAGACAGCTGAAGAAAGGTCTCAACAATTATGATTCACAGCCACAGGAGGCCCTACACTATATATCCTTACCTGATGAATAAGCCACAATGTTAATGGAATGTTGATGCTCACTGACATTTGATAGGGTTCTGTTCAGTGAATGAAAGGATAGAGTCATCTTTTAAAGTGCAGTGGAAAATGCCTATCTAACTACCCCTTGGCAGTATCTGTGGATTCCTACTGCATTCCAAGGTTGCCAGTTCATCTCTTCCTAGTTCAGTTACCCCAACCTTCCCTTCATTGGTAAGCAGTACAATTTTTCCCTAGGAAGGGGAATGCCCATACAAGATCCATCCATTACTAATGAGTGAAAGAAATATGGACAATTTCTGACCTATGGGAATTGGTCCTGTTTACCATTTTCAAATGCCAAATAAGACAGTTACTTTAGACCAGTGGTCAGCAAACTCATTAGTCAACAGAGCCAAATATCAACAGTACAATTATTGAAATTTCTTTTGAGAGGCAATTTTTTTAAACCTAAACTTCTTCTAATGCCACTTCTTTAAAATAGACTCTCCCAGGCCGTGGTATTTTGCAGAAGAGCCACACTGAAGGGGCCAAAAAGTCGCATGTGGCTCGCAAGCAGCAGTTTGCCAACCACTGCTTTAGACTGATCCAACCTTCCTTTTGCCCACTACCACTGGCCCACGATCTTTTGGAAGAAATGAGCCCCACCCCCAACCTTCAAATACAGAAATGTATATGAATGATATTTGGGTTTGAGATGGGGACAAAGGAGCTGGGGTGAACTCAGAGGATATTTGGGTCTGCCAGAGCAAGTGAAAAATAAGACAACTTTTGAGTTTGGGTGGTTTTGTTTTTGTTTTTTAAACTTATGTGTGATATAATTGGCAAGTAAAATTGTATATATTTAAGACATACAATGTTGTGATTTGGTATTGTAAAATGTTTACCACAATCAAGCTAATTATGACATACATTATGGTTACCTCATACAGTTGCCTTTTTCTCATGTGTGGTAAGAACATGTAGGATCTACTCTCTTAGCATATTCCAAGCATACAATACAGTATTAACTATAGTCACATGCTGTATACTCAATCCTCAAAACTTAGTCACCTAATAACTAAAAGTTTGTTCCCTTTGACCAACTTTAGTCATTAGTTTGCACCTAACACTCTGTGATATTAGTCCTGAGCATCCCTGGCTTGCCTGAGTGTTCTGCTTCAGGGTCTTTAAATTACACCTTGGTGCAGATGCAGGGTCCTCTCAGGCAAAGGCACCGAATGCCAAATGCTAAGTGCTACTGCACAGAACTTCTGAGAGTCAAACAATATCAGAAAAAGTTTTGGGCCCTGGAGGGACTCAACCCTGTTGTGAGTTTCATTCTGTTAAAACTTCAGATTATAAGAGTGTAAATAATTGTGACTACCTTTCAGTCTGCTACTGCCCTATTGGTTGTCATTTTGCAAGCAAAGGTTTATGAAGGGCAGATGAGAATGTGAAGCCACTTGGCATTGTGAGTAAGCTTTACTTTATCATTATAAATGTTTCTTTATAAATAATATCAGAAATGAAGTTCACTACTTTTCCTTTACTATATAGTTTTTTGTTTATTGTTTTTAATAGTTAAGCTATGTGCTATGCAGGGAGTAGGTTTGAAAAGATACCATTTTCTTATGTGGTTTTGCTAAGCATCAAAATGTAAATGATGGCTGGATTTTTTCCCCCTTTAGAACCAGTCTTCTGCCTTCCTTTCTTTTTTTTAATATATTTTATTGATTTTTTACAGAGAGGGAGAGAGAGCTAGAAACATCGATGAGAGAGAGACATTGAACATTTGCCTCCTGCACCCCCCTTACTGGGGATGTGCCCGCAACCAATGTACATGCCCTTGACTGGAATCGAACCTGGGACCTTTCAGTCCAAAGGCCGATGCCAAACCAGTTTTGGCCCTTCCTTTCTCTATATGGAGAAAAATGGATAATAGATGAAACGACACACATGTATTTCCATTTATTTTCATTATTTGACAATTGTTTTAGTTTATATCTAAGATGTACTTAATATTAAGTTTCATAAAAATACATTCCTTAAATATAGACTTTTTGTAAAAAAAAATAATCTTGAGTGTTCCTTTTCTCTAAGTCAGTGGTTCTCAACCTTTTTAATGCCACGACCCTTTAATACAGTTCATCATGTTGTGGTGACCCCTAATCTTAGAATTATTTTCATTGCTATTTCATAACTGTAATTTTGCTACTGTTATGAATTGTAATGTAAATATCTGTGTTTTCCAATGATCTTAGTCAACCCTGCTAGCGGTTCTCAACCTGTGAGTCACAACCTACAGGTTGAGAACTATTGCTGTAGAGCCTAAGACCATCAATCTGTTTCCATTACAAATGGCTTTTTGATACAAATACCCTGGCTTAGATCATGCTTTAGACTTTCCTAAAATTTCAAGCAAGCAGCAGCTGGCCTCAGCATGCCTCATACTCTTGCTAAGTGGTCCCAGGCCTGGCACCAGTGGCAGTTAGCCTTGGTTCACAGCTTGACCTCTCCTGGGCACTTTGAAGCCCAGTGCAAATAGAAATTATCTGAATATCGCTTTAGAGCTAATGATGCATGACCCCAGTAGAGCACAGATGGTGGTTCAACGTGGCCTTCATCTTCTGGGAGGCCCCAGAATCAGCATACCCAGGGGACAGCTTCAGACCACATTGAAGCACCATCCAACAATCTCTGAAAGTTACACACTCAAGATATGAACTCAGCAAGCACAGGAGCCCCACAGAAGTAAGTTCTGTTTTGGGGTGGGCCCCACACAGCTGATCATTCACAGTGGTCACAGCCAGTCCTTGAAGCCCATTGGCCTAGTGGGTTAAATCTCTTCTATTGACAAATCAGCAACAATCAAGGCTCAACTACAACAGGAGGGTGTACACAGCCCACAATGGGGGGAAGCACACCTGAAGTGGCAATCTTGGGTAATAGGGGAGGCTGTGCCACTGGACCCTAAAGAACATCTAGTACGTAAGGACAATCAACCAAGTCCAGGAAACATAACAGCTCAACCTGATAAATAGAAACACAGGGAAGCTGCCACAATGAGGAGAAAAAGAAACAAGCCCAAAATGGGGGAAAAAAGAACAAAATTCTAGAATAAAGAAAACTAAAAACTAAACAAAATTGAAGACAGAGTTCAAAACACTGGTTATAAGGATGCTCAATAAACTTGGGGGGTGAAAGATAAATTAGTGAGAACTTAAACAAAGAGGATACCTAAAAACACAATTTGGGAACATAAAAAAAATATAGAGCCAGTCAGAATTGAAGGTTACATTAACTGAAATAAAAATACATTACAAGAAATCAACATTGGAGTAGATAAAGAAGAGGATCAGCTCAGATATTTGGAAGATAAGGAAGCAGAAAACAACCAATCAGAATAGGAAAAAGGAAAAAAATTCCCAAAATGAGGATAGAATAAGGAGCTTCTGGGACAGCTTCAAGCATACTAACATTCACATAATGGGGGTGCCAAAAGGAGACTAGAGAGAGAAAGAACTGAAAACCTTTGTGAAAAAATTAGGACAGAAAACATATCTACATTGGTGAAAATATAGACATACAACTTCAGGAAGCATAGAGAGTCCTGAACAAGATGAACACAAAGAGGCCCAACAACATCATAATAAAAAGGCCAATTATTAAAGACAGAGAGAGAATATTAAAAGCAGCAAGAAACAAACAAACAAACACAGTTATTTACAAGAGAGCTCTCATAAGACTATCACTTGATTTCTCAACAGAAACTTTGCAGGCCAGAAGAAACTAGCATAAAATATTCAAAGTGATGAAAAGCAAGGATCTGCAACCAAGATTACTCTATCCAGCAAAGTTATCATTTATAATTAAAGGACATATAAAGAGCTTCCAATTCAAGAAAAAGCTAAATGAGTTCACCACCATGAGACCAGCATAAAATGAAATGTCAGAGTCTTTTTAAATAATAATAGGAAAAAATTAAAAATGTGGACAATACATATCTATCAGCAAATGAATTTGAAAATAAAATAAACAATCAAAACAGAATCAGACTCATAGATACAGAGAACATTTTGACAATTGCCAGATGGGAGAAAGGTTTGGAGAATTATAGAAAAATATAAATTGATTAAAATGTATAAATTAGAAGTTATAGAATAATGATCAGATGTGAAGTATATCAGAGGGAATATACTCAATAATCCTATATAATAAAAGGCAAATAGGCAAACTGACCAATCACTATGATGTGCACTGACCACCAGGAGACAGATGCTTACTGCAGGAGCTGCCCCCTGGTGGTCAGTGTGCTCCCACAGGGGGAGCGTTGCTCAACCAGAAGCTGGAAGTGAACCTAAGCAGTCAGTTGGACATTACCCAAGAGCTCCCAGGCTGCAAGAGGGTGCAGGCCAGGCTGAGGAGCCCTCCCCACCACCAGATGAGTGCATGAATTCCATGTACTCGACCTCTAGTATTGTAATAACTATGTATGATGTTGGATGGGTAGTAGATTATGGGGATTATCACTTAGTTATATACTATCTAATTACTGGGTTGTACACCTAAAACTAATATAATATGTATGTCAACTGTAATTGAAAAATAAGAATTTATTTTTTAAATAACTGAAAATAGGGATACAAACAAATATTTATACATCCAGTTCATAGTAGCATTATTCACAACTAGAGACCCAATGCATGAAATTCATGCAAGAGTGGGGGAGGCTCAACCCAGCCTGCACCCTCCCACAATCCAGGACCCCTCACTCCTAACCGCCCTCTTGCTCACTTCTCACCACCCATCTGTGCACTCCTTACCACTTGGCTTGCTGCTCCTTAGTGCTGCCACAGAGGTACACTGCTGCACTCACCAGCTATGAGCCCAGCTTCTGGCTGAGCAGCGCTCCCACTGTGGGAGCACACTGACCACCAGGGGGAAGCTCCTGCATTGGGCATCTACCCCCTAGTAGTCAGTACATGTCATAGTGACTGGTCATTCCAGTCATTCCACTGTAATGGTCTCTGGGCTTTTATATGTATAGATAGCCAAAAGGTGGAAACAACCCAATTGTCCATTGATGGCTGAATGGATAAACAAAAAGTGGTATATATACCCAATGTGATATTATTCAGCCTTAAAAAGGCAGGAAATTCTGATACACACCACAAACATGGATGGATGCTAAGGATACAAAGTGAAATAAACCAGATATAAAAGAACAAATACTGTATGATTCTACTTATATGAGGTACCTAGAGTAGCCAAATTCATAGAGACAGAAAGTAGAAGGATGGCTGCCAGATATTAGGAAGAAGGAAATATAAGGAATTACTACTTAATGTATAGAAAGTTTCTGTTTTAAAAGATAAAAAGAATTCTGGAGATGGATAATGGTAATGCTTGTACAACAATGTGAATGTTCTTAAATTTACACTTAAAATAGTTAAATTAGTTAATTTTATGTTGTGAATATTTCATCACAACTAAATTTTTAAATGAATAAAAAATGCTTTGCAAACTGAAAATGGAAATGGAAAAAATTCTCCTTGATTTAATCAAGTATATACGACTAAACTAAATAAATATTATATTTAATAATGAATTATGGAAAGCTCCACAAAGAAAAACAAATCAAAGTTACTTGCTGGAATTGGAAAGAAAACAATAAAATTCTCACTGTTCAGAAATAAGTTAAGTACATTTAAAGAAAAACACATTCTGTAACTAAATTACTATCATAAATTACTGAGTTTATTAAAGTGGCGTGATACAATGTCAGTATATATAAAACTTGATTGTATTTCTATGTATCACCAATAAATATTCAGATAAAAACATAAAAAGATACCATTTAAAATAGCATAAAATTAATTTATCAAAACATATGTGATACCTCTGAACAGAGATTTGTAATCATTATTGAGAAACATGAGGCCCAATGAACAAATTCATGCATGGGTGGGGTCTGGTCATAGGCAGTTGGCTGGCCGGCCTCGTCCCTGATTGGGGTAAGAAGGGCCAATCAGGGGTGGGGCTGACTGGATGGAGGGGCTGTGGGCAGATGGCCAGCCAGCCCCTCCCGCTAGTCAAACTTCCAGTTGAGCTTCCAGTGGAGGAGACAATTCACATATTAGTCTTTTATTATATAGGAAAGGCAAAATAAGAATGATGAACTATGTTTATTGATGCAAATTTAATACTGTTAAATTTTCCTGCTGATTTAAAGATTGAATCATAATCAAAATCTCCATTGGATGTGTGTGTGTGTGTATTTATACATTGGCCAGTATATTTGAAAATTTATTTGAAAATACTAATACCCAAAATAAGCAAGATAATCTTTAAGAAGTAGTTTGATGGACTTATTGTACCAGATGTTGCAACTTACTTTAAAGCTAGAGTTATAAAGAAAAAGTGGTATTTGGTAAAAGATAGGCAAATAAAATATAGAGTACAGAGCCCAGAAACAAGTCCATGAAAATATAGCTATATATTATCAATGAGAGTAAAAACTGTTACAACCACTTTAGAAAACTCTTTGGTTTCATTTAATAAAAATTGAAGGTAAAGTCGAAACTGATTTGGCTCAGTGGATAGAGTGTTGGCCTGCGGACTGAAAGGTCCCGGGTTCGATTCCGATCAAGGGCATGTACCTTGGTTGTGGGCATATCCCCAGTAGGGGGTGTGTAAGAGGCAGCTGATCGATGATTCTCAGTCATTAATGTTTCTAACTCTCTATCCCTCTCTCTTCCTCTCTGTAAAAAATAAATAAAATATATTTTAAAAGTTTTTTTTTTTTAAATTGAAGGTAAACAGACTTTATTACTCAGCAATTACACACTTGGTTACATACTCAACAGAAATTTGTGCATGAGTACTACCGGGCATGAACCAGGAGGTTCACTTGCATTATTTGTAAGAGTCCAAAGAGAAAATATGCTAAGCATTAATCAACAGTATAAATGATTTTTAAATGTTAAAAATCACACAAAAGAATATATAATACATCAATGAAAAACAAACAAAAACACGTGACATCATGAACAATTTCATGAAGATAACATATAGCAAAATAATTATGGTTCCATATAAACTCAGTTTTTAAAGAAATAGGTAAAATTAACTCTATCATTTAGCAATACATATTTAGGTGATGAAATTATAGAGAAAAGGAAAGGATTAGTATAGGGAGAAAAGACATGAGCTAAAGTTAGGGGAAAGCTGCCAAAGGGCCTTCTGCTAACTTGGCAGTGTTCTAATAACAACGATCATGATAAAGGATGATGGGCTTTGTGACAGACGAGAAGCTATACACATTTTAAATTCATTTTGCTATATTTCACAATAAAAGGTTAAACTTAATTGTAGCAAAATATGAGTTATTTAAGTCAAATGAAAGTCAAAAGAATGCCTAAAATGTGTCTAAATGATATAGAAGAATGATGGTATCTTTTACTAAAGCCCTTTGTTATATTTTAGCCCTGGTCCTCCCGGCTATTAGAGAGACTGGGAGACACTAGCAGAAATTTATTAATACCTGAAAAACAGTGAAGGCCTAAAATGCAATCAATTTTGCTCCAGGAATGAAGTTAGATTTTACAGTAAATGACTAGGAAGGAAGATTTAAATGTCTCCTGCCGCTGCTTCCTTTCAATTTATTAATTGTAATCAAACATCCCTATTTTAAAGTCCAAACAAGTGGTTTTGAAACCCCCTGACTCCTCTTGAGTATAACTTTCATCCCCAAAGCTGCTCTAGGCAGGTGACCTGGGCCTTGGTTTACAGGAGAGTTTGCAGCACTGCGAGGTGCACAGTGTAGGAAATTTGGTGTACACAAAGCGTTCAAGTCTTCAAGTTCTATAGACAATTAACAGAGACAGGGCAGCCCTGACCGGTTTGGCTCAGTGGATAGAGAGTCAGCCTGCAGACTGAAGGGTCCCAGGTTTGATTTCGGTCAAGGGCATGCACCTTGGTTGTGGTGCAACTTAAATAACTCATCCCCACCTATTGGGGATGTGCAGGAGGTAACTGATCGATGTTTCTCTCTCATTGATGTTTCTAACTCTCTATCCCTCTTCCTTCCTCTCTGTAAAAATATATTAAAAACAAAACAAAACAAGAAACAGAACAAACAAACAAAAAAACTGAGACAGGGTAAACCATGAATAACAGAAAAGCGGTAAGAAATATGGCCCAAGCGTGAAGAGTTTGGATTACAAAGTAAATAGGCTGTCCCACTATCTCTCTGAGGGCCTCTTCCCTACTGATACCACTGGTTTGAGTCATGCTCTGCTTACTACGGTCTAAGGCTCAGCACTTCCCATCCCTTGCATCACAGATCTGCTCAAATTGATGTTCAGATATCATCATGCATAAAGACAGACCAAAGGTTTTTATACATAAACCAACTGGTAGCCTCCAACACAGATTCACTGATGCTCTAAGCTTTGAAGAGAAACAGGGATGGAAAATCACAGCTTTTAATTGATTGAATATATATTTTAAAAAAACAAAATAAAATGTGTGTTTCATGCACCAGTGATATGATGCATGGTAGGGTGTGGGAGGACACAGAACAGGATGATTATAGACAACCTCTCACACAGAAATCAGTGGGTTACAATGATAGAAATCATTCCACACAAAGTGAAGTGGTGCATGACTTAACTTTATAAACCCCCAGGTTCTTAACTTGACTTTACCCTCAATGAAGGGGTAAAGTCAAGTTAAGAATGCCTTCATTTTTATAACAACTAGAAATATGTTCTTCCTTTGGCACCCTATGGAGGTTGAAGCTATCTGCTGTGCTGAGCAAACAGAGGGCCGCTCCCCAACAGCATCTGCTGGGGACTTGAGAAAGCTGTTCTCCCTTAATAGATCCCATTTTCCATTTTTATTTCTTCTGGTGTGTAAACTCTTAAAGAAATGATGCATTGCATGGAAATTCATCCACAGCTGAGAGTGCAAATAAGGGAGGAAAAACAAAATCATAAAAGACATTAAAAGGTACATTTCAGAAAGCAAGTTTACTCAGTTTCTTAGGCAATGAAGCATTCATGTTTTCAATTTTAACAGAGAGGCAGAAAATATAAAAACAAAGTGATTCCCAGGGAAAAGATACACTTAACACAGCTGAGAAAAGTTGGCTATTTTTAAACTTTTCCCCTAAAGAAAAAGGAAAATTGTGTGGCTGTGGATTTCAACTGTCTCCTGAGGAAGCTGGCATTTTTGCAGTTTGTGTGTAACATGCAAACATTTGCTAAACTATTTGGGAGAGAAAGTGCATATATAATAAAGCAGTGGGAAGCATGTATTATATTTACCATCCCATAGCTGAGAGCCCCAGTACTTCCACATGGTCATACACTGGCCCATAACAGTGAACTATATTTTGAGAAACTAAAGGATCAAAACTAATGGTTCAGAAGTAAATCTTTGAAAACCAAAACTTGTTGCAAAGAGTACAGACTTTTTTAGTGTGTAATATATTTAGAAGTCTGATGTGTACTTACAGTATGTTGGCCTCAAGAAAACTCTTCTAACCAATAACTTTTTTTCCTAGAGGAATTAAGTTGAAATTTCCTGACATTAAAAGCATTTTACCTGCACCTACTAACTGATGCATAATGATTTGTAATTCACTGATCTCAGCAAAGCTTAAACATGAAATAAAAAATGATAAAATATATCCCTCAATCTTTGGCTGCAATCTGTCAAGTACATAAGTGGCCTTTAAAAAATAAAATAAAGGACTTTAAACACACACAGGTTTATGGCATAAGAACTAATAGAAGGCATTGACTTTCTTCTTCTTTTTAATAAACATTATTAAATTTTATTAACAAGTCTTTGTACATTTTCTTTAATACATGTGGAATTTTACATCTTGGTAAAATAACAACACATTCACAATTAACCATTTATACAAATTGTTACAGAAAAACAATCAGTGGGTTAAATAAGTAAAATAAACCACACCTATTATTCAAGTTATCTACAAAAATTTTGACTTTCTTCCCCTGATTGGTTTGGCCCAGTGGATAGAGCATTGGCCTGTGGATTGAAAGGTTTCAGGTTTGATTCCGGTCAAGGGCATGTACCTTGGTTACAGTAGGAGGTATGCAGGAGGCATCTGATTGATGTTTCTAACTCTCTATCCCTCTCTCTTCTTCTCTGTAAAAAATCAAGAAAATATATTTTAAAAATATTTTTGACTTTCTTAAAAAATTCCCCTGAACATGTAAAAATAAATTAATTTTACCTGTCAAATCTGCTAATTAGAAATATTACAACTTACAAATCAAAATATCAATGTTATCTATGAATTTTTCATAATACAAAACAGATTCAGAAAACCTTATTTACAGAAATGAGGTAAGAACTGTGCGATGTTTAACCAAGAGACATATTGCAGAATTAACATGTTCTTCTATCTAAGAACACAGTGGAAGTCTAATTACAGCTGGGTCTTTTCCACTAATAATTCACACATTTAAGAACAGTTCAATGATTATGTCCCCAATTATTTAATTTATAACAGGTATACTGTCACACCAGGAGTGTGGCTACCCAGAGTGGAAGGACTGTCATACAGATTTCACCTGCTTCAGAAACTGTAGTGGTGGGTTGCTTGTTTTGTTTGAAATCAATGTCAGAAATGGGAAGTTCTTTAAATTAAAAGCCAAAAATTCTTACCAAATCCACTTATTTTTCTTGTGACTCATTAGTAGGTAAATATTCAGGTAATAATTTTGCCTGAGCTATCTATGGTGGCATGGAAAGATTTTAATAAAGACAGAACCATGGGAAGCTGCTGGTGCAACACTGACTATCCCTGCTTCAAATTTGGTTTTATTCATATTATATCTAGATAGAATATATGCTGAGGCAAATATTCATTGATTGTAGATTTTAAAAATTATATTTTCTAGGTGAATAAATTTTCCCATTGGTTTTGTCTATATGAATAATTACTAATATCTTCCTTAAAGCATTTTATTGGATCTGTTTTACTTCCCTTGATTTGTGCAATTTGGTCAACTGGGTTAATGTGCATATGAAATACACATACATGAAAGCATCATGTATTCAAGTAATACCAGTATTAGCTATTAACCAATGACAGTTATTGTTTATTGAATACTTATACTGTAGCAGATACTGTGCTAAGAGTATTAAATGCATTATCTCAACAAATTTTGACATGAATAAGTATGTTATTCCCCAGCTTAGAGAATGTAAATTTTTGAGGTCAGTATAATATCAGTGGTAATTATTGGAATTGAGCTTAGATTGGTTTGATTCTAGTGCTTGTTTTCTTAAATTATACTCTCTATGGTTTACTAAGTTAGGAGACTAGAGCTTTTATCAAGACAAAAACCTGCCTGCACCATGAGAAGAGACTACAATGGGGGATGAGTGGACCCAAGCACCAGTATGACTAAAGCAAGCTTCACAGAAGTTCACTGAGGACAACCTCAGAGCTAGGAAGAGCAGTTCAGGGAGATTTACAATAAGGCTGTATATCTGTCTGCAATAACTACCGTATTTGCCGGCGTATAAGACGATTTTTTGGCCCTGAAAAATACGTATTTGCCGGTGTATAAGACGACTGGGCATATAAGACGACCCCCTAACATTTCCACTAAAATGTAGAGTTTCCATAAAATACAGAGTTTGTTATATACTTGCTGTATAAGACTACCCCCCACTTGGAGGCATATTTTTCAGGGCCAAAAAATCGTCTTATACGCCGGTAAATACGGTAACTGTTTATTTGCAAATATATATATATATATATATATATATATATATATATATATATGTGTGTGTGTGTGTGTATTTGCATATATAATTGCATATATATATATATTTGCATATACATACACATATCTATATGACTGGTTGTTGTCTCACCAACTACAGCAAGTGCAAAGTTGATAGATTATACTCAAGGATTGGGTGAGTGGTTCCTAAAATATCTGATCTTGGCATAGATTATGAAGCACTTGGAGCTTCAACAATATTCTAATTTCTCACATGACACTTGTGTGAAACCTTACCAAATCCAAATTACAATTTCATATCCCTCCCACTTTAGAAGAAGACCATGGGCCAAAACCAGTTTGGCTCGGTGGATAGAGCGTTGGCCTGTGGACTGAAGGGTCCTAGGTTCAATTCTGGTCGGTCAAGGGCATATACCTTGACTGTGGGCACATCCCCAGTGGGGGTGTGCAGGAGGCAGCTGATCGATGATTTTCTCTCATCGATGTTTCTAACTCTCTCTTCCTCTCTGAAAAAAAATCCATAAAATATATTTTTTTAAAAGAAGAAGACGATCATGGGGGTGTGGGGGGGCAAGGACAAATGGATATTAGAGATACATGATTGGCCCAATGCTCCCTATTTTCTGTATCTTCTATTTTATAGTCTTTTTAGGTAAAAATTTCAAATATACAAAGTAATGGTATATTATCTGTATTTTATACTTAAAGGCAACTAAAATAGTTCATCTTGGGGGAAAAATAGTAGCCCCATTACAGGATCTATAAATATATTTTTCTTGTGGCAGTTATTGCTATTAACTACTTCTTTAGTTAATTAGCTATTCAATTTTAGTTATTTAGTTAACCAGAACATCACTTTTACCACAAATGATGACTATTATGTTTAACTTTGTTTATTGAAGTAAAAGTAGAAATAAATACAATTCATTGATAACCACAAAAGGAATATATTTAGGCAACTGCCACACAGATGGGGGGAAAATGCCACCACTTTTGCCTAACTCATGGATTACTTTTGCTTATTTTTAAAATCTTAGATCAGTGGAACCAAATAATATATTTTTATTTGCCATGTCTATCTCTTTTGGCTTAATATTGTGGGATAATTTTATGTGGCATTGCGTGTTGTTAAAATTCCTGTTATTGCCATATGTTATTTAACTTCCATAAATATACCAAAATCTCCATATCCATTCTAGTATTTATTGAAAGTTTGAGTGGTTTCTAATTTGGGGATATTATAAATAATGCTGATATAAACAAAAGTGTACATGTCTTTAGCACTCAACCTTGTCATTTAAGGACAAGGAAGCCAAACTGTTTGGTCATAGGAAAATATTTCCAACTTTGGAAGGTAACACAGTTTTCTAAAATTCTCATACCAATTTCATTCTCACCAGCAGTTCATAAAAGTTCCAAGTTGTTTCATAGTCTCATGTCACATAATCAGCCTTTTTTCATGAAGTTCAAACTGTATACTACTTTTTAATAAGCATAAGTTAAAATTAATTTAGAATTAGAAATTTTGTATATTAATTTATAGAGGCAATAACTATCATTAATAAATAAACCCTAGTCGAAACTGGTTTGGCTCAGTGGATAGAGTGTCGGCTTGCAGACTGAAAGGTCCCAGGTTCGATTCTGGTCAAGGGCATGTACCTTGGTTGCGGGCACATCCCCAGTAGGGGATATGCAAGAGGCAGCTGATTGATGTTTCTCTCTCATCAATGTTTCTAACTCTCTATCCCTCTCTCTTCCTCTCTGTAAAAAAATCAATAAGATATATATTTTTTTTAAAATAAACCCTAGTGCTTAGCAGTAGATTTGAAAGTCCAATGCTGGAATTGAGAGTTCTATTATCTTCCTCTACTCCTAATTTATAAAAACAGAGCCATATAGAATCTAAACTTATCTCAGTACCCTGGCCCATTTCCTTGTCATTGAGTACACACATATCTATAGCACTTAATATTGTTTCTGATTTTCCTCATATTACCCATATATATACCCATTTTCTCCACTAGATCATAACTTTGTTTATATCTCTCCCTCAGATTTACCACTCACTGTCTCTGCTACTTCCTATGTTTGAATGGCCAACACATTTGTTTGCCTTTCCCTAAATTTCCTCATTTAAAAAAGGAAAATAATATCTAAAATGATTATTATAGGTTAAAATAGTCAAGTTTGTCATAATACCAGGAAAACAAATCATTCAAAAAGCATTCTAATATTGTCAACTAATAGCATTATAACATTCGTTGAAACCACTCAGCAACCATAATGTTGACCTTTACCACCATATGCTCTGTGATTTAGAAACAAAGTTGGAATTCAGAGTTCTATTATCTTCCTCTACTCCTGATTTATAAAAAGAGCCACATAAAATCTAAACTTACCTCAAGTCCCCTGGCCCATTTCCTTGTCTTTGAGTACACACATATCAATAGCGCTTAATATTGTTTCTGATTTTCCTCACGTTATCCATATATATACCCATTTTCTCCACTAGATCATAACTTTGTTTATGTCTCTCCCTCAACCGACACAAAGAATCTCTCATACAAAAAGCAATCAATAATTTTTGTTGAGTTGCATTCATTTGTTAATATCATAAAACCCCAAGACTCAAAGTGCATCTATTATGTCATACTCATTACTATGAAGCATAAGACAGTATAGATTCTCTATAAATGCCAGTGAGAACAATGGTGGCAACAAAAGGAATCAAAGTAACAACATTAAGGAATCACTAGACTGCTGAGTATTTTACAAATCTCTATAGTTTTCCAAAAGTCCTTATTTTCCTAAAAACTTGGAAATTGCGTTTGCCTATGATAAGCCAGAATATTTGGGTCTGTTTAATAAATTTGTGCACATGAATTCTAAGCAGCTTATTATTGGCAGAACACATTCTTTTGTGTCTGATGCATCACTCCTGTCCAACGAATGAAGATCCAAATAATCAATGAAGAGACCTGTGCTTCGCATAAAAACAGACTAGGGAAGAAACAAACCAACATAAAAAAGCTCCTTTTTCTTATTTTTATTCCTACCCATATCTCAATAAAGGATATGCTTATTTTGTTGTTAATCCACACCTGAGACTATTTTTTCCATTATTTTTTAGAGAGAGTGAAAGTGAGAGGCAAACAGGGAGAGAGAAGCATGATTGTGAGAGACAGGCATTCATTGGTTGCCTCCCACATGCACCACAGCAACTGAGATAATTGCCCTTAACCAGAATAGAACCCAGAACCCTTCAGTCCACAGGCCAATGCTCTATCCACTGAGACTAACTGGCTAGGACAATACTCTTTATATGACTCTTACATTATTCTTGCTTTTAAGTATTTAATGCACATCTACTCTGCCCAAGGTACTGAGACAAGTTACATACCTATAAGAATAGATCAAACTAAATCAATGCAGTAAAATAACAAATAATAAAACTCACAATCTTGTGGTTCTACCTGTTTAAATAAAACCAAGAAAGGGAATGTAATATAAAGAGAGCAATCACAGATAAGATGCTAGTATATATCATAGAGATCATCTTTGATTGAGAGAATGAGGAAAGATTATTTGGAGGAGAAAACATGCGACCTTGATCAGAAATAGAGAAAAGCGTTAGATGAATGCTACATACTTTCCCTAAAAATGTAGATGGCTCTAAGCTCTCTCATCCAAGTAAATAAGTCATCGTTTTGTTTTCCTAGCAATGATCATAAGTGATGCTGTGATTTGTGTGGGATTTTAATTTGACCCTGATTCCCACTTTTCAAGGAAATGTGTATTTCATTTAACATCTAAGCCTGTATTGGTGACTCTGATCACGCAGTGTGAATGCATAAATGAGTATTTGGAACAAGACTATACTTGTAGAAAAATTACTTACTTAGCAATTAATGAGCCTATTTTCATTGATGCCTGAGGCGCTTAAAAAATGAGGGGAATAAATTGAGGCAATTTATTTAGAAATTGCAAAATTGTTCACATTAATAGTATTTGTTACCTAATACCTTTTCAATGAGACTCAATATACTTCAGAATTTAGTGGAGGAGGCAACATTTATAGTATGCAAACATCGTAAAAATCTCAGGAAGAATTATTTTTAAAAACTATCTAATGTAATCCTGAAAACCTGATGCTGTGATGTGATATGTATGGAAAAGAAGAATCCTGCATGTGCTAATATGATGAGGGAGGGATGTACTTACGAGATGGAAAAAATATCTTTAGAAATAAGGTTTCCCTTATGAATTAAAATATGTAATAATATTCAGTGAAGAAGAATGAATAATATATAGTTTAGAAATGCCCATGGATATTGACAGAATGTGTAAAAGAAAGACTAAAATATTGGGAGTCAGTCCACAGATTTATAAATAGTCCAATAACTTTTTCCACGTATTTCAAAAAGTAAAAATGATATTAAGATAATGATTCCTATCATCCAATTTAAAATTTAATACTTTTTTTCCTTTAAGGACAGGACATTCTTCCCAGAACTTGTCATGAAATAGTTAAATTACACAATCCAGGTCCAGACATAATGGATGTTAGAGAATGCTTCTTAGGATTGAGTCACAGCTTTTCCTGTTTTTGTTTTATTTTGCTTTTTTTTTTTGCTGTGTGTGTGTGTGTGTGTGTGTGTGTGTGTGTGTGTTATTTTTTATTGATTAAGGTATTACATAGGTATCCTTAACCCCATATCCTCCCCTACTCCCATTTATGCCCTCACCCCATCCCCAGTGTCTCTGTCCATTGGTTATGCTTATGTGCATGCATACAAGTCCTTTGATTGATCTCTCCTCCTTACCTCCACTCTCCCTTACCTTCCCTTTGAGGTTTGAGCATCTGATCTATGCTTCTCTATATCTCCATCTGTTTTTGTTCATTAGTTTATGTTGTTCATTATAATCCACCAATAAGTGAGATCATGTGATATTTACCTTTCTCTGACTGACTTATTTCATTTAGCATAATGCTCTTCAGTTCCATCCACGGTATTGCAAATGGCAGAAACGCCTTCCTTTTTACAGCAGCATAGTATTCCACTGTGTAGGTGTACCACAGTTTTCTAATCCGCTCATCTGCTGATGGGTGTTTTTTTGGCTATGATATATTAGGTAATAGGAAAAAAAAACACTTCACTTTCAAAGATGAAGTTGAAAGTTGAGGATGAAAAATCCTTAGCAAATTCAATGTATTGATAAAACTTAATTGACCACAATAGGATTGTGCAGAAAGAGTGCAATCCCATATATTAGCCAATATTTAGAGAATGCACATTGGACAAGCTATCACACCTCTTTTGAATCATATAACTGTTTATTTCTCAGTGCTTCTTGGATCTAGGCTCTAAGTAATCTGAACAGAAAAAACTAAATACAGTTAAATATAGAATAGATAAAACCTCTTAAATGTGAAATCTTACAAGGAGACTGACTGACTGAGAGATCTATTAGTTCTGATTCAAGAAATTTGTTGTTTCAACAGGGATTACAAAAAACACAAATAACGATAAAACCAAATGGGATCAATAAACAAGCCCCCAAACTAGAATAATAAAAGCATAGAAAAGATAGGAATATTAATCTAACACTACCCAGAAACATTTCTGTTTACTTCTAGATAAGAGCTTCACTAATTCCTGTGACATACTGACAAAATCATACCAGTATCACACTGTTAAGATATTTTTACACAAAGATGTAAGATATTACCTTTCTAAAGAACTATTTCTTAGACATTGTCAAGACTCTCAAACACTACAAGTTGGTTTGGGGGAAATGTGATTCACAGGTCTCTGGTTCATTTGCAGGAAAATTGTGAGGAATATGGAAAGGGTTTTCCTACTAGATAGGCAAATATCTTTGCAAGTTCTTAGTTCTACTTGGGTGATGTTGAAATATTTAAGCCTGTATTTTGTCACTAGGTGACATAATCATTGTGTAAACAAGATGGTTCTGAAGGTCCAAGATTCTTTAAAATGTGCCCTTTCTTCTAGACACAATTATGAATCCAACATTTAAGCAATAGTTTATAACTATACTTTTTTAAAATAAAAATCATTGTCTTGGCATTGGTTAATAAGATTATATATGTTTTGTGTGTATATTCCTATGATACATCATCTGTATATTACACTGTGCGCCCACCATCCAAAGTCAAATCTTCTTGCATCACCATATATTTGACCCTCTTTACCTTTTCCTCTCTCTCTGATCCCTGTTTCCTCTGGGAACCATCTACTGTTGTCTGTGTCTATGAGTTTTTGTTGGTTTTTCTTATCTGTTCTTTTGTGACTTTTAGCTTTATTTCTCACATATAAGTGAAATCATATGATTCTTAACTTATCATGTTTTAGAGTTGTACTCCACAGTGATCTTTACAGAATTGCATATGTATAAATGTTTAAAGAATGTACTATAAAAAATATAGTGAGAGTTATATGAGGGGCGATAGGTATATGGAATGCAAAATTATATTTGTAGTGAATATTCTGGTGCCAAGACCTGTTGACTGGGTGAGTAGCAACCTTTACAGGGGGTGTGGCTAAACTAGGCTCATTTTTTATAAAATACCTCCTATGTTTAACTCATATCTAAAACAGTCTAAAATTTCATTAACACAACCTCTTAGCAGCCAAAGCAAGGAATATATTGTACTCCTACTATTCTTTGGGTCTAAAAATCTGGCACAGATCATTTTTCCTGTGTTATGAACTCAGAACTTTCTTTAATAATAACCTGTTATTGGAAAATAATCAGAAGATGCAGTAATTCTGGATCTGACAGCCTGCCTGTCCATTTAATATCACAAATTTGAATTTTTAGATCCAGAAACAAATGATGTAGTAGAAGCACTGGGGCAAGAAATGTTGACACTCAAACAGCTGCAGAATTTGATGGTACATTTGCATTTTTCCCACAAGGTTTTCATCCAAGCTTTTCATTTTGAGGAGGCTGAGCAATAGCTACATCCAGATTCTGTCATAACTATGCCAACAATGCAAAATCATCTAGTCAAGTTCTCTTAAATTTAGATGGATTAGTTTTAGAGTGCTGGTATTATTTACTGTGGGTGCTGGCTGGTACTCCTTGCTTGTTCTTCTATGGTTCCTCTTTCCTTTTTCCTACTTGATATGTTAGAAAAAAAAGAGGATGCTCAGGTGTGTGTGTGTGTGTGTGTGTGTGTGTGTGTGTGTGTGTGTGTGTCCCTGCCTGAAGGACCACCCATGTACTATTGTGGGTCCTGGCAGAGGCCCTCAAAGGCATGGTTTATTTGGACCAATTCCCCTCTACTAATGGTGATGGGAACCATAGTTGCCAAACAACAGATTTCCATTCAACTCCAACAATCTGGCTGGTGTGGAAATTGTTCATAAGTAATCAGTGTGTTCCAATTTGTTAATGTGCCTACTGAGGCTCTATGGTTATACTCTCTGATGATAGGCAATACCTAATGTCTTACAACACAGGTCCCTAAAAGGTGAAAGACTAATTTCCAATTCCTACAAACTGCCTATGATCTAGTTACAAATGCAGACTCAGACACAGTGAAAATATGTTTGCTTTATTTTTCTGTCCTGCTGTAGTCGAACATTTCTTTTCTAAAGCAAACCTTTCTTTTTAGTAGCATTTGGTCCTACAGGTTTTATCAAGGAATTCCCTCCAAGCTTACAGACTACCTGTCAACATCACTCAGAAGACTTGGCATCTAGGTACATGTGAACAGCTGAAACAGAAAGTATCTGGTTTACGGGTCATATCTTTCCTTATGGCACTCAATGCAGATCTTTGATAGTTCAAAGAAGCAACCATCACAACCAACGGACAGTTTAACTAATTAGCATAGTTTCACATACCTCTAGTAAGATTAAAAAAGGAGCGGGGGGAAGACCTAAAAGTTGATTTATATATCAGCAATTTTATTTCAATATTTACCCTATCATATTTCAAAATTATAAACTGAAATTAAATCTGAATTCATTTGGCAAGACTCAGAAAATTAATATGTATTCATTGATATCTGTGAAAATCTGAAATTTTTTGTCCAAATACTCTTTCATTCATACCTGAGAGATAATCAGCCTTACAAAAAACAGACATATAATAAAATTCATGTTTTCATACTAAGCATACAGTTTTGTCCTATTTAATACAAAGAAAATAATTGCCATATTTAAGCAATGAATTAGCTAAATTAAAGATAAATTATAAAATATTCTATAGTACTCTATTATCTAGATTTCTTAACACTTTACAAAATGTGATAAAGACTTCCAATTGTTTATGAACATATTCTTGTAAGTCTTTAATATACATTAGGAATATATCAATTTGTTTACCAGTATTACTAATTAAATAATTCATGGTATGAAAGAAAGTGGTTTGTAAATAAACTACTTGCCTCGGATGCATATTAATCCATTTTACCAAGACAAACTGTCTGTCTATATTTCTTTCACCTGAAAGGACATAAATAATTCTAGCTTTAGTTTAAGTTTACAGTCAAACCCCTATATTAGTTTACAATATTTAAAAAATAAAATGAAAACAGAGCTGAGTTACTTGTCAATCCTTAAAGCATTTCTATGTGACAGATAATAAAGAACTTAACTATTTACTTTCTTATTGACAAAGAAATTTCAAAAATAAATGCACAAGATGCCCCCATAATATGACTGAAAATAAAAATTTCCCTTATATAAATACAAATAATTACAGGATGTGCTTAATAATAAAATTCAGTAATGTTTCTGGAAATATGGTAGACTGGTTAAACACAGAAAAAACTTTCCAAAGTATGGGTGCACTAAGGACAAAGAAAAGGAAACCATAAAAATTATAAAGAAGTTTGACTGAATATAAATAATCCATCATTGAAGATTAATTGATTAAGATATCTGTCAATTTCCTGTGGCCTACAACTTAACTTTAAGATGACCATAGGCATACAGGGTTATGAATGTATTTTGGTAGTTAGCAAAACAGGAGAAACACAGCTAAGTAAACTGGAGAGAAAAAGTCATATCTCAGTGTTGTCTCCACCTAAAATGAAAAAAAAATTAAAAGTCTTCCATAAGAATTCATAACTACAGGAATACACTAATGATGGTGTTAGAATCAAAATTCATACTTCTTATTATAAGTGAAAATCTCAAGAGTGAAAATTTAGTGTAAAGTATTCTTAGGTTTTTACAACACCTAGGTGCCTATCACAAGTAAAACACATTTTCTTACACAAGGAAAACACTTTTTTTATACATATTTTATTGATTTTACACAGAGAGGAATTGAGAGGGATAGAGAGTTAGAAATGTCGATGAGAGAGAAACATCGACCAGCTGCCTCTTGCACCTTCCAACTGGGGATGTGCCTGCAAACAAGATACGTGCCCCTGACTGGAATCGAACCTGGGACCCTTCAGTCCTCAGGCCAACGCTCTATCCACTGAGCCAAACTGGTTTCGGCAGGAAAACACTTAACATGGGCCTCCAAAGCTGTTACAGATACAGTTCCAAAGAATGCCAGTTCATTTTCTGTGTGTTAAAGTCACTAAACAAGTCCTTTTATACATGAATTAGCAAAATCAATAAATTATAAAACTATACCTATGAAGATAATATGTATTGATATCATATACATAATATAAAATGAATATTAAAAAAAATAAGTTATTTAAAGTATTATGGAGAAATAAATGTCTATAAAACTTGACCAGACTGGGAAAAATAATTAAATAGCAGTGAAAAACATTCTAATTGAAAATAAAATTTCAATCTGAATTAAAATGGAGATTAGACACAAGAAAAAATAGAATTAGTGACCTAAAAGTTATATCAAAGAAGTTACTCAAATGAAGAATATAATGGGGAAATGGACAGAAAATATAAAAGAAAGACAAGAACACAAGGAAGACAAAATGGGGAGGTCAATGTACATCTCACTGGAGTTCAAAAGGATACTTGAATATGCATGAGAGATGGGAATTTTCTAGAATTGTTGAATGATTCCAATTTTCTGATTCAGAAGATTTCAATGAGAACACAATTAAAAAAAAAAAACCTTAACATATAACCATTAAACTACTAAGGAAACACAAAAACAAAAATAAAAGCATATAGAAGGGGAAAAAAACACACAAAAAAACCAAAAAATACTACAGATTACCAAAGAATAACAATGTGACTGATGTTTGCTTCTCAGTAGCAACAATGTAATGACAAATAAAATACGTTAATGTGTTCAAAATACTGGGAGAAAAAATTATATCCAGTGACAATGTTTTTTTTATTATTTTTTATTTTTTTTTTATTTTTTATATTTTATTAAGGTATTATCTGTATACATAGCTTACCATTGCCCCCCCCCCCACATCCCGTTTATGCCCTCCCTCCCCAGAGTTCTGTGTTCGTTGGTTGTACTTATGTTCATGCATACCAGTCCCTCGGTTGTTCTCCTATCTCCCCCCAGGTATCCTCCCCACCTCCCCCACCCCCGCTGTCATTTGGCAGTCTGCTTGTTTTATGGTGACTATCTCAGGACCATATGAATAGAGTCCGCTCCTCCTCTGGTTTTCACTGCCCCTTCCCCTGGGTCCCACTGCTTCCCCTGGGACACTCGGCTCACCCGGGGCACTCGGCCCCATGGGACACACAGCTCACCTGGGGCACTCGGCCCCCTGGGACCCTCGGCTCACCCGGGGCACTCGGCCCCCTGGGACACTCGGCTCACCCGGGGCGGTAGTGTCTGATGCTTTGGCCTGGCCATGCGGCAGCGGAGAGAGGATTCTTCGGGTCTGCCAACGGAAGGCACAGCGCCAGCACAGTGCGCGCGAAGGTCTGGCAGAGCAGGCCGCGGGCGATGGCAGCAGTGGAGGCCGCAGGATCCGCGGGTGTGGCACAAAGGCAGGGCCAAGCTGGTCGTGGGCGGTGGCGGAGAGTCCCCGCGATGTCTTAGTCTTTCAGACTTAGTGGAACGCTTCCCCTGAGCCAGGACAAGCAGCACCACCACAAATATTGGCCAGCTCAGTGCTGCCCCTCTACAGGTGACAGTAGGGGCATCCTCACCTCGGTAGGCCTTTGCTCTTGGAGGTCTTAACCAGTGGAAGGCAGCATGGTACAGAATTGCTCCACCTTCTCAGTCCTCCGCCAGTGACACTGTTTTCTAACACTAAGGATCTAACTGATAATTTCTAAAGATAAGTAAAAGCTAAATAATTTTAAGAATCCAAGAAATCAGAAATAGGTGGGGCAATCTATTCTACCAGATAGTGAAATGTGCAAACCCAGATAATTTGAAGAGTGTGTACTAGCACAAGGATAGACAATTAACAAATGGCACAGAGATGACATCACAGCAACACACCTAGCCATACATGGAATGGAGTGTGCAAACAACTGTGTTGGAGTCACTTGCAATTCACATAGGGAAAAATTTAAATTTGATCCCTATCTCACACTATATACAAAATCAATTTCAGATGAATAAAAAACATAAACATAATTGGCAAAAATTATAAACATTAAAAACACAATGTCCAAGGGTCACTGGTTCAACTCAGGCCAAGGGTGCATACCTGCATTGCAGGTTGGATCCTCTCTTGGTTGGAGTGTCTATGGGAGGCAAACAATTGATGCGTCTTTCTCACATTGATATCCCCCCATCTTCCCTCTCTTGTTTCTTCTACCTGCCCCCCCCCTCTTCCACTCTCTTTAAAAATCAATGGAAAAAATACCCTCTGCTGAGGATTAACACCACCAACAACACAAATATTTAAACTATCCAAAAACATTTAAATTAAAAACTTCTATTATTTAATAGACTCCATAAATAGAGACCAAAGACAAGTCACAGAGAGGAGGAAAAACACTGCACCTTATGTGATGGACAAAGATGTATTATCCTCCGTTTTAAAAAAAGAACTCCTTCAATTCAATAAAATATAGGCAATCCAAAAGAAAAGTAGTCATAAGGTATTTCACAGAAAAGGAAACAAAAAGCATATGAAAACAAATGTTCAACCTACTTAGGAACAAAAGCTATACCAAATGAAACAAAATGTCTCACTTCTTTGTACTTGTGAAGTAAAAAGGAAAAGTCTTATGCCTCTTTTTGGAGAGGTTGTGAAGCATGAGGAATCCTCAACCTTTGTTGATGGCACTGCCAGTTGGTTTGATCACAATTTGGTATTACCTACTAATATTATATACTCAAGGCCCAATGCACAAAATTCATGCATTCCTTCCCCTGGCTGCCGCACTGACTTCCCTCTGGCACCCAAGACCTGGGCTTCCCTCCAGCCACCGGCAAGCACCCAGGCTTCCTTCACAGCCACAACTTCGTCCAGAAGGTCATTCAGAAAGACATCCAGTCTAATTAGCATATTACACTTTTATTATTATAGACTAGAGGCCTGGTGCATGACATTCATGCACTGGGAGAAGAGGGAAAGGGAGGTCCCTCAGCCTGCACCCTCTCGCAATCTGGGATCCTTGGGGGATGTCTGCCTGCTAGCTTAGGCCTGCTGGGGGGTCTAAGCTGGCAGGTGGACATCCTCCAAGGGGTCCTTAGTGCTGCTGTGGAAGCGGAAGAGGCTCCTGCCACCACTGTTGTGGTCACCAGCTATGACCCTGGCTCTGGCTGAGCAGCGCTCCCTCTGTGGGAGCACACTGACCACCAGGGGACAGCTCCTGCATCGATCATCTTCCCCCTGGTGGTCAGTGTGTGTCATAGCGACTAGTCCTTCTACCTTTTGGTCAATTTACATATTAGTCTTTTATTATATAGGATAACCCAGACCCAGCAACTTTACTTCTAGGTATATTCTATGGGGGGAAAAAATTGCATGCACCTGCATTGTTTTTAAATGTATTTTATTGATTTCAAAATAGAAGAGAGAGGAAGAAAGAGACAGAAACATCAATAGGAGAGAAAATCATTAGTTGGCTCCCTCCTTTACACTTCCCTAACCCCACTGAAGTTTGAGCCTGCAACCCAGGCATGTGCCTTGACCAGGAATTGAACCATAATTTCCTGGTTCATAGGTCAATGCTCAACCAGTGCGCCATACGCAGGAGGAACCTGCATTATTAATGATAAATATGTTCTGGTACATGTAATTCTACAATTCTGATTCTAAAACTTTTCCATTGACATGTAGTAATGCATCATCTACATTTCTAATATAAAAGCTCTATAAATTAAGAACATATTTCTGTTGCTGAAGTAAAGTATGAGGAGACTTTCTTTGTAAAAATTATTTTATAATCACACATATCCTAAGACGTATTAAATAAAACTAGTAACCCTAAATTCTTCCTAACAGTCTACACCTTTCTATTTTCTTTCACCATGATCCTGGAAGAATCACAATGTTTCCTTTACTGAGTGGTCAGAGCCTATAGAACTATTTCAACAAAAAGAATAGTGATAGGGAGGATCCATTCACCACCCACCACACAATGTTCATGTCTATATTCATGGAAATTATTATTGAAGCAATATTTTTGTGTTTTGTGTATGTGTAAACATGCCTGTGTGCATGAGCCATGTGTGTATATTTTATATTAATCTACAAAAATTTACATCAGAGCTCAATTTTTTTCTGTAAAGAAGCAGATAATAAATATTTTAGGCTTTGGAACCGCAGTCTCTTTCATAACTACTTAACTCTGCTGTTGCAAAAAGGCAACCATGGAAAACAGTAAATTGTATTTTAATTAAACTTTAAAATAAAATAGACTTTGAACTAGATTTGACCTGCAAGCCATATTTTGCTCACACTCTAATCTAGACAATTATCTAAGCTTCTTACTTTGCTGAAAAAGTAAATATGTTAGAGGTGAATTATGAATTTCTTGGAGGTAAATAATTTCAGCTGAAGTTTTCTGAGTTAGTTGAGCCCCTCGCCTACTCTATTGAGAAAATGCTGGCCTCTTTTAGTTCTGTGAGCAAGGCTAGTTCCTTCCTGACTCCTGGCTGTCACTCACAGACACTAACTATTCTCTCTAATGAAAAGCTTTCCCATCATTTTTATCTAATTAATTCTGGATACCCATTTTTGAATTTTGTTAGAAAGGAGAGCAAAACATTCACTCATTCTTTTCTGTATATATGTCAGTTGTTTATTGTTTAATACAGTTTTTCCTTCTAGACTGGAAGCTACGTGAAGACGGGAGCTATACTTATGTTCTTAGCCACTGTGTGCTCAGTCGCTAGGATAATGCCATGGGGAAATTAGATGATAGACATTTTTGAAGTGGAAAAAAATGCTTTAAGAATGGTTTCTTCTAAAATTATATCATCAGTTTTCCACTTACAATCTTCCACCATCTTGAATTGCTTCCAAGATAATCTATAAATTCCTTAGTATGTCAAAGAGGACCAGTGTCTGATAATCCTTCTAATGTCATCTCTTGCAATTTTACAGTCTCATTTCCCAGCCTTAATCCCATGCTCTACTTCAGTGTGCAAATGCTTACAGAAGCAGAGCTTCAAAAGTTCTGCAGTGCACGAAACTGATGTTTCTCTCTCATTGATGTTTCTAATTCTCTCTCTCTCCCCCTTCCTCTCGGTAAAAAATCAATAAGATATATATATTTTTAAAAGAGCCCCATTCCTCTCTCAAGGAAGAAGTTAGAAAATACTTAAACAATTTTATGATGAATTTTCATGAAATAATAAGACTTCTTCTGGGATACTAATTATCCACTATGTCCAGTCAGCTAAAAGTCTGATCATCTTCAGCCAAATATAACCTTATTTTTTATATAGCTTAAACATTACTAAGTGGTTCTACCAAGAATGCATCTTTGAACTGGCCCACCAGAGGCCTTTAACCCTGCAGCATATTCCCAGGATGTGCTTTTAACATGTCCTCACAACTACATGTTCTGAAGAGGTCCTTAGAAGAAAATCGTAGTAGGAGCTGAGTTTACATGTGCTCTGCCTCACAGAGACCTAGGAAACAAACAAAAAAATGTACAAATTTAGCTCAACCTGCAGAGCCATTGATGATGAGAGGCTCTTCCTAGTAAGAGAAATGAACCAGTTCAACAGCATAAAGGATTGCACAATCACTTATGGAAAAAAAGTGGATGTTCAACTTAAATTTTTTTAAAAAGCATACCAATTCCCATTCCTCTATTAACTTCTTTTTGTTGTGAAATTATTCTTATCACTATTTTAATGTCACTGAGTCTGAATGAAAGAGGAATGTGGCTGCCTAAGCAGATGGCTGTCACAGACTGCATACCACGATTAAGAACTAGTACACAAGCGAAAGCAGCCTGATGTACTATGAACCATTCCTGAATACCAGGGCCACCTGAGCTTAGCCTTGAGGAGTAAGTAAGACCAGTTGGAGCTATAATGGGTCAGCCAGTTCCAATGGTCACCTGAAAAACTTGCCTAAGTAGATCAATGTGAGGATTCTAGATATGGGAGAAATGTTTGCTTTCTCTGATTTCAAGTTTTGCCCATCTGTGCTGCCTTGCTGTCACTGGCTGTGTAACAGCGTAGGGGCCTCCAAGGGTTGCCAAATGTTCTAGCATATGCAGCGACTGGTATATCCAAGGAAGGGCATTCCATTGACACAGCATGGGCTCCAGTCAATACAGTCACAGTGCCCAAAGGATCCCCCTGAGCTAAATTGTAATCTAAGGGCAGCACAATTTCTTCATCACCTGTGTCACTATTCTTTACTCTTAACTTTCCTTCAAAGGGTAATATCTCTGCCAAAATATGCCGCTTCCCTTCTCACTAACATGCTCACAGGGAAAGATCTGAAAACAGGCCTCAGCAGACATTTCAGCCATTGTCTCATCTTTATCAGAAGGATTTTTTTTAAAAGCCTTTTCTCTAATGTGGAATGAAAGAAGAGAAAAATTCCTCCTGAACATATGGTAGGGCTATTTAAGGAATAGTAGAAAGAATTTTCTGATACCCTTGAAATCATATTATTCTGCCTAAACTGCTCAGAATAAATTCTAAATTATATTCTTTTTTAAAAATATATTTTATTGATTTTTTACAGAGAGGAAGGAGAGAGGGATAGAGAGTTAGAAACATCAATGAGGGAGAATCATCGATTAGCTGCCTCTTGCACACTCCCTACCGGGGATGTGCCCGCAACCAAGATACATGTCCTTGACCGGAATCGAACCTGGGACCTTTCAGTCTGCAGGCCGATGCTCTATCCACTGAACCAACCGGTTTCGGCTAAATTATATTCTAGAATTTATTTTCTTTCAAGTTGAAGTTTAAATGGCACTTACTCTATTTTTCTTTAGGATGAGATCACAAATAAATTTCTTGGAGTAATTATATTTCATAATGACAAAAGTATTTATTTTTTGCTTCAAAAGAACTGGAAGGCTTTGAATATTCAATTGTCTCTTTCTGGGGGTCCCAGTTAACTTATCTATAAAATGGGAATAAAAATACTCATCCTAAGAACTTCACAGAAAATTCATGGGAGTGCCCTAACCTGTATGGCTCAGTGAATAGAGTGTTGGCCTGTGGACTGAAAAGTCCCAGGTTTGATTCCCATCAAGGGCATGTACCTTGGTTATGGGCATATCCCCAGTAGGAGGTGTGCAAGAGGCAGCTGACCGATGTTTCTCTCTCATTGATGTCATTGATATTTCTAGCTCTCCCTTCCACTCTGTAAAAAGAAATCAATAAAATATATTGGGGGAAAAGAGTTAAAACCTTAAAAAAATTCATGGGAGTGGATTTTGAAATGGATAAATTGCTAAGTAGGTGTGAGATGCAGTTACCATAGTGCCTCTTTAAGGAAGAAATGGAAGTTCAAATTTAAAATTAAGTGGCCATGCCTCTGTTCTCACCTCCATCTTTCTGTAATATGTGCTTTTCCCAACTGAAGACATTTCTTTTTTCTTATTTTCTAGAGAGATCTGTGCTTTGGGGGAAGGAGCATTTACTTGCAGTGACCTATGTCACTATGCTCACTTCTGAACAGAAAGCAAAAAGAGGGAGCAGTGTTGGTCTTTAATGGAATGCTTGTCTCTGTGTCACAGAGGTGTTGCTCAGAGGTCCTTCCTTCTGGCTGCACCATTTTACCCTGCTAAGGATCTGAGCAAGTGAGGTGGGTTTAGGTGACAGAAACAGAGATAGGAAAAAAAATAAGTTGCTAAGAAAGTTTATTTTCTGGAAACAGAAAAGAGATCCTGAGATTACAGGTTTAATACATTGATACCCCTCAGACAGACGGGGCTGGCTATATGGGCTGGGCCTCTACACTGAACATTGCAATGGCCCAATGTCTAAATTTAGAATCTCTAGGGGGGAAAAAATTTAATTTACAGAATGAGAGGACCTCGCAGAAAAGACCCACTGCATTCTATCCATTTCCTTTTCATAGATATAATTATATTTTATTTCTAAAAATTTTAATAGGTATATATGGGGGGTGGGAAACGGGTTTGAAGGAACAACATTACTTTATTACAAAACACGAGTCCCACAGACTAGGTAATCATTTGCGAAAGCCTCTCTCTGCAGGAGTTACTGTTCACAAAACTGCCTAGGCTCTCTATCCAAATATTTGCTCTGATAGACAGCATCATCATTGTTATTTAGCATATATATTGCTCTTCACAATCTTATGTTGCCTAATCTTAGCAACATATCCCCAGTGAGCATTATCATCTCTCTTTGCAGACAAAAGGAATACAGCACACAAAGGTCAAGTGACTTATTCATCCTAAACAGCCATTCAGTGCTGAACAGGAATCTGAGCGGAGGACTGGACCATAAAACAACAGACACACCCATCTGCTAAATTATAAACAGAGGGCTCACTTCTTGAACATATGAGGAAGGGGTTCAAGTTCACTTTTTTTAATGCCTTGCCTCAAAGGGAGAATTAAATCATTAAAATGGCTTATCCTGCCTGCCTTTTCAAGTTATCTCTTTTTATCCCAGCCTGAGGAAGAGTAGAGCAGTAACGCTTTCAAATCTGCCACAAAAAGTTACCTGCAGGTTTAGCTCAAACCTATTTCTAAAGAAAAGTTTTTCTCCATTCCTGACAACCATCACTCATGCTCCCCCTGCAAGGGACAGTGTTCTCCCTCAGCCCTTATTCCACTGAGTTGTAACTGAGCAAAAATAACCGCATCAAACTGTTTCAGAACCCAAGCACCTTTGTGTAAGAGAATCTCCATGAGCATACTTTCTTATGTGCTCGCTATCTGTCCCTTGGGGGAGGGAGATGGAGAGAGGAGTCATTTTGCTCTGATGTATCTCCCCCGGAACACTAGACTTATTAGAAAAGGCAGGAATTATACTTCTAATTCATGTTCAATCCCTTTTTTAAAAGGCATAATATGTTTTCCAAAAGGCATAATGTGAATATGTAAATAAATTTAATTTTCCAATTTCTATTCAAGTTATTCTGAGGACCTAGTTTAGTGTATCCCTTTCAACAGTCCTTATATAATGCCACTGAACAAGAGAGTCCAACTTGGCAACTAAGACCACCACTGACCGGACACACTTTGGCAAGTGCCGATTTCCAGGTGCTCACTTTGTTTGGAGAAGTGATTCTCTGGAATTGTGAGGTTAAAGGAAATTCAGAGTTCATGTCTATCTGACTTGATTAAAGTAATATATAGATGAATTTTATTACCTTATAGTTTATCACTGGGTAGCATCAATTATAATTTCTATGAAAGGAAATAGTTCTTTAGTATACCTAGATTGTGTCAAGGTCAGTGTGTATCAGAATATGCATTTGTGGTTTATATTTTTAAAATGTAACCAGTAGTTGCTGTGATACATTATATTGTCTTCCTAAATGGTTTCCACAAATGTATGGCTTTGTGATTTTCCATCAAACAACTCCAGTGACGCTGATGTATTTTTGGCAGAAAGCCTTATTCCAAATCTTAGACTCCATGGGCATAGTTTTAAGTGGTCCCAGCAGATGGGTAAGTATCATTCCCAAGAGAAATGGCAGTTTCAGCATCTATCTCTGGGTTTCAGGTAACAGGGATATAATGTACATTAGGAAAAGAGGCATTGCTCTTTCTTTTCCTTTTAATCTAGTGAGAGACACTTAAATTTTCAATAACAGCGCAGTCCTATCCCTCTGATAGTATCCAGGAAACAATTTTAGTTTGTTACCTATTGATGGATTCAAGAATCAAGAGAAGGAAAAAATAAACCTCTGAGAGCCTGCCATTAATATAATAAGGCCACGATATGTACATCAGGGCGATAAAATCGCTCCAGTAAAACACAAGTAAACTCCTGTATCATTCTGTCTCAGTGTATCATATTTATATCAGTGTGTCATATTTATCCCTGATTTACCTGATTGCGACATTTCAATTGCATTCTGATGAGCCTCGGAGGTGGTTCAGTAAAAGGCTCTTCTTCCCTGGGCACAGAGCAGACACACAAATGGAAACTGGCCAGCAGACAGAAATGATGTGTTTTACTGGCAATGCTTTTCCTCCTACTCCTTAATTTCATAAAGGTCAGAAACACTGCTTTAGACAGAGGCCTATTAAACCCTAAAGGATGGAGGCTGCTCATCTCAAATATCTAGGTGGTGGCTGAGAGAAGAAAAAGGAGAAAAAATAGCCCACCCCTATGCACAAGGTTAGATCAGGCCCTATGTACATACAGCTATCTGAGGGGGGGATCAAGCCCTAAAGATTTTAATTTCAGTGAAGTCATACAGAGCTAATGGAGCCACTGGCGATCAATAGCTCCCACTCTCCTGTGAGGAGGAGAGATTTATTGAGCTCTCCCCACTGATCCTGTGTCAGGTACAGGCAGCAGTGCTGATCACTGCGCCCCCAGTTCCTGCAGTGTGTGAACAACTGACTCCATTACTAGCAGCTCAGCTTTCACAGCTGGCATTAGAGTTCTCTGATAATCTCCTAATATGTCCACTGGAATAATATCTTTATGACATTTAGGCTGAGGGATAAGAGAACCAATAAATCATTTCCCTCGGTCCCTCCAAGTTCAGACCCATTTCAGGAAAAGATAAAGGAGTTGGGGGTAATGGCAATAAGAGTAGCAGCTTTATTGTTGCTAAACTAAACCTGTCAGTTCCTGTCCCTTCTCTAGTCCCTTGCGACCAACTCTCTAATAAGATTTGATCTGCAGCACACTTACCCAGTGGCCAGTTGCCTCATACTCAAAAGTAAAATGTGGAAGAAAGGCCGTTAGACCCTCACTTCACCAATCAGATAAGGTGATTTTCTCTAAGTAAGAGTAGAAAGAATTACAAAAAGTATTTCTCTAATACCACCTCCTAGTACTAGAGGTCCTCACCTAGAATATGGTCCTCCCAAATACTGAAATCACACCTGTATGCTTGGTCTTACTGGGTATTTTGGGGTCATTTATATTTAAAAGTATTCAATTACTGAATGATGAGTATAATCTTCTATAAGCACTACAGAAAATATTAAAGTTCAGTTCTTGCCAGTTCATTCAAAGGTAATGATTTTTGCTGAAATCCATTTTATCCATTGCTTCCAAAATCAGGACTGCCCTGCTATCCTCCAAAGAGATAAACATTACATGCTGGCAGATCCTCAAGTGGTGGTTATGAAATTATATGCACAGTTCACAAGTAAGCTAGGTAGTTTGCTGCTCTTTGCCTACGAAGAAGTCAGCTTGCATATTTGCTACTCAAATTAAATCAGATAACAGTTTTCAAGAGTGAAGCTGAAATTTGACAGTCCTGACTTAAAACACTACTATAACTAATGTTCACTGAGCCAACAGCAAACAGATGATTTCCAGATCCAAATATATGTACTTTATCTGTTGCCTCACTTTATATATACCCTTAATCACTGCTTCTGAAATCATACACTCAATGCTATCTAATCAACTAAGTCAGAATTTCTAATTAACTTACATTTAATAGCAAATTTCATTCCAACTTTTTTTTGCATCTAGAATGCTTACTTCACTTGGTGAACTTACCAAAACCAGTCCCTAATTTCCTCAGAATTATAGATCTAAAAAATAAATGAAATAATCAAGTTTACTGGATTGCATTCAAAATGATTACTTTGTTTTTTCTTTTATTTTTTGTAAGTATTAAATTGCAAATTCAAATTGACATTTTAAAAGATCAGTCACTTTTTGCTATTTCTAGCAATTAAAAATTGAAAAATATGAGATCAATATGCTATATATTCCTGAAATAAAAATCCTTATATCAAGGGCAAGTTCCCTGAGCAGAGCTCATCACAACCTAGGTGTGACAGCCTACAAAGACCATGTTATCAGGTATATAAACAGGTATATATTTTTTATTATTTCATTTACAGATAAAGACATGAAACACAAACATGAATTTGCTAGTAAAGCAGAAGAAACAAGAAAAGACTTAACCCCAATTCTCTAAAAACATAGTTTCAATTAAAACTCTTATTATTTAATGAAAGATTTTGTAGTATTGTAGACACTGAGATAGACATTATAATTTCTATTTTGTATATTAGAAAATTAAAATCCAAAGAGGTTATATAACCTGGCACAATAAAAGTAAATTGTAGATCCAAGATTTAAGTACATATCCCTTTATTTCAAAGCTCATATTATAACCGACCATTGTAGAAGGCTGGTCATTATTAAGCTATTGTAAGGCTCATTAAGTCAGGTTCTGTTTCTGTTTAAATTACTCCAAAGAAAGAATAAAAAAGACACTTAGAAGTTATATAAACTTTAAGAATGAAAACATATCTTTAAATATAGCTATGCATATGGTTTTATATATATATATATATATATATATATATATATATATATATATAAGCAGTGACCACAATGAACAAAGACTTGACTGAACACCAGAAGTCAGTCCTTCAGTCAATGCAGGGTTGCCGTGGTGACCCCGCACTGACTGCTGCCACTGCAGGCTCGGGGACCCAGAACTGACTGTTGAAGGGGCTGCGGATCAGGGCTAGTGGGAGACCTGGAGAGAGAATCAGGGTCTGATCCATAGCCTCTGTAGTAGCAGAAGATCAGCCCTTGCCTCTCTGATCAGGCCTGGGGATAGGCCTGGAGATGCTAACTGGTATAGAAACTGATCAATTAGAACCAAATCTGAGTAAACTGTGATGAACCAATGGCTGCCTAGGAGGTGGAGCATTTGACATTGGCATAAAAACAAACCAATCAGAACCCAATCTGGGTTAACTGTGAAGGCAGAACCCATGGTGGGGGCTGAGGAGGGGTTTTAAGGCAGTTGGGAGTGAGATCAGGCTGGCTGGGGAGGGCCATTGGGGACAAGATCAGGTCAGTAAGGGGAGGCCAGTTTGGGGAGAGATTGGGCCAGCAGGGGAGGGCAGTTAGGAGCAATCAGGAAGGCAGAGGCAGTTAGGTGTGATCAGGTTGGCAGGGAAGAACACTTCCGGGCAAGATCAGGCAAGCAGAGGAGGGCCATTGGGGGTGAGATCAGGCCAGCAGGGGAGGGCAGTTTGTGGCAATCAGGCAGACAGGCAGGTGAGCAGTTAGGAGCCAGTAGTCCCAGATTGCAAAAGGGATGTCCAACTGCCAATTTAGGCCCGAACCTGCAGGGCCTAAAAAGACATTAGTTTTCCTTTTATAAAAGTATTGAAGTTTCCTTTTAAAATATATTTGTCTTGGATTAATCATTTTTTGGGATACTGCCTAACAGTATCTACTAAACCTGAACATATGCATGACATTTTATGACATTGCAATTCTATCTCTAGTTACATACCCAACAGAAATGTATGTACATGTGAATTATAAACATAGAATATATTATTGCAACTTTATTTGCAATAGTCCCAAGATAGAAACTAACCAAATGGTTATCAAGAGTTGAATAGATAGATAAATCCTGGTATATTCACATAAGAGCTAACCCAGTAATGAAAATGACTATATAAAATATGGGTGAATCTTAGAAATATTGAATGAAAATATTTATTAATATTATATTGATAAACTATAAAGCTTCTAGAAAATAGGAAGCACTCAATGTGTTAGTTTGGTTTTGAGTCGTACTTGCATCAGTGTGGCTGTTATTGTTATTTGTTCTCTCAGCATTCATGAATAAACCCTTTCTTTACTTAGAAGCAGCATGATATTGTCCCTTTGAGACACTTCACTGCACTCCCTATATGGAGGGATGCTGCTGTGTTGATGATTCCCAGCTTTTATCAGAGATTTCACTGATGCAGTGACTAACTTACGTTAGCATATATGCCAGTATGGTCTTTTCAAAAGATCCCATTCATTGGGAAGATAAGCAGAGAAGCTTCTCTGTTTTTCTATTGCATCCTCTTCTGCAACTTTATGTTGCAGAAGGTAAGTCCAAGATGCACATGGAAATCACAAAAGAGAAAACAGCTAATCCAAGCTAAGTGAAAAGAAGGAAGAGAAGAAAAAATAAGACTACTATTATATACAGAAAATATGGTAGTTTACATATAAAAGTCTACAAATATACTAGTACAAAACAATTACTAGAATTAAAAGAATTTACAAAGGTCATGGGATACAAGGTAAGCACAGAATAACCAATTGTACTTATATAGCAGTAGCAAACAATGAAAAATACTGACTTTTTAATATCATTTATAACAGTGTTAAAAACATAGGGTACTTAAAAGTAAGTCTAAAAATAGACAAATTAAACAATTCAACAGTGAAAACTGAGAAGCATTGCTGAAACCAATTAACACCTATATAATGAAGAAATGTATCATTATTTTGATTAGAAGATTCCACATTATAAATACATAGGTATTGCCCAAATTTATCTATTGATACATCACATTCAGAATCCAAATCAACAGGCTTATTTTGGCAAGATTATAAAATTGGTTCTAAATTGCATATGAAGATGCAAGTATCTGTACTAATCTAAATAAACTTGTTCAAAAACAATAATGTTGGAAGCTTCACTATGATTCACTGCCTGATAACAAGATTTACCATAGAGTTCCAGTAATCAAGATAATGTGCTATTGGCATAAAAGTAGACAGACTAATAAAATAAAGAGTTCTTGGGGGGAAATTTATAAAATTATCGAACTAATTTTCCACAAGTACTCTGAGGCTATTTCAATGTGGGAAGACACTTTATATTGGCACTGGAAAACATTTTTTTTTAAATAAACCTTGGATCCTACCTCAGACCACATGTAAAATATTAATTCAAGATGAATTATAGAACTACATACAAAGGATAAAACTATAAATCTTCTAGAAGAAAACATTGAAGATTATTGTTGCAACTTTGTGATAGGTAGAGACTTAGTGAGAAGATATAAAGAAGCAATGAACATGAAAAATAAAACTTAAATTGGTCTCTCAAAATTAAAAATGTCTTTATCATTGTTATCAAAAGATTCCATTAAGAAAATGTAAAGACAAGCCACATGATCAAAGAATTTGTTACAAATATATCTGACAAAAGATCTGAATTGAGGAAATATAAATTCCTACAAATCAAAACACACACAATAAAAAAAAGTGGGCCATGGACCTAATTAGTTACTTTTTGAAAGAGGACATAAGGAAGGCCAAGAGACATATGAAAACATGTTAAAAGTCCCTAATCCAAGTCAAAATGAGCAATGATGTACCATCTCACACTTGTCAAAATGGCTATCATCAACAAATAACAAGTGCTACAGAGGATGTGGAGAAAAAGGAACCCTCTTGCACTGCTGGTGGGAATGGAGACTGGTGTAGCTATTGTGGAGAACAGTATGGAGTTTCCTAAAAAAAAAAATCTAAACATGGAACTCCAATTTGACCTTGTGATCCTACTTCTAAGAATATATACCAAGAAAACAGAAACACCAATCAGAACAGGGGAAAATGCACCCTTATGTTCATAGGTAGCACAATTTACCATAGCTAAGATTTGGAAACAGCCTCAGTACCCATCAGCACATGAGTGGATTAAAAAACTTTGGAACATCTGCTCAATAGAATGCTATGCTGCTGTAAAAAGGAAGGAACTCCTACCATTTGCAACAGCATGGATGGGCCTGGAGAGCATTATGCTAAGCGAAATAAGTTAGTCAGACAAAGATAAATATCACATAATTTCACTCATTTGTGGAATATAATGAATAATATAAACTGATAAATAAAATAGATTCAGAGACAGAGTAGCATTGATCAAACCTCAGAGGGAAGGTAGGGGAGTTTGAGGGTAAGGAGAAGAGATCAACCAAAGGACTTGTATGCATGCATATAAGCCTAAACAATGGACACAGACACCAAGGGGATGAGGATATGATCAGGGTGGTGGGGGCGCAATTGGAGGTTAAGGAAACATGTAATACCTTAACCAATCAATAAAGAAAAAAACACACAATCTAATTTTTAAAAAATTGGACTAAGGGCTGAACAGACATGTGCCCAAGAATTGGGCAATAAGTTCATTAAAAGTCTTCTGATGCCATTTTCATCAGAGTAAAAGCCAGTTAAAACCCTAATATACTATTTTTATAACCACAAGAAGAGTATAATAAAAAAAGACAAGAGTAAATGTTGACAAAGATGTGTAGCACCAGAACTTTATGATATAGCTAATGAGATCATAAGATAAATAAATTACTTTATAAAAAATTTTGGTAATTTCTTATAAAGATGAATATATACTAACTTCATGACCAGAAATTTCTTTCTTAAATATTTATCCATGAGAAATCAAAGCATATATCCTCAAAAAAAACTTGCATGGAAATTTTCTTAGCAATTTTATTCATCACCACTCAAAATTAAAAGAATTCAAATTTAAACAGTGGAGTGGAATTTTCAAAAGCAAATTGCAGTATACTCATTTAATAGACTATTGCTCTGGGGGGAAAAAATGTTCTAGAGAAATAAGCAACCACAGAGATAAATTTCAAATCATTACACTGAGCAAAGAAACCAGACACAAGCGCTTCATTCCATTTATATGAAGATTCAAGAACAGTGAAAATTAACCTCTGGTGATAGAAATCAGAAAAATGGTTGTCTATGGTGGAGAATGACTGAAAGAGGGCACAAGGAAACATTCGAAGATGATGGGAAAGTGGCCTGCCTTTATTGGAATAGTTGTAATACAAACATACATTATCACAGTCCCTAAAGTATACATTTATCATCTGTCAATACTCCCCCTATTAATATTTTTTAATTTAATGAGAAAAATATTAGCCTGATTCTGATACACTACTTAACAAACTGAAAACAACTACAAGATTTCTGAAGTTGAATGTACTCATAAATGTGAATCTGGACATTCCACTTATAGGTATGTAACCTATAATGAGTCCAAATGTTCACCAAATATATGTTCAAAATTTTCACAACATATTCATAATATCCCAGACTAGAAACAATCCATATGTCCTAGACAAGAGAATGGACAAATGGTGTTGTTTGTGGAATGGTATTCTAGACATCAATGACATTGTGGATGGATCTTACAACATTGAGTGAAAGAACACAAAAGCACAAGTTGTATGATTTCATTTTAAGAAATACATAAAATCAATGTCTAGTGTTAGGACTCAAGACAGTGGTTATCTTCAGAGGATATTAGTGACAAGGAATGTCATAAGGGTGCTTCCTGAGGACAGTAATATTCTATTTCTCCACTGAGTTCTGGTTATATAGATACATTTTCTTAAAAATTCATTATAGTTTTACCTTTCGTATGTGGTTCTATGATTCATCTTGAATTAATACTTACACTAATCCATCATGCATTGTATGTATGCTGAAATTCAATAACATGTTTAATTTTAAAAATCTGATAAACTAGAGAAATACATTGAATGCTTTGGCCATGAGATGTCACTCAAAATTATCAAGAAACAGGGTAGCATGAATCCATCTGCCTAAAGGTGAGTAAAAGTAATCAAAGAAAGGTGTGATTTTTAAAATCTTGTTTGCCATCTACTTCAGAAATAAGTTTACTTTTATTTGAGCATCTGGCTATTTCAGGTACTCCTGGGGCAAGACCAAAATTTATAGTTTTGTGGTTATATAGGCCACTTGTTTATATGGAGAATTTTATGGCTTAGTTCCCCAGGCTTATGTCAGTATTACTGCTGGTGTTTTCTCTGTTAATTATCCTCCGGGACTTCAGTGCGCACACAGATGTCAATTCAGATGGGCCAGCGTGTATCTTTCTGAAAGCAATGGTCTCTGAGAATTAACCAGATGGTTGAGGCAAGTTCCCTCAAGGCCAGATCATTCTAAACTTTGTCTATGGATTCAATTTGTGAATAGGGTTCCATTTTCAATATCTAATCTTATTTACCAAGTCATTAATTTCTAAAATTCCTTTCTTATGATATTTTAATATCATAATAAATGCCTCCATATAAGAATGAACATTTTTAGGATTTACTATGGAAATATTTAACACATAATTAATTTATTTAATCAGTACAACTAATCTATGCAATAAACACTATTAAAATTATACTCATTAAAAATATAAAAATTAAGCACAGAGGGGTAAAAATAAAAAATTGGCCCAGGTGACTTGGAAGATAGAAGACAGTGCCAGGTGGGTGGATTCCAGCATCTATGCTCTTGACCATTATGTTAAGTTGTTCTCAAGATAAGGATTAAAATTTTGTAAACATGCAGGAAATGTGCTCCATTAGGAACATGCATTGCTGAAAATCAGTATTCTTGATTAATTTATTTACATATGCATAAGTCTCATATTCCTTACAGTTTTTAATAATAATAGTACCTCAATAAGAGCATCAGTTTAAAGATTACATGAGCTAATGCTTGTAAAGCACTTCACAAAGAGCTGGAACTAAAATCTACATTATTTACAAAAGAAATTTGAGTACTGAGCCCCAGAAAAATTTCTGGAAGCAATAGACATCTCTGTGGCTGAGCTTCTTATTTGAACATTCACCTACTGCCAGGCCATTGGATGCCAGGAGAACCTCTGGAGCTTTTAGTTCTGTGCATCTGAATCCTCCAACCGGTAACACCCCACACCAACAATGTAACTACGTGTTAAAAAAAATCTCAGGAATCTTTTCCTAGAGGTTCATGGTTGTGTATATGAGTTTTTTGTGTTTTGTTTTGGGGTTTTTTTTTTACTTTACTTTTTTCCCTTGGATTATTTTTCAACTTCAGTAGAAATTAAAACCAATTATTTTTTTCCACAATTTAAATTCCACATTCTGCAGAATTCAACATGTTAAATTTGTGTGTAAACATTATGTCCTGAATTTTTTTATATTAACTTTTACATTTTCTTTGGATTAAAAGTAGATGAAACTGTGGACTCACTCTTACTGGCTGTGGATGATGAGCTCTAGGAAAATCCTCAGCTAATGTCACAGAGAATACAAACAGGGTTGTTAGCAATATTGGTGTATTGCTGGACAGAACATGGAATTTGCCTTGCAGGCCCAAGAGCCCAATGGACTTGACACATATTCAGCAGCTACCAAAGAGTAACAGCAGTGATGTGGATGGTTAGCACTCTTCCCTTGCTGCCTTTCCTTTGTTACTTTAAACTTCACTGAGAAGGGTAATAAGGCAAAGAAATACATTTTCTTTTAAATACCTTCTTCAAATAGTTTCTATGAAGAATGTAAAAAATTATATCACTTAACACCCCCCTCCCCAAAAGGCTGGGGATCAAAGTAGCAGCTTCCTGTTACTACTGTTGTGATTATTATTAAGACAAACTTTTGGGTAGACACTGATAAACTGTGTAGTAGGTCTACTTTATACACCTTCCCAATGTATCTTCACAATAACCTTCATAAGCTATTGCCATTGATATCTGAGATAACTAATAAATAGGAAAGATGTGTGGCTGTCTCAGAATATACAGCAGGAACTGGAAAATATGGGGTATGGACAATGAACTGATATTAGGGAATGTTTGCTTGTCTAAGTTCTTTAAAGTTTGGGTGTCAATGATGTTTGCATTAGAATAAAGAACTCCTAATTTTGGACAATGGGCAAAAAGTAGGTTCCTGCCCTGGTCAGTGTGGCTCAGTTGGTTGAACATTGTCCTATGCACCAAAGGTGACCAATTCCCTTCCTGGTTGGGACACTTGCCCAGGTTGGGGGTTTGGTCTCCAATCAGGTGCATGTGGAAGCAGCTGACAGACATTTCTCTCTCACATCAATGTTTCTCTCTCCCTCTCGTTTTCCCTCCAAAATCAATAAAAACATATTTTAAAAACAGATTCCTGTTCTGTCTTTCCTGCTCTTTGTGTTATTGCCCTTTTCTCACCATTAGAGTAATCCTCTTTCTTCTTCCTGACAGCCCCTAAAGGGGGTGACTGAGTTGGAGCACCAGAGCAGCACTGTGCACGGCTATGTGCACAGTTATGAAGCGAGGAATCCCTTTTTTCCACTTTATTGCCAGAGAGCCTAATAAATATTGTTAGTCTACGTTTATCCCATAGCCTGCGTCTCACTGAGCTCTTCATGAAAACCTACCTTCTATAGGTTATACCTCTGACCACTCTTTCCAGACAGGTTCAAACATGACAAAAATGTTCCAAGAGTTCAGAGACTGACCTTCATGATGCCCCTTCCAGTTCTCTTAGGTTCTCCCCTTTTCGGGTGCTCTCCCTCAGGCTCTTTAGCAGAAGCTACCATACAAATCAGCACAGTGAATCCCTTTCTTGCCCAACCAGTCAAATAAGTTTGGATATGTTTTAGGCTCGGGAAGAACCACCTTCATTCCATTCATGTTCCCAAAATTTAACAAGGTACCTGGTGCATTCCAGATGCTCAACAAAAATCAGTTAACTGAGCTGGTATAAAACAGTTGCTTTAGAACAATATGTAGATGGGGAATATATGGGAAAGATGCAGAAAGGAAGACTGTACTTTTACATTATATAAATGAGTTTAACCATGATGTCCTTAAACAAGATTGGGTATTCTGGAAAAATGATCATGTGTCAAGAGGTGAATGGTAAGATAGTGTGCTCATATTTGAATATACTGATTTTGACAATGTGGGGAGGGGGGCTTTGGTGTGTGGCATCCAACATATTTTGGAGACTAGATTTTGAATCAGCCCTGGAGAAGTACTTTGGAAGTCATTACCCCTCAGATACTATTAAAATCCAGGGGAATAGATAACATCACACAGAGAGAGAAAAGAGCAGGGAAAGTAAAACTAAAATCTAGATTTCTCAGCTCCTGTTACAATGTGCTCTCCACCAATCCTTGCAGACGAAACCTTATTCCAGGACTAAGGTAACGATTATGTTATCTTGGAACCAGAGATTAGCCAGCCACACTTCAAAATATACCTCCCCTCTCTGCCATGCATTCCACTGAATTACACACTAACCAATGATTTTTCCTGCTTTGTTTTTATCAGTAATACTTATCACCATCTAATATATGACATATTTTAATGCTTTTTGTTATCTGTATCACTGCATTTGAAAAAGATCATAAGAGAAGGGGATTTTTTTCTACTTTGTTCACTCTTGAACATTGTAGGTGCTCAAATATTTGCTGTAAGAAAATAAAGGGTGTAAAACAATAAAAATTGCTCTGTATTCTGGAGTGGCAGATAGTACTGAAATCCTGTGAAAGATTTAACACAGTTTGCCCTATCTCATTTCAACTAGGTTGTTAGTAAGGAGATGAACTTGTAGAAGCAGTTAAACCACATCGTATTAACATTGAAACATACAGTCAAAAGCCATTCTATTACACACTTTCTTTATTCTAATAGAGAAGCTATCAGAACATAGATAAAGAGAATTAGCTGGCTTGTAATTAGACTTCTGGGACACTAAAGGATAACTGTTTCAGTTTCAACATCCTATACTAAATGCATGAAGTATACTGTATCGCATTGACAAAATGAAAAAAGTGGCATTAACAGGCACTTAAGCAGCCCATGTTTGTTAGGATCTTCCCTACTCATTGGTGGCACAAGCTGTCTACAGAGAACTTCTGCAAAGTATCCCCTCATAATACATAGCACGGATAGAAGACACTCCTTGAAGGAGTTGGCATTCTAAATGCAATCTAACTGGTGATTAGACACAATCTGGAAATGTTTAGATGCCGTTTCAGGTAATTCTGATGCGCCGATCTGCTGTAGATGGGGTTGTCTTCCAGTTCACTATGCTTTTCTTTGAAAGGGCTGGGAGTGAGGATGATCAGACTGTACTTTCTGACTGCATCATTCCCCAAGGCTCATTCACTCACCCTCTTTCCTAACTCCAAGCTCCAGGACCATCCGTTCATCCAGAAGCTTCAGGCATGTATCTAACAGCATTTCTAGGTAAAGAACCTGCCAAATACACCCACAAAAAGCTCAGAATACTTGGTTCCTCTCAGCTATCCAAGAAAGAATTGATGTGAGGTCAGGAGAGAGGCATTCATACTCCCTCCCTCCACGGTCCTGCCCAAGCCCCAGTACCTCCTTGGCCAATGTGCTCTCCATGCTTCCATTTTGCTGCCTACACTCTTTTCTTCACACAGAGAAAAGCCAAATTGTCACCCTGTCCTATAAAGCCCTACGTGATCAATTCTGAATCTGTCTCTCCCACGGAATTCTCCTACAAAAACTGGGTACTTATGAGCATATCTAGCATTCTACTGTTCTTCAAATTTGGATAAATTCATTCCTGCTTCTGACTTTCTACATTTGCTATTCCTTCTCCCTGAATAAATAAGATCCTCACAGCCTATTGTCCAACAGACCACAACCCATCAATTACCCTTTATCCATCACTATTACTTTGCCTCTCAGACCTCACCTATGAATACCCAGTATCAGAGGACAAGGCCTTCCTTCCATATGTTGCTTCTAAGAAGGAAAAGAAGATATAGAGGTAATGAAAGAGGGATGGACAGAGGGAAGGAAGGAAGGAAGGAAGGAAGGAAGGAAGGAAGGAAGGAAGGAAGGAAGGGGAAAAAAGAGGAAAATGAGTCATTCCATTTTTGAGATAAAAATAAATATTGTATATTAATGTACATTAATGTTATATGACAATGTTTTTATTTTCATTTTATTTTAATGTATTTTTATTGATTTTGGAGATGAAGGAAGAGAGAGAGAGGTAGAAATATCAATGATGAGAGGGAATTATATATCAGTTGCCTCCTGCACACCCCCTACTGGGGATCAAGCTTGCAACCTGAGCATGTGACCTTGACTAGAATGGAACCCAGGATCTTTCAGTCCATAGTCCAACGTTCTATGCACTGAGCCAAAACAACTAGGGCCAATGTTTTGATTTTTAAATCAGTATTTGATATCTACATTAATATAACTGTAAATAAAACTGAATTCTGAGCCACAAAGTATTCTATGGTTATAGTTATTTTCTTATAAAATTCATCTCATTTTTTGATATAACAATTGTCTTGTTTTCTTACTTTTCTATGTATTTATCTACAATTCCCCCCCAAACTCTTGAACAGAACACTAATACCCCTTCCCACATGGGAGTTTTCCCCCTTTTGAGCTGGAGTCCTCCCAGATTCAGTCTCCTAGTACTTCTTCTGAGACCACAATTTTCTTCAGAAACACAGCCATTGCCCCCAGATTCCCTCTCAGCATCATGTTATAAATTCTCTTCCTTTCTCTCTTTTGTTGGACCCATTTCTTGAAATAAATTTTAAACAATTTACATTAAAAGTCTAGGTTTTTGAAAATACTGCTTTATTGTCTTCACATCCAACTTTACCATCTGTCCAGTGCCACTGTGACTTTAATTCTTTATATGAAACCCTACTTCATTTGTTTTCTGGAACCCTGTAGCTCTGGCATTACATAATTCACAATGATAAAATTTGTTTGTATCTTCACTGTACTAGGCATTAAGCTGGCCCTTATTAGTTTAGAAATGCATACCCTTCAGTTCTAGGAAATGTTCTACTAAATGTTAAAATTTTACTTATGGACTTATTTATGATTTAATATAATATTTATTATACATTTGACTGCTTTTTATCCTAAGCCAAATCCTTGTGTACCCAATGCTGAAGCAAATTCCTACTCTGTCCATGGTTCACCCTGTTTGAAAGAAACAATATGATCCAACCTGCAAGAACTCCATGGTTTCACCACTTCCTTTTCAGTTATAAGAACTTGATATGCCTGCCACTTGGTACTATCAACACAAGAAGGCTGGCTTTGAGCTGACAGGTAATAGCAGACTGGTGTAAAATCCAGGGCTCTGAGTCCTTCCTAATGGCCTCCCTTCAAGGTCTTCTTGACCTCAACTCCACTGGCTACCAAGAGTTTGGGGAAGGAAGAGACAGCTTTGCATGTAACTGGCACACCTGTGATTCACTAACAGCCTCTCCTGGTATCTGAGGTCCTTTGCATTTGCTTCTCGTGTTATCTTAAAGACGCTGCAGTTTATATTTTAAGGTGCCAAACTGAAATATTTTTTAGATATTCTCTTTAACTTTGATGACATTTGTATTCACATATCAAATAGATCATTTTTCTTGGAATTGTACTATGTATTTTTAATTAATATAACGTATGCATTATATTGTTAGCAAAACTGATCTATTACACTCCTTTATTCCATTAACTGTTCTCAACTTCCTGTACTTTCAGATAAAATTACATAAAAAATATTTTTCAGCCAAAACCGGTTTGGTTCAGTGGATAGAGCATCGGCCTGCAAACTGAAAGGTCCCAGGTTCGATTCTGATCAATGGCATGTACCTTGGTTGCGGACACATACCCAGTAGGGGGTGTGCAAGAGGCAGCTGACTGATGATTCTCATCGATGTTTCTAATTCTCTATGCCTCTCTCTTCCTCTCTGTAAAAAAATCAATAAAATATATTTAAAAATATATTTTTTCAGGTTCCAAAATGAATTCCATTTGAATATTTATTTACTGATTGATTGATTGATTGAAATGGTGGTATTTTTTTACATTTTATTTTTTATTATTTTTCCATTTTTTTAATTAAGGTATAACATGTGTACATATCTTCCCCTTGCCCCCCATCCCACCCCACTCCCATACATGCCCTTGCCCCCCTCTCCAGTGTCTTACATCCATTGGTTATGCTTATATACCTGCATACAAGTCCATTGGTTGATCTATCTCATGTTAACCCCTTAATTAATTTAGGAAGTACTGACACTTTTCAATACTCAGTCTTTCTATCCGAAACATCCTTATTCTATGTACTCAGGTATTATTTAAAGTCTCTTGTTTATGATTTTAACTTTGTAATTTTATTCATGTAAGTAACAAATCTGTTTAAATCTTCATGCTACTATGAATAGGAATTTATTACTGTATTTTCTAGAGAATTTATAAATGTGTTCATTCCCATTACTTTATTCTTAAAGTTTCTCAGTTCACTTTATTTTCTATTAAGTAACTGGCTTTTTACATTGAGCAACAATATGATGTTATTCTTCCTAACAATTTACCTATTGTTTCCATATGAATTGTTAGAATTTCTAGAGTAACATCTATAAAGGGTATGATGGTGAGAATCTTTAACATGTTAGTTTGAAGTAATTGCTCTAATATTATTTAAGAACTAAAATTCAAATCCTTATTGGTTTGATTTTAAAAATATGTTCTTAACCAATATGCTATGCAGGGAAATTATTAATTTTTACATGCACATTTTATTTTCAGAAAGCTCACAAAACTTATTTTTTCACAAGCTGGTCGATTTCATTAGGTTTCCAGCTAGTAATTAAATGATCTTCTAATAATGTAATTTTACCTTTATTTTCCTAATATTTACTCATGCTTTCCTGTTTTCTGTATTTAAGTAGAATAATAATTACATCAGCAGGAATCTTTGTCATAAACTTGATTTACTGGGGGTTTCTTTAGTGTTTCATTGTTAAGTGTATTTGGCTGATAGTTTGACAAAGAGATGATTTATCATATTAAGGAAATATTCTTCTATTCCTAGCTTCTTAGAAGTTTAATTTTTAATAAGATGAATACTAAATTTTACTAAATGTCCTTTTAGAATATTTCAAGAAAATGATAAAAATTTCTCCTTTGAGCTTTTAGTATTATTAAAGCTTAATAGGTTGATGGATATAAGCCTACTATTTCATTCCTACCACATTCAAAGGCCAATATACTATTAAAGGTTATTTGCAAGTATATTATTTGGTGGCTTGCCTCTTTTCCAATATATCAAATAAGTATATAGTTTTTACTTTTCATTTTTCTTGGTTTTAAAATTACAATAACAGTTACTTAAAATTAATTTTAAAGCTTAACAGTACTTTTTTTTACTCCTCAGTGAAACAGTTCAGATAAAATAAGATATTTTCAATTGCTTTAAATTTTAAATAATATAATCTTCCGTTTAGATATCAAAGTTAAAAAACATGTGATACCCATGCAAAAAAATATACCCACAAAGGAATAATGTGGACTCAGAACTTGCATGAAGATGATTTTTTGATAATTAATATTTTTTTAATGATTAGGAAAAGTTACACCAATTTTTTTAGAACTTGCTCGTAGATTTAATTATCATTTCTACTGTTTCCTGTTTTTAATGTCCTATCCTTATACTAATTATTCCCTCTCCCATCGTGCTGGTTAATGTTATAAATCATTGTGGGGTTTTTTCCTCATAATAGTAACAAACATTAAAAGTTATAAATTAGTATACATAACAATAAAAATATAATATGCTCATTTGATCAGACATCCTTCTGACTGTCCTTCTGGATGACCTTCTGGATGAAGTCAGGGCTCAAGAGAAGCCTGAATCCCAGGTGCCTGCTGCCGGCTGGAGGGAAGCCCTGGTCCCAGGGGCCAGAGGAAAGCTGGTGCTAGCAGTCGAGAGAAAGAAAGCCTGCTCTTGCACAAATTTTGTGTATCAGGCCTCTAGTCTGATATAAAATTTCAGGTTTAAGTAATAAGCTTTATATACGGTGATCCATTTTATGTTTTGTCTATTGAACACTTATTGTTGATATTACCATATCTTTAGTCTGCTTTGTATTTAAACAATGACTTACCTACTCTTTTTTTTTTTTAAGCTAGTGTGGCTGATTGGTTTTAGCACTCTCAGATATAATGAGCAATCTGATCCAATCTGAAGGTCTTATTTTCAATTGAAGAATTTAAGTTGTCCCTATTCTTTGTCAAAGTGCATACATTTATTTTTCTTTCATCATATTTGTAATGCTTTCTTGAATTCTATACTTTGTTTTTTATGTTTTAGTTTAAATTTCATCAAAGTAGCATAAATCAAATTTATTTAAGAGGGGACTGCAAAAAGCACAAGCAAGGAGATAAGGAAGTGAAAAAGTAAGACTGGGAACAGTTTGTTTTTGTTTGTTTATTTGTTTATTTGTTTGTTTAAGGCAATGAGAGTCATATGAATGCAGGCAGTACCAGTGTGAGCAACTGAGGCTCAACCCCACTGAAAATCCTCTGAGGTATTGACAGGGTGGACCACCGGACTGTTCCACTGAAAGACAGGGAAGCTGGGGATTTCATCAGCTCACTCCCAGCCTACACCGGATGAGGGTTATTCCTGAGGGTGTTAAATTCCTGTGCTTCCTTTTCAGCAGGCTGAGCAAGTTCCTGTAGTTCCAAAGAAAGCCCTAAGGAAAAGGTAGGGGAAGGTGAGGCACAAAGGTTTTTATGGTAGAAAGCTGTGGGTACTGTCCACTGGAGTTCTGGTGACCGCAGCCCTTGGTCGAGAGGACATAGGACACTAACTGTATTTGCTGTACAGAAGTGGAGGGGTACTCCTAATTTTACTCCACTAATATGAAATGTGCATATATTACCAGTAATTCTACAAACATAAACCACTGATATTTTTATATACTTCACTGTGTATATTCCCAATTATCATCATCAATAGTAAAACACCCACTTTGGATTTATCACAATACAACTAAAATATAATGGCACATTTTTTAACTCTGACCACCTCGTTCTCCACTGATATACCTCTCTGTCTTTGCAGGAAGGGAAAAATATAACTTGTAATTTTAAACCACTTACTATTAGATTGATATCATTTTATGTCATACAGAGGGTCCTAAACCACTATTAGATTAGTGTCATTTTATGTTATTTAGATGGCCACTGCCTGACAATAGTTCAACTTCTGATTTTCCGACTTTACTAAAAGCGATATGCACTTACTTAGTAGAAACCAATTTTGTCTTTTCCTGAGCTAGCAATCTTCTATAATAATAAAAGAATAATATACTAATTAGACCGGACAATCTTCCAGATGAAGTCAGATCTGCGAGGGAAGACCGGGTCCCAGGTGCCTGCCAGTGGCTGGAGGGAAGCCTGGGTCCCATGCGCTCAATGGAAGTTGGTGCCAGCAGCTGGGGGGATGCGGAAGGAGAGTGGGAGGAAGGAAGGCCTACTCTTGAAAGATTTTAGTGCACCAGGCCTCTAGTGTTATATAAAAGCCTAAGTGACTAGTTGACTGACTGAACAACCAAATGATTGGTCAACCAATCACAATGACATGCACTGACCACCAGGGGGCAGATGCTCAATGCAGGACCTCAGCAGGAGTGCCACTCTGCTAAGGGATGAGCTCCAGATGCTGGTCTGTGGGTATCAGGACAAAACCAGCACTTCAACATCCCCTGAGAAGTCAGGGATTACAAGAGGCTTGGTCTGTGGGTATCAGGACAAAACCAGCACTTCCATATCCCCTGAGAAGTCCGGGATTACAAGAGGCTCAGGCCACGAATCTGTGCACTGGGCCTCTAGTATGTGGAATAATACTCATGATTCTGGTAACCATAGCAAGATGATTTTGCCAAATTTTAGGCTAATGTAAGTGTTCTGAGCATGTTTAAGGTAGGCTAGGCTCACCCAGAGAGCATGGCTCAATGTTTGATGGTCGACCTATGAATCAGGAGGTCAAAGTTAGATTCCCAGTCAGAGCACATGCCTGGGTTGCAGGGCTGGATCATTGTGGGGCGTGCAGGAGGCAGCCAATCAATGGTTCTCTCTCACCATCAATGTTTCTTTTCTCTCTCTCTCTCTCTCTCTCTCTCTCTCTCTCTCTCTCTGTTTCCTTTCTCTCTCCCTTCCTCTTTGAAATCAATTAAAAATATTCAAAATATGTTAGGCTAGGCTAAGCTATAATGTTCAGTAGGTTCGATGTACTAAATGTATGTCCAACTTATTATTTTCAACTTATTAGGAAATAATTCCCTTGTAAGCTGTAGAGAATCTTTCATAATCATTTGTAGTATGTGCACCATGTTAAAAAACCATTCAACTTAATTCATTATTTTTTACTTTCATTTAGTTTTTAAGTTCGTAAAATGTACCTAGAAACAGTTATTTTAAAGATGCGCTTAATATGTTTTATAAGAGTCCTTATATGTTTTTATAGATGAATAACATTTTGATTATATATTTTTTTCTAAACTCTTTACATTACTTATTACTTCTCACATTTAAAAATTGTTGCTAGAACAAATCTATAACTCTAATTTCCCTTCCTTCTTTGAACTTATTTTACCTGCCTGGCTGGGTATCAGGATAGGCTTAGAAAAAGAAAAAAGAAAAAGAAATTTATACATTTCAGCAAAATACAGTCATATGATGAACTGCTTTCAAATGCAGTATCAGAAATTTTCATGTTATTTTTTGTTTGTTTTAATCTCTGAGAAATTTTCCATTAGGACATCTTTCTATGTTACAGTATTTATATATTGTTATTTGACTTGTTCTTTGGAATAAAATAATTATTCATATTTTGGATCTTTATTCTATGTACCTTTTTCTAAGACTCTCCTAAGCTTTTCCACATGTAACTTGTCTGATTTTCTGATCCTGGTTTCTATTTCAGTTGTTCATTTGGCTATATAGTTTTTAAATTATTTCAATTATTTCCTGAATTCCACTAACTTTTTTTATTTTTTATTTTTTAACAGAGTCTGGGTCCACATTCCTTTGAATGACATAAGATCACAACATGAATGTCTTTTAAAAATTTTCACTCCAGTATTTTCACTCAAAACTACTATCTTCCTTTACCAGTGTTACATTTACCTTCTTTTATATAGATGATTTCTTTCAGTGTTTGTTGTATTTTGTTCACACATCATTGAAGAAAAAGCACATTCTGGCTGAGTAGTTATTCACAAAGATATATTTTAGTTTGCTATTCTTAGTGTTTCCATAAAAGCTGCTTAAAACTCTTCAGACCTCAAGCTGGAAACTGGTTTCATGGATGTCTATATTATCCTTTTTGGTGAACTAACTGCCTGCATAATTTAGAGCCATAGTAGGAATGTTGTCACTGGCAAACTTCCTGTGAGAGAGGCTAACTTTTCAATTATTTTCCTTTGGTATATTCTCTATTGTCCACATGGAATCACTGTCCTTTATGAGAGTGCTGTCTGCCACCTCTATTCCCTCCACTCTAGAAATACCCTGTGGTCATCCTATTTCAAACAAGAATTCTTGCTCTTGTTTTTCCTCAGTAATTTGATTCTAAATTGAATTGTTATATTTTAGTAAAAAATGTCCAGCAGATTTCTCTACAACCCCATAGCCTGACTTTGACTATTTAACTATAGTCTTAAAATAATAGACTAGAAAAATATTAGTTTCTTTCTTGATCACCTTTGTTTAATTCTTATAAGCCCATACTACTAACTTCTCTGAAAAAAAAGTTGATAAGGAATTCTCCATTACCTTCATTTAACATTGTCCTATTCTTGATTCTTCTGGCATATGGATGGCATCTTCCCATGATTTTTATCAAAAATGCTAAATTATCCTTCTGTTTTTATATTCTTTTGTTCATTTGATGCTGATTTAGAAAAGAGGGTGAAAATTTATATACTGATGCTCAAGTTTCTTCTCATTCACGATTCCTGTCTACTCCATATTTTAGTTGTCACCACACAGATGTCTACTTAAGTCTCCATCTGTTTCTTATAATAAGTCACTTTCAGATATTTGCTTTTTCCCCCTCTTTGTCTTCAAGAAAATGTACTATTCTCTTTTGTTGCCATATGTGTTTTTTCCCCTTTTTAAGGCTCTGCCTCCACCCTTTTGAATGGGCAAAATGTACATCAGTCTAAGGTGCGATGACAACAGTGTGGATGAGGAGTCATTTTTCCACTTCACTGTCCTACATGGGAGCCATTCTGACAGCTTTCCCATTTCACTTAATCTGAACATCAGGTGTTCTACATAGCATCTAGTGAAATTCTGATACTTAGCAAACACTCAGCTTTAGGTCCACAGGATTAAATTGGATCTTTCCTTGTTCAAAATGGCAGTTTCTCAAGCATCGATCAGACTGTCAAACCTCAGAGGGAAGGTATGGGAGGGTAGGGGTTAGGAGGAGAGATCAAACAAAGGACTTGTATGCATCCATATAAGCCTAGCCAATGAACACAAACCACAGGGGGTGAGGGCATGAGTGGTGGGGTAGAGGGACAATGTGGGATAAAGACACATACATTATACCTTAATCAGTAAAGAAAAAGAAATGTTTTTGTTTGTTTTTAAGAGTAAGGTGCAATTGCTCCATCTCTCAGCAGGATAAAGCATGAAGAGCATCCTGACACACAAATGCCAGCTCTCTTCTGGCCCATCCCTGTTTCTGATAAAGTGACCAAGCACCCAAGTGTGCAACGGACTTACCCCTACCCCTTTCTCTGTAGTTCTTATTCTGGAAGGTTAGTCTTTGAATAGACTAAAAAAGATGAGTTGCTGATGATATGGGACTAGAAATATTGCTTCAAACCAAAGATAACTTCCAATGAATTAAAGGTTTGTACTTTATTAGATTACGGTTTCTCTATATCTTGAGTTTTCTCATACTTCAGAGCATAGTGATAAAACAGTATGGTTTCCCTATTTTCTTTGTAAACAGAATGCTGGATTTACTTTACTTGCCTACTCTCATTTTGCTTATTTATATACTTTAGTGAAAATCAGAGATAATATTATCAATTACGTCTAGTATACTCTATGCAAACCAGAATTGTTCAACTTACTTTTTATATTTTCATTATTTCAGAGTTTCCCCCATTTAAGCCATTACTTCAGTCACCTGAAAATATTATTACATAACTACCACATATCCTCAGTATACTATGTTCTGGACATATTAGCACATAGAAAGTATTATAATTTCCTTTAAAAGACTTAGTCTAGTAGGAGAAAATGATCTGTACATAAATAAGTATGCTGCTTGCTCTTACATGGGCCTTATGATATAATTCATTATGTAGATTTTCAAAGGAAAAGGTGGTAGGCTCCAGGTAGGTTCAAGGAATGAGAGTCAATATTTGAGCAAAATTTAAAAAGAGAAATAGGTGCAAGAAAAAAAATAACCAGTGTAGGACAATTGTTGTCAGAATCAGAACATTTCAGGTGGTGAGAACAATGTCTGGCATGAAGCTGCCTGGTGTACTGGAGGAAGTACCAGCAGCTTGGTACTGCAATATGAGAAATACCAGCCACAGTTAAGTCTAGGGGGGAAAGTGGTCCATTAAAAATTTAAAACTATAGAAATTGTCCAATATAAAAGTATTATGGTGTGTGTCTAATACTATTAAGAGTATTTTTAGACTTCTCCAGAGATTGGTCTTTTGTCATAGTGTCTACCTCCATTTTTATAACTATTATCATGTAGGAAATATTTGTCATATAAATCACATTTAAGAAATATGCCAAATATTCCCAGTTTGTCATTTTAGTTTGAATAATTAAAATTCACTCATTTACTTTGCTCTTAACATCAAATAATATATAAATATTAAAATAGCCTAATTGGTTTTGCTTCGGGTAAAATAGGTTATAGACATTTAACTTAAACATATAATTCTGTATTTTCTAAATCTAAAATAGCACAGATCATAATTTCTCCCTGCACTGAGAGACAAACGATATGCATTGCCTAAAGTAACAAAGCACAAATGTATGGCATATGGCATTCAGTTGAGAACATTTAAAGTGCTTACTTTCACGAAGAGGAGGTCACAACCTTTTGGGCATAACCAGAATCTAAAGGGCATATTCTATTACTGGAATGCCAACCAAGAGAATGACAAGAGAGTGAGTCATACTTCAAAAGTATTTACAATGCCAGAGAGATATGATTTGACAACGAAGAGTGGAATGGTAAAATACGCTAGCTTAAAAATGCAGGAAATATAAACTAAAGAAAATTATGATGGCTATTTGCAACAGACTATTAGTATGAAAGGTGAGTGACAATGAAAAACTGTAAGTCAACAGTTTGTACATTCTAAATTGATCTGTTTCATATTCAAAGGGGATTTCTAACTCTCCCATAATTTTTCTGGGATAAGGATAAATAATAGTGACAAATAAGCAGTATCAAAGCATTCTTAAATTATATAGAAGACAACTTTATGACTCATAAAGCATAAGGCCCTGAAAAAAGATACTGTATTATATCTCTTACACACTAGGAAAATAATATTCAAGCTAGTTTCATAGGCTACTATAAAAATCTCATGGCACATTTTTGTTGAGTACCTACTATGAGCCAAGCACCATCCTAAACACATGGCATATATCAATGACCAAAACAGATGAAGACTTCCCCAACAGATGAAGAGCATCCCCCCCACATACAGCTGGACTAGTCATAAAATAAAAAGTATAAAAACTAAGCAAATTATATCTTATTTAGCACTAATAAATACAACATAAAAAGAATGAGTAGTGAGGGGGGTTAGAGTGTCAAGGTGAAGGCAGAAGTAGGTTGCAATATTATATAGGTTCATAAGAATGTTTTATTTTGAAATTTGAATTTGCTTATATTTATATCTGAAAAAGGTGACAGAATTAACCAAGTTGATATAGAGGGCAGTGGGAAATGAGTATCAGTGAATAAAAAGCTATAAGGTGCCATGACTGAGGAACAACAAGGAACAGTATGGCTGAAGAACAGAAGGGGAATAGGAGATGAAGGCAAAGGGAGCCTTACAGCATTTAATATCTTGTGGGCCGTTATAAGAATTTCAACTCTATTTTGAATGAAAATAGAAATCAACTGCAGAATTTTGAGAAAGGGAATTAATGTGCCATAACATGTTATTAAAGGCTTTGATGGCTGTTATGTTTATAATAACAGGGAGACAAATTTGGACAACTGTTAGAAGTCTATGGCAATAACCTTAGGTAAATGGAAGATGGAGCAGTCCTTGAAGTAGCCATGAAGTCAGTATGTGGGTTCTAGATATATGTTGAAGGCTGAGTGAACAGAATTTGCTGGAATTTTGGATGTAAGAGAAAGAGATCACGTAGAGTGATTACAGTTTTTAGACTGAATTGACAGGAAGAACAAAGCTGCCATCACATGAAATGGAGAAAGCTGCACATAGAGCGGAATTGGGGGAACAGAGGTTATAATAGAAATTTAGGATATAATGATTTTAAAAGAATTTTTAGATATCTAGGTAGAGATGTTGAATATGCAATCTTACCTAATAAAAGACAAACATGTAAATTGACCGCCATACCTCTATTATTCTACCAGCCAATCAGGAGTGATATGCAAATTAACCCAACAAAGCTGGCAGTTAATTGGCATACACAGGCACTGAGTGATGGGGCGGGATGCTTATATCATCACCATGAGGAAGACACAGGTGTTCTGCCACACCCCCAGTCTCTTAGGGCTTCTGGGCAGTGTGGGAAGGTGGGGCCAGAGCAGAAAGAGGTGACTCCAGGAACTGAGCAGAAAGGGGCTGGGCTGGAGTGGATAGGCAGTTCCTGCAGCCAGGGAAAGAAAAGTCCATTCTAGCATGATTCCTCCTGCATCAGGCTTCTAGTTAGAATTAATAGTCTGGATTCTGAAATATTCTGTCAGATATACAAATAGAGGCATATCAGTAAGTATATAATAATGAAACAAGATTAGATAATTAAGGGGGTAAATGTCCATAGAGAAGGGAAGAGAATCAAGGATTGAATTCAGTATGAAAAGGGTGAAGTGAAGAGAAGAAACAAGCAAAGGAGACCGATGAGAAACAATCAGTAAGATGGCGGGGGGGGGGGGAAACAATGCAGTGTCCTAGAAGACAAGTGAAGACAGTGTGCCAAGGAAGAAAATGCTTCCAGTACACAAGAATTGAAAAGTAAACATCTGATTTAGAAATGTGTATGTCATTTTTGCCTTGATTCAGTTATTTTGGGGGTGTGCTAGAGATGAAAGTTTAATCAAAGTGAGCTAAGGTAGAATAAATGATTTGGAGAAAGCAAATATAGATGATTCTTTCTAGAAATTTCAATCCAAAGAATAGCAATGAAATGTGGTGGTAGCTGATATAATAGGGTTTTATCCATCTTAATATTAGAGTAAAATAATTACATGCTGCATCAGTTAAGATTCAACCGGAGAAGCAAAACCATTAAGAGTATATTAGAATAGGTGGTTTAGGAATGAGACTTTTGTGACAGTTATTTTATTTGTCAACTTGACTAGGCTAATGAATAACCAGATGACCAAAAACATTTTTGGGTGTCTGTGAAATTGTGTCCAGAAGATATTAGCAATTGATTCAGTAGACTAAGTAAAGGAGATAGTTGTCACAGTGGAGGTAGCCATCATCAAATCTGTGGAGGGATTGCATAGGGAAAAAAAAGAATAGGAAGAGTGAATATGCACATTGTCAACCTGGGACATCCATCTTCTGCTCTCAGGCATCACTTCTGGTTTTCTAGACCTTTGAATTCAGACTCAATTAACCCACTTACGTTCCTGATTCTCCAATTTGCTGATGGCAAGTCGTGGAACTACTCAGCCTCCATAATCATGCGAGCCAATTCCTATCATTTATATGTATGTATTCCTATATATATCTATGTATGTATGACAGGGTTTTCCCAAAAAAACAGAACCAATAGGATAAAAATAATCCTTTATTATATATTATATATTCTATATTATATATTATATATTATATATTATATATTGTATATTGTATCATACTAGAGGCCTGGTGCACACAATTTTGTGTGTGTGTGTGTGTGTGTGTGTGTGTGTGTGTGTGGTGGGGGCTGTCCCTCAGCCCAGCCTGCAACCTCTCCAATCTGGGACATCCCTCTCACAATTCAGGACTGTTGGCTCCCAACTGCTTGCCTGCCTGCCTTCCTGATTGCCCCTAACCGCTTCTGCCTGCCAGTCAGATCACCTCCTAACGACTCCCCTGCCAGCCTGATTGATACTTAACTGCTCCCCTGCCAGGCTGTTTGCTCCTAACTTCCCTCCCTGAAGGTTTGGTCACCCCTAACTGCCCTCTGTTGCAGGCCTGGATCCTCCACAACTGCCTTCACCTGCAGGCCCGGTTGCCCCAATTTCCCTCCTCAGACATCCTTGTCACCCCTAACTGCCCTCCCTTGCAGGCTTGATCACCCCCAACTGCCCTCCCTTGCAGGCCTGGTCCCTACCAATGGCCCTGCCCTGCTGGCCTGATTGCCCACAAGTGCCCACCCTTGCAGCCTGGTTCATCACAATTTCCCTCCCCTGCTAGCCATCTTGTGGCGGCCATCTGGTGTCCATATGGGACCAAGATCTTTGACCACATAGGGGCAGCCATATTATGTGTTAGAGTGATGGTAAATTTGCATATTATTCTTTTATTAGATAGGATAGAAGTCTGGTGCACAAGTAGAGGCTGACTGGTTTTCCATGAAGGATATCCCAGATCAGAGTGAGGGTTCCCTTGGGTGTGGGGCAGCCTGGATGAGGCTGGCAACCCAAGTGGAGGCCCTCGTATCTAGGATTTATTGTAGTCTGGAGTAAAGCCAAGCCTCCTGCTTGCTCCATGGCTATTTATTTATGTTGCTATTTATTTATCTTCTATAATTGAAACTTGGTAGTTGTAAGTGGAGGCCTGGGCCAGCCAGGGTATGCAGAAAGCTTGGCTTCCTTCATCATGGGGGACAACCCTAGCTTCCTGCTCTCTCTAGCTCTGTTACTGCCGCCATTTCTGTTGGGATTTATGTATCTTCTTTAATTGAAACTTTATAGCCTTGAGTGGAGGCCTCAGCCAGCCAGGATGTGCAGAAACTTGGCTTCCTTCATCACCAGGGAAACCCAAGCCTCCCTCCTGCTCACTCAGTGGCTGCAGCCATCTTGGTTGGGGTTAATTTGCATACTTGCTCTTTATTAGCTGGTGGTCGTGGCTGGTGGGCATGGCTGGTTGCTATAGCAGGGTGATGGTTAATTTGAATATTACTCTTTTATTAGATAGGATAATATATTGTATATATTATACATTATATATCATAGATCCTATTCTATATTATATATTCATATTCTATATTCTATATACATATTCTATATTCTATATCCTATCCATCCTACATATAGTATATCATATACATCCTATTGTATTGGTTCTGTTTCTCTGAAGAACTCTGATACAAATTTACACATTTCTGAGAGAAGCTGAGAACTTAAGTGTCCAAAAGCAAAAAGGCAGAGTTGGAAGGTCCGATAAAAGTAACTAAATTACTAACCAGATTTTCTGAAGCACTAAGGTGATTGGGAAATCAAGGATTAAATGAAAATCTGAAAAGGTAGGCATGGCCAGGTGTCAGAATGGCACCATAACAAATTGCTAATGGAGAAGACTATGAACCATACAGCTTCTCCATCTGGTGTTGTGCCTGAAGTTACTGTTGGTCAGTAGGAAGAAGACTGAAGAAGGGAAGAGAGAGGACGTGGAATCTGCCAGAACTTCTGCATCTGTTTCATACCACAAAAGAGAGCAAAGGAAATCTAGAACCTACTGCTACTAATGCACCTACCTCACATTACATCTAAACCCAATAATCTCCAGAGAAGATGTCTACTGCTGCATTTCAATCTTCCAAATCTCATGCAAAATTTCCTTTTAGCTAACTCTTACCTGGAGCCATACAAAGAAGAGTTTTCTGTGAAACTCTTAGACAAATTGATCCAGTGTAAAACCACACATATATGCTAATCCAATTGAGAGAGAAAAAATGATGATATAGGCAACAGAGAGGAGTAAATTTATAACAACGACCTTTAGTAGACAAGAGAGCATCATAGCTAGTATACAACTAGAGGAATTACGTTAGAATAGAGCAAAGGTGTGTAGGTTTATGAAAACTTGTCTCTTGAAAATGGCAATCATCTCTATTTAATGCACCTATAACAAGTATTAAAATCAAACATTAAAATCATCACATTCAAAAATGTTGGTGTTTATTAGGAAGTAATTACCATTTAGCTGGATACAAATCTTCATAGGTCAGTTACTAATGGCAAAAAATGTATTTGTTATTGTAGCTCAATAATTTTATGGTGTATAAAATAAAAATGAAGGTACAAAAACATAACACAGTTGCTTATTTCTAAAGATTAAATAACCTCCACTGGCCTTGATTTCAATGGTCATCTATAGTCTCATGAATTCAATCTGTTTTCATTTTTTTCTCTACTTTATGGATCAATGCTCTGGTGAGTATATCTGATTTTGCCTATTTGGCAACTCCACCCCTAAACTCTCAAAGTCAAACCTGATTCAACCTGGCCAAAATTTGAACCATAGTTTTAAGGACAATGATACCAAACTACAGTAGCATTCCTACCTATAACACTATTACTCGACCCCCATATTTAATTGCCTCACACTGTTCCTTTTATCACTTACTTATACATCTCTAGAATCTGTTTTGACTTATCTCAATGAACATCAACCTAAAACTTTCTTCTAGATTACTAAAGTACTCATGTTGTTAGTCCCCATCATCATATTACTACACTCTCACTCTAGTCGATTCTCCTCACTGCATCTAAGAAATATGTTTGGTGTTTGCTTAATTTTAATGACTGAGTGATGCCCTTGTTAAATAACATTCTTTGTTTTTGTTTTTTGGGGTTTTTTGTGTTTTTTTTTTTGGGGGGTGGGGGGCATTAATCTCAAAATAATTATCACACTCTTAACAAAAACTACCAGTTTATGTGAGGCCCAGGTCATCTCTCTCCCCAAACAAAAACTGTGGGAGAAAAGTGAGATTGTTATATTGAAATTTCAATGAGTCCAAGAGAAGACACCACTGTCAGAAGTTCGAATTTTGGAGCCTTTATTTCAAAAGCCGATTGTGAAGGGCTAACGCCTCTCCAAACCTTGCAGCCCCAAAATAAAGTTAAGGGTAAGCTTATAACGGCAAAAAGAGAAAAAAAAACACACACACAATTCTGGGATTGGTTCAGTGAGACAATATCTCAAAGCCTGGCCTGGCCTGGTGCCAGCCTGAACAACTCCTTCTGGGGGTTTATGTTTATGGCCTTTCCAAAATGGGAACAGTGCTGAAATAAACAGGACCTGCAAGATGGACGATTAAGAGGGAACAGTGACCAGACCATAGACCGATAAGAATGTACACCAGATTTCTGTCACAGACTCAGATTTCCAGCCCCCTCCCTGCCCCATTTTTCTAAAAGTGTCTTATTTTCCCATTATTGAAACAAGTGCATTTACAGAAGCTAGAAATAGCATAGCCGCTTATCTGGTTTAGTTGCATCCTGGAATTAATAGGACAAGGGACCATCTGGGCTCATAAGAAAACCCTAAAAGGCAGTTCTTACAAAACTTACGGGAATAAAATGGAGTGCCTATGGTTCAGATAGAGGGCAAGGGGACAGGATGGAGTCAGTTCTTTCAAAATTCATTTTTCACTATGATTTTAACTACTTAGTAAAAAATATAACCAATTTGTAAACTATATTTTTTTATTAGTAAGGGAAAACATTATCCTTTAAAACACACATGAAATCAGCAATTTGATGATTTCTCTTCACAAAAAATTAAAGCTAGTAGATTTCTGGAGCACCAACCTCAGGTGATCTAGATGACTGTCCTACTGATCCCAACAATACAGTTATATCATAAAGCCATCATAATGAGTTTACAGAAGACATTACCAGATGCTTTGAAAAGGAGAAAACAGGGATTTCAAGGTGGCTGCAGAGTAGGTGGAAGCTACACTCATCTCCTCTTGGAGCCAAACTAGATATATAGCTAAATTATACTGCAATCAACCTGAATAACCAACTGAAGGCTAGCTAAACTGAAATATTATAACTGAAGATTTACAGAAGAAGCCACATAGAGCCTGGTAAGAAAGGCAGAGACATGGGAAAGACTGGCCCCCCACACCCACATGTGGTAGTTGAGAAACTAGAGGGTTATCATGGCTGTAAAATTCCTTACACCATGAGTGTGGGGTCTCAATCCCATGCAGGGATCCCCAACTCAGAGCAACAGAGACCAAAGAAAAACCCACATAACATCTGATGGTGAAGAGGAGAGAGTCTGCTAGAGTCACAGATGCTACCTTCCTAGGGTTAAGCACTCCTATTGTTACAGAACCAGCCTGGGAAGTGAACTGTTCAGTCCTCCAAGTACTCGCAATGCCACTTTGCCATTTTCAAGTCCTGCAGAAGCGTTGGCTGGCTATACCCAGAAGGATGCTCTTTTTCTGGAGAAGCTCTTGGCAGAGGTTCAGACAGTGATTGAACTGGGTAGGTTTGGAAAGGGAACCAATGCACAGCTAGTAACCCCCACAACCCCTACCACCATACACACACACACCTGTAGAATCACTTATCTTGCCCTGCCACTCTGTGGTCCACCCTATTGAGTTGAGATATAGGATTGCACAGAGCTCAGAATTTAAAAGCCCATTTCCCAGTGAGGCTTTATTCCAGGAATCATACAGGCAGGTTCTGGATTATGTAGCCACATTGTGGAGGGGCTACTCCTATCTCCTCTAAGACCTCAGCCTGCACTATCCCAGGAAAGGGAGAAAAATGCCCGATCCCTCCTACAGGCTTGCCAGCACCACATCTAATGAGACACTGTTTAGACCTGCTCTAAAAAGTCCTGGTGCCCCCTCCCAGTGCTGAGCTCAACTTGGGAGGAAGAGCATTCCTACTAGAAGCTGAGACAGATTGTGTCTTCCTTGGAGACTATTGTCTGGGACCAGGACCAAGTGCTTGGCCCCTTCCTATGGGCTCAGCCAGCACCACCCCCTATAGAAGATTTTTGATCTATCTTCCCAAATCCCAGTGGCTCCACTCTGCTGAGCTTGCTCCTGCAGAGGGGATGGCTAGATGTACTGCAGCCAGTCTGAAGTACACACTCAACTCCACACACAACAGCATTCCACATTCAACTACAACAGGAGGGTGAGCGTAACTGACAAGAAACATTCCTGATGCACCGAGCTCAAGTGATCTGAAAGATTGTGCTTCTGGAACCAGTAAGATGCCTACATCATAAAGCCATCATAACAAATTTAAGAGTTATAACAGAACTACCTAAACATAGAGACAAAATGGGGAGATAAATAAATATTTTCCAAATGAAAAAACAAGAGAAATACCCAGAAAAAAATAATGAAAATGAAATGGGAGCAATCAAGATACCAGATGCGAAGTTTAAAACAATGGTTATAAGGATGCTCAAGATTCTTAGGGGAAGAATGGATGTTACCAGTGGGAACTTAAACAAAGAGATATTAAGCATTAAATAGGACATGGAAATCATAAAAAAAGAACCAGAATACAATATCTCAAGTGTATAATACACTAGAAGGAATTAACAACAGGTTAGATGAAACAGAAGATTAAATCAGCCATTTAAAGGACAAGATAACAGTAAGCACCCAAACAGAGCATCAAAAAGGAAAGAAAAAAATTTTTAAGAGGAAAGTCTAAGAGGCCTATGGGACAAAATTACGTGTAGTGGCATCTGCATCACAGGGTAACAGAAAAAGGAGACAGTGAGCAAGGGATAGCAAACCTGTTTGAAGAGAAAAAAATGTCTGAAAACTTCCCAAGCCTGGTAAAAGGAAAAGTTATCCAAGCACAGAGTTCCAATCAAGATGAACCCAAAGGCCCACACCAAGAAACATAATAAAATGACAAAGTTTAAAGACAAAGAAAATTTTTAAAGAAGAAAGGGAAAGAAATTGAGGTTGACGTAGTTAAGAGTATATCAGAGTAGAATTGCTTTTATAGGTGTTAAGGGGAGGAATCCCATTTGAATTATGTACTGAAGGCAAGTTTGTTGTACATGGATGGGGTAGGAAAAAGGGGAGTGGAATCAGATTACAGTGAGGAGGTAAAGATGTGCAATATCATCCTTGGGTCAGTATAACAGATTGCCAATTTGAGAACTTCACCTAATAGTCTCAGTCATGGAGGAAGGAATAAGTTGGAGATCATCAAGTACCCTCTGAGTACTTAGTACATATGAAAAGTGACGTTTTATTTCCTTGATACCTGATTTATGTCTTACGCATCTGTATAAGTTCTAATCATTTTTTTTAGAAATTATAACAAAATTTATTTTTTTAAAAGCTGAAGTTGTACAAACATTACAAAATCCATAAAAGTAATATAACATTTATATTAACTACTTGACACATTCTTACATTTTCCTCACTTTGTAAGCTCTTCATATGACAAGGATTCATAATATAAATGTCCATATAGAAAATAGAAAGGTAATACAATTTTTTCTCTAACATGATGGATCAAAATCTGTTTTTATTATTATTCATAGGAAACTTCCTTTTCATCATCACAATTCTTTAGTATGAATATCATGTAACTTTTATGACTTTTGTGCCTGCACTTACATGTTTGTTTTTTTTTTCATTTTTTAAAAAATTTATTAAGGTATTATATGTGTACATAGCTTATGATTGCCCTCCCCTACCTCCCATTCATGCCCTCCCTCCCCAGAGTTCTGTGTTCCTTGGTTGTACTTTTATGCATGCATACCAGTCCTTCCGTTGATCTCTTATTTTCCCCCAGGTCTCCTTCCCCTCCCCGCTGTCATTTGACAATCTGCTTGTTTTATGGTGACCATCTCAGGACCACACAAATAGAATCCCTCCTCCTCTGGTTCACACGCCCCCCCCCCCCCCCAGTCCTACCGTTTCCCCGGGGCACATGGCTCACCTGAGGCACACGGTTCACCCGGGACACACGGCCCCCTGGGGAACACAGCTCACCCAGGGCACACAGCCCCCCCTGGGGCACATGGCTCACCCAGGGCACAGGGCCCCCTGGGACACACGGCTCACCCGGGGAACATGGACCCCTGGGGCGCTGAGGTTGCAAATGGGAGGTGCCGCGCCAGCTCCTCGCTAGCATGGCGGGTGGGCTGGGAAGGCTGTGGGCAGGGAGACCTCACACCAAGGAGTCTTGTTCCGGGCGGGAGCAGAGCGGCTACGGACGTGGAGGCCAAGCTCTGAAGCCACCCACTCCCTGGGCCCGGGACAGAGAGAGCTCCATTCTCTGTGGGCTTCTCTCACTCAGAGTGGCAGTGATGGTGTCTCAATTTCCATTGTAGTTTTACAATCCACAAGGCAGCAGCGACAGAAGCTCCGGCCCGGCCATGCGGGCCGCTAATGGAATGTGCTGCTCCAGCTCCTCACCAGCATGGCGGCGCTGAGGCCAGGCTGAGATGGCTGCAGGCGGGGAGACCGAGACCGTGCTCAAAGGTGTCTCGTTTGGGGCGGGAGCAGAGCGGTCTGGTTCCACCATAGTTTTAAACTCCACATGGCGGCAGCGGCACCTTGCTTTGTCTCTAGTTGTAGTCTTCCCATTCTGCCAGCATTCCTGTGGGTCTGATGTGATCCCTCTTGATTTTAGCTGTTGTTTTTTTTTCTCCAAATTGTTGATGAGGTACAGCTTAGGAGACTATCTAGGCTGCCATATTTCGGTCTCAAGTTCTAATATTTATGTCTATTATTTTAGAGCTAGGTTGACCAAATCCAGATTATCCCAAAATAATTGAAATACCAGTATACTTTTAAGAGAAATAGCAATACAATATATTTTAAAGAGGACAAGCATTTCAAATAGCAAATTATAACAGAGTTTAAAACATAATAAAAGATGATCTTGCACTTTTGAGAAAGTTGTTTTATGTATTTGAAAGAAAAGGATAAGAGTAGTAAAACCTCGTTTTACTTAAGCAGCATATATTACCAAAATATTGCTGAAAAATAATTTGAGAAGTTTCAGAGGAGAAAAATGGCGGAAGAGCAGATGGGCGGTTTCTGAGTCCTGTCCCGAGGAAGAGAGAGAGAGTAGCTGAGGATCGCGCTGGGAGTGCTGGTCAACAAGCCAGGAGACAGGCAAACACCAGAGGATATTTGGGGTCTGCTGATCAGGGAACCCCCGACGGTTGACCACCCACGGCTGGGTCCCTTACCGGAGATACTTGCCGGCACGGACCGGGAAATCTCGCCATCTTGGAAGGGAGGAGGTTCGAGTCGGAGGCCTGATTATCCACAGCCCCAAGGAATACCAACTGATCATAGTCAGCGCAAACCCTTGATCTCAGAGGAGCTCAGATTTCGCAGCGATCCGGTGGATGAGTTCCCCGTGGCCCGGTAGTCCTGACTCGGCGCAGCAGCCCCCTCGCACCAGTTCTCGAGCACCAGCTCGCGCGAGCGCCAGGCACACAGAGGCTGAAGGACTGGTCCTGGATTTGCAGGAAGCCCCAGGGTTTTCGGCTGGAGGCGCGCCTGTCTGTGGGCTGGGCTCCTAAGTGGGGGGATATCTAAGGAGCAGCACATCTGGATCTGAATTCAAGAAATATCCACAGAATTACAGGGGAGTGCAGCCAGCTCTGGACCGCCCCACCCCCAGCCCTCCATACAGCAGGGACACAGAGAGGGGGAAAAAGATAGAAAGGCTTTAGAGTCCTGGAAGTCATCCAGAAACACTGCCACCCAGAGGCTAAAGCACATAAGGTCTCTAGATCAGCTTAAAAATCAGGACTTGTAATCAACACGGAGGAACAGGGAAACACAGGGATCTGCAACTACCGCCCAGACGGGGAACAGGCGTGCCAGACAGAACAACACAGAAACTGAATGACCTTCATTACAGCAAATTTTGTTTAATTTTCAATTTTTACTTTTTAACTGTTTAATTTTTGTTTTTTATCTACTTTAATTGCAAAGTTTACTCAAGAAATTTTTTCATCTGCCCTCACTTGATTTTACCTTTTTAATTAATTCATTTTTTAAAGGTAATCAACATTACTACTACTATTTTACCTTTTTTAGCTTTTTTATCTTATTTTATTTTGTTTATTTTTATGACTACTTTTTAAGTGACATATTATAATCCTTTTTTTTCCTTTCTTTTTTTTCTCTTTTTCTTCTTTTTCTTTCTTTTCACTTTTTTTCCCCTTTGGGATTACTATTCAACAGACTATTTATACCTTTCCTTCTCCAACGCTCTATTCTAACTCAACCCTACCTTTATGCCATCACTCTCTTCCTAAACCTTTCCCTTTGGTGCCCTGCTTATCTTAACTCTTTACTGCTCTAGATTTTCCCTATTTTTTCTATTTATCCCCTCCTAAAATTTCACCCTTCCAGTGTATATCTCACCCCCAACCCCCTACTCCAAGTCCATTCGCACCTACCTTGTCGCTGTCCTTAAAAAAAAAAAAAAAAAATCCTTCTCTCTACCCCTTTGTAGTTGTATGCTAAATGCTAACTATATCAAAGTTTTATGCTTTTTTGTAAGATTCGTTTGCTTAATCTGTTTATTTGATTGTATGATTTTGTTAGCTGGGTTCTAGTCACCTTTATTGGAGGATATTAATATTGCAAACGCTTTTCTGTTCAGTGCCTTGGGTGTTGTACCTGGTTGTGTTGTATTTTGTACCTTTAAATCTAAGCAGGAGAGAGAGAACTACATAAACAGGCGTCCTAAAAAGATAGATCATGGGGAGGCTAAGAAACATCCCGCCTATGAAAGAAAATCAGCCATCACCAGAAAAGGAAGTAAACGATTTAGAGGCAAGCAACCTACCAGAGCAAGAATTCAGAGTAATAATCATGGGATGGCTAAAAAGAATGGAAAACAAATTTGACAATATGAGTAAGACCCAAGAGGAAATGAAGAAGAACCAAGAAGAAATGAAAAATAACATAGCTACTGTAAAGAACTCAATAGAAAGCATCAAAAGTAGGCTAGATGAAGCAGAGGACCGGATCAGTGAGCTAGAAGACAAGATGGGAAAAAATACCCAATTAGAGCAGCTTTTAGAAAAAAAAATTAAAAAGCAGGAAGAGAGCCTACGGGAACTTTGGGACATTACAAAACAAAACAATATTAGAATAATAGGGGTTCCAGAAGGAAAGGAAACAGAGGAAGGCATAGAAAAACTGTTTCAAGATATAATGACAGAAAACTTTCCTGAAATAGAGAAGAAAAAAAGCATACAAATACAAGAAGCTCGTAGAGTCCCAAGCAAAATGAATCCCCAAAGACCAAAAGCTAGGCACATTATAATTAAAGAGGAAAACAACAACGACAAAGCAAGAATCTTAAAAGCAGCAAGAGAGAGACAGAAGGTTACATATAAAGGAACCCCCATCAGACTAGCAACTGATTTCTCCACAGAAACTCATCAGGCCAGAAGGGAATGGGATTAAATATACAAAGTCATGCAAAGGAAGGGTCTGAATCCAAGAATACTGTACCCAGCAAGGCTATCAATCAAGATTGAAAATGAAATCAAGAGCTTCACAGACAAAAAAAGACTAAAGGAATTTATCTCCACCAAACCAGCAATGCAAGAAATGCTAAAGGGTTTACTGTAAAAATAAAGAAATAGGAAGCAAAGAAGGAACACAGGGGTATAGAATAAAAATGGCATCAAATACCTACTTAGCAATAATAACTTTAAATGTAAATGGTTTAAATGCTCCAATCAAAAGACATAGGGTAACAGAATGGATAAGAAAGCAAGACCCATATATCTGCTGTCTACAAGAAACACACTTTAGAAAAAAAGATGCACACAGGCTGAGGGTGAAGGGATGGAAAAAGATTTTCCAGGCGAACGGAAATGAAAAAAAGGCTGAGGTAGCATTACTTATATCTGACAAATTAGATCTCAGAGTGAAGGACATAACAAGAGACAATGAAGGCCACTTCATTATACTAAAGGGAGCAATCCAACAAGAAGAAATAACACTGGTAAACATATATGCACCCAATATGGGAGCACCCAAATACATAAAGAAACTGCTGGAGGACATTAAGGGAGAGATTAATAGCAATGCAATCATAGTAGGTGATTTTAATACTCCACTGTCACCTCTGGACAAATCATCTAAACAAAAAATCAGTAAAGAAAAGTCAATCCTAAATGACGTACTAGACCAGATGTAATTAATCGACATCTTCAGAACATTTCATCCCAAAGCCACAGAATATACATTCTTCTCAAGTGCACACGGGTTATTTTCAAAGATTGAACACATGTTGGGACATAGGCAAAGTCTCTTCAAATTCAAGAAGATAGAAATCTTATCAAGCATTTTCTGAGATCATAGTGCCATAAATTTGGAAATCAACTACAATAATAGTAAGCCAAAGAAATTAAACACATAGAGACTAAATAGCATGCTATTGAACAAAGACTGGGTTACCAGAGAAATCAAGGAAGAAATCAAAAACATCATGGCAACTAATGACAATGAAAACACAACAATCCAAAATCTATGGGATACAGCAAAAGCTGTTTTGAGAGGGAAGTTCATATCCCTACAAGCCTATTGCAAAAAACAAGAAAGAATGGTAACAAATTATCTAACCCTACAACTCAAACAGTTAGAAAAAGAACAGCAAGAAAGGCCCAGTGTAAGCAGAAGGAAGGAAATAATAAAAATCGGAGCGGAGATTAACGACATAGAGACCAAAGACACAATACATAAGATCAACAAAACCAAGAGCTGGTTCTTTGAACGGATAAACAAGATTGATAAGCCTCTAGCCAGGCTAACCAAGAAACAAAGAGAGAGGACCCAAATAAACAAAATCAGAAATGAAAGAGGTGAAATAACAACAGACCCCACCGAAATACAAAGGATTGTTACAAAATACTACGAACAACTCTATTCCAACAAACTGGACAACCTGGAGGAAATGGACATATTCCTAGAAAAATATAACCTGCCAAAACTCAATCAGGAAGAATCTAAAAATCTCAATAGACCAGTTACTTGGGAAGAAATTGAAACAGTCATCAAAAAGCTTCCAGCAAACAAAAGCCCAGGGCCAGATGGCTTTACAGGAGAATTTTACCAAACATTCAAGGAAGAACTAAAACCTATCCTCCTCAGACTATTCCAAAAAATTCAAGAGGAAGGAACACTGCCAAACTCCTTTTATGAAGCCAGCATCACCCTAATACCAAAACCAGATAAAGATAACACAATGAAAGACAATTACAGGACAATATCCCTCATGAACATAGATGCCAAAATCCTCAACAAAATTCTAGCAAATTGGCTCCAACAGAACATCAGAAAGATCATACACCATGACCAAGTAGGATTTATTCCCGGAACGCAAGGATGGTACAATATCCGCAAATCAATAAACGTGATACATCACATAAACAAACTGAAAGTTAAAAATCATATAGTCATATCAATTGATGCAGAAAAAGCATTTGATAAAATCCAACATCCTTTCCTGATAAAAACTCTCAACAAGATGGGAGTACAAGGATCATACCTCAACATAATAAAAGCTATATATGATAAACCCACAGCAAACATCATACTCAATGGGCAAAAACTAAACCCATTTCCCCTAAGAACAGGAACAAGACAGGGGTGCCCACTCTCACCACTTCTGTTTGACATAGTACTGGAAGTACTAGCCATTGCAATTAGAGAAGAAGAGGAAATAAAAGGCATCAAAATTGGAAAAGAAGAAGTGAAGTTGTCCCTATTTGCAGATGACATGATATTGTACATAGAAAACCCAAAAGACTCCATCAAAAAACTAATAGACTTAATAAACGAATTTGGCAATGTAGCAGGATGCAAAATCAACGCCAAGAAATCTATGGCATTTCTATATACCAATAGTGAACTCATAGAAACAGACACTAAAAAAGCAATCCCATTTCCCATCGCACCAAAAAAATTGAGATACCTAGTAATAAACTTAACTAAGGAGGTAAAAGACCTATATGCTGAAAACTACACGACACTGACAAAAGAGATAGAGGATGTAAACACATGGAAGAACATACCATGTTCATGGATTGGTAGAATCAACATCATCAAAATGTCCATACTTCCCAAAGAAATTTATAAGTTCAACGAGCCCCCTATTAAAATACCAACAACATACTTCACAGACCTAGAAAGGACTCTCCAATTTATTATTTGGAACAATAAAAGACCCCGAATAGCCGCAGCAATTCTGAGAAAGAAGAGTAAAGTAGGAGGTATCACAATACCAGATTTCAAGCTGTATTACAAAGCCACTGTTCTCAAAACAGCCTGGTACTGGCACAAGAAAAGACATATAGATCAATGGAATAGATTAGAGAATCCAGATATCAATCCAAATCAATATGCTCAATTAATATTTGACAAAGGAGGCACGAGCATACAATGGAGTCAAGACAGTCTCTTCAGTAAATGGTGTTGGGAAAATTGGACAGATGCATGCAAAAGAATGAAACTAGAGCACCAACTTACTCCATACACAAAAATAAATTCGAAATGGTTACAGGACTTAAACATAAGACGGGAAACCATAAAAATACTAGAGGCATCCACAGGCAGCAAAATCTCAGATATATGCCAAAAGAACTTCTTCACTAATACTGCCTCTAGGGCAATGGAAGCTAAAGTGAGAATGAACAAATGGGACTACATCAAAATAAAAAGCTTTATTAGAGCAAAAGAAACCATCAACAAAACAACAAGAAGTCCCATGTTATGGGAGAACATATTTGCAAATGATATCACTGATAAAGGTTTAATCTCCAACATCTACAGACAGCTTATACAACTCAATAAAAGGAAAATAAATGATCCAATTAAAAAATGGGAAATGGACCTGAATAGAATCCTCTCAAAAGACAACAGAAGGAAGGCCAAGAGGCACATGAAAACATGCTCAAAGTCACTAATCATCCGAGAGATGCAAATCAAAACAACAATGCGGTACCATCTCACACCTGTCAGAATGGCCAACATTAACAAAACAACAAACGACAAATGTTGGAGAGGTTGCGGAGAAAAAGGAACCCTCGTGCACTGCTGGTGGGATTGCAGGTTGGTGCAACCACTGTGGGGATAAGTATGGAGCTTCCTCAAAAAACTGAAAATGGAACTCCCATTTGACACAGTAATCCCACTACTAGGAATATACCCTAAGAAACCAGAAACACCAATCAGAAAGGACATATGCACCCCTATGTTCATAGCAGCACAATTTACAATAGCTAGGATTTGGAAAGAGCCTAGGTGCCCATCAGCAGATGAATGGATCAGAAAACTATGGTACATCTACACCATAGAATACTATGCGGCCATAAGAAGGAGGGAATTCTCATCATTTGCAGTAACCTGGATGGAATTGGAGAACATCATGCTGAGTGAAATAAGCCAGTCAATGAAAGAGAAACACCACATGACTTCACTCATTTATGGGTATTAAAGAACAATATAAACGAATGAATAGAAAGATAGATATAGAGACAGTAAAACAACAAGCAGACTGTCAAATGACAGCGGGGGAGGGAGGTAGGGAGATCTGGGGGAGATGGGAGATCAAACGAAGGACTGGTATGCATGCATAAAAGTACAACCAATGGACACAAAACTCTGGGGAGGGAGGGCATATATGGGAGGGAGCGGGCAATGGTAAGCTATGTACACATATAATACCTTAATAAATTAAAAAATATCTGAAGGAAAAAAATAGATTTGTACTACCAAATTAGTAGTACAAATTATAAAGTGGGGGTGGGGGGAGTAGGGGAAGACAGACCAATAATCGAGCAAATCTGAACATCTACCTGGGAATTCTAAAGTCCTAAGCTGAGTTCCTAAGTGAGGTCACCCCTGGGTCCCTTACCCGAGCATGTCCTCAGACATGAGCCATGAACTCACTTCCTGATGATGGAGCACAATGGAACCCAGCAACCAGGCAACTACATTCTATAACTGCCCCTTCCTGCCTCACTCGGATAGAGGCACTGGAGAGGACACGATGTTTTCTTGTTGTCTCCCCGTGTCCCGAGGTCAAGGCCAAGGACGAGGCCTCAAGAGAGGCAGCGATGAGAGTACATTCCCACGTGCCCGCCGCTGGATCCGGACTCAGTCCAGACGACGCCTGTGGCCATTTGCACGGCGGAACCAGGAGGTAACACAGAGAGGCTTAGGGCAGTTTTCTTCAGGCCAGACCACCACTCTGATCCTACCTCAGCAGCCCTATGTCTCCTCAGTGTGTGTGTGTGTGTGTGTGTGTATGTGTGTGTGTTTGTGTGGCAGAAGCATCAGAGACTAGAGCTGGGCTTGAGTCTTCCTGAGCAGCTGCCATCACTGTCATTGCAGAGTTCAACCCAGGTCAAGGTGGAGCACCAGATGGAGGAGGAAAAGCACCGCCCTATGTTCTACATTGGGGAGGAGCCGGTGAGCCACACCACCGAGGGCGAGGAAAGGCCTGAAGTGAGTGTGGCCACCTGGGGCTCTGGGGACCCAGGGCCCGTGGATGGACAGCCAGGGACACCTCTACGGAAGCAGCCCAGGTACCCTAGGACTGTACCCCCAAAGAAGCTCAGATTCAAACAGCAGCTCAAAGTGTTCACCAGTGATGTGGACTACACTGATCATGTCAACCAGACTGGCCCGGAGCACCCTGAGTCCAAAGAGGCAGTGTTCAAGGGTGAGAAGCTGGGGAAGTGAGGGGAATGGGGGTGGAGCTACATGGGAGCTTATGGGGAGGGATTGTTGCCAGGCAAACAGGGAGCACCCAGAGGCTGGACAGGAGCAAAGATCGGCCTCAGACCACCCATCTGTTGTACTGCAGGTGGGGTGGAAGTCCTGTGGTGGGTCCTGGGCTCTCTAGCTGTGTTCTGTCTTAGGGGCACAGATGGACATGCAAGCACCTGGGTGATCTTTTCTCCTCTCCTAACTATAGCACCAGCCCAGGAGGCAGAGGCGGCACCTCCTGTCACATCTGAAGTCCAACTGGAGGAGCAGGATGCGGAGCGGGAGGCATCTCTACCTCCAGAGCTTTCAACACCTCCAGCGGCCCCTCCAGCTGCAGCTGTGGAGCCAGGGCCTGCCCCAGAGGAAACTGAGGCCCCACCACCTGTGGATGAAGAGCCCTCCCTGGAGCCCATGCTGGCTCCTGCCTTAGAGGAGGAGCTGCCAGTGGAGGATCCAGCTCAAGGGCCCAAGGGTGAGAATGTGGGGCGGTGCATGGGTGGGAAGGTTTGGGGATTGTCATGTGATCTTATGGGGAGAGGCTGTTGCCAGACACATCAGAACACCCCTTGAGCCTGGCCAGGAGCAAAGATCGAGTAAACCCATCTTCTGGACTGCCAGTGGGGAGCACATCCTGTGGTGGGTCCTGGGTTCTGGCTGTGTTCTCACTTTGGGGGACAGATGGACATGCAGTCACCTGGGTGACCTTTTCTCCTCTCCCAACTCCAGCACCAGCCCAGGAGGCAGAGGCGGCACCTCCTGTCACATCTGAAGTCCAACTGGAGGAGCAGGATGCGGAGCGGGAGGCATCTCCACCTCCAGAGCTTTCACCACCTCCAGCGGCCCCTCCAGCTGCAGCTGTGGAGCCAGGGCCTGCCCCAGAGGAAACTGAGGCCCCACCACCTGTGGATGAAGAGCCCTCCCTGGAGCCCATTCTGGCTCCTTCCTTAGAGGAGGAGCTGCCTGTGGAGGATCCAGCTCAAGGGCCCATGGGTGAGAATGTGGGGAGGTGCATGGGTGGGAAGGTTTGGGGATTGTCATGTGAGCTTATGGGGAGAGGCTGTTGCCAGACACATCAGAACACCCCTTGAGCCTGGCCAGGAGCAAAGATCGAGTAAACCCATCTTCTGGACTGCCAGTGGGGAGCACATCCTGTGGTGGGTCCTGGGTTCTGGCTGTGTTCTCACTTTGGGGGACAGATGGACATGCAGGCACCGGGGTGACCTTTTCTCCTCTCCCAACTCCAGCACCAGCCCAGGAGGCAGCGGCGGCACCTCCTGTCACATCTGAAGTCCAACTGGAGGAGCAGGATGCGGAGCTGGAGGCATCTCCACCTCCAGAGCTTTCACCACCTCCAGCGGCCCCTCCAGCTGCAGCTGTGGAGCCAGGGCCGGCCCCAGAGGAAACTGAGGCCACACCACCTCTGGATGAAGAGCCCTCCCTGGAGCCCATTCTGGCTCCTTCCTTAGAGGAGGAGCTGCCTGTGGAGGATCCAGCTCAAGGGCCCATGGGTGAGAATGTGGGGAGGTGCATGGGTGGGAAGGTTTGGGGATTGTCATGTGAGCTTATGGGGAGAGGCTGTTGCCAGACACATCAGAACACCCCTTGAGCCTGGCCAGGAGCAAAGATCGAGTAAACCCATCTTCTGGACTGCCAGTGGGGAGCACATCCTGTGGTGGGTCCTGGGTTCTGGCTGTGTTCTCACTTTGTAGGACAGATGGACATGCAGGCACTGGGGTGACCTTTTCTCCTCTCCCAACTCCAGCACCAGCCCAGGAGGCAGCGGTGGCACCTCCTGTCACATCTGAAGTCCAACTGGAGGAGCAGGATGTGGAGCAGGAGGCATCTCCACCTCCAGAGCTTTCACCACCTCCAGCGGCCCCTCCAGGTGCAGCTGTGGAGCCAGGGCCTGCCCCAGAGGAAACTGAGGCCCCACCACCGGTGGATGAAGAGCCCTCCCTGGAGCCCATGCTGGCTTCTGCCTCGGAGGAGGCGCTGCCTGTGGAGGGCCCAGCTCAAGGGCCAGTTGATGTATGTGCTCCCCCTGACCCAAGGGACAGCCTTGTTTCACTCTCACTCCTTGACATTTTCCTTTACTTTTCTCTTCCTCTTTTGTTTCTAAGTTCCCCATGGCATGATCTGATTTCTTATCTCTTAACTTTTCTTATTTGGGGATTTTGGGGCATTTTTGCTTCTATTCTTTTCTTTTTTCTCTTTTTAGCCTTAATTTTCCCATTGTATAATCTATTGTAAGTAATAAATAAACATATTTTAAATGCTTATTGTTATTATTTTAAATGTTATTGTTCATATTTTAAATTCCTGAGTATGAAGCACATTCATGATGCTGAGTAAGCATCACCACTGTCAAGTTGGGGGATGTCCCGTCATCCCAAAATGAGACCCTGCACCAACGGTGCTAACTACCCATGCCCCTGCCCCTGATCTGGTTCCTGTCTCTGCCCTTAGCTGTTCTGGATGTTCCCTGGAAATGGAATCTCACAATATGTACCTTTTTTGTGTTGGCTCACATGTTTTTCTGTTTTTATCTGAAATGGCATTTTTGCTGTTGTAAAGGGAATTTGTAGCTGGATTAGAGATTAGATGGGGGAGAGGGAGAGGGAGGGAAAGCCCTTTCAGTAAGCATGCACATAATCTCAGGGTAGAGATCACTGAGCTAATTGTGACCCCAGCGCCAGAAGCCAGTCAGGCAATGGCTGTCTCTTCCTGGGCCTGAAACAACTAGAAAAATACAGAAATCTGGGAAGACAAACCACAAACTGGAAAGCATTCCACATAACCTAAGGCCAAGGTGCATCATCCCTGTGATGCAGCCAACTGTCCAAAACCGGTGTTTTCTGAAGGGACAAAGGGCAAGCACATGTACTTCCACCATGAGAGGCAGTGCACAGGCCTGTACATGTCAGAGATGCCCCTCCACCCGGATCAGACTTCTGGTCTGGTGGGGACCAGCCCTGGGGACAAAGTGAGGCAGCAGGGGGCCCCAGCACAGCCCCTGGGCAGAAGGGGAAAGGCCCCTCCTCTGGGGAACAGTGTGCAGGACCTGCCCAAGTCCCACAGGTGCAAACAGGCACTTGGCAGGACTCAACCAGGAGGTTCCCCCACAGAGACTCGTGCACAATTGTTCAGAGATGGATTTTGAGACTGCCCATCAGAGCCCTAATGAAACAGGTGGGAATTAGAAAAAGCACTGAGGTCTATAGAGAGGGCTTGGAGCCACCAATTTTTGTCCACATGGACAAGGGAAGCCGATCAGGTGCTCAGTTCGGTCCAGGGGTCTCCACATGTCAATAGATGGAGACTGAAGGGGTCCTGCGACATGAGACACATGGAACAAACATCTGCAGTGAGGATCCCACCCACTAAACCACTTACATCTGATTTCACGGGAAATCATGCTATGTGAATATGAGTCTGCCTGTGACAGAGACAGACAGACAGAATGAGACAGGCAGAACTGAGAGATACCCACTAGTCACAAGTGATGGTAAAACCACCTCTGGGGTGGGACTCAAAAATCTTTCTTGAGTTGATTTTGTGTGTGTGTATAATTCATGTATGACTTTGATAGTTGCAATAATATTAAAGTCTTAAGTTCAATGTTATCCATGTATCACTCATGTATAGAGTAAAGTATGTGATTTAGTTTTTTAAAAAATTTAAAGTCTCTGATGATATGTGGAATAATAGAAAGTTCAGAGGAGGACGTTTTCAAGTATATCAGCCTTCTCACAGATTTGCATATGAGCCACAGATTCAGGGAAAGTGTTTTCAAGACAGGATATGGAAGAGAAGCAGTATCCCAATATAAAAATTAAAAACAAACTCTTAATCCTCAACAATTAGGTAATAAATAACCCAATTTTAAAATGGGCATAAGATATGGACGGTCACCTCACCACAGGAGCTGCACAGATGACAGGGGATGCATGATGGTCAGGAGTAGGTGGGAGGTACACTCATCACCTCCCAGGACCAAAGGTGAATGACAACTAAATTATAGAACAAGCAACATGAACAATCAAGTGAAGACTAGCTGAACATATGCCTTATAACCACGGGTTAGAGACAAAGCCAAACCCAGAGTGGTGGGAAAGAGACTTGAAAAGGGCTGGCCCCACACCTGTGTGTGGCAGTTGAGAACCTTCAGGGATGTTTCAGTTGCAAAGGTAGCTCCTGAGGAATGAGGTGTCTCAACCCCTCAATGGTCTCTTCTTTCCAGAGAACCAGACCTTGGAAGAGGCAGCTGCCTGGCAACTGGCTGTAAAAATCAGTGGGGATTCCATCCACCAGGGAGATACTGGGGGTCTAGTGAAAAATCGGGTGTCCTCTTAAAGGGCCAGCAAACAAAATGCCTTCTGCATGTGACAAGCAACTAAGGCTCCAGCAGAGAGATTGAGGCTAAGAGCAGACTGGTCTCATACAGAGACTGAGCTAGAGGGACAGTTGGCAAGGTTTTGTGCTGACTATATCTCCCACTCTGCCATCTTTCCTGAGTCAAGTTCTTCTTCATAGGGCATCAGGCCAGAAAAATGCACTAGCCTCACACCAGGGACTTCTTGTGGCCCCACCCTACCAAGTTCCTGCCCTGTGGAGGAGATAGCTGGTTGTGACCAGCTTGGGCCTGTGGTGCAGACTTCCTAAAAGGCTCTTGAATAGGTCTGGTCTGACTCAGGGTGTAGCAGAGATGGACAGGGAGAAGCTGAGTTATTGGCTATGGGATGAGGACCATTTTTCCCTGAATGACACCACCTGTTCTGCACAGAGTCCTCCCTCAACATGGCCAAATCTTTCTTTTTAATATATTTTATTGATTTTTTACAGAGAAGAAGGGAGAGGGATAGAGAGTTAGAAATATGGATGGGAGAGAATCATGGATCAGCTGCCTCCTGCAAACCCCTCCCCGCACTGGGGATGTGCCCACAACCAACATACATGCCCTTGACCAGAATCGAACCTGGGACCCTTCTGTCCGCAGACCGATGCTCTATCCTCTGAGCCAAACCGGTTTTGGCTCAGTCAACTTGAGTATCAACTAGTGTGCCTGCTAGAATTCTATTCATGCCCTCCCCTCTGGTTCCTTAGTGTGATTATGGGAGTCTAATTCAAATTCATTCAGCCTATGGAAGGTACTGCAAAGGGGCTGTTGTTGTCAGCAGTGACAGTATTCCAAAGAGATTCCGTTACTATTTTTAAAGTTTAGGGTTCATTTTATATGATATTTTCCAGCTGGCACACATAGTGAACCCTTCATGAAGGACCTGCATAAAGCATGAGATTCTCTTTGAGCTCCACTGACCACTGAAGAATGCTAACTGCCAAGCTGACAATTGTGTTCTTAAAGAATAGACCTATCAGCTACTGAATCAAAGAGATGTGACGTTCCCACCTGCCACCAGGAGGTAATCAGAACCAACTCAAGGATAGACCTTCAGAAAGCCAGATAAAGGGTGCTGGACAGCTAGAAAACGTACACGTTTTGAAGGCCTCCCCAGGCAAGCCATGGCGTACAGAAAGCGTACTGTACAAAGCTGCATCTTTCTCTAACAGAACAGCAGAAATTTGAAAACATTACAGTCACAAATTGTCCAAGTCATAAGTTCCATGTTGTCCAACAAATGTAGTTTTTGTGGAGCTATATATCATGGGTCATTGCTATCCTGAGGAAGGGAATGTGTTCACAGAGTATAAAAATAATTAGGGAAAGATTCATAATGACATTATGCTTTCTAAAACACTTGAACAAAAATTAGATAATGCTATAATTAGTGATATCAATAAGCAGAAAAGAATCAACGAGAAGGAATTGTAAAATAATAATGAAGGAATCAATAACTCACAGCCTTGAGGAAAGTCCTCTATAAAGATAATTTCACTCATATTGCTCCCAAAGTAATATAAATAAATGACATGGAATGAAGGTACCATTAAAAGACAAATACACAGTACAAAGGTAATTGATTGCTAGCAGTGATATCAGTTTTATAAACACTTTGTAGAAGAATGTGAAGATTCTCTATGAATCCAGGAGAGTAAGAGGCAGTGGATACTATTGAAGCTTTGAGATTTTTTTTTTTAATTTTGAGATAATTTTAGCTTTATAAAAGAGTCACCAAACTAATGCAGGGAAGTTTCATATACCTTTCACTCAGCTTCCCCACATACATCATATAGAACTACATACAGCACATTTATCAAAACTAACAAAAAACAAAATAGAGGGGTGTGCGAGACCTATGATGGGAAGACCTGTGCAGGAGGTAGTCAAACTTATTTTTCTCCAACTATCATACTATGTAATTGAGAAGAAATCATTAGAGGGCTGCTCTCCAAGCACATTAAAGTTGTTCTGAAGCCACATACTTAGCGAATTTGGATCCTCGTTTCTGTCTTATGTTAAAGAAGTATACATTGAAGCACAAATAGTGAGCCGAACACCTTACTCATTTAGCATCAAAAGAAATTCAGGAGAGAGAGAGAACTGCATAAACAGGCATCCTTAAAAGAAAGATAATGGGGAGGCTAAGAAACAATCCGCCTATGAAAGAAAATCAGCCATCACCAGAAAAGGAAGTAAACAATTTAGAGGCAAGCAACCTACCAGAGCAAGAATTCAGAGTAATGATCATGGGATGGCTAAAAAGAATGGAAGACAAATTTGACAATATGAGTAAGACCCAAGTGGAAATGAAGAAGAACCAAGAGGATCTGAAGAAGAACTAAGAGGAAATGAAGGTGACCCAAGAAGAAATGAAAAATGACATTGCTGCTATGAAGAACTCAATAGAAAGCATCAAGAGTAGACTAGAAGAAGAAGAGGACCGCATCTGTGAGCTAGAAGTCAAGATGGAAAAAAGTACCCAATTAGAGCAGCTGCTAAAAAAAATAATCAAAAAACAGGAGGAGAGCCTACGGGAGTTTTGGGACAATACAAAACAAAACAATATTAGAATAATAGGGGTCCCAGAAGGAAAGGAAACTGAGCAAGATATGGAAAAAGTATTTCAAGAAATAATGACAGAAAACTTTCCTGAGATAGAGAAGAAAAAACCGACACAAATTCAAGATGCTCGAAGAGTCCCCAACAAAATGAACCCCCAAAGATCAACACCCAGACACATTATAATTAAACTGGCAAAAAAAAAAAAAATTGACAAAATCAGTATCTTAAAAGCAGCCAGAGGGAGACAGAAAGTTACATATAAAGGAACCCCCATCAGACTAGCAACTGATTTCTCAACAGAAACTCATTAGGCAAGAAGGGAATGGGATGACATATACAAAGTCATGCAAAGGAAGGGTCTGAATCCAAGAATACTGTACCCTGCAAGGCTGTCAATCAAAATTGAAGGTGTAATCAGGAGCTTCACTGACAAAAACAGACTAAAGGAATTTATCTCCAACAAACCAGCAATGTAAGAAATGCTAAAGGGTCTACTGTAAAAATTTAAAAAAATAGGAATCCAAGAAGGAACACAGGGGGATAGAATAAAATTGGCATCAAATACCTACCTATCAATAATTACTTTAAATGTAAATGGTTTAAATGCTCCAATCAAAAGACATAGGGTAACAGATTGGATAAGAAAGCAAAACCCATACATCTGCTGTCTACAAGAAACCCACCTCAGAAAAAAAGACGCCCACAGGCTGAAGGTGAAGGGATGAAAAAAGGTTTTCCAGGCAAACAGAAATGAAAAAAAAAAAAAAGCTCGGGTAGCAATAGTTATATCTGACAAAGTAGATCTCAAACTGAAGGACATAACAAGAGACAATGAAGGCCACTTCATAATACTAAGGGGAGCAATACAACAAGAAGAAATAACCCTGGTAAACATATATGCACCCAATACAGGAGCACCCAAATACATAAAAAAACTGCTGGAAGACATTAAGGGAGAGATTAATAGCAATACAATCATAGTAGGAGATTTTAATACCCCACTGTCACCTTTGGACAAATCATCTAAACAAAAAATCAGCAAAGAAACATCAACGCTAAATGACACACTTGACCAGATGGAATTAATAGACATCTTCAGAACATTTCACCCCAAAGCCACAGAATACACATTCTTCTCAAGTGCACATGGGTCATTCTCAAAGATAGACCACATGTTGGGACATAGGCAAAGTCTCTTCAAATTCAAGAAGATAGAAATCATATCAAGCATCTTCTCAGATCATAGTGGCATAAAATTGGAAATCAACTACAATAAAAATAATCCAATGAAATCAAACACATGGAAACTGAATAGCATGCTATTGAGCAAGGACTGGGTTACCAGGGAAATCAAGGAAGAAATTAAAAACATCATGGCAACAAATGACAATGAAAACACAACAATCCAAAATCTATGGGACACAGCAAAAGCAATCTTGAGAGGGAAGTTCATATCTCTGCAAGCTTATTGTAAAAGAGTAGAAAAAACGGTAACAAATTATCTAACTCTACAACTCAAACAGTTAGAAAAAGAGCAACAAGAAAAGCCCAGTGTAAGCAGAAGGAAGGAAATAACAAAAATCAGAGCGGAGATTAATGACATAGAGTCCAAAGAAACAATACATAAAATCAACAAAACCAAGGGCTGGTTCTTTGAAAGAATAAACAAGATTGATGAACCTCTAGCCAGGCTAACCAAGAAACAAAGAGAGAGGACCCAAATAAACAAAATCAGAAATTAAAGAGGTGAAATAACAACAGACCCCGCCGCAATACAAAGGATTGTTACAAAATACTACGAACAACTCTGTTCCAACAAACTGGACAACCTGGAGGAACTGGACATATTCCTAGAAAAATACAACCTGCCAAAACTCAATCAGGAAGAATCTAAAAATCTCAATAGACCAGTTACTTGGGAAGAAATTGAAACAGTCATCAAATAGATTCCAGCAAACAAAAGCCCAGGGCCAGATGGCTTTACAGGAGAATTTTACCAAACATTCAAGGAAGAACTAAAACCTATCCTCCTCAGACTATTCCAAAAAATTCAAGAGGAAGGAACACTGCCAAACTCCTTTTATGAAGCCAGCATCACCCTAATACCAAAACCAGATAAAGATAACACAATGAAAGACAATTACAGGACAATATCCCTCATGAACATAGATGCCAAAATCCTCAACAAAATTCTAGCAAATCGGCTCCAACAGAACATCAGAAAGATCATACACCATGACCAAGTAGGATTTATTCCTGGAACGCAAGGATGGTACAATATCCGCAAATCAATAAACGTGATACATCACATAAACAAACTGAAAGTTAAAAATCATATAGTCATATCAATTGATGCAGAAAAAGCATTTGACAAAATCCAACATCCTTTCCTGATAAAAACTCTCAATAAGATGGGAGTACAAGGATCATACCTCAACATAATAAAAGCTATATGTGATAAACCCACAGCAAACATCATACTCAATGGGCAAAAACTAAACCCATTTCCCCTAAGAACAGGAACAAGACAGGGGTGCCCACTCTCACCACTTCTGTTTGACATAGTACTGGAAGTACTAGCCATTGCAATTAGAGAAGAAGAGGAAATAAAAGGCATCAAAATTGGAAAAGAAGAAGTTGTCCCTATTTGCAGATGACATGATATTGTACATAGAAAACCCAAAAGACTCTATCAAAAAACTAATAGACTTAATAAACGAATTTGGCAATGTAGCAGGATACAAAATCAACACCAAGAAATCTATGGCATTTCTATATACCAATAGTGAACTCATAGAAACAGAGACTAAAAAAGCAATCCCATTTCCCATCGCACCAAAAAAATTGAGATACCTAGGAATAAACTTAACTAAGGAGGTAAAAGACCTATATGCTGAAAACTACACGACACTGACAAAAGAGATAGAGGAAGATGTAAACACATGGAAGAACATACCATGTTCATGGATTGGTAGAATCAACATCATCAAAATGTCCATACTTCCCAAAGAAATTTATAAGTTCAACGCGCCCCCTATTAAAATACCAACAACATACTTCACAGACCTAGAAAGGACTCTCCAATTTATTATTTGGAACAATAAAAGACCCCGAATAGCCGCAGCAATTCTGAGAAAGAAGAGTAAAGTAGGAGGTATCTCAATACCAGATTTCAAGCTGTATTACAAAGCCACTGTTCTCAAAACAGCCTGGTACTGGCACAAGAACAGACATATAGATCAATGGAATAGATTAGAGAATCCAGATATCAATCCAAATCAATATGCTCAATTAATATTTGACAAAGGAGGCACGAGCATACAATGGAGTCAAGACAGTCTCTTCAGTAAATGGTGTTGGGAAAATTGGACAGATGCATGCAAAAGAATGAAACTAGAGCACCAACTTACTCCATACACAAAAATAAATTCGAAATGGTTACAGGACTTAAACATGAGACGGGAAACCATAAAAATACTAGAGGCATCCACAGGCAGCAAAATCTCAGATATATGCCAAAAGAACTTCTTCACTAATACTGCCTCTAGGGCAATGGAAGCTAAAGTGAGAATGAACAAATGGGACTACATCAAAATAAAAAGCTTTATTACAGCAAAAGAAACCATCAACAAAACAACAAGAAAGCTCACTGTATGGGAGAACATATTTGCAAATGATATCACTGATAAAGGTTTAATCTCCAACATCTATGGACAGCTTATACAACTCAATAAAAGGAAAATAAATGATCCAATTAAAAAATGGGAAATGGGAGACTGGGGGAAAAATGGCGGAAGAATAGGTAGGCTAGTTCTGACCCGGATCCCGAAGAGGAAGGAGAGAGCACCCGAGGGTCTCGCTGGGAGTGCCTGTCGACAAACCAAGAGAGAGGCGAGCACCTGGAGAAACTGGGGGGCGCCTGATCGGGGTGTCCCTGACAATTGAGCACCCACAGCCCGATCCTCTCCCAGAGTGACCTAAGGGAGAAGACTGGGTAATCTCGCCATCTTGACGGGAGGAGATTTGGATTAGAGGACAGAATAGCCAGGCTGTAAAGACCACCAAGTGGCTGTTCGCCCCTGGACGCCAACCATAGTCAGCGCGAACGCTTGGATTGAAAGGAGTGCTCTACCCCAGGGTGAAAAATCGGACTTTGCAGAGATCTGGTGAGTTTCTGCCGCGGCTCGCACATCCCCAGCGGCGCGTGCATCTCCCCCAAGCAGCAGCTTGCGTGCGCCAGGCTCGCAGAGGGGTCTGTGTTTGTAGGAAACCCAGAGCTGGGCTGGAGCCACCCCTGACTGTGGTCGGGGCTCCTAAGGAGCAGTACGTCTGGATCTGACTCAGAGGGAGTTACAGGCGAGCGTGGTCGGCTCCTCTTGCCCAACCCCCACCCCTCCATAGATCAGGAACACAGGGGGAAAAAAAAAAAAACAAGGCCTCAGTACCCTGGCTCTCTGCCACCAAGAAACACCGCCACCTAGAGGCTACAGTACATAGGGACTCTAGAACTGCTTTAAAAATCAAGACCCGATTACAACACGGAAGAAACACTGGGAATTGTAATTAACGCCCAGACTGGGAACTGGTGAGCTAGACAGAACAACAGAGGAAGTGAATGACCTTCATTACTGCATTACTTCATTATTTAATTTTTGATTTTGATTTTCTAATTGTTTAATTTTTTTCTGTTTTTTTTTAAGTTACATTAGTTGCAAAGTTTACTAAAGAAGATATTTTTTTTTCATCTTTCCTCACTTGATTTTACCTTTTTAATTAACTCACTTTTATATGTAATCAATATTATTTCTACTAGTAGTTTGCCCGTTTTATCTTTTTTATCTTATTTTCTTTTGTTTATTTTTATCATTATCTTTTAAGTGCCATATTATATAGTTTTTTTTTTTTTAAATATTTTCTTTTCTCTTTTTTTCCTCTTTGGGATTACTATTCAACAGAATATTTATACCTTTCCTTCTCCAACGCTCTATTCTAACTCATCCCTACCTTTAGGCCATCACTCTCTTCCTAACCCTTTCCCTTTGGTGTCCTGCTTATCTTAACTCTTTATTGCTCTAGATTTTCCCTATTTTTTTTCTATGTACCCTCTCCTAAAATTTCACCCTTGCTGTGTATATCTAACTCCCAATCCCCTACTCCAAGCCCACTCACACTTACCTTGTCGCTGTCCTAAAAAAAAAATCAACAACAGCAACAAAAAAAAAACAACAACAAAAAATCTTTCTCTCCACCCCTTTGTAGTTGAATGTTAAATGCTAACTATATCAAAGTTGTATGCTTTTTTGTAAGATTGGTTCGCTTATTCTTTTTATTTGATTGTATGATTTTGTTATCTGGGTTCTAGTCACCTTTATTGGAGGATATTAATATTGCAAACGCTTTTCTGTTCAGTGCCTTGAGTGTTGTACCTGGTTGTGATATATTTTGTGCCTTTAAATCTAAGCAGGAGAGAGAGAACTACATATACAGGCATCTTAAAATAGAAAGATCATGGGGAGGCTATGAAATACCCCACCTATGAAAGAAAATCAGCCATCACCAGAAAAGGAAGTAAATGATTTAGAGGCAAGCAACCTACCAGAGCAAGAATTCAGAGTAATGATCATGGGATGGCTAAAAAGAATGGAAGACAAATTTGACAATATGAGTAAGACCCAAGAGGAAATGAAGAAAAACCAAGAGGATCTGAAGAAGAACCAAGAGGAAATGAAGGCGACCCACGAAGAAATGAAAAATGACATCACTTCTATGAAGAACTCAATAGAAAGCATCAAGAGTAGACTAGAAGAAGCAGATGAGCGCATCAGTGAGCTAGAAGACAAGATGGAAAAAAATACCCAATTAGAGAAGCTGCTAGAAAAAAAAAATCAAAAAACAGGAGGAGAGCCTACGGGAGCTTTGGGACAATAGAAAACAAAACAATATCAGAATAATAGGGGTCCCAGAAGGAAAGGAAACTGAGCAAGATATGGAAAAAGTATTTCAAGAAATAATGACAGAAAACTTTCCTGAGATAGAGAAGAAAAAACCGACACAAATCCAAGATGCTCGAAGAGTCCCCAACAAAATGAACCCCCAAAGATCAACACCCAGACACATTATAATTAAACTGGCAAAAAACATTGACAAAACCAGAATCTTGAAAGCAGCCAGAGAGAGACAAAAAGTTACATATAAAGGAACCCCCATCAGACTAGCAACTGATTTCTCAACAGAAACTCATCAGGCAAGAAGGGAATGGGATGACATATACAAAGTCATGCAAAGGAAGGGTCTGAACCCAAGAATACTGTACCCTGCAAGGCTGTCAATCAAAATTGAAGGTGTAATCAGGAGCTTCACTGACAAAAACAGGCTAAAGGAATTTATCTCCAACAAACCAGCAATGCAAGATATGCTAAAGGGTCTACTGTAAAAATAAAGAAATAGGAAGCGAAGAAGGAACACAGGGGGATAGAATAAAAATGGCATCAAATACCTACCTATCAATAATTACTTTAAATGTAAATGGTTTAAATGCTCCAATCAAAAGACATAGGGTAACAGATTGGATAAGAAAGCAAAACCCATACATCTGCTGTCTACAAGAAACACACTTCAGAAAAAAAGATGCACACAGGCTGAGGGTGAAGGGATGGAAAAAGATTTTCCAGGCGAACGGAAATGAAAAAAAGGCTGGGGTAGCAATACTTATATCAGACAAATTAGATTTCAACGTGAAGAACATAAAAAGAGATAATGAAGGCCACTTCATTATACTAAAGGGAGCAATCCAACAAGAAGAAATAAACCTGGTAAACATATATGCACCCAATGTGGGAGCACCCAAATACATAAAGAAACTGCTGGAGGACATGAAGGGAGAGATTGATTGTAATACAATCATAGTAGGAGATTTTAATACCCCACTGTCACATTTGGACAAATCACCCAAACAAAAAATCAGCAAAGAAATATCAATCCTAAATGACTCACTAGGCCAGATGGAATTAATCGACATCTTCAGAACATTCCACCCCAAAGCCACAGAATACACATTCTTCTCAAGGGCACATGGGTCATTTTCAAAGATAGACCACATGTTGGGACATAAGCAAAGTCTCTTCAAATTCAAGAAGATAGAAATCATATCAAGCATCTTTTCAGATCATAGTGGCATAAAACTGGAAATTAACTACAATAAAAATAATCCAAAGAAATCAAACACATGGAGACTAAACAGCATGCTATTAAACGAGGACTGGATTACCAGAGAAATCAAGGAAGAAATTAAAAACATCATGGCAACAAATGACAATGAAAACAAAACAATCCAAAATCTATGGGACACAGCAAAAGCAGTCTTGAGAGGGAAGTTCATATCTCTACAAGCCTACTGAAAAAAACTAGGAAAAAAGGTAACAGATTATCTAACTCTAAAACTCAAAGAATTAGAAAAAGAGCAACAAGAAAAGCCCACTGTAAGCAGAAGGAAAGAAATAATAAAAATCAGAGCAGAGATAAACGATATAGAGATCAAAGAAACAATACAGAAGATCAACAAAACCAAGAGCTGGTTCTTTGAAAGGATTAACAAGATTGATGAACCTCTAGCCAGGCTAACCAAGAAACAAAGAGAGAGGACCCAAATAAACAAAATCAGAAACGAAAGAGGTGAAATAACAACAGACCCCACCGAAATACAAAGGATTGTTACAAAATACTATGAGCAACTCTATTCCAACAAATTGCACAACCTGGAAGAAATGGGCATATTCCTAGAAAAATACAACCTTCCAAAACTCAATCAGGAAGAATATAAAAATCTCAACAGTCCAGTTACTTGGGAAGAAATTGAAACAGTCATCAAAAAGCTGCCAGCAAACAAAAGCCCAGGGCCAGACAGCTTCACAGGAGAGTTTTACCAAACATTCAAGGAAGAACTAAAACCTATCCTCCTCAGACTATTCCAAAAAATTCAAGAGGAAGGAACACTTCCAAACTCCTTTTATGAAGCCAGCATCACCCTAATACCAAAACCAGATAAAGACAACTCAATGAAAGAGAATTACCGGCCAATATCCCTCATGAACATAGATGCCAAAATACTCAACAAAATTCTAGCAAATAGGCTCCAGCAGTACATCAGGAAGATCATACAACATGACCAAGTAGGTTTTATTCCAGGAATGCAAGGATGGTACAATATCCGCAAATCAATAAACGTGATACATCACATAAACAAATTGAAAGATAAAAATCATATGGTCATATCAATTGATGCAGAAAAAGCATTTGATAAAATCCAACACCCTTTCCTGATAAAAACTCTCAACAAGGTGGGAGTACAAGGATCATACCTCAACATAATAAAAGCTATATATGATAAACCCACAGACAAAATCATACTCAATGGGCAAAAACTAAAGCCATTCCCTCTTAAAACAGGAACAAGACAGGGATGCCCACTCTCACCACTCCTTTTTGACATTGTACTGGAAGTACTTGCATTTGCAATTAGACAAGAAGAGGAAATAAAAGGCATCCAAATCGGAAAAGAAGAAGTAAAGTTATCCTTATTTGCAGATGACATGATATTGTACATAAAAAACCCAAAAGACTCCATCAAAAAACTAATAGACTTAATAAATGAATTTGGCAATGTAGCTGGATACAAAATTAACGCCAGGAAATCGATGGCATTTCTGTACACCAACAATGAATTTACAGAAACAGAGACCAGAAAAGCAATCCCATTTACCATTGCACAAAGAAAATTAAGATACCTGGGAATAAATTTAACTAAGGAGGTAAAAGTCCTATATACGGAAAACTACACAACACTGAAAAAAGAGATAGAGGAAGATGTAAACAGATGGAAGAACATACCATGGTCATGCATTGGTAGAATCAACATCATCAAAATGTCCATACTTCCCAAAGCAATTTATAGCTTCAATGCACTCCCCATCAAAATACCAACGGCATATTTTACTGACCTAGAAAGAACTCTCCAAAAATTCATTTGGAACAGTAAAAGACCTCGAATAGCAACAGCGATCCTGAGAAAGAAGAGTAAGTAGGAGGGATCTCAATACCAGATTTCAAGCTGTATTACAAAGCCACTGTTCTCAAAACAGCCTGGTACTGGCACAAGAACAGACATATAGATCAATGGAATAGAATAGAGAATCCAGATATCAACCCAAATCAATATGCTCAATTAATATTTGACAAAGGAGGCACGAGCATACAATGGAGTCAAGACAGCCTCTTCAATAAATGGTGTTGGGAAAATTGGACAGATGCATGCAAAAGAATGAAACTAGAGCACCAACTTACTCCATACACAAAAATAAATTCGAAATGGTTACAAGACTTAAACATAAGACGGGAAACCATAAAAATACTAGAGGCATCCACAGGCAGCAAAATCTCAGATATATGCCAAAAGAACTTCTTCACTAATACTGCCTCTAGGGCAATGGAAGCTAAAGAGAAAATAAACAAATGGGACTACATCAAAATAAAAAGGTTTTTCACAGCAAAAGAAACCATCAACAAAACAACAAGAAAGCTCACTGTATGGGAGAACATATTTGCAAATGATATTACTGATAAAGGTTTAATCTCCAACATCTACAAACAGCTTATTCAACTCAGTAAAAGGAAAATAAATGAGCCAATTAAAAAATGGGCAATGGAACTAAATAGAATCTTCTCAAAAGAAGACAGAAGGAAAGCCAAGAGGCACATGAAAAACTGTTCAAAGTCACTACTTATCCGAGAGATGCAAATCAAAACAACAATGCGATATCATCTCACACCTGTCAGAATGGCCAACATTAACAAATCAACAAACGATAAATGTTGGCGAGGTTGTGGAGAAAAAGGAACCCTCGTGCACCGATGGTGGGAATGCATACTGGTACAACCACTGTGGAGAACAGTATGGAGTTTCCTCAAAAAACTGAAAATGGAACTCCCATTTGACCCAGTAATCCCACTCCTAGGAATATATCCCAAGAAAATAGGAGCACCAATCAGAAAGGATATATGCACCCCTATGTTCATAGCAGCACAATTTACAATAGCTAGGATTTGGAAACAGCCTAGGTGTCCATCAGCAGATGATTGGATCAAAAAACCATGGTACATCTACACAATGGAATACTATGCTGCCATAAAAAAAGAAGGAATTCTCATCATTTGCAGCAACCTGGATGGAACTGGAGAATATCATGCTGAGTGAAATAAGCCAGTCAATGAAAGAGAAACACCATATGATTTCACTCATTTGTGAATAATAAAGAACATTATAAACTGATGAACCATAAGTTAAATATAGCGACAGTAAAGCTACAAGCAGACTGTCTAATTACAATGGGGAGGGGAGGGAAATATGAGGGAAATAAGATCAACCGAAGGACTTGTACACATGCATATAAGTATAACCAATGGACACAAAACTCTGGGGAGGGAGGGAAGGTTGTTGTTTTTTTTTTTTGGGGGGGGGGATGGGAATATATGTACACAGATAATAATTTAATAAATTAAAAAAAAATGGGAAACGGACCTGAAGAGAAACCTCTCAAAAAACAACAGAAGGAAGGCCAAGAGGTACATGAAAACATGCTCAAAGTCACTAATCATCCGAGAGATGCAAATCAAAACAACAATACGGGACCATCTCACACCTGTCAGAATGGCCAACATTAACAAAACAACAAACGACAAATGTTGGAGAGGTTGCAGGGAGAAAAAGGAACCCTCATGCACTGCTGAAGGGATTGCAGGTTGGTGCAACCACTGTGGAGATCAGTATGGAGCTTCCTCAAAAAACTGAAAATGGAACTCCCATTTGACACAGTAATCCCACTACTAGGAATATACCCTAAGAAACCAGAAACACCAATCAGAAAGGATATATGCACCCCTATGTTCATAGCAGCACAATTTACAATAGCTAGGATTTGGAAACAGCCTAGGTGCCCATCAGCAGATGAATGGATGAGAAAACTATGGTACATCTACACCATGGAATACTATGCGGCCATAAAAAGGAGGGAATTCTCATCATTTGCAGTAACCTAGATGGAATTGGAGAACATCATGCTGAGTGAAATAAGCCAATCAATGAAAGAGAAACACCACATGACTTCACTCATTTATGGATATTAAAGAACATTATAAACGAATGAATAGAAAGATAGATATAGAGACAGTAAAACAACAAGCAGACTGTCAAATGACAGCGGGGGAGGGGGATAGGGAGATCTGGGGGAGATAAGAGATCAACCGAAGGACTGGTATGCATGCATAAAAGTACAACCAATGGACACAAAACTCTGGGGAGGGAGGGCATATATGGGAGGGAGCGGGCAATGGTAAGCTATGTACACATATAATACCTTAATAAATTAAAAAAAAATCTGAAGGAAAAAAATAGATTTGTACTACCAAATTAGTAGTACAAATTATAAAGCGGGGGTGGGGGGAGTAGGGGAAGACAGACCAATAATCGAGCAAATCTGAACATCTACCTGGGAATTCTAAAGTCCTAAGCTGAGTTCCTAAGTGAGGTCACCCCTGGGTCCCTTACCCGAGCATGTCCTCAGACATGATCCATGAACTCACTTCCTGATGATGGAGCACAATGGAACCCAGCAACCAGGCAACTACATTCTATAACTGCCCCTTCCTGCCTCACTCGGATAGAGGCACTGGAGAGGACACGATGTTTTCTTGTTGTCTCCCCGTGTCCCGAGGTCAAGGCCAAGGACGAGGCCTCAAGAGAGGCAGCGATGAGAGTACATTCCCACGTGCCCGCCGCTGGATCCGGACTCAGTCCAGACGACGCCTGTGGCCATTTGCACGGCGGAACCAGGAGGTAACACAGAGAGGCTTAGGGCAGTTTTCTTCAGGCCAGACCACCACTCTGATCCTACCTCAGCAGCCCTATGTCTCCTCCGTGTGTGTGTGTGTGTGTGTGTGTGTGTGTGTGTGTGTGTGTGGCAGAAGCATCAGAGACTAGAGCTGGGCTTGAGTCTTCCTGAGCAGCTGCCATCACTGTCATTGCAGAGTTCAACCCAGGTCAAGGTGGAGCACCAGATGGAGGAGGAAAAGCACCGCCCTATGTTCTACATTGGGGAGGAGCCGGTGAGCCACACCACCGAGGGCGAGGAAAGGCCTGAAGTGAGTGTGGCCACCTGGGGCTCTGGGGACCCAGGGCCCGTGGATGGACAGCCAGGGACACCTCTACGGAAGCAGCCCAGGTACCCTAGGACTGTACCCCCAAAGAAGCTCAGATTCAACCAGCAGCTCAAAGTGTTCACCAGTGATGTGGACTACACTGACCATGTCAACCAGACTGGCCCGGAGCACCCTGAGTCCAAAGAGGCAGTGTTCAAGGGTGAGAAGCTGGGGAAGTGAGGGGAATGGGGGTGGAGCTACATGGGAGCTTATGGGGAGGGATTGTTGCCAGGCAAACAGGGAGCACCCAGAGGCTGGACAGGAGCAAAGATCGGCCTCAGACCACCCATCTGTTGTACTGCAGGTGGGGTGGAAGTCCTGTGGTGGGTCCTGGGCTCTGTAGCTGTGTTCTATCTTAGGGGCACAGATGGACATGCAAGCACCTGGGTGATCTTTTCTCCTCTCCTAACTATAGCACCAGCCCAGGAGGCAGAGGCGGCACCTCCTGTCACATCTGAAGTCCAACTGGAGGAGCAGGATGCGGAGCGGGAGGCATCTCTACCTCCAGAGCTTTCACCACCTCCAGCGGCCCCTCCAGCTGCAGCTGTGGAGCCAGGGCCTGCCCCAGAGGAAACTGAGGGCCCACCACCTGTGGATGAAGAGCCCTCCCTGGAGCCCATGCTGGCTCCTGCCTTAGAGGAGGAGCTGCCAGTGGAGGATCCAGCTCAAGGGCCCAAGGGTGAGAAGGTGGGGCGGTGCATGGGTGGGAAGGTTTGGGGAGGCTCATGTGATCTTATGGGGAGAGGCTGTTGCCAGACACATCAGAACACCCGTTGAGCCTGGCCAGGAGCAAAGATCGAGTAAACCCATCTTCTGGACTGCCAGTGGGGAGCACATCCTGTGGTGGGTCCTGGGTTCTGGCTGTGTTCTCACTTTGGGGGACAGATGGACATGCAGTCACCTGGGTGACCTTTTCTCCTCTCCCAACTCCAGCACCAGCCCAGGAGGCAGAGGCGGCACCTCCTGTCACATCTGAAGTCCAACTGGAGGAGCAGGATGCGGAGCTGGAGGCATCTCCACCTCCAGAGCTTTCACCACCTCCAGCTGCAGCTGTGGAGCCAGGGCCTGCCCCAGAGGAAACTGAGGCCCCACCACTGGTCGATGAAGAGCCCTCGCTGGAGCCCATGCTGGCTCCTGCCTCGGAGGAGGAGCTGCCTGTGGAGGGCCCAGCTCAAGGGCCCAAGGGTGAGAATGTGGGGAGGTGCATGGGTGGGAAGGTTTGGGGATTGTCATGTGAGCTTATGGGGAGAGGCTGTTGCCAGACACATCAGAACACCCCTTGAGCCTGGCCAGGAGCAAAGATTGAGTAAACCCATCTTCTGGACTGCCAGTGGGGAGCACATCCTGTGGTGGGTCCTGGGTTCTGGCTGTGTTCTCACTTTGGGGGACAGATGGACATGCAGGCACCTGGGTGACCTTTTCTCCTCTCCCAACTCCAGCACCAGCCCACATTGGGGAGGAGCTGGTGAGCCACACCACCAAGAGCCAGGAAAGGCCTGAAGTGAGTGTGGCCACCTTGGGCTCTGGGGACCCAGGGCCCGTGCAAGGACAGCCAAGGACACCTCTAAGGACGCGGCCCAGGTTCCCTAGGACTGTACCCCCAGGAAAGCTCACAGTCAACCAGCCGCTCAAAGTGTGGACCGTGGATGGACAGCCAGGGACACCTCTACGGAAGCGGCCCAGGTTCCCTAGGACTGTGCCCCCAAGGCCGCTCGGATTCAACCAGCAGCTCAAAGTGTTCACCAGTGATGTGGACTACACTGACCATGTTAACCAGACTGGCCCGGAGCACCCTGAGCCCAAAGAGGCAGTGTTCAAGGGTGAGAAGCTGGGGAAGTGAGGGGGATGGGGATAGAGCTGCATGGGAGCTTATGGGGAGGGATTGTTGCCAGGCAAACAGGGAGCACCCAGAGGCTGGACAGGAGCAAAGATCGGCCTCAGACCACCCAGCTGTTGTACTGCAGGTGGGGAGGAAGGCCTGTGGTGGGTCCTGGGCTCTCTAGCTGTGTTCTGTCTTAGGGGCGCAGATGGACATGCAGGCAACTGGGTGACCTTTTCTCCTCTCCCAACTCCAGCACCAGCCCAGGAGGCAGAGGCGGCACCTCCTGTCACATCTGAAGTCCAACTGGAGGAGCAGGATGCGGAGCTGGAGGCATCTCCACCTCCAGAGCTTTCACCACCTCCAGCGGCCCCTCCAGCTGCAGCTGTGGAGCCAGGGCCTGCCCCAGAGGAAACTGAGGCCACACCACCTTTGGATGAAGAGCCCTCCCTGGAGCCCATGGTGGCTCCTGCCTTAGAGGAGGAGCTGCCAGTGGAGGATCCAGCTCAAGGGCCCATGGGTGAGAATGTGGGGAGGTGCATGGGTGGGAAGGTTTGGGGATTGTCATGTGAGCTTATGGGGAGAGGCTGTTGCCAGACACATCAGAACACCCCTTGAGCCTGGCCAGGAGCAAAGATCGAGTAAACCCATCTTCTGGACTGCCAGTGGGGAGCACATCCTGTGGTGGGTCCTGGGTTCTGGCTGTGTTCTCACTTTGGGGGACAGATGGACATGCAGGCACCTGGGTGACCTTTTCTCCTCTCCCAACTCCAGCACCAGCCCAGGAGGCAGCGGCGGCACCTCCTGTCACATCTGAAGTCCAACTGGAGGAGCAGGATGCGGAGCAGGAGGCATCTCCACCTCCAGAGCTTTCACCACCTCCAGCGGCCCCTCCAGCTGCAGCTGTGGAGCCAGGGCCGGCCCCAGAGGAAACTGAGGCCACACCACCTCTGGATGAAGAGCCCTCTCTGGAGCCCATTCTGGCTCCTGCCTTAGAGCAGGAGCTGCCAGTGGAGGATCCAGCTCAAGGGCCCAACGGTGAGAATGTGGGGAGGTGCATGGGTGGGAAGGTTTGGGGAGGCTCATGTGATCTTATGGGGAGAGGCTGTTGCTAGACACATCAGAACACCGCTTGAGCCTGGCCAGGAGCAAAGATCGAGTAAACCCATCTTCTGGACTGCCAGTGGGGAGCACATCCTGTAGTGGGTCCTGGGTTCTGGCTGTGTTCTCACTTTGTAGGACTGATGGACATGCAGGCACCGGGGTGACCTTTTCTCCTCTCCCAACTCCAGCACCAGCCCAGGAGGCAGGGGCGGCACCTCCTGTCACATCTGAAGTCCAACTGGAGGAGCAGGATGCGGAGCTGGAGGCATCTCCACCTCCAGAGCTTTCACCACCTCCAGTGGCCCCTCCAGCTGCAGCTGTGGAGCCAGGGCCTGCCCCAGAGGAAACTGAGGCCCCACCACCGGTGGCTGAAGAGCCCTCCCTGGAGCCCATGCTGGCTCCTGCCTCGGAGGAGGCGCTGCCTGTGGAGGGCCCAGCTCAAGGGCCAGTTGATGTATGTGCTCCCCCTGACCCAAGGGACAGCCTTGTTTCACTCTCACTCCTTGACATTTTCCTTTACTTTTCTCTTCCTCTTTTGTTTCTAAGTTCCCCATGGCATGATCTGATTTCTTATCTCTTAACTTTTCTTATTTGGGGATTTTGGGGCATTTTTGCTTCTATTCTTTTCTTTTTTCTCTTTTTAGCCTTAATTTTCCCATTGTATAATCTATTGTAAGTAATAAATAAACATATTTTAAATGGTTATTGTTATTATTTTAAATGTTATTATTCATATTTTAAATTCCTGAGTTTGAAGCACATTCATGATGCTGAGTATGCATCACCACTGTCTAGTTGCGGGATGTCCCATCATCCCAAAATGAGACCCTGCACCAACGGTGCTAACTACCCATGCTCCTGCCCCTTATCTGGTTCCTGTCTCTGCCCTTAGCTGTTCTGGATGTTCCCTGGAAATGGAATCTCACAATATGTACCTTTTTTTGTGTTGGCTCAGATGTTTTTCTGTTTTTATCTGAAATAGCATTTTTGCTGTTGTAAAGGGAATTTGTAGCTGGATTAGAGATTAGATGGGGGAGAGGGAGGGAAAGCCCTTTCAGTAAGCATGCACATAATCTCAGGGTAGAGATCACTGAGCTAATTGTGACCCCAGCGCCAGAAGCCAGTCAGGCAATGGCTGTCTCTTCCTGTGCCTGAAACAACTAGAAAAATACAGAAATCTGGGAAGACAAACCACAAGCTAGAAAGCATTCCACATAACCTAAGGCCAAGGTGCATCATCCCTGTGGTGCAGCCAACTGTCCAAAACCGGTGTTTTCTGAAGGGACAAAGGGCAAGCACATGTACTTCCACCATGAGAGGCAGTGCACAGGCCTGTACATGTCAGAGATGCCCCTCCACCCGGATCAGACTTCTGGTCTGGTGGGGACCAGCCCTGGGGACAAAGTGAGGCAGCAGGGGGCCCCAGCACAGCCCCTGGGCAGAAGGGGAAAGGCCCCTCCTCTGGGGAACAGTGTGCAGGACCTGCCCAAGTCCCACAGGTGCAAACAGGCACTTGGCAGGACTCACCCAGGAGGTTCCCCCACAGAGACTCGTGCACAATTGTTCAGAGATGGATTTTGAGACTGCCCATCAGAGCCCTAATGAAACAGGTGGGAATTAGAAAAAGCACTGAGGTCTATAGAGAGGGCTTGGAGCCACCAATTTTTGTCCACATGGACAAGGGAAGCCGATCAGGTGCTCAGTTCGGTCCAGGGGTCTCCACATGTCAATAGATGGAGACTGAAGGGGTCCTGCGACATGAGACACATGGAACAAACATCTGCAGTGAGGATCCCACCCACTAAACCACTTACATCTGATTTCACGGGAAATCATGCTATGTGAATATGAGTCTGCCTGTGACAGAGACAGACAGACAGAATGAGACAGGCAGAACTGAGAGATACCCACTAGTCACAAGTGATGGTAAAACCACCTCTGGGGTGGGACTCAAAAATCTTTCTTGAGTTGATTTTGTGTGTGTGTATAATTCATGTATGACTTTGATAGTTGCAATAATATTAAAGTCTTAAGTTCAATGTTATCCATGTATCACTCATGTATAGAGTAAAGTATGTGATTTAGTTTTTTAAAAAATTTAAAGTCTCTGATGATATGTGGAATAATAGAAAGTTCAGAGGAGGACGTTTTCAAGTATATCAGCCTTCTCACAGATTTGCATATGAGCCACAGATTCAGGGAAAGTGTTTTCAAGACAGGATATGGAAGAGAAGCAGTATCCCAATATAAAAATTAAAAACAAACTCTTAATCCTCAACAATTAGGTAATAAATAACCCAATTTTAAAATGGGCATAAGATATGGACGGTCACCTCACCACAGGAGCTGCACAGATGACAGGGGATGCATGATGGTCAGGAGTAGGTGGGAGGTACACTCATCACCTCCCAGGACCAAAGGTGAATGACAACTAAATTATAGAACAAGCAACATGAACAATCAAGTGAAGACTAGCTGAACATATGCCTTATAACCACGGGTTAGAGACAAAGCCAAACCCAGAGTGGTGGGAAAGAGACTTGAAAAGGGCTGGCCCCACACCTGTGTGTGGCAGTTGAGAACCTTCAGGGATGTTTCAGTTGCAAAGGTAGCTCCTGAGGAATGAGGTGTCTCAACCCCTCAATGGTCTCTTCTTTCCAGAGAACCAGACCTTGGAAGAGGCAGCTGCCTGGCAACTGGCTGTAAAAATCAGTGGGGATTCCATCCACCAGGGAGATACTGGGGGTCTAGTGAAAAATCGGGTGTCCTCTTAAAGGGCCAGCAAACAAAATGCCTTCTGCATGTGACAAGCAACTAAGGCTCCAGCAGAGAGATTGAGGCTAAGAGCAGACTGGTCTCATACAGAGACTGAGCTAGAGGGACAGTTGGCAAGGTTTCTGTGCTGACTATATCTCCCACTCTGCCATCTTTCCTGAGTCAAGTTCTTCTTCATAGGGCATCAGGCCAGAAAAATTCACTAGCCTCACACCAGGAACTTCTTGTGGCCCCAACCCTACCAAGTTCCTGCCCTGTGGAGGAGATAGCTGGTTGCGGCCAGCTTGGGCCTGTGGTGCAGACTTCCTAAAAGGCTCTTGAATAGGTCTGGTCTGACTCAGGGTGTAGCAGAGATGGACAGGGAGAAGCTGAGTTATTGGCTATGGGATGAGGACCATTTTTCCCTGAATGACACCACCTGTTCTGAACAGAGTCCTCCCTCAACACGGCCAAATCTTTTTTTAAAATATATTTTATTGATTTTTTACAGAGGAGTAGGGAGAGGGATAGAGTGTTAGAAACATGGATGGGAGAGAATCATGGATCAGCTGCCTCCTGCAAACCCCTCCCTGCACTGGGGATGTGCCCACAACCAACGTACATGCCCTTGACAAGAATCGAACCTGGGACCCTTCTGTCTGCAGACCGATGCTCTATTCACTGAGCCAAACCGGTTTTGGCTCATTCAACTTGAGTATCAACTAGTGTGCCTGCTAGAATTCTATTCATGCCCTCCCCTCTGGTTCCTCAGTGTGATTATGGGAGTCTAATTCAAATTCATTCAGCCTATGGAAGGTACTGCCAAGGGGCTGTTCTTCAAAGGGTCTACTGTAAAATTAAAGAAATAGGAAGCGAAGAAGGAACAGGGGGATAGAATGAAAATGGCATCAAATACCTACCTATCAATAATTACTTTAAATGTAAATGGTTTAAATGCTCCAATCAAAAGAGATAGGGTAACAGAGTGGATAAGAAAGCAAAACCCATACATCTGCTGTCTACAAGAAACCCACCTCAGAAACAAAGACGCCCACAGACTGAAGGTGAAAGGATGGAAAAAGGTTTTCCAGGCAAACGGAAATGAAAAAAAGCTGGGGTAGGAATACTTATATCTGAAAAATTAGATCTCAAAGTGAAGAACATAACAAGAGACAATGAAGGCCACTTCATAATACTAAGGGGAGCAATACAACAACAAGAAATAACCCTGGTAAACATATATGCACCCAATACAGGAGCACCCAAATACATAAAAAACTGCTGGAAGACATTAAGGGAGAGATTAATAGCAATACAATCATAGTAGGAGATTTTAATACCCCACTGTCACCTTTGGACAAATCATCTAAACAAAAAAATCAGCAAAGAAACATCAACGCTAAATGACACACTTGACCAGATGGAATTAATAGACATCTTCAGAACATTTCACCCCAAAGCCACAGAATACACATTCTTCTCAAGTGCACATGGGTCATTCTCAAAGATAGACCACGTGTTTGGACATAGGCAAAGTCTCTTCAAATTCAAGAAGATAGAAATCATATCAAGCATCTTCTCAGATCACAGTGGCATAAAATTGGAAATCAACTACAATAAAAATAATCCAATGAAATCAAACACATGGAAACTGAATAGCATGCTATTGAGCAAGGACTTGGTTACCAGGGAAATCAAGGAAGAAATTAAAAACATCATGGCAACAAATGACAATGAAATCACAACAATCCAAAATCTATGGGACACAGCAAAAGCAATCTTGAGAGGGAAGTTCATATCTCTGCAAGCCTATTGTAAAAGACTAGAAAAAACGGTAACAAATTATCTAACTCTACAACTCAAACAGTTAGAAAAAGAGCAACAAGAAAAGCCCAGTGTAAGCAGAAGGAAGGAAATAACAAAAATCAGAGCGGAGATTAATGACATAGAGTCCAAAGAAACAATACATAAAATCAACAAAACCAAGAGCTCGTTCTTTGAAAGGATAAACAAGATTGATGAACCTCTAGCCAGGCTAACCAAGAAACAAAGAGAGAGGACCCAAATAAACAAAATCAGAAATGAAAGAGGTGAAATAACAACAGACCCCACCGAAATACAAAGGATTGTTACAAAATACTACGAACAACTCTATTCCAACAAACTGGACAACCTGGAGGAAATGGACATATTCCTAGAAAAATATAACCTGCCAAAACTCAATCAGGAAGAATCTCAAAATCTCAATAGACCAATTACTTGGGAAGAAATTGAAACAGTCATCAAAAAGCTTTCAGCAAACAAAAGCCCATGGCCAGATGGCTTTACAGGAGAATTTTACCAAACATTCAAGGAAGAACTAAAACCTATCCTCCTCACACTATTCCAAAAAATTCAAGAGGGAGGAACACTTCCAAACTCCTTCTATGAAGCCAGCATCACCCTAGTACCAAAACCAGATAAAGATAACACAATGAAAGACAATTACAGGACAATATCCCTCATGAACATAGATGCCAAAATCCTCAACAAAATTCTAGCAAATTGGCTCCAACAGAACATCAGAAAGATCATACACCATGACCAAGTAGGATTTATTCCCGGAACGCAAGGATGGTACAATATCCGCAAATCAATAAACGTGATACATCACATAAACAAACTGAAAGTTAAAAATCATATAGTCATATCAATTGATGCAGAAAAAGCATTTGATAAAATCCAACATCCTTTCCTGATAAAAACTCTCAACAAGATGGGAGTACAAGGATCATACCTAAACATAATAAAAGCTATATATGATAAACCCACAGCAAACATCATACTCAATGGGCAAAAACTAAACCCATTCCCCCTAAGAACAGGAACAAGACAGGGGTGCCCACTCTCACCACTTCTGTTTGACATAGTACTGGAAGTACTAGCCATTGCAATTAGAGAAGAAGAGGAAATAAAAGGCATCAAAATTGGAAAAGAAGAATGAAGTTGTCCCTATTTGCAGATGACATGATATTGTACATAGAAAACCCAAAAGACTCCATCAAAAAACTAATAGACTTAATAAACGAATTTGGCAATGTAGCAGGATACAAAATCAACACCAAGAAATCTATGGCATTTCTATATACCAATAGTGAACTCATAGAAACAGAGATTAAAAAAGCAATCCCATTTCCCATCGCACCAAGAAAATTAAGATACCTAGGAATAAACTTAACTAAGGAGGTAAAAGACCTATATGCTGAAAACTACACGACACTGACAAAAGAGATAGAGGAAGATGTAAACACATGGAAGAACATACCATGTTCATGGATTGGTAGAATCAACATCATCAAAATGTCCATACTTCCCAAAGAAATTTATAAGTTCAACGCGCCCCCTATTAAAATACCAACAACATACTTCACAGACCTAGAAAGGACTCTCCAATTTATTATTTGGAACAATAAAAGACCCCGAATAGCCGCAGCAATTCTGAGAAAGAAGAGTAAAGTAGGAGGTATCTCAATACCAGATTTCAAGCTGTATTACAAAGCCACTGTTCTCAAAACAGCCTGGTACTGGCACAAGAACAGACATATAGATCAATGGAATAGATTAGAGAATCCAGATATCAATCCAAATCAATATGCTCAATTAATATTTGACAAAGGAGGCACGAGCATACAATGGAGTCAAGACAGTCTCTTCAGTAAATGGTGTTGGGAAAATTGGACAGATGCATGCAAAAGAATGAAACTAGAGCACCAACTTACTCCATACACAAAAATAAATTCGAAATGGTTACAGGACTTAAACATAAGACGGGAAACCATAAAAATACTTGAGGCATCCACAGGCAGCAAAATCTCAGACATAATCCTAAAGAACTTCTTCACTGATACTAACCCTAGGGCAATGGAAGCTAAAGAGAAAATAAACAAATGGGACTACATCAAAATAAGAAGCTTTTTTACATCAAAAGAAACCATCAACAAAACAACAAGAAGTCCCATGGTATGGGAGAACATATTTGCAAATGATATCACTGATAAAGGTTTAATCTCCAACATCTACAGACAGCTTATAGAACTCAATAAAAGGAAAATGAATGAGCCAACTAAAAAATGGGCAATGGACCTAAATAGAATCCTCTCAAAAGAAGACAGAAGGAAGGCCAAGAGGCACATGAGAACATGCTCCAAGTCACTAATTATCCGAGAGATGCAAATCAAAACAACAATGCGGTACCATCTCACACCTGTCAGAATGACCAACATTAACAAAACAACAAACGACAAATGTTGGAGAGGTTGCGGAGAAAAAGGAACCCTCGTGCACTGCTGGTGGGATTGCAAGGTGGTGCAACCACTGTGGAGAACAGTATGGAGCTTCCTCAAAAAACTGAAAATGGAACTCCCATTTGACCCAGTAATCCCACTACTAGGAATATACCCCAAGAAACTAGAAAGATCAATCAGAATGGATATATGTACCCCTATGTTCATAGCAGCACAATTTACAATAGCTAGTATTTGGAAACAGCCTAGGTGCCCGTCAGCAGATGAATGGATCAGAAAACTATGGTACCTCTACACCATGGAATACTATGCTGCCATAAAAAGGAAGGAATTCTCATCATTTGCAGTAACCTGGATGGAATTGGAGAGCATCATGCTGAGTGAAATAAGCCAGTCAATGAAAGAGAAACACTACATGACCTCACTCATTTATGGATATTAAAGAACGTTATAAACAAATGAACAGTAAGATAGATATAGTGACAGTAAAACAACAGGCAGATTGCCAAATAACAGCGAGGAGGAGGGGAGGGTAGGGAGATCTGGGGGAGATAAGAGATAAACCGAAGGACTGGTATGCTTGCATATAAGAACAACCAATGGACACAAAACTCTGGGGAGGGAGGGTATCTATGGGGGGGGGCAATGATGAGCTATGTACACAGATAATACCTTAATAAAAAAATATTAAAAAAATTTTTGAGAAGTTTCTATTCTCAATTACATATATCTGGGAAAACAAAAATATATATGGCACCTATACAGAGAAGCATGGGCCTTGTAAAATTCTAGTGGCCCTTCTAGAGAAATGAGTTGGATAGTCTATTAGAACATTCTCTGTTCATTTCCCAACTTTTAAAATAATAATGTAATGTCATATTAGATAATTATTTAAAAAATAAAGTTAAACATGAAAATAATAATTCAAAGAAAATATTTTCCACAATATAACTAATTTTGTGAGTTAGGATCTAACAAGAAGGAAAAAAATGTGCCCATCTTTTTGTTTCCCACATGATTTACACAGAAAAAAAGTAGACAATCCTTTCTGCACTATTCCCTCTTAAATTATCCCATGAATCATAAATTACACCCCCCATCAGTGTCCGGCTCCCATTTTCACTGCATATAGAAAGTCACCGCCTCACTGATCACTTAACATCAGAATATAAGAAAGAGGTACTGGATGTCTCTCCTCACAATCAGAACACAGTAACAATGGTATATGGATATTTTTAATATTATTTTAGCATACTCTGCATGTATATACAAAATCAAAATTCACAACATATTCTATTCATGTTAGTTATAACAGGATATAATCATAAAGTTATAATAGGGACTCCACAAGATCAAAATTCTTTAAAACAAAAGATAGATCACTAGATAAAATTTCCAAAAATGGGAAATCTACTTAGTTCACCACAACCCTTCACCCCCACAACACAGCCTTTTTTAACTTATCAAATAGTATAAACTCAGCTATACCTAACATTAAAGAGAGAACATCTATGTTTTATAACTATTTTATGAGAGAAAAACAGAAGACTGATTTTATTTCCTGGGACAACTTTTTCTTTGAACAAACTTTAAACCTTCTCAGATAACTGATAATAGAAGGGACAACAAATAGTAAAACCCACATATAGAGAGCACAGTTCAGACAATATCCCACTAGTTTCCACTAATTATATGTTCCATAAAATCTTTTATCAAGGCCACTAACAAGTACAAAATGACCAACCTGAGTTTCACCTTTGTTGCCTTTTCAAAGTACTTATTTTCCCTCCAGACACTCTAATGAGCAGTGATATGGTGCAAAGGTAGACATCAAGAAGTAAGAAGGGAAGAGATAATGGCCTGTATAACAAGAAAACTACAGAATCAGTTCCTGGGTAATTGAGTGTTGGTAAGTCTTGGCAAAAAGAGATCCACTGGCTATAATGCATTCAGACTTAAAAGAAACTCTCCTTCCAATATCAAAGCATAATGAAGAACGGAGTGCAAAATGCATTGCCAAGTTATGATTATAGCATTCAGTGATCCATCCAAGGACTAACGCTGTCCAATCATGAATATCAAAGAAGGGCATATAATGGGTACAAAAAGTTGTTCTAAAGGTGGGTCTACAGGAGAAAAGCAATTATAATAATTCAATGGACTGACACCAAAAATAATTTTTTAAAAAAAATACTGATCAATTCAATTGAGTCTCTCCTATTAAGGCATTATGCTTTGGGGGTACAAAAATGTACTTCTGTCCCTGAGATTTTTAAATATAGTGAGAGCATGACCATGCATTTAAATAAAAGATAAGAAAAGAACACTGAGAAAGTTTAGTAAAGTGAACAATTAATCCAGAAAACCCTTTACTACATACTTGCTAGGATTGCTTGAAGGTTCATAACATAGGTTAAAATCTTTGTATAAGGTAAGATAAGACCACAAGAAAAATGATCAATCCATTCATTTCAGAATTGGGAACCTAGTATGTACTGTGCATTCTGCTACATATGAGACTGCAAAGGAATAATATAACAAATGCATCATATTACCCCTGATGTGAATGCAGTTATTATACAATACAAAATGAGACAAGTATATATATATATATATATATATATATATATATATATATATATATACTAGAGAACTAAAAGATTACCATTTCTCATTATGCTTGCTCCATTTAAATTTTCTATATAGATTGATAGTTATAATTCTCTCTTCTATAAATTGAGAGATGCATAAACTTACAACAATTCATAAACTTTGCAAGCTAAGTGATTTGTGCTGCAGATTCTCAGAAATATGCTATTGGTGCCCAGAAACTTAGTCTGCGGTGTGCAGGGAAGAGACCATATGGTCAATAGTGCCCAAAGGTGGCTGCAAGTCGGAGCTCTTCAGGGAACTTTTAAAAAGCAGATACAGACAACATTGTTGGGGAGGCCTGGGAGGGGAGGGACAGGTGTGGAGTGGAGGGGGTCAGTGGGGGGAAAAAGGGAGATGTCTATAATATTTCCAGCAATAAAAATAAATTATATATATATATATATATATATATATATATATATATATATATATATATATATTTAATTTATATAACGGGTTATATATATAACAGATATCTGTTATATATATAACAGATACCTAACCCGTGCCATAAACAGTCTGTGAACCACTTTGCAAACTTTTAGCCTAGGACATGTGAAGGGTTTAAGTTTTGACAGGAGCACGGAGTCGCTGCCGAAAGAACTGGCTTATGTATTAGAGAAGGTCAGAAACCACAAGGAAACAAAGGCTATTATTGTACATCAGTTCTCCCCTCCTGCTTCCAGTTAATTTTCTGTGTTTCTTAAATTTATTTACCTTCTCTTCTCCTTCTCTGGGAGATCTGAGAACCATATTTCACCTAGAATTAAAGGAACAAAATGACAGTCAGGCTAACATTTATATAATATAACAAATCACCCTCAGAAAAAAATACTGACTATAGTAGTAATTAATTGGGGGGGGGGAATAGACATAAGAGATTCTGCCATACCTTTACTATCTTCACTTAGAAATCATGGACTTATTAAGCATGAAAGAAATAGGTATTTTTAAATATATTTTATTGATTTTTTACAGAGAGGAAGGGAGAGAGATAGAGAGCTAGAAACATCGATGAGAGAGAAACATCGACCAGCTGCCTCTTGCACACCCCCTACTGGGGATGTACCCGCAACCAAGGTACATGCCCTTGACTGGAATCGAACCTGGGACCTTTCAGTCCGCAGACCCACACTCTACCACTGAGCCAAACCGGTTTCGGCCAAAATAGCTATTGATTGATAGCTTGGTTAAGAGGCAGAAATTAGCAATTTGATCTATGTGTTCTGTATTTTTAAAATTAATTCAACACACACTTGAATATTTCTCTATGAGGAATTCAATGTTATTGAGCATAAAATGCTGTGGTACATTTACACAATGGAATACTACATGGCTGTAAATACTACAGTATGGATAGACATAGAGATTATTGTGATAAGTGAAATAGCCATTCAGAGAAAGACAAGTATCACCTGATCTCACTCATAAGTAAAATATAATGAGCAAAATAAAATGATGAACAAAATAGAACCAGAGGAATGGATACATGATACAGATCGGAAGAGGGGAGGGTGGCGGGAGGTCTGAATAAAAGAAGGTGAAGAAATTAGCCAAAGAACATACATGCATAGCCCAGGGATACAGATGACAGTGTGGTGAAGGCCAGGGGAGGGCATGTGGGGGCTGGATGGAGGTGGGAAAAGAGGGGGGAAATGGGGACATTTAATAGAGTCAATAATCTTTTTAAAATGTTGGCTTTAATTCTTGTATTCCAGATAATAACAATCCAGTACTCTGATAGGAGTAATTCTTCTGAGTTTAGAAAATGAAAAAGCTAAATAATGACATTAGGATTTTGGTATTATATACTTTATAAGAACATTTTTTATTCAGTCTTTATTAAGAATATAATAGTATTTCCTCCTATACTACTTTATGATGAGCCTATAGTAAATTCAGGAGAATGTACTATTATAATATTGACACATGGGCTATAATATAAACTTTATGTTTACTGATATATCCCTAACTACCTATAAGAGTTCCTGGTACCTAATTGGTGTGCAATAAATATCTGTTGAAAAAATATGGGAAGAGAAATATCTCAATGCTACTAGCATAATTATATGAGGTACTCTATGTTTTACTTAATTTATGCTTTCATTTTCATTCTGTCATTAAACAAGTAATAAATGAGTATTGGCCATATATCATGTTCTGTGCAGGAGATAAAATATTAAACAATGTGGGCCTAGACCTTGTTTTCTTGGATAATACTTTCCATAAGGAATAGGGACAGGTATGGAAACTACAGCATTGTGTGACAAACAGAGAATGGTATGCAGGATTGGTACAAGAATACATAAAGCCAAATTCATGAGGATGGCAGGTCACTGAAGAGTTTCTAGACTTTTGACATCTAAACTGAGACTTGAGGTGCATGTAGGAGTTATTTAAGTAAAAATTAAACAACAAATGCTCCAGGAAAGGTGAATGCAAAGTTTTGAAGGCAAAGTGACATAATACATTCGGTCAACTGCCAAATGGTTCATGGCAAAGTTCATTGTGGCCGGTGAAGAGAGATGCAAACTTGAAGGGAGAGATTTTAAGTTGTGAATCGTGTTAGAAGTTTGGATTACATGTTAGTAAGAGCACCAAAAAGATCCACCATGAGAGAAAAATCAGATTTGTCTTTCAGTAGATTCACTCAGCCTTTCAGGTTGAGAATAAGTTGGACAATCAAGGCTACCCTACAGAATACAATCAGTTAGGAAGCTAATCAAGTAACAAACAGTGATGATGAAGAGTATAGCTTAGACCTGTAGTCAGCAAACTCATTAGTCAACAGAGCCAAATATCAACAGTGCAACCACTGAAATTTCTTTTGAGAGCAAAATTTTTTAAAATTAAACTTCTTCTAACACCACTTCTTCAAAATAGACTCACCCAGGCCATGGTATTTTGTGAAAGAGCCACACTCAAGGGGCCAAAGAGCTGCATGTGGCTCACGAGCCACAATTTGCTGCCCATGGGCTTAGACTAATGTATAGAAGAAGCAAAAAAATAATAATAATAAATGATTGAAATTGAGCAAAGTTAGAGAAATAGCACAGAAGGTATTTGGTGATGTTTTGGATGTCAGTGTAGTTGCTGGTTTAGATAAAAGCATAAATCGAGAAAGAAGCTGGGAAAAGATATTTTGGATATGTTGGCTTTTCAGTGCAGAAGCAGACATCCAAATTAGATATCAAATAAACAATGGAATGTAGGGTGTAGACAGAAGTTCAGGAGAGACAACAAGCTGAAGAGATAGGTTTGGGAAGCATTAACCCACAAATGGTAACTGAAGAAATGGGAATAAATAAGATTGCTCAGTTTAAATGTGTAAAGAATGTAAGATAGAAATAAGGTCAACAAAGGAAGAGGATGCTCAAAAGTACCAAGGAAAAGTAGCCAGAGAAAATTCAAGAATGTAGTTAGGGGAAAGCCACAGGAAGTTTATCAAGAAGAACGGAGTGTTCAATCCTGCCATATATAATCAGAAGTACAAATGCTAAGTCTATACACATACACACACACACACACACACACACACACACACACACACACACACAAACAGAGTGGAATGTGACCCAGCCATAAAAAAATAAATAAATTCCTATCATAATGCTGTAGAGGGTAGAGGGTATTATGCTGAGTGAAATGTCAGGCAGAGAAAGACAAATACCATAGTACTTCACTTATATTTGGCATCTAAAATAAACAAACTAAATAAATAAACATGCTTATTTTTGCATAATAGAAGCTTTACTTTCTACCAATTTGAAACCAGGTTTGTAGTAATGCCTATTCTACAACCCCCATAAAAGGAATTATCATGGCCACAGGCACTAAGTAATTATTTCTCAAAAAATGTGCATTTGTGATCAGACATAACAAACTAGGCTGAAATCCTGATATGAATTTATAACACTAGACTATAGGCTATATGAGAACATGAAGTAAATGAATTTAGTTTCAACACCATTATGTGTCCCAGCATTAAATAGTATAACTGGCAAAAATTGGATGCTCAAATGCATTTTTGACTAAGTGAATAAGTGAATGAATGGGTGAATAAATGAATGGATGAATTCAAGAGCTGGAATTATCTGATATTCCCATCATAGATAGTCTGCAAAATGGAGATTAATTCTATGAAAAGAATCAACTAATACGCAAAAATAAATATCAACTGATCTTCTGAGGAAAACTGAAGGAACTTTTATACTAATTAGCAAAAACAAAAATTCTCTGTCCAACCCTTTGATGCATTCATGCATATGTAATCCAACAAAAGTATTTAGCTGTTAAGGATCATATGAAAATACAAGCAAGCCAAAAATAACTGAACAAGTGACTAACATGACAACAAACAAAATCAGTACCGACAAGGGCAATATAGTGCCATGTGGAAGCAACAATTTAAATCACTCATTCATGATAATATGTTGAGAATTAATGGTGGGTCCTTAGTAAATCATTTTAAATCACCTTCTTTAAATCTGGTTTACTAACCACCACCACACTAAATGTCATTTACTTGATCTTCATTTCCCTGCTACAAAATATTAGAGACAATAACTCTTTGGCTATAATTACAATCATTGAATTTTCTTAGTTGTTGTTTTTATTCCTTTTATAGCATATTCAGTTAAATAATGTGAGTACAATTGTCCCTCAATATCCATTGGGGATTGTTCTAGGAATCCCTTCCCAGTGGGACCAAAATCTAAGGGTGCTCAAGTTCCTTATATAAAATACCATGGTATCTGCATATAGCTTATGCACATCCTCTTATGCACTTAAATCATCTCTAGATTGCTTATAATCCTATATAATAAAAGCCTAATATGAAAATCAACGGAATGGCAGAATAACTGGTGAAATGGCCAGTCGCTATGATACACACTGACCACCAGAGGGCAGACAGTCAATGTTGGAGCTTCCCCCAGCCCACAGGCCCTAGGCCAGCCAAGTTGGGTGCCAGCAGGGGCACCCCAATCGCCCTGGTGGTAACCCCACAGAGGAAGGTGACCAGTGGCGGTGGCAGGGGGCAGGGCCAGCTGGCAAGCGGGGTGGGGGTGGGGAGACAGAGCTGGCAAGCAGGTAGCACCAGGCCAGCCAAGGGAGGTGCCAGTGGGGGCCCCCAATTGCCCCTCCAGTCACCCCACAGATCAGCCCTGATATTCAGCCAAGGGACCTTACCTGTTGGGCTTCTAGTACTTAATGCAATGGGACTGAAATATAAACAATGGTGATACTGTATTGCTTAGGGAATGACAAGAAAAAGTCTGTACATGTTCAGTAAAGACAAGTCATCATAGGCTTAACCACATAGCACATTAGTGAAAGTGTAATTTTTCTTCCTTGCATATTTTCTATCCGAGGTTGGTTGAATCCAAGAATGCAGAACCTATGGATATGGAAGATTGAGTTTTTATGCATACTATGAGTGTCAGAACTCCTGCCCAAGGATAAAATAGGAAATAAAATGTGGAAATATTAGGCACACCCCCATACCAACCCCCCAGGTATCCCAACCCAAAACCTTCTTACAGAAACAATTGAAAGCACGTGTGTGTGTGTGTGTGTGTGTGTGTGTGTGTGTGTGTGTGGCGGGTGGGAAGGCGGGAAAGGCAGGAAGAGAGGAGACTGGATCTCTAGGATAAAAATAAAACAATGTCGAAAGTGAACTTGTACCAAAACCAGTTTGGCATCGTGGATAGAGCATCGGTCTGCAGACTGAAGGGTCCCAGGTTCGATTCCGGTCAAGGGCATGTACATTGGTTGCGGGCACATCCATAGTAGGGGTTGTGCAGGAGGCAGCTGGTCGATGTATCTCTCTCATCAATGTTTCTAGCTCTCTATTCCTCTCCCTTCCTCTCTGTGGAAAATCAATAAAATACTTTTTTTTAAGTGAACTGGTAGCTAGGGATGGAAGACTTACAACCCTTTCTGCCACAAGCAACAAAATAGTCAACCAGAATAGTTTAAACAATAAGTAAAATGATCTCAACACAAATCTAAAGACAGATAATTCAGGGAATGGTTCAGAGGCCTCGAGATCCAGGATTTTTATTTTCGTGCTCCAACACTCCAGGATCATTACCTTCATCCTTTTTCTTGTCTGTTCATGTTGTAGGATGGCAGCCACAATTTCAAAGCTTTGATGTAGATAAAATACAGCTAAGGGAATTTTCTCTCACTCTTTTTTTCTCCTCCCTCTTCCTTTTTGGAAGATAAATATTCCTCAAAAGTCTCCCAAAAGACTTTTTCTCAAGTTTCATTATCCCAGGGTAGGTCACATATCCATGATCAAGTTGCATTCTAAACTCAAGCCCTGCCAACAAGGACAGAGGCAGATAAGAAGTGGTTGCAACCAGTTCCCTTTTTATTTGCACAGACTGCTCACAGCTTACAACCTTGGCATTTTCTTTCCTCAATCTCATTTCTTCCACCCTATTCTTCCAAGCTGACTTCATTGCCTGTTATATAAGTCTAAATAAAGGTAGCATTTTGTCTCATGTTGAGTTGATATACAAGTTGTATTGTAATTACCATACATAAAATATTTTGCCCCTTGAATTTCAGAGTTTGTAACTGATCACATGAACAAATAACATGGAGATAAAGAAGTTTCAACTACACAATCAAAAGTTAGGGAAAAACTATACTTCTATGTACAAAACTAATATCTTCTGTTAGCTAGATGAACCATGAAAATGGTCAGTGATTTTAATAATATTTTATTTACAAAGTATTAAATTTTTGGTAATGAAAAGTAAAAGCTTAATGTGCTTGGAGTATGGAAAATGATTAGACTCTTGCTATTTTAAATTAATGACAAGAAGAAACTACTACTCTCCTTTTTTATAACATTGGCATTGCTGCATTAACTAAAAAGTGAGAATTATCTCATTTCTATTCTTAAAAAATATACAATTTTGCCGAAACCAGTTTGGCTCAGTGGATAGAGCATCCATCAGCCTGCAGACTGAAAGGTCCCAGGTTCTATTCCAGTCAAAGGCATTTACCTTGGTTGCTGGCACATCCCCAGTGGAGGGTGTGAGGAGGCAGCTGATCGATGTTTCTCTCTCATCAATGTTTCTAACTCTCTGTCCCTCCCTCTTCCTCTCTGTAAAAAATCAATAAAAATATATATTTTTAAAGTATACAATTTATAAAGCAAAAATGTTTTGTAACAAAGATTGTGAGATTCTAAAATCATAATTGTTAATCTGTCATAATTTCTAATCTTGTTTCATAGATTAAAAAATGGATACACTGATATATAAAGTGACTTCCCCAGGATCACTCAATAAATACGAAAAAAAGCTGAGATTTTCAGAAGTCTAACAAAAAATTTTTTTTCTACTTCAGAATTTCCCTTTACACCATTTAATAATATTCTCTAATTTCAATCTAAAAACTAAAATGTTAATGGACTAAAGCAATTTGGCTAATTGAAAGTTGATCATAGTCTCCTTTTTGTTTCAATTTTGGCAACCAAGTCTTTCTAAAACATACTTCTTTCTTTCCTTGACTTATTTAAAAGGTTAAACTCAGTATTATTTAGTGCATTCTGGATTATTTCTAATCTGGAAGACTCTTTAATATCTTTATAATGGGCACCATTTTTTATGGTTCGGTGACCAGATTTTGAGTTCATAAATTTAAGCTAAATTTTTCATTTCTTGGAAAATGTTCATCTGATCAGTTCATGTAATTATTTGTTTCTAAAACAAAGCTTTAAGCTCTTTTCTTTAGATGTTCATCTTGGTGTTAAATAATCAAATAATCTGACATTTGTCATTTACTTTCATTTTGGTCTTTCCATAGTTTTAATATTGCCCAGTGTTTTTATTGGGCAATCATTCAATGATGAATGACTTGAGGATATGAAAAATGTAGTCACTGTTCTAATTCTCTGGTATTGACAATACAAGATCAGTATGAATAAAGGGTTTGTTGAGAGGAGAAAGCCTTTCTCTTCTTTTCTGAAGGAGAGCTAAGAACATATGCAGCCCCCTTCTGCTCTGCCTTCCTTAAAATTAAACTAGTTACTTAAACCTTGGATTATGCTTCTAGAAGTGGAACAATTATTCTTGCACACGTGCTCATCATTTTCTGTACTTCTCAGTAAGCCAGTTGTGGAAATATGTAGGCTGACAGCATCAAGGGCTACAGATTCAGAATTGACTTATCTTCCCTATATTATAGGGTAGAACAGGATAAGATAGGGCAGGGCAGGGCAGAATCAAATAAGACTTCCTAAATTGAAAAGTATTTCAAAACTATGCCTTTCAGAAACTTGGAAAAATGTGTTCTCAAAATGTATAATTTAGTCAATAAACAGTAGTTAAAATAATCATAAATACACTTATTTAAAAATATCTATTCCTTGCGAGAATTCTGCCCTCCAGTTTACTATGGAACTTACCTAGAGATAAGATTGCCTTAAAAATGAGATCCTCTTGTTATTTTGATTACAAAATATTAATAAGGTATAAAATGCATCTGTTTTAAACCAAATACAGCATAAGATGAATACTGTTTTTGTAACAATTTAGCATATCCCATTGGAGTGTCCATTATTTTTTAAAAATATAATAACAGCCGAAACCGGTTTGGCTCAGTGGTAGAGCATCGGTCTGCGGACTGTAAGGTCCCAGGTTTGATTCAGGTCAAGGGCATGTACATTGGTTGCGGGCACATCCCCGGTGGGGGGTGTGCAGGAGGCGGCTGGTTGATGTTTCTCTCTCATCGATGTTTCTAGCTCTCTATCTCTCTCCCTTCCTCTCTGTAAAAAATTAATTAAAAAATAAATAAATAAAAATATGATAACAAATCTTGGCAAGAAGAAGAAAAGGAAACCCTGGTATGGGTTAATGGGAATACAAAATGGCATAGCCCTTATGCAAAATTTTTGAGGTTCCTCAAAAAATTAAAAGTAAACCCACCCTATGCTCATTTTCCTCCTAGCTCCTTGCAGATCGGCCACCAACATGAACTACACAGTACCTATCTGGACCAGTAGTCAACAGAAAAAAAATGGTCATTGATTTCCTTCACCCTGAGAAGGCAACTTGTAGCTAAGAAAATTTTAGGAAAAACTAGCCAACATATATAAAACCACACCAGATGTCATCTTTGTGTTTGCATTTGGAACCCATTTTGGTGGTGGTAGGACAGCTGACTTTGACATGATTTATGATTCCTTATATCATGCAAAGAAAGTAAACCCAAACATAGGCTTGTAAGACAAGGCCTATATGGGAAGAAGACTTTAAGAAGACAGAGAAAGGAACACAAGAAAGAATGAAGAAAGTGAGGGGGACTACAAAGGCCAGTGCTGGTGGCTTCACTTTTGGTGATTGTTCAGATTTTTCATGAGAGAATTAATAAATTAAGCACTTTAATTTGAAGAAAAAAAACTATCATATGAGCTAGCAATTACACTCCTGATATTTATCCAAAGGAATTGAAATCAGTATTTCAAAGAGGTATCTACACTTCCGTGTTCATTGTGACATTATTCACAATAGTCAAGATATGAAAACCTAAAGATCCATCATTAGATGAATAAAATGTGGAATTATATACATACAATGAAGTATTAGTCAGCCTTTTTAAGAAAAGAAAAGAAAATACAGCTATTCACAGCAACACAGATGGACCTGGCTGTCATTATGTTATGTGAAATAAGCCAGACATAGAAAGACAAAATACTATATAATCTCACCTATAACGGGAATCTAAAATAGTCAAACTCATAGAAGCAGAAAGTAGTGTAGAGGTTGCCAGGAGCTTAGGGAAGGGAAAAACGAGAGGTGACCGTTAAGAAATACAAAGTTTCAGTTATATAAGATAAAGAACTTCTGGAGATGTACTATACAACATCATGACTATAGCTAGCAATACTGTATTGTATACCTAAAAATTTCTAAGAGGGTAAACCTTAGGTTAAGTGTTCTTACCACACACAAAGATGGCTGAAGAAAACTTTGTGCAGTGATGGATATGTTTACAGCCTTGATGATGGTGATATAGTCATGGTTTTGGTTATACTTAACCCCAAACTTATCAAGTTATATACATTAAATGTGTAAAATTTTTATATGGTAATAATACCTCAGTAAAATGATTTAAAACAATAAAAATGAAATAAAATAGGATAGCAAGTTTAGAAATACAAAACCAATCTGATGGAATTAGATTTAGGGCCAATATTATGGTCAGCTTAGAGATGATTTCCTATCTTTGCACTTACACTAAATTGACAACTAATGAGTAGCTGCTCTAAGGATTCTTTTATCGCTTAAATTGGAGACTAGAGAGAAGGGGATGGGGGGGTACCTCAGAAGCAATGAAGTTTTACTTGCTATCACCAATGATATTTTCTGAGGCTGTTTTCCCCCATCAAGAGAGAAAAGTTATGTCTTCCATTTACTCTGATATGATCATACATTCACTCTGTTTCAAGCCATCTACTCAAATATAGTTCCTCAATACTGTCTGGATCTAAAAAAAAAATAGCACAGAACATTTTAATCATTGATATACACCTGGTAGGGTATCTCCTGTATGTAAATACTTTTAGTTTGCTCAGAGGGTTTCCATCTTTAATATTCTATTATATCCCAGAAACATTTTTTATGCTATTAGAGCTAGAATGAAATTCTAAAACCAAGAAGCCCACACACTTCCATCTTCAGTGGAACCTCAACTATGGCCATCAGTGACTTTTTACAAAGATAAATTCAACAAGTTCCTGGAACCACCAACTTATAGTTTATTTGACAGCACTGTACCAGTTAGAAATTTTAACTGCAATGAAAACCAACCCTGGGTAATTTAGATAAACAAACACAAAAGAAGTTTTTTTTGGTGTTTTAAATAAGGCAGAGTTAAAAGAAACAAAGAAAGAACTAAAGAACCAGGTGTTTTTTTTTTTTTTTAAAAAAAGGAAGAAACAAAGCAGTGCCAACAATTGGTAACAGGAACTAATAATAGTATGTTAGATGCTTTCCTGGTAATGAAAGAAGCACTGTTGGTTTTGTTCTTTGCATTTCTGCTCAAGTTTATAATTCTAGGGATCCTGGAACTTGCTAACAACAACCACAAAGTAGGTAGTACCACTCTTTGAAAACTGGCACCACAATCATATCTCACAACAAAGATGTTAAGTCCAGAGGAAGATACCAGGTGCTCATACCAGCAGGAGGAATGCATGCTGGTTACATTAAAACACGATCTGCCCAAAGCAAGCAGATGGTTCATCATCAAAAGTATTCAAGATCGCCGAGACCGGTTTGGCTCAGTGGATAGAGTGTTGGCCAGGTTCGATTCCAGTCAAGGGCATGTACATTGGTATGGGCACATTCCTGGTGGGGGGTGTGCAAGAGGCAGCTGGTCGATGATTTTCTCTCATCGATGTTTCTAACTCTCTACCCCTCTCTCTTCCTCTCTTTAAAAAATCAATAAAACATATTCTTTTAAAAAAAGTATTCAAGATCGTTTTTATTACCAAAGTTAAGGGTAAAGACATTGAGGAAAAATAAGTTAGAAAATTAGAAAAATAACCAGGAATAAAACAAAATCATGGCAATTTTAATTTTAACTCATTTCCCAGCATACAATTGGTACTTCAATATCTATAATAATAAATGTATAATATGCTAATTGGACCAGACAATCGAATGACCTTTCTTACGACCTTCCTGATGAAGTTGGGGCTGCGAGGGAGCCCCTTGCAAGACTTTCGTGCATTGGGCCTCTGGTATGATAATACTTGGCACAGTTGTGAGTGCAATTCAGATTCTCAACATAAGAACTAGAACAATGGGAAGAAACTTCATTAATCCAAGAAAGTTTGCATTAGGGAAATTTAGAACTTTTAGGATATTTTAGAATATTTATGTAACAGTTAAATGCATAAATTTGATCCAAATCATAATAATTAGTAGAGATCTAGACCAAATTTCTCCTCTGATAGTTAAACAAGGACAAAAAATAATGTTTGATGTAACTAACAAATAGCAGTGAGCATACTGCTAATAATAAGTTTCAAAAACATTGAAGAATTATATAGTCCAAGTACTGCTTAAGAACTTAATGGGTATTTACCCATTATCACTAGCATGTCATGATACAGGCTCCATTAGCACTACCATTTAATGGATGAAGGTGTTCAAACACCAAGTAGGTATAATTATTATTATTATCACTTTTACAGATGAGGGAATTACGATCACACAACCAATAACTGGAAAGGAACAGATAATGATCTCGTAATAATGATTTTCAGTCTAACAAATGTTTAAAATGCCTGTGTATTATATTTTATTTCTCAATCAGAAATCACTCCAGAACTCTTATTAAGGATGTTATTTTGCTTAGCAACCTATTTCTTAGGGTGACAAAAACAAGTAAACTTCAGCCAATCCCCTTTGGAAATGATCCCAAATCAAGAATCAGCAGGTCTGAGCTAACGAAATGTCACTGCATTTGCACAGAAAGCACCGAGAGCACCAGGGCAGAAGTAAGAATGGGTCAAAAACAGCGATGCTATCATAAAACCATTCAAAAAAGGAACATTCCTGCCAACAAAGTTATTTTTATTTTCTCATTCAACCAAATTTCTTTAAATACCGCTGAATCATCTCTTTAAAAGTGGGTTTCACATGAGTCATCTGAGCTAACAAATCACAAAATCCTTAACAAAATTTACAACCAACTCTAAGGACAATAGTGTGTGCTCCTAAAAACCTGAGTGCACGTAGGGCTGAGAGAGCGGCTGTGAACCGTCATTTACTGGAGCTGATGGTGTTTGAATTAGAAGAAAATCATAGTCTTGGGCAAAAATTCAGGAAATAAATTATACAGACTGCCTTTGCATAATAATTGGTTTTTGAAATAACAGTGCATGTTTTAGAACTTAATGACCCTCCTGTTATGCTTCTCAGAATAGTGCCCTCTTAGTAGGCTCTTCATGGCCAGTAGTTTCTGGTTTCAACCCATTAGCCAGTGAATAAAGTATTGAATACCAATTATTTATTTACTATGGTATTTGTGCTACTGGTGATACAAAGGATATGATTGCTTTCCACAAATAGCTCATTTCACCCATCAAAAGTTTTCCACTACATGCCAGGGCCGCTGAACTTCACTTAATGATAGCTAGTGGAGAAAATGTAGCCTCTCCTTGAGACATATCCAGGCCACATCTCATACACAGGCTCTCTGGATTCAACCTAATTTACTTCTTGTATTTTAGACCACTAGCCAATAATAAGGCACAGTACGAAGCTACCAATAAATAATATAGAATTTTGTTTGTTTGGACAAATTATTTTCATACCCTTAATAATCGGAAGTTCAAAAAAATACATCAGTAAAGCAAAGAGGAATGATAATTCAATAATATTGTAGCATAGCATTTTTTCTGGTAACTGTAGCAAATTTGAAAATAAATAATGACTTTCACTGCCAAAAGGAACTTTTCCTTTATGAATTGAAATATTTCACTGTGAATTAAGTAATTAAGTTGTCTAGTTTCTCTGAGTACCCAAGTCTAAAGAACGTATCTCTTTTTTTTCATCTCCAAGCTCTCATTCTGGTTCTGGTGTATAGTAGGTTTGAAAAGTGTTTGTTGGGTAAGTGAATAAAGATAGAAATATAATAATACAACTAATTACTTATGGATAAAAGATTTAAACATTGAAAAAATGTTATACATAGGCAAGTGTCTAGTGGAGAGAGGGGATTGTTTCTTCAGTCCCTCCATTCCCATCTTGGGTAAATCTATTCTCATAAATTTGCTAGGAAGCTGCATGTTACTGGAATAATTCATTATAATGGCTCAAAATTCTTGTATTTTTCTTCTACAACCAAAATGTATAATAAGAGATAACAAGTTAATCTGGGCATGGTAAACCCAAGTTATAGAGAAAGACTCAGTGGAAACCACATCTATCTTTTCTTCTTTACTTGCAAGTGATAACTGGAAAATCCAGACATGGAAACAAGGGGTTTCAAAATGGTATTCCATAGACCCCTGCAGGGCTGCTCAGAAAACCAGAAGAAAAACTGATTTGGGCTTCTCACCACTACTATCCCCTCTACCCAATTTCAATAAGAAAAATCTGTTTTTCTTATTTTATATGTAAAATCTAAATAAAACTATCTTTGGAACAAAAACATAGGATTGTAAAAATTGGGAATCACCTCTAAATGAGTTGTTTATTTTATAGTAGCAAAGTTGAATCTATTTATTGTAGTGCTACAACCACTTAAAACATTTGGACACTTCTCTGGAAAGTCCTTTTCAGTAAGATGGTCCAAACTGTTTAGTTTCTTCTTTGAAAGTAAATACTCAACTCTTAGTTCTAGCTGGGATGGCTCAGTTCAAATCCTGGTCAGGCCATATGACTGGGTGAGGGGGTTCCAACCTTGGGAGGGGGTGTGTAGGACACAGCCAATCAATGTTGCCCTCTCACATCAATGTTTCTCTTTCTCTCCCTCTCCCTTCCTTTTTCTCTCTGCCCTCCTCCCCAAGAAAGTGTTAAAAACATTAATGAAAAAAAAAGAAAATATTAAACTCTTACAAGCTGACAGACTTACAGAAAATTTATTCAGACCAACTCCTATATTCAAGGTAGAAGATTAAACTGCATAACTAATATCATGTTTGATCAAATGTTACTATAAAGCAATGAGATTTTCAATTCCCATGTGGATGAGGACAGGAAATGTGCTGGAAAATGGAAGGGTGTCCGTCAGTATTGCTCATGTGTTTATGCAGATGAAAATCCTGAACAGCACAGGAGAGTTTAGTTATAATATTTATATGACCAATTATTATAAGTCTTCAAATTGGCTTCATATATGCAAACGAAGAGACAGAGACAGAGAAGAGAGGTGACGAATGAGGAATATTTTCTTTCAAGAACCATAAAGAACTTAGCAAATGTTTGTTAGCTATCCCCTCACTATAGATTTCACTAATTCGTATTGTTCCCTGAATGGTCTTTAAAATTCACTGATTCCTGCCAATGGAATCTTTTAACTTCACTGTCTGTGATTAAGACCGTGACGAATGAGCTTTAGATATAAAAACAAAGTAAATAAGAAAATTTGCTATATGAATTTGCTGCCAATCCCACAGAAATTTTCAACAAAGTAAAGGCAGTTTTAATAACAGAAAAGTTAGATGTGCTAAACAGTATTTTAATTATTAATTTGAGTTTATTAATAACGTGCATTATTAGTTCCTACAGTTAAGTCCCTAACTCAATGCCATTCAATGGCCCTTTACATACATTGTCCGACTCCATCTCCACAGCAAACCTTGCCCACAGTCACATGGCTTATAGTGGCAGAAACTCTTAGTCAGCGGTTCCCAACATCTTTTTGGCCAGGCCCCACCTAAGCATCTCTAAAATCCTGATGCCCACCCCCCAATCCCCCGCCCCATGCCATATAGTTCTTATTATTCAAAAAGTGAACTCCTTCCGATTCATGAGGAGGAAGCCTAAAAGGCCATTAACTTTGTCTAAACAGGCTTCCAAAGAATATGGCATACATGAAATAGAAAAATAAAAGAAAGGACAGTTGAAGTACTGAGGAAGAAATCACTAGGAAATCGTTTTTTAAAAAAAATAATATTAAGTGATATGAAAAAATAGCAAATAAAGTTTCAAAACATAAAATGGAGAATAGAAATGCATAAATATGACACCACATATATTTACATACTGTATATGAGGCCTCTAGAACCATAGAAATGCAAAAAATTCACTGCTAATAACTCATTCTCGAATTAAAAATCAAATTGCCCCCCTGTGGGGTGTGTGCCCCACATTGGGACACTGCTCTAAGTGACCCCATTCTTATTCTCCCTTCATCTAGGTCTCTGCCCAAACCCTGCTTTCCTAGCCTCTGACATTCTCTACCCTATGTCTGTTTTGTTTTCATTCATGGCACTTTTCATCTGCAGACTATAAGAGCAAATTTTTTTTTTCCAATTTCTTTACTTCTAAATTTCTAGTGCAATATGATAATCTTCTCCCAAAATTGGTCCTTCATAAGTATTTGTAAAATGACTGTTTGATGAATAAAAACATGGGAAAATGGACAACAATTCTTCTCTCCATCAATCCCAGATGTTTTCACTATCTCATATTGCTTCACAATTTCAAAAACATTAAGAACAGCACACTCACTTCCACCTGTCACCCTTAAGTTACAGTCTGCAATCGTTGTTAAAAAAAAACGACTCAGGAAGGCTAGAAGCTACAGGATAACACAAGGGCAGCAATCATGGCCTGCTGGTGTAGAGAGCCAAATCTAGGACTGCAGCAGCCACCTGACCCCCCTGAAGAGTTCTCACACTTCCTGGGACTGGAATGTTTAAAAGGAAGTTTGCCTTCTGAAGACAAGAGCAGGGCCTGCAGAGAGATTGGGAAGCACTCTATAGTAGGGGAAACAGTTCTGGCAGTGGTGAGCATAAATCCCAAACGCAGTCTCATAATTTTAACCCACCCAACAGATGGCAGGCCAGGCCATCTGTTGTTTCCTCTCTTTCTAGGAAATAAAGATTGGCTTACAGGGAAAAATTAAGAGGCATGTAAGGGACACTAGAACTATTTTAGAAGACAACAAAGGAAAAAAAAAACTTTTAATGGAGAAAAATGAACTAAAAGGAAGGGATATACAGACATTTAAAACAAGGTAAGAAAAAAACAAGTAAATGCACTTAAAAAGAAAAAAAAAACGTTTTGCAACATGCAGCAAGACTATCAGATACAAGTGTCAAAATTCACCGAATTGGAAAACCAAGAAACTGAAGAGTATAAGCAGAGAATAAAATAGTTGGCAAAATAATAACCAAGAATCTTTTCAAAACTAACAATGGCTTTAGGTTTCAATTTGATAATTGTGTTCTGTGACAGAGACAATTCTGCTTGTACCAAACTGTTTCACTGACCCCCTGGACACACAAGAAGACTACCTTTACCTCAGTTCCTTGGGAGTGTAGGTGGAATTCAATGACTGACTGTAGATCAAAGGAACCAGGGTAACTGAATGGCCACATTGGGTTACTACCTGCCAAGCAGCTAATGAGACTGTGGTGAAAGTGAGAATATACGTTTGCCTACATTTGGAACTGTTTTTTGTAGCAGTTAGCCTAGTTTGATTCATAGAACTCATACTGCACTGGGATAGATAATCAAAATAACAAAAATCACACCTAGACACATATTCCCCACAAAAAATGTCAAAATCAGATCACATACAATGGAATTTAAAAAATCATATTGCCCTAACTCAGTGGTCGGCAAATTCATTAGTCAACAGAGCCAAATATTAATAGTACAACGACTGACATTTCTTTTGAGAGGTGAAAACCAACTTCTGCTCATGGGCCATGAAGTTTCAATCACACTGTACGTGCATTCCCGCACCTGGTATTTTGTGGAAGAGCCACACTCAAGGGGCCAAAGAACTGCATGTGGCTAGCGAGCCACAGTTTGCCGACCACCGCCCTTGCTGGTTTGGCTCAGTGAATAGAGTGTGGGCCTGCGGACCAAAAGGTCCCAGGTTCGATTCCTGTCAAGTGCACATGCCCGGGTTGCAGGCTCTATCCCCACTCCCTGCACATGCCCGGGAGTGCAGGAGGCAGCAGATCAATGATTCTCTCTCATCATTGATGTTTCTATCTCTTGCTCTCTCTCTCTCCCTTCCTCTCTGAAATCAGTAAAAAGTATATATTTTTTTAAAATCCTAGTAACATATCTCTGCAATAACAGCATAATACAAAATACTGAACAAAAATAAAATTGAACTATTGCTTTAATATTTTCTTGGTAAAGTTTCAGCATAAAATTTCTCAGAAATGTTATCATACATGTGTCCTCTTTGAAAGATTCTTTAAAATATATATATATTTCTTTTCTTTTCTTTTTTTTTCCTATAATACGAGTTTAATGTCATTTGGTCACTGCATTATATGACTTTCATACAGAAAGTATGAATTGAAAGTAAGCAAGCATGTTGCACTGAATCAGAGAAATGTTCTGTGCACACAGTTAGGCAGAGCAGGGTTCACGCTCTTGGAGCTTACTGTATGTTTCAAAAATAGAGACCTTTGTACTTTTGTATTGCAGTCATCTCATCCTGTAACCTTCTATACCTTCCTTCCCCCTGCCTATAACACTCCTTCTCCTGGAAGCAATTCTGGGCTATGGCTGTACACTGTCATAAGATGGAACACTTAAAACACATTAAGAATTATTTTTGAGCCCTGACTGGTTTGGTTCAATGGATGGAGCATTGGCCTACGGACTGATTTGATTCCGGTCAAGGGCATGTAGCACGTACCTTGGTTCGCAGGGACATCGGGGGATGGGGGATGGTTCAGGAGGCAGCTGACCGATGTTTCCAACTCTCTATCCCTCTCCATTCCTCTCTATAGAAAAATCAATGAAATATATATATTTTTAAAAAGAATTACCTTTTGATACTGGATGATGAACTCTCCATTACACCCTTGAGCTTCTCCCAGAGCCATTTCCACAGCCACAAGCCTCAAGCACCATAGCACTGGCCCCGCCCATTAGGATTGTCAAGGACAGAGGTCCACAAACTCATTAGTCAACAGAGCCAAATATCAACAGTACAATGATTAAAATTTCTTTTGAGAGCCAATTTTTCCCCCCATTTAAACTTCTTCTAACACCACTTCTTCAAAATAGACTCGCCCAGGCTGTGGTATTTTGTGGAAGAGCCACACTCAAGGGGCCAAAGAGCTGCATGTGGTTCGTCAGCCACAGATTGCAGACCACGGTCTAGAATATAAATGCACGCTGAGGGTCGCTCAGAAATGGCTGGGAGCTGCCCGAGGGTTTCAGCACCAGCGGAGAAGCCCTGAGATGTGCACACACTGACAACAGGGCCCAGGCTTTCCTTCCCGCTGGAATGGATTTAACTGAAAAAGTCCAGTCCAGCGGCCCCCCCTTTTCCGAGGGGGGTGCATTCCAACACCCCAGTGGATGCCTGAAACTGTGAATAATACCAATAATATTGTTTTTGTTCTATACTTATATACTTTCGATAGCTTAACTTATAAATTAGGCACAGAGGGAGATCAACAATAACTAAAAATAGAACAATTAAATCAGTATACTGCAACAAAAGTCTGTGAACGTGGCTGTCCCTCTGAATCCTAGTCCTGCTCTCACCTGTTGGCTGAAAGGAAGCACGTCCCAGTGCCTCCGGTGCACACCCAGGCCGCCAGGGCCACCACGCTTGCTTGCGCTTTGGAGCCATTCCTGATGAACAGGTTCCCTGAGCACAGGACTGCAACACCCTCCAGATAACGGGACGGCCACTCGGTGGCTGATGGCGGGGCGGGAGCGGGTCCAGCTTACACGGCTGGCCAAAGAGTTGACGCATGTCCCCCACAGGCCCACGCGAGATTTCACCACGGGACAGCGCGAGATTTTATCATGGGACGGAATTAAGGAGGCAGTTGGCTATAAAGAAGTCCTAACTGAATATGTACGTTTGGAAGTTATCTGGACATACATAGATATATCATCTAGATTTATGGTCTTAATAACCAAAAGAGTGATTGTAGCTTCAGAAGAGAAGATGTTTTAATATTGAGCCTCTGACATACCAATATTTACAATTTAGAGAGATCATAAGGAGCCAGTCAAGGAATCAGCAACACTACCTAATGATGTGACTGGTGGCTAACAGTAATTATATTCAATCTCACTAATGAGAGAATTTTAAATTAAGATAGCATTGTGTCATTTACATCCCTAAATAACATAGGACAAAATAGCATATCAAGTAACGTCTTTTGTTGGTAAGTATTTGTGAAATTTTGTCAGTGAGAGTGCACATATCATTTTGGAGTATAATCAATTACTACTCAGTAAAATTGGAATAGGAAGCTAAAAGGATATATGTTAAATAAATGAGGAATATGATATATAGAAGGAAGGCAAGTGAAACAGGCTTGGAAATGAAATGTGAAAGGAAATAATGATAAAATTGCATAGTGTTCTTGCTCAGACCAGTTAAGATTCTGTGCCTTGAATTATCTGAAATGTCTTTATTCCTTACATGAATAAAAAAAAATTTCAATAGTCAAGTAAAATTTACTCTGGTTTAAAAATAAATTTTCCTGTTAAAAGAATTTTTTTTAAAATATAAAGTCAAATTATCTCTAAGAGTTGTATTCATTTAAGAACTAAGTGATGCCGTGGAGTGTTGGTAAGTGGTTAGAGCATCAGCCCACACACCAAAGGGTCCAGGGTTTGAGTCTCAGTCAAGGGCATGTACCTGGGTTGTGGCTTTGCTCTCTGCCCCTGGTCAGGGCAAGTACAGGAAAGGCAACCAATTGATGTGTGTCTCTCACATTGTTATCTCTTTCTCTATCCTTTCCTCTCCCTCTCCCTCACTCCCTCCCATCTCCCTTTCTCCCTCTATCCTCCCCTTCCTCTTTGAAAAGCAATGGAAAAATATATCATCAGGTGAGGGTTAACAAAAAACACAACTAAAAAAGAACTACGTGTCCTCAAATAACTTTGGTCAATGTAATTTTGCAATAATGCTAATGATAGGAACAATAAAATATATGATTCCAAGTGAACCCACTGTCTGTGAGTTTATAAGTTCTCCCAATTTATAATATTGGCCAGATACTTACCTTCCTTCTATTTTTCTACCTTCCATTTTCTTTCTATTTTTCTTCTCTCTACATTTATTCCTCTTTGAACTCTGGATCTTATAATCTTTTTCATTCTCTGAATTTACCCTCATGGTCCCTGGTTTTGGTTTCAAGTGAGTCTGATTTCATGGCCAGCAATAGTAATAAATTTAGTCAGCAAACTGAATAATCAGATTTTTCTGATAGTGGCCATCAGGTTTGTTTCTTCCCTAGGGAAGCAAGCATTCAGAGAACCAGAAATAGGATTGAAAAACGGGCATTTGAGTTTTGCAACTAAATAATTGAGTAAATTCATTCAAATTAAGTAATGTTTTTTAAAGCAATGGCATCCTTTCATGTTTGAAAAGAGACTAATAACTTTTAGTCAAGTTGATGGATAGATAAATGGAATACTCGCTTCCTCCCACAACCACATCAAAATTACAACTACACTAAGAATAACCATCATTCAGAATCACCTAAAATCTAGCTAAATCGAAGTCTCATAACAAAGGATATAAAGAAGAAGCCACATAGAGATTGGTAGGAGGGGGTAGAAACTAAAAATTAGCTGCTCCCACACCCACATGTTTAAAATCAAGAGGGATTTCTCAGCTGCAGGGATCCCAGCACCACACCAGCTCCCCCAGGCCTACCCCCAGTCCAGGGTTTCAGTTCCAAAGGAAGAGAAGTCCCATAACTTCTGGCTGAATGAGAATTGGGACTGAGACAGAAGGCTGCTAGAGTCCCAGGCATTCATCTTAAAGGGCCAGCACATAGACTTCAGATTCACTTGCTCTGAGCGCCAGTGATGGGACATAAGCTCAAAAGGCGTAGGGACATACAGGGAGAAAATGAAGTTTCTGGCATCAGAGTGAGAGCTGGAAGGTCAGCTTTCTCATAGAAATAAATTTGGCAGAGGCCATTATTCCTTTGCTGAGCCTAACTCCCACCAAGCTGGCATGTGGGCACCACATCTGAGTCTCCATCAATCTGGCTAACACTATTGACTTAGGCCTGCTGATTCCCTGAGACTCTACCCCACCCAGCTTTCCAGTCAACCCAAGCTAGTTCCAGTGGCTTATCCATACGAACAACCCATCTTGGCTAATACTTCAGGCTTTCCTAAAATCTCTTAAAGTTTCACAACCTCCAAACAAGCAGCATCTGGTCTTGGCCTGTCCCATACCTCTTGCTAAGTGGTCCCCATCTCAGCACTAGTGACAGCCAGCCATGGTCACAGCTTAGCCTCTCCAAGGCATCTCTGAGCCCAGCACCAGTAGCAGCCATCTTCAGATCACTTTGTAGCTCATGCTCTGTAGACCCAATCAGGGCACAGGCAGTGGCTGACCTTGGACGGCCCCTGCAGGGTGGGCTCCAAAGTGACCAGCTTCAGAATATGCAGAACAACCACCCAACAAGTCTATGAGCAACACAAGGGACAGACTCATTGGGCACCAGAGCCCCATTGAAGCAAGTTCTGCTCTGTGATTTCAGCCTCAGCAGATCCTTCATTGTGGTTGTAGCCAGACTCCACTGCCATTTGGCCTGGGGGTAAATCTCTGGAATTAATGTGCCAAAAGCATCCAAAGCTCAACTACAATAGGAGTATATGCACTGCCCACATGGGGAAGGGGGATGGCATATCTACCCTGTTTCCCCGAAAATAAGACAGTGTCTCATATTAATTTTTGCTCCCAAAGATGTGCCAGGTCTTATTTTCAGGGGGTGTCTTACTTTTCCATGAAGAAGAATACAGTACACATTTATTGTTAAATGAAAATAAAGGAAATTTATTACCTGTATACTGTATGGTAGTATGGTAGTTGACAACACAAACCAGACAAACTGTGAATCCTGGGGGCCTTATTTTGGGGAGGATGCCTTATATTTCACTCAGAAGGAAACCTGTAAGTAGGTCTAATTTTTGGAGGATGTCTTATTTTGTGGGAAACACGGTAGTGTGTCCAGGTAGGCTGACCAAGGATGCTATGCCAATGGGTCCTACAGGACACCTACTATATAAGGCCATTCACCCAAGAGTGGGAGACGTAGTAGCTCTACCAAATAGAAAGAAACAAACACAAGGAAGCAGCCAAAATGAGGAGACAAACATGTCCCAAATGGAAGAACAGAAAAAAATGCCACAAAAAGAACTAAATAAAATGGATATAAACAATTTACTGGATACAGAATTCAAAATACTAGTTAAGAGTAGATGAACTGAATGAGAACTTAAAGAGGTAAAAAAGAACCAGTCAGAAATGAAGAATACAATAACTAAAATGACGAATACAGTACAAGAACTCAACAGTAGAGTAGATGAAACACTGAATCAAATCAAAGGTTTAGAAGATAAGGAATCAGAAACACCCAATCAGAATAGCAAAAAAAATTAATGATAATAATTCCAAAAAATGAGAATCCAAAAAACAATGAGAATAGTTTAGTATAGCTGGAACAAGTATAGGTGTACCAACATTCACCAAAGGAGGCTGCTGGAAGAAAAAAAGGACAGCAAGGGATTGAATTTTTTTTCAAAAAAATAATGATAGAAAATCTCCCTAATTGGTAAAGAAAATAGACATATGAATTCAGGAAGTGCAGAGAATCCCAAACAAGCTGAACCCAAAGAGGCCCATACTAACACACAATGTAATTAAAAGTGGTAAAATTTAAAAACATAATCTTAAAAACAGCAAGAAAAAAGCAGCTAATTACCTGCAAGGGAGATCCCATAAGACCTTGTGCTGATTAAACAACAGGAACATTTCAGGCCAGAATGGATTGGCAAGAAATATATAAAATGATGAAAAGTTAAGCCCTATAACCAAGAATACTCTACTCAAGAAAGCTATTATTTAGAATCAAAGGACCCATAAAGAGATTCCCAGACAAGAAAAAGCTATGGGAGTTTATCATTACCAAACCAGTACTATAAGAAATGGCAATTACTTTATATCTATCAACAATTACTTTAACTGTAAATGGTTTCAGAGTTCCAATCAAAAGACATGTTATAGCTGAGTCAATAATAAAATAATACCTTTATATATGCTATCTACAAGAGACTCACTTCAGATTAAAAGACACACACACACTCTGAAAGTAAAGGTATAAAAAATAATATTTCTTGACAAAACAAAACAAATCCCAAAAGCTGGGGTAACAAAACTTATATCAGACAAAATAGGCTTTAAAAGGAAAGGCTATGTATAACCAGAGACAAAAAGGACACAGTAATTCCACTTCTGGGTATTTATCCAAAAGCACCCAAAACACTTAATTGAAAAATTAACTAAATATACATCTGTATGCTTACTGCAGCATTAGTTACACTAGCCAAGATAGGGAAATAGGGAAGCACCTAAGTGTCCTTCAATAGGTTAATAGATTTTTTTAAAGTGGCATATATATATATATATATATATATATATATATATATCACATACACACACACACAAAATGAAATATAACTCATCCATAAAATCTTGCCATCTGCAACAATATGGATGAACCTAGAAAGTATTTTGCTGAATGTTAACAAGTCAGACAGAGAAAGACAAATGCCATATGATTTCATTTATATGTAAAATCTGAATAAACAAACAAGCAGAACAGAAACAGACTCATAGATACAGAGAGCATTTTCACAGTTGTGAGATGGGAGGGGAGTTGTGGAGATGGGTGAAAAAGATGAAGAGATTAAAGAAATACAAATTGTTTTTTACAGGATAGTCTTGAGGATGTAAAGTACAGCATAGGGAATATAATCAATAATATTGTAATAGCTCTGTAGGGTGTTTGATGGGTACTAAATTTATTGGACTGATTATTTCATAAATTATATAAGTGTCTAATCATTAGGTTGGACACCTGCAACTAAATATAATATTGTCAACTGTCATTAAAAAACAAAATATTATTTTTAAAAAGACAAAAAATGGACTAATAAAACTAAATCAACTCTATTTTGAAGATTAAATGAGAAAAATACATGTGAAATATTTCTCTTTGCCTAGTTCATAAAATGCTTACTATTCCCAATAATTTTGATACTTATTTTCAAATGTAAATTACCAACTATGCTATTTTTTTCTAGATTCTACAATGTTTTAAGTTTATCAGATAGTCAGAAATCTGTCCAGTGAATAAATTGAGATGTTCTAGATAACAAAAATGTTAGTTTTTCACTCTAAACTTCAAAATCCTTTTACATATTTTGAACAAAATCTAAAAATGTATTAATCTTTAATTATCTTTTGAGCATTCATTAATATGATATTGCAACAATGAATCAGAAAATGTTATACTACCCAGATTTTATTAGGGTGACTACTCAATATATTCATAACACTATATATTTTTAAACACTTTAGCCTAGATTCCTAAGAAGATTTATTTTATATTCTAGTTATACATGCAGAACTATTTTTAATCTTAGAATGACACCATTCAGAGGTTGCCACCTTTCAGACGTCATGGACCATCAGTCTGTGGACCACCAGTTGGTGACGACTGTCCTATATATAACACTTGAGGAAAAACAGAGATTACAAGACACAGATCTAAATTCAATAAATGTAAGGTTAGGTCTGAGAAGAAATTTGGGGAGATTTGCAAAGCTGGTAATTGGCCCAGGTCCAACTTAAACTCTGGTTCAATTAGTTTTTCTATTTAGGATTGTGCAGAGGAGAAAATACAGTTTGATTTTTATCAGATTTGATGCTATTCTATCACTTGGGGGGATATGAAAATTAACTAAAAATTTCATTAAAACTTCCAGACATCTGAAATTCAAAATATGTTTCTCCAACATTTAACTTCATAAGCAGACAGTGTTTGTCCAAAAGTTCTTGTCTGTGTGCCAGTAGAACAAAGGTCATAGATGTACCAGCAGAGAGAAGACAAACAAGATAAAGATTAATGAGATAGTGTGCTGAAATCAAAGTCTTACATAGTGGGATATTCTTGAGAAAACATGCCCTAATTAAATTCCAACACATTATTGATCATTGCAGTGGAAGAAATAAGTTTTATAGGCCCTCTCTGGGCTCTGGTTCTTCTAATAAAAGTGTATCTAAGACATAGGTTGACATGTGAGTAACTTGTTTGGAAACATTCACAGGTAACAGGAGTGAGGGGCAGCGGGAAAAATAGAAAAATAAAGAGAGCCAATATAAGAATATCATTGTTCACTACTGTGAGAAAGTGGAAAGCGGTTACTCCACCCCTTAGTAATAAACTGAGAAGCTTAAGAAACATGTCTAGAGACCATCTGTCCATTGGAAGAGAAGGTGAAGCATTTATCCAACTGATTCCTTCCCCACGTTTATAGGTTTTGCATGCAGAACAAAAGAGTTCCCGTAGGTCTTCATGATGTATCAGAGAAGGTCAAGACCACAAAGTTGGAGGCACTCAGTTCAGGTCTTAGGCTCTAAGGTACAGTTGCAAGGTGCTGTCAGATTCACCTGTATGAAGATGCTGGAAACTTTCAAAGAACTGATTGCTGTAGCAGTCATTGGAATAAAAAGTACAGCCAGGGGATTTTAAATGTTGCACAGAAGGCATCCATATTAATCATCTTCCATAAAGGAAATATAATATTTTCCCATAAGAGGTAATTACTTTTCCAGTCTGTCAAGTCACCAAAAGAATAGATGCCAGGAACACAATATTGTTTGGAGAGCTCTGTACCTCAGGAAGTTGGCGGACAGAGGTGTTTCAATATTACTGTACTGGAAAAATATCAATAGAAAGAATTTAGTTCCCTAGTCTTTAATTTAACAAAATAAAACTTTAAGCAACTAGGTTAAATTAGCATTTATTGTGAGTTTGTCTCACATGTTAACTTATCAAATGACAATGTATTTTCATTGAAACTCCCTTCTGTGCTGTTAATTTTAATCAACATATTTAATATTGAATAGTCTATGTCAATTTCATTTCTGTGTTACTCAGCAGTTTGGAGCAAAGTAAAAACCAACCCCTACTATGAGGAAAAATTAAGTAAATAAAACGAAAAACAAAACCAGATAATAATCCCAAATGCTTCAGCTTCATAATTAATATAAACAAAAACATATTTAATTGGCTCTCAAGTGTAAATAACACCAACAGCATATTCACAGCTCACAAATGCAATTTGTGAAACAATTTCACAACAATAAAGAAGGAAAAAAAGTTTCTCACAGCATGCTCCATATTTCAAAGAGAGTAAGTTGCTATAACTTTAAGGAAGGCAATTCAGAAAACTCCTTACAACAAGAGAAATGAAATCAATTGAGCTTTCCAAGAAAAAATTATGAGTGACCCTATTTATTATGTTTTATAAAACCTTTTAAAAATCTCAGGAATCCTAGTTAAACATTTCTCCTATTTCTCAGTTAAAAGACAAATAGATCATTTCAATGGAAATAATGCATATATTCATATTAACTTGAAAGAATGACAAATTGAATTAATATACTAGTTACTGTCACTCTCACTGGTGATTGGTGTCATTTGCTGACATACTTTTGATGAAAATTCAGGAAATAATACCTACTTCCAATTCTAGAGTAACCTATAGACTCAAATTCTTTGCCATCCTATTCCGGTAGGCTACTACATTTGTAGTCTTAAATAAAATTCTGCTTATGGTGAAATTATATCCAATGTGTTTCCCTGTTTTTTTGTGCTCTTCATCATTATATACGAGGACAAGCCAGACATCCCTTTGTCTAGCTATTCCTTGCCTGGCTGTCTTTTCCTGCAGCTCTCAGACATTGGAATTGTCTTTCTCAAAAGCCATCTATAAAGAGATAATTTCCCATAATTAAGAGGCCTTTGTGATGGATTAAACATGGAAAAAATGGCTTAACTCCTTTTTCTTTGAAAGATGGGGTTTATTTTCCCTCCCTGTGAATCTGGACTGGCTTGTGAGTACTTCAACCAACAGAAAACAGTGGAAGTGGCATATGCCAGATCCTGGCCTGCCATTTAAGATGGCTGCCAGTTTCTGCCTTACATGTGGAATCCCCAAGCTACCATATGATGTTAAACTACTAAGTAAAATGTTCAACTGCCTTGCTGAAAAGACTACAAGGAGAAGTCATGAAACTATATGGAGAAAAAGAAGGGTACAGCTGTCCCCACCAAGATAGAAGGCATATGAGTGAAATCATCTTGTATATTCCAGATGAAACTAGTTCCCAGTTAAATATCACCAAGTGGCTCTAATCAATACCAGTTGGTGCACAATTACCCAGAAGATACTGCTTGCATTGCTGGCCCACAAAGTCATGGGATATCACAAAAATGGAGACACAGTGAGTGTTGGGTAGTTTTCCAACTATCCCAAAAACAATATAATCCTTTTCTTCCCATATATGTGTTCTACAGACCAGCTACTTTAGCATAATGTGGAGAAAGGAGGTGTTCTTGTTGTTACTACTGTTTTTTTAATGTATACGAGTTGACTCCATTCTTAGGATATTGCTATTCAAAGGGTCTGGAGAAGAGCCCAGAATAGATGCATATCTTATATTCTAACATGAAAAGCTTTCACTGAAGAAATTTCCTCTAAAACAAATCTGACAGGTACCTATTCTCTGCTTGAACATTCAAATGATAGGGATATATCCATCTTACCAAGTAAACCCAGTCTTAATTATGGAAATGCTTTTGCTGAGGGCAGAAGAGAGTGACTCATAGGTCAAATGTTTCTGAAAAACTAAATGGCAGGAATTCAGAGACACTAATGCTCTGCTATTAATTGATTCTACTGTTTCACATGCTTCTTTAGGTCCAACTTTGAACTGAGACTCTTGGTTCAAAATTATAAAAGAATCCATTTGGCTCAAGAAATTTATATGTAAGCAAGAAAGGCAAGAGGGAATACCAAGGCATCAAAGAAGTGGTAACTACAACCACTGCCCTAAAACTGGGGAAACAGGAAGAGGATAGACTCATTAGAACTTGGAAACCTGTAGGAGAGTAAACTGCCCCTAGCACGGCCAGGGGTGAACCTGAGGAAGGGTGAAGGATTAAAGAAAACAGACAAGAGAATACATCTGGGGCTAGGTTGGACCACTGTGCTTGGGTGAGGAAACAGTGACACAGCCTGTAGCCAAAGATTTATTTTATAGTCAGATCACACAAAGCAAAACAAGAGGAGTGGTCAACATGTTTACAATGTTCTTGCGAGTTTCAAATCTATTTCCTAACTCATGCCTTGTTTTGGCAGCACTTGCTGCACTTCCGGCAGCCCATTAGCTACCTAGGAAATTCCTAGTGTTTCCCAAACTTCTGACATATGTTACCCCTTCTATAATTTTCGTAATGCTGAGTATCCCTCATCAAAAAAAAAAAAAATGGATGTATTTTAATAACAATCAAAGCATATTTATTTTTTATTTTTTTGGTACATACACAAAATAATAATAAACAAAAAAATTATTCATAATAAAATATAAATAAAAGATATTATAAATAACATTTATTTGCACACCAGACCCTCTCACATCTCACAAGACTGTCTTGACTTGACTCATGAGAACATAGAATTAGGCCCAGCCATGGTGCAGTGCATATCCCCACCAAACTCTGGTGCAATGCGTACCCCCACCAAACTTTTCCCGTACCCCTGGGGGTATGCTTTCCACACTTTGGGAAACACTGGAATAAGGGAAAACTATAAGGTCAAGCTCTCTGTAAAGCAAGACTTAAAGCTATGGTCTAGTACTTGAAATTCAAATGATAGAGATTTAAGCAGAGACACTTAATGTAAATGACCTGAGGAATTTTTATTTCATTGATCTGTATATCAAACGTGTGAGAATTTAATTGAATATCTTAATTGAATTAGTTTGTGCTGAGACCCTAGAATATGTATTTTGGGGATGAGAAAGTACCAGGTGACTCTGCTATATACCCAAATCAAAAACCAGAAATTTTAAGTATCTTACATAACCATATGCCCCGGCATTCGGGGCAACAATGAGGGCATGCAGGAACCACCTAAGAGAATGGAACAAACAAGGAACGCAAAGAATGGAGGCAAGACAGGGTTCAGATCAAGCCTCATTTCTTTATTCGAGCGTTGCGGTATTTAAGAGCTCAGGAGGGGAGGGGTAGGATAAGGAGTTGCCATGGGGTGATTGGTTGGGGACTGGGTATCTGTCCATAGCTGATTGGTTATTCTGATGTGGGAGGTTCTTCTGGCCCTTGGCAAGCATGGGCTCTTTTGGCGCAAGAGGGCTTTCTATGCTATTGCTCAATCAGGAAGTAGGGCTGACCAGGAAGTGAGACTGAACTCTGTTTTTATTGCTCCTGGCAACCATATCCAGCAAATTACCTTTTTCCCCTACCTAATCTTAAAAACTCTTCACCCTGATAACCCAAGAAAATTTAAAATTTTATCCAGTCAACTGATTTTAAATAAACATTTCTATCTTGGATAATTAACAAAATTTGTCACTGAAAATAATTCCCTGAAGTGTAAAGTGGAACCATTTTTGTTACTAAAGTGACTATATTCTTGCTTCATTCTTTAATAGTTCAAAAATTAATTTGCCCCTATCTATACTAGAAAATGAATATACAAGTGATTTGAATTGGTTTATTTTCTGTAAAAAGAAAAAAGATTTAAAAACATTTCTTATAGTATGAATACTGAATAAAAAATTCTTAAAGAAAACATAAAAACTTACTAAATAGTAATTACCTGCCTTTTAAATGCATATGCTAAACAGGTTGAGATAGAAGTTTTGGCAGAGATAGAATTTCCTGTTTGACTGTATAATGTTATAACCATATATTAAGTAACAGATACTATGGCACCATTGCAAAAAAAGAAATGGCTATGATGTGATTCTTGTCCTCAAAGAATGCAGTCTCATGTGAAATGGAAGACAATGAAAGACTAGTACTTTCTCTGAATCATGTTCTCATGAACTCCTTGGAAGTACTAAATTTTGGCATTTTAATTAGTACTCATCACCCTCCTTCACTGGGGCAACCATAACTTAATTTTCCCAGTCATTTTAGGGGTCATAGTGACCAGACTGCTGTCTGATACACACATCTATTAAATCATGGGTATGTCCCAGAGAGATGGCTGTCCAAGGTTAGGAAAAGAATTCAGGTATACAACATAATTATTTGATATTTGTACATATTGCAAAATGATCACCACCAAACACCCTCCCCCCACAACCAAACATGAGGGAAGGAGGACCTGTAGCCAACTCATAAAACAATCCTTATAATTGGCAAGCCATTATGTGGGGCCCATGGAAGACATGCTTTGCAGGAACATCCCATCTGGTGGGTGTTGACCAGTTCCTGGTGAAGACAGGGCCATCACCACCTTTCAGCACATCCACACATGCAGGTGATAAAGTTCAGCATGAGCCCCATCATCAGGGTTGCAGTGGAGGCCAGGGACCAGGAGATCTGCCCAAGCTGGCAGAGGGTGAACTACGGGCCAAGTTGGACCCCATTGTGCAGAGCATCCCTGAAGAGCTGGGGGAGCACATCACTGCAGAGACAGCACTGGAGAACTGCATGAATGACCTAAAGGAATACCAATCCCATATCCCCATCAGGAAATGACTCAGGCATCTCCAACCCCGAGACTGTCAGGGAGGAGTGGGGCATGCTTTGCCTGTCCAAGTCCCCCAACTATCATAGTCAGCTGCTCATGGAGGCACAGCCCTAACAACGGCCTGACCAAGGGACTGACAAGTGTTGGAGATGTCTAAGGTTCTGAAAGAAGGTGCTTTGGGCCTGACTGTGCCAGCCCTGCCATCCTCACCATGACCAAAAGCATCAGTACCTCAGCAAGATCAAGGGCAGGGTGTCAGCAGGCACTGTGCATGGACTCAGGGCCTGTGCAGCATGTCTACACAGAAACTATCCAGGTGACACCCACCGGGTGCTGCCCCTACAGCAACCCTGACTTCTGGAGCTCACCCACCTGTGGAAAGCAGTGGCCTGAACAAGTGGAAGGGAACATCTACGGTATCCAGAAGTTAGTGGGGCCACAACTTGGAGGAGCCCCGAGTGGCTGGCACCCCTTACTTGTCTTAAAGACCTATCAGTCCATCAATGAGCCCTTTGGCTTACCACCGACCTGAGGTCCCATACGGGCGACCAGGCCTCCCCCAGTGCCTGTGCCACCACAGGTAGAGCTGGAAGGCCCCTCAGGTAAAACCAGCCCCCCACTATCCAGCCTGGTTCTGTTGATGTGTGAGGGCAAAGACCTGAAATACAATATCCCAGCCCAGGAAAACTTCCTTCTGATTATAGGCAGCCCCTCCCAGCACCCCTCAAGGTTTTGATGGGCAGGACTCCACGCAGCACCCACATCCTGCCTTCTAACTCTCCATCTACCATAGCAATAAGCTCTCACATTCTCCTCACACAATCAGACAGCCCAGATACAGTGATGAGTTTCTGGGGGCCCATACCATCCCATTGATCAACATAAATATAGAAAGAAATGATATCAGTTGCCTATCTCTTTAATCTTTTTTGTTAAAACTATTACATGTATCCCTTTTATCCCCCATTAACCTCTCCCAGCCTGCCCCCAAGAACCCCTCCCCCCACAGGCCCTCACCACCCTATTGTCTGTGTTCTTGGGTGATACATATATGCTTATAAGTTCATTGGTGGGCTCCTCCCACTCACCCACCCTCCTCTGCCTTCCCTCTGAGATTTGCCAATCTTGATGCTTCTATGTCTCTGAATCTATTTTTGTTTCAGGATTTTATAGGTAACAGAAATGCCCTTACAGCAGTGCCCTCACAGCAAGTATTTACTTGGCCAGTTAGAGTGGGAGAAGAAATGGGGCACCCAACACTGTTTTTTTTTCATTTCTTCAGATGGAAATACAAATGTCTGAATTAAATTTAGAATAAACTCACTTAAAGAATTTTTAAAAATATAAAGCCCAATAGAAATCATATTTATTTATAACAGTTTAACCAGTTACAATATATTTTTCTTTATTTGATTATTTTTAATATATCTTTTGTTGCATTGTATTTATAAATATTACTTTTGCCCTTAAGCCTTCTTTGTGCTCTTCAACTATTTAAGAGACTATGTTGTATTTTCCTTAAAGCTATTTTGATAGTCACTTCTTTGTAAAAAGTTCTCCAACTTTATGGACTTTAATGATTCAGATAACTTTTGTGAATTCTGCTACTCATCTTCTAAGACCTTCAAATAAAATCCAATAATCATGAGGGTAAAAACAAATCCTGACTAGAGAGTTAACTCAAATATACCACATCACATCTGTTATTGGTCTCATTAGAGATTTACTAGCAACACATCCTATTTAATAAAAGAGTAATTTTCGAATTGACCATCACACCAACAAACAAGATAGCCGCCCCCATGTTGTCAAAGATGGCCACCCTCAAGTGGACACAAGATGGCTGCCACAAGATGGTTGGCAGGGTTGGGCAGTTGTGGGTGATCAGGCCAGCAGGGAAAGATAGTTGGGAGAGACCAAGCCTGCAAGGGAGGACAGTTAGGGGTGACCAGGCTGGCAAGGAAGGGCAGTTAGGTGTGGCAAGGCTGGCAAGGGAGGGTAATTGGGGCAATCGAGTCAGCAGGTGAACAGTTAGGTGTCGATCATGCTGACAGGGAAGAGATTACGAAGTGATCAGTCTGGCAGGCAGACACAATTAGGGGCAATCAGGCAGGCAGGCAGGGGTGCAGTTGAGAGTCAGCAGTCCTGAAATTTGAGAGGGGTCCTAGATTGAAGAGGGGTCTCGAATTTCATGCACTGGGCCTCTAGTGTACTCATAATCCACAAACATTAAGTCTAGGAAATATCTAAGCAACCTACAGAATGACCCAGAATTTGGGATTGTATTGTTGCATACAAAATATTTTTTACTGGTTACTTCTTAGGTGGAAAAACAGCATAATTAAAGTAGCCCTGGGTCTACTTTAGCATTTACTTATTTCTCAGACTATTCCTCTGACTCAATCATTTAGTCCTCATCAGGATCTTGTTGGTGGGAATTTAAAGTAATACTTTTGGAAAACATTGTGGCAGTTTCTCAAAATGTTAAAAACAGAATTACCATATGAATGCAAAATTTCCATACAAAACAATTCCACTCCTAAGATTTTGCTCAAGAGAAATGAAAACAAATGTCCACATAAAAACTTGTGCACAAATGTTGAAGGCATTATTATTCAGAATAGTCAAAAAGTAGAAACAATCTTAATATCCATCAACTAATGAATGAATAAACAATAGGTATAGTATCCATAAAATGAAATATTTTGCTATAAAAACAAATGAAGTATTGATGCATGCCATAACTTAGATGAACTTTGAAATTATTAGGCTAAGTAAAAGAAACCAATAACCAAAGACTATAAATTATTTCATTTATATGAAATTTATACAGTAGACAAATCTATATTAAAAAGAGTAGATTGGTATTTATCTAGGACTGGGAGCTGGGGAAGAGAAGATGGGGTTGATGAGAACTGACTGCTAATGGCTACACTGTTTCTTTAGGGTAATGAAAATGCTCTAAAACCTGATTATGGTGATTCTTGCATAATACAATAAACATACTAAAAATCATTGAATTTTGCACTTTAAATGGGTGAATTTCATGGTAAGTAAACTATATAACAATAAAACTTTAAAAAGAAAAAAACTTGTTGCTGACTAAGGTGCTATACTCATTTACAAATGAATAAAATGGAGAGTCAGAAGATAAATGTTCAAGTTTTAAATCTTGACTTTGCTAAAAGAGAAAATCTCTGTGTTCAAATACTATTTCCACTTTATGAGCATTTCCTTCCTCTCGTTGGAAATTAATCCTTTATGTTCTGGTTCTAGACCCATACTCATCTCAAAGGAATTCTTTAATTGTGTCATTATTTTTTTTTATCTTTTTCTTCTCCTTCTAGTAACTGTTTCCCCTTAGCAAAAGTTCTCAAGTCTATTTTTCCAAGGGGAGGGGAAGGGAATGCCTTAATTATATGTCCTTCCACATCCAAGTTAGTTGATAATAATCTTTACTTGTCTTCCCTCATTTCATTCTTCATACCTTTAAAATATACTCACTAAGATCACCAATATCTTCCTAATATTGTTAACAGATCTTTCTTTTTTTCATTTCTCACTTTCCTTTATTTTTCAATTATAGTTTACATGCAATATTAGTTTGTAGTTTGTTTCAGTTTCAGGTGTACAGCATAGTAGCTAGAAAATCATATATTTTACAAAATGGTCTTCCTGATATTTCAAGTACCCACCTGTCACCATACATTGCTATTACAATATTATTGACTGTATTCCCTATGCTACAATTTACATCACTATGACTATTCTGTAATTACCAATTTGCACTCCTTAATCCATTCAACGTTTTTACTGAGCCCCACTAACTTCCACCCCTCTGGCAACCATCAGTCTATTCTCTGTATCTATAAGTCTGTTTCTATTTCATAGGTTTATTTATTTTGTTCTTTACACATATAAGTGAAGTCATATGGTATTTGTCTTTCTCTGTCTGATTTATTTCACTTAGTATAAAACCCTTTAGGTCCAGTCATGCTGTCACGTATGGTAAGAATTCATTCTTATTGCCGTATTCCATGTATATACTATTCATTCCTCTATTGATAGGCACTTTGGTTGCTTCCATATATTAGTTATTGTAAATACTGCTGCAATGGACATGGGAGTAAATATATATTTTTTGAATTGGTGTTTTGGGTTTCTTCAGATATATACCTACAAGTGGAATTACTAGGTCATAAGGCAATTTCATTTTTAATATTTTGAGGAATTACTTTCCACAATGGTTTCACCAATCTGCATTCCCACCAACAGTACACTAGGGTTCCATTTTCTCTACATCTTCACTAACATTGCTTTTTTATGATAGCCAGACGTGGGGTAGTATTGCATTATGGTATTTATTTGCACTTATTTAATTATAATTGATGTTGAGAATACAATTCTTGTTTGGAGAAATTCTGTTCAAGACTTCTGCCCATTTTAATTGGGTTGTTTGATATTTTCTGGTGTTAAGTTGTCTGAGTTCTTTATAAATTTTGGATATTATCCCAAATAGTGAAATCAATCTTAAAAAGGAAGAACTAAGTGGGAGGTGTCATACTACCTTATATCAAATTATACTGCAAGGCTATAGTAATCAAAACAGCATGGTAGTGGCATAAAACAGACACATAGAACAATGGAACCATATATAGAGCCAAGAAATATATATATATATATATATATATATATATATATATATATATAATCAATTTATGACAAGCAAGAATGTGCAATGTGGTCGAGGCAGTCTCTTCAATAAATGGTTCTGGGAAACCTGAACAGAGACATACAAAAAATTAAACTAGATCACCTTCTTAAACCATATAAAAGGATAAATTAAAATGGATTAAATACTTAAATATAAACCTGAAACCATTAAACTCCTACATGAAAACATAGTAAAATTTCAGACATTTCCCTTAGCAATATTTTTTCTGACATATCTCCTCAGGCAAGGGGAAAAAAAGAAATATATATATATACAAATAGAACTTCATCTCAAGTTCTAAAAGATTTTGCACATCACAAGAAACTATCTACAAAACAAAAAGACATTCTATTGAATGGAAGAATATAGTCCCCAGCAAATCTCTTTCTTAACATTTGTTTCTTTGGGTTCTGAAACACTTGGTTACTTTCCTATTTCTGGTATGTTTCTTATATCTCATCTTTCCTGGTTGTTCTTTCTCCATCAGGCCATGAGAAGATGATGATTGCACAAAGTTTCATCTTCTCTTATCATACTGCCTCTGATCTGACCTTTGTTGCTGATGGTTCCTTCTCTCTGTGGATAACACTGCCATCTAATTAATTTTCCAAAACATCAACTTGAGCATCATTTCAGACCCCTCTCTCCCTCTGTTTTCCCTTTCAGCCAAAAGGTCCTTCAGTGCTGCCATTCAGTCTCTTAAATATATCTCAGATGTGTTTCCTCTTTTCCATTTCCATAGCCACAGACTTGAAGACCTGACCAGCTATCCTATTCCCAATTTCAAAAGTCTTCACCTTCCTCCAGCTAGCATGCTAACCTATCCTCTACAATTGTGCTAGTGTAATATTTCTAAAATATAAATCAGATCACATTAGTTCTCTTTTTTAAAAAAAAATTTCTTCATGGTTTCGATGCCAATATATGTATATCTTAAATTCTTAGTATATAACCCAATTTTCCATGGGCCAACTGCAGCTTGCTGAATGGGACATACTTTCCCAAGCCATCCTGCCTTTTCTAATGCTATTTCTGCTGCCTAGTATGTCATGACTTTTCTTGTAAGTCTAGTGAAATATTATATCTTCCTTAAGACCATTAAGTCTTACCTTTCCTGTGAAAGCTTCCTTGGTAGCTCATGAAGCTATGAACTCCCTTGTGGGGAGCTGCCCTGAATGCAGGGATCCTACGTGCCTGAATGCAGGCATAAGTGTAGGACACAGCTCTCCATGTGCCCTTCGTGTTAATCTAAGTGAGAAATAACTGCTACTTTTAGGAATGCTAGTATGTACTTAACTGCAGACAGCTTTGCTTATTCAGAAGGTCAAAGATTAGTCAGGAGACTGTTGACTTAGAAAGACCTAGAAACCAGAGGAAGATAGCATGTTTCTGTAAGAAAGTTGGCAGGGTGAAAAGATTAGGAACTGGGTGGATTTTGAAATTTACTGTGCTTGCCTGAAGAAAACACTTCGGTATAAAAAGGCTTTGAGAAATAAACTCTGGACTGGAGACCTCGGTCTCAGTCCTTCCGACCCCATCTGTTCTTGTCTGTCTTTTTTCTTATCCTCACCCCCTCAATCAGGTACTGTTCGTTGCCAGCTGGTACCGGCACTCCCTTCTCTTGAACACATTCCTAGGTTATACTTATTGTAGAGGGTTACAATATATACTAGTATTTTTAGCTCACATAATAATGGTAATATCAATAATAATACCAAGAATATTTGAGATGTATGTATCTAGTACCTTCTAATTCATTTAATGTATTAACTCATTTAATCCTCACATAAATGTTGAGGTAAGATTCGTTCTCATTTTACAAATGAGAAAATTGAGACATAGAAAGTAAAATACTCTGCCTGGCATCTATTAAGTAGTAAGGAAAAAATGCAAACTAAGATAGATTGGTGACAAAAAATATTTCAAACCTGAAGACTGTAAACTCTGGGAAGGCAGGGTCCATGTATTACTCATCTTTCTACACAGTACCTAGCAAAGTGCCTGCCACAGAGTTGGTGCCCTATTATTGCAGGTTGAATGAAAGGCCAAACCCAAGGGAAGTTACACTAAAATCAAAGTATATTTTCCAGTTAAACTGATATATGTGTGTTTCCAATGAAATTAAGCAAAATGTTTCTATAAATAAGTTTAAGCACCTGTAGAAATATTTTAAAAATAATTTTCAGTTGCAGGAGACAAAAAATATACACATGCACACCAACACAATAAAAATATATCACAAAACAGATGGCAAATCTGAAGTCAATAAGCTTATTGATCAGATAGGCACTGAAACAGAAACTGTTACCCATTGGCCTTCAAGGACATGAAATAAGAGTTTGTGCCATGAGGCATTTCTACAAATACACTATGAAATATGGTGTTACTCTAAATTGTAAGATGTTTCAATCCAAAATCATTGTCCTAAATTACCACAGAGTTTTTTCTCTTTTTGTTTCATCTTCTAAGGCATTAACATTTAAGAAATAGAAACTGCTTCAATGAACACAATAGAAAAGGGGTGTTGCTCCTTATAGACAGGAACAGATAATGTAAAAGAAAATACTGTTAGAGCCACCAAAGACTAGCCAGTAAAAAACAAAGCAATGGCCAGCCCTGAAAATTATTTATTTGAAAAGTAAAATGCTATAAAATTCTATTTTAATTGCAAAAACTATATCAGAGGAGAATGCATCAATTGTGTAAATTGCAACCTGTAAAATTGCAAGTCAGTGTGAAGGGTGGGGGCATATTTGGAGTGAAAAACCTGGCAACATTATTTGCAAAAACTCTGGAAATCAGCCATGGTCTGAAAAAAAATTGTATATATGGAAAGATTGATAATCTCTCTCTCTCTCTCTCTCTCTCTCTCTCTCTCTCACACACACACACACACACACACACACACACACACACACACACAAGCACGCACGCGCACACATACACACTTAGAAACTGGTACAGTTTACAAACAAAGGCAGCAGTGAGAGTGGCGAGGGCACAGGCAATATAGACCTTGACTCTACTCTGGCTCCACCATTGCCTAAACTACCTGATAAATGATTTTCTGTGCTTCTTTCCTTTTTTTTTTTTTCTCTTTCTCATCCTATCTAATAAAAAGGGAATATGCTAATTGATCCTCACACCATTACAGAGATGGCAGTGCCCACAGCCAGTAAGGAGGGAATATGCTAATTGATTGCCCTGCCCTCAAAGATGGCGGCACCCAGTCCCCTCAGCCTTGCTAGGGAGGCAGGCATGCGGAAAGGCCAGGCCCTCCCCCCAGATGGGCCAGGCATTGCCACGTGCCTGCTTCCAGAGTACCCCAATCCCCTCAGCCTTCCAGCCACCCAGGGCCGGCCTAAGGTGCAGGCTAGCCTCAGATTGCAGCTGCCCTGCAGCCCTGGGCCAATATGAGATGCAGGCAAGTCTCAAATGGTGGCTGCCCAGCCACCCAGGGCCACCCAAGGCTCAGGAAATCAGGGCTGGCCAAAGCTTATGCTGTCAGCAGTGGCAGCAGTAGAGGTGTAATAGGGGCGTTGCCTTCCCCTGATTACCGGGTCATCTACCACCCCTGAGGGCTCCCAGATGGTGAGAGGGGAGAGGCTGGGCTGAGGAACCCCCATCCAGTGCATGAATTTTCATGCATCTGTCCTCTAGTTTTCAATATGAAAATACTTGCCTTAAAGAATTATTGGGAAAATTAGAGAGTGTAGAGTTTCTATCCTTATCATTGGTGTCATTATCGTCAATAAAATATATTCCATATTAATGTATATGGGCATATGGAGCCTAACCCTGAAAGAAAGGCAACTGAAAACTAAAATTATGTATGACAGGAAAAAGAAAAGAGAAGGACAGCCATAAAATTGGGAGCAAGGATGGAGTGAAAATGACTTATGGTGTTAAATAGCAGCACCTAGTGAAGGTGTGAAAAACTGTCCTAATACCCCTTACACCATTTTAAAGAGGGCTATTTACAGACTTTAAGTCTTTGGCTCCTGCAACTGTGAATTATTTTTAAAATACTTGTACAGGTGCTTAAATTTATTTATAGAAAACATTTTGTTTGATTTCTTTGGAGACATACATAAATCAGTTTAACTGGAAAAATATATTTACTAACCTTAGGTCTTTTTCTCTATTTCTTATCATACTTGAATTACACAGAGATGAAAATAGCTGATAAAAGTATCTTACCTGCTCTGTGTTCTTTGCACATGGATCTCAACCTTGGATCACTATACTAACAGTCTATAGATCCTTCCTGTTGGCAGTATTTAAAAAAAGGCAAGAGACAGGCAACAAAGACTAAGTTTATAAGATTAAAAACTTACACTAACCTGCAAAATTGTCATATACAACTCTAGGAACACAAAAACCATACCAGGTATTCCTAAGGAAATAATACCTTAAGTACCAAGACCCATTAGAGACATTACACACAGTGATATGAGTTTTATACAAAGACCTGTAACATTATTTTTGTGTGTGGTAAAAAAAGAATAACAAAATACCCATTAAGTAACCCAGGCAAGAAACAGAGAAACTTACCCTGAAAGTCCAGAGATTATGGGGGAGAAAATAGAAAATATAGTCAAGATAAGTTAAAGATGAACTACAAAAAATAAAAAATAAAAGCAAAGCAGCATAATGAGACTAAATGTTACACTACAATAAGCTAATTGTGCATAATCAAAATGCCCTTGAAAACACTGTAGGATAGTGCCATATTGGAGAGAAACATGTCATTTCTCCATATGGCTAACAAAGTCAGCTAGCTATTCTCTCCAACATTGAAACAAATCAATGTTTATTTGGAAGAACTTCACTTTGGGGCCATGTAGAATAAAAAGCATATGTCTTTAAAACAATAAAACAAAGTGGGTGGGAGCCAGGTGGAGGTGGGTAAGGTGAGTAGGGGGGGTGGAATGGGGACATCTGTGTCAACAATAAAAATAAATTTAAAAAATAAAATAGATAAAGCAATAGGAGCAAATTCAATATGGAGAGATACTTCCAAGATAAGTCAGGACAAATATTGTTTTTGAGTAGAAAGGAATGTGTAAATAGCTAGGCTATTTAAACTCCTTAAACTCATAATTATTCTTTCTCTCTCTTCCCCTTCCCACTGAGTAGTTAAATTTATCTTCATTAATAACTCCCATGATAGGATAAAGATATAAAGATAAGTATTGAAAAGAGAAGAAAATCGGACAGTTTACAATTCACCAAGTCCACCAAGCAATCCCGGAACACTTTGGTGTGCCTGCATTAATAGAACATATTCTACTCTAACTTCCATTATTAAAGTTCTTACTCATTTACATATTCCTGGATGGTAGAGTCTAGAAGAGGCACTTAAAAAGATCACTCTTGGGTATCGACACTGTTCATTCATTTAACACTATGAGGCATATAATGAAACTCTGGCTGAGGAGTAACTTGCTCCAGATTACAGTTTGCAAGGAGCAGAGCAAAAGTCGGAATCTGTAACTGTTTGACTCTCCAAGTTCACAGTCTTCCCACTCCCAGAGTCAGTAAGGCAATGAGCCCCCAAGCCATGCTCACAGCAGACACCCATAATTGAGCAGACCATTCTTTCATCACAGCGATGGCCTTAAGACATTTCCAAGCATCTTTTAATGGTACATCTACAAAGGCAGAAATAAATGAAACCCGTGGGTCATGCTGACTGCAATCCTGGGATGGTAACATTCCTTTTGGTGCCTCGTCTTGCCAAGGGATGCTACAAATATTTGTTGAAAGAATGAATAAAGTTCTAATACTGAAAGAGAAAAACAAATTTGGGAATAAAAATGGAATGGGGAACTAACACTGCATACAAATAGAAAGGCAGCCTTTGTTCATTTCATGCACATTGGGGTTTGCATGAAATGAATAAGCTGAATAGACCAGCAAACGGCATTTCAGCAGTGCTTTGGCTATTCACAACAAAGACATGATGAATACTTCAAACTAAAGGCTCACCACATTTCCTTGGAAGATGGCTTCTCTTAGAATCACCTAATTCACAGTAAAAAAAAAAAAAAAAAATTGGAAAGTTCAGAGTATTTTTGGTAACATTTTCCTCTAGGAAGACATTTCCTAAAATGACAGCCCTGCGAGGCTCCATAGCATCCCCAAAGTTTGGTGGCACCTGTGAAACCCTTTTCAGCAATGGATTCCTATAATTTGCATCCAAACTACTTTAATAAATTTGCTTACTGACTCATGATTGATGTCTTTGAAAACTGTAGTTCTTTTATTCTTGCTAACTAGTGGGATTAATGATAGATATCTTGGGGGCTACAAGAGGGTTGAGATAAAGGATTGAAATAGGTTATATAGATTTTGTGCATAACTAAAGTAAAATAACAATAATTAGAGCAATAAATATCATTAATTACCATGTAGCCAATATTGTATATATTACCACCAATGGGCTTCCAGATCAAAGAGAGGTAAGTGTATAAACCCCAAAATGGAATATACAGTAAAATTTCTATTTTTTATTAAGCAGTCTCTATTAAATAATTCCATAAAAAAGTATATACTTCAATCTTTTGCCTTAAACGAGTTATAATCAATTATAGCCACTAGCTATTATAGTAATCAGGAAAGATTAGTAGATATTTTAAATAGCTCATTTTTCTCCAGATCATGAGCAGGTACCAGGAGAACACAAAATGCACCTCTTACTTGCTAATGACTTTTCCTCAGTTGTAAATACTTCAATGGCAAGAGCTTGTTTGAGACTTCATCTCATTGCTAATAGTCACTGCTCATGGCATATTCTCAGAAAATTGCCAGTGGAATGTTCTTTGTGAAATGGCCACTACATATTGCAGTCCCCAAGCCACCTTTGAATGGAAAGGGCTGAATAAAAACTCTCCACTATTCTCTGTAACCACATGTTAACAGCAGAGGCCTGATGCACAAGATTTGTGCTTGGGGAGTTGGTTTGTCCCACAGCCCAGCCGGCACCCTCTTCAATCTGAGACCCCTCGAGAGTGGGTAGGATTGGGCCTAAACAGGCATATGGATATACCTCTCACAATCCAGGACTGTTGGCTCCCAACTTCTCACCTGCCTGCTTTCCTGATTGCCCCTAACCACTTCTGCCTGCCAGGCTGATCACCCCCTAACGACTCCCCTGCCAGCCTGATTGATTCCTAACTGCTCCCCTCCCAGCCTGTTTGCCCATAACTGTCCTCCCCTATAGGCCTGGTCCCCCCGCAATTGCTCTCATCTGCAGCCCTGGGTACCCTCCAACTGCCCTTCCCTGCATATCCAGTTGCCACCAACTTCCATCCTCTGCCAGCCTGGTAACCCCTAACTACCCTCCCATGCAGGCTTCATCACCCCCCAACTGCCATCCCCTATTGGCCATCTTGTGGTGGCCATCTTGTGTCCACATGGGGGCAGCCATCTTTGACCACATAGGGGCAGCCATCTTGTGTGTTGGAATGATGGCCAATTTGCATATTACTATTTTATTAGATAGAATAGAGGCCTGGTGCATGGGTGGCCAGCTGGTTTGTCCTGAAAGTTGTCCCAAATTAGGATGGGGGTTCACTTGGTGAGTGGGGAAGCATGGATGAGGGTCATGTGATGGTTTTTAGGCTAGCCATGCCCCCCAGCAACCCAAGAGGAGGCTCTGGTATCTGGGATTTATTTACCTTCTATAATTGAAACTTTGTAGCCTTGAGGGGAAGCCTAGGCTGGCCAGAATGTGTGGAAAGCTTGGCTTCCTCCATTGCTGGGGAAATCCAAGCCTCCTGCACACTCTGTGTCCATAACCATCTTAGTTGGGTTAATTTGCATACCCACTCCTGATTGGCTGATAGGTGTGGCTTGTGGGTGTAACAGAGTGATGGTTAATTTTCATGTTTCTCTTTTATTAGATAGGACTAGAGGCCCGTTGTAGGAAGATTCCTGCAATAGGGTTTCCTGCTGTGGTCACTGTCCACCCCCTGCTTTCCTCCCTTCTCCACGCCTTGCCTGCTTTCCTCCCTTCTCTGCTGCCCTAATTGCTTGCTTCTCTGCAGCTTCACTCCCTTCTGCAGTGCTTGGCTTCTTTCTATGCTGTTTTCAGTCTTCACTCTGGCCTGGATATGCAAAATAACCACCATCTTGGTTGGGTTAATTTGCATACTTGTCCTGATTGGCTGGTGGGCAGGGCTTGTGGCCATAGCAAATGTGTGGTCAATTTGCATGTTTCTCTTTTATTAGGTAGGATTGCACTAAGATCCCTAGAACCTACCTTATCCACCTTAGCATAAGTCTCCCAACTTCATTTCTGCTGTTGAACCTCATGAGAAGAGAAAGAATATAGCAACAATGAAATGGTGTTCCTCTGTTTTACTAAATGGAGAAGGAAGACAGAGAAATGGAGAAACAATCTTAGAGCAGCCCCAGGAGTGGCTTCTTCTCATAATTCATTGTATCAGGACTTAACTTTGATAATCTCCAGCATCAGGAAATTATGACAAAAACTGTGGACAAGTCACTGAAGTCCTCTGCCTCTCCCCAGGTGTTAAACAATGCCTTCTACTCGGCTGTTCTTTTCTTTCTATATGTCCATCCTATATATACAGAGCACAAAATCCAATGAGCACACCACTGAAGAGTATATGAACAAGGAAAGGAACAATGTAATCTGACTCTTATTCTATTTAATGCAAAAAACAAATATTTTGTCATTAAATTTCCTTAAAACCCAACACATACTATTTCCAGGAACCTATTTTCATTCATGAATATTCTATATTTATTAAATAAAAATAACATTTATATTTCAATATACATCGGCATGTTCCTTTTGAGATGAAAGGGAAATCATCTATCTTTATGCTTTTATTGTTTTTCTCCCAGATGCTTAGGAAACCAAAAGTTGAGCTTTATAGATGTCGGAAGCAATCCTGTTCTGTCATTTTTTTTATGCACATGCTGATTCAATGTCATAGAATAACTGGGTTGCTTTCTGCTTTCCATGACAGTCCAAAGAAAGAGTAATGCATACAAATCATTTTACTGTTTAAAAGTTTTGAATAAAACATGCTAACCTTGTCATACTAAGTGACAGACAGAAATGTCACCATTGTTTGCCAGGGACAAATAATCCATATACTTCATGTATAATTCATCTGATCTTTAAGAATGTTTAACAATATTGAATTTAGATAAATTTCAATGTTATGATGCATCAAACTTCCTTTATCAATTTACGCATGTGCCTCATCAATTTCTCTTCATTTGTATTACTATATTTTTGTATTAACTATGACAATCTAGGGGATATTCTTACTTTCAGGAAAAATGTACATGTGTTTTACCCATATTACAGCCCCCTCTCTATGTCCCTCTCTCCATCAGCTCTTAACTTAGAAATCTCAAATAGCCCAAGGGTTGTAAATCTGCCACAGAAGCCCCAGCTGCAAGTCATAGGTATCTACATGTCTTCTGACATAGAGCCTTTGGTCTCCAAACAGACATTGATGAACTCAGAGACACAACACTCCACTCCTTTCTAAAATAAGGTTTCAGTGGCTTCCAAGTCCTTTCTGTCAATCAAAGCTAACCAGGGGCAGATCTAAAATGAGTTTGCTTAGGATAAAATACATGAACAAGAATGTTTAGAACAGACTTCAAAGTGAGCTGGAATTCCCTATACCAACTGATGTTGGTGACCTTCTGCTAGGTCCCTTCTCCAGAGCCACTCTCAATGCCAATGATCTTATGGTTTCTCTGAGTCCGAAAGGACTCTAAGAGAAGAAACCATTTGGTTGACTGTGTCCTCAATATGGTTAGAAAATAAAATACAACAAAATCATATAGTAAATTATTCATGTAGCATAGGAACAAATTGAGCAACTAAATATAAGCCAGATTAAAGTTTCCAGAAGCACATTCTGAAAGCTTATTTCCTATTTAAAGAAAAGTAACTAATTATTTCTGTGCAACTTAAGTTTGCAAAGGGTCATCCTTTTGTCCCCTTCTCCCATACTTCAGAATTTTTCTCCTCTCTGAGTCGTAGGAAAGTCTTTATGCCCTTGAAGGTAATTTTACTTCAATTAAGAATATTTGATAGTCCATCTGATACCAAAGCAAAATAATATTGAAAATATGCTATAATTAAAAAATTAGAAAGGAGGCAGGGGCTGGGTGGAGGTGGACAGAGGAGGACAAATGGGACATCTGTAATAAAAGGAAGTAATTTCTTTAAGTTGATAAATTAATTTAAAATTTCATATTTCAAAAGATGAATTGCCTTTGTTTTGTTTTTCAAAGAAAGTAGGGAGCAGGGAGCTAGAATACCCATGCATATTATATTCCATGATTAGCAATTCATACATTCTCTTCAAGTTCTTACTTTATTTACTTACTTATGCATACACCACCTTCTCTGAGTGACACCTAGATGTGCACATGGGTACATACAAACTTTTAATTATACATGTATATTTTTCCTCTTTTCAGTGCATTAGAAAAAGCAAACCATTTTTTACTAACTGAGCTGTCATCTCTGTTGTAGGCCATTCACAAAGCAATAGAAAATTACCTTATGAATTCATTTATAACTTCAAAGGAGAAAAAAACAATAATATAAATAATGTTGGGTAAATAAACCTATGAGAAATTATTTAAATTTTTACATTAGAATTAAGAAAGAGCTTCCTTCTGAGAAATGCCAAATGCAATATGGGATTCTATAGAACCCCTCTTGCAAAAAAGTATTTACAATAGCATTTTATTTTGTTTTTGCTTTGTTTTAATCACTTGAGTAGCTTCTAATATTTTGTATAGAATCTGGGTTGAGTGTGTACAGTTTTCACTTGATCTTCCAAAGTGTCATGACACTTCAAAAATATTTAAGAACCACAGTTTGGAGTATAGGGACTCTTATCCTATCTAATAAAAGAGCAATATGCAAATCGACCATACCTCCACTACACCAACAAGCCATGGCCACAAGCCAAGCCCACCAGTCAATCAGGAGTAAATATGCAAATAAACCTAACCAAGATGGCTGTGGTCAAGGAGCAAGTAGGAGGGAGGTTTGGGTTTCCCCGGCAATGGAGGAAGTCAAGCTTTCCACTTACCCTTGCCAGCCCAGGCCTCCACTCAATTCTACAAAGTTTCAATGATAGATGATAATTAAATCCCAACAAAAATGGCTGCAGCCACGGAGCAAGCAGGAAGCTTGGCTCCACTCAAGGATATAGTTTCAATTATAGAAGATAAATAAATCCCAGATACCAGGGCCTCCCCTTGTGTCACCAGGGGGCATGGCCATCCTGCAAACCATCACAGGCTCCTCGCCCAGGCCACCCCACACCCTAAGGAAACCCCACCCTTATTTGGGACACCCATCAGGGCAAACTAGCTGGCCCCCACCCATGCACCAAGACTCTATTCTATCTAATCCTATATAACAAAAGGATAATATGAAAATTGACCATCACTCTAGCACACAAGATGGCCACCATAAGATGGCCAGCACATGGTAGGATAGTTGGGAGGGATCAGGCCTGCAAAGAGAGGGCAGTTGTGAGCAATCAGGCTAGCAGGAGAAGGAAGTTGGGAGGCACCAGGCCTGCAAAGGAGGGCAGTTGAGGGTGATCAAGCCTGCAGGTGAGGGAAGTTAGGGGTGACCAGGCTATCAGAGGAGGGAAGTTAGGGGAGACTGAGCCTTCAGGGGAAAAATCCTTCAGGGGAGCAGTTAGGAATCAATCAGGCTGTTAGGGGAGTCATTAGGGGGTAATCAAGCTGGCAGGCAGAAGCAGTTAGGGGCAATCAGGCAAGCAGTTGGGAGCCAACAGTCCTAGATTGTGAGAGGGATGTCCAACTGCCCATTTAGGCCTGATCTTGGATTGGGACTAAATGGGCAGTATGACATCCCTTTAAGGGGTCCCAGATTGGAGAGGGTGCAGGCTGGGCTGAGGGACAATCCCGCATCCCATGTAAGAATTTCATGCACCAGGCCTCTAGTTTCTTTATAAGGGTTTGAGTTACTTCTACCTAGAGGTTAGAAATTGCATTAGCTGCAGTATAAAAGCTCAAACTTTGCTGGTTTAAAAGACTTAATTTGGTCCTTAAGTAATTTTCACTACATGCCACTGACAGATTTTCACATTCATTCACAGTATACACATGTCCATAGATTTCAATTATTTTCCAACAGTTCTAATTTCATTGCGGAACATTTACCAGATGGAAATGGGCCATTATATTGAGCTTTTGGCAGGTAAAGTTGGCTTTCCTAAATGAAATTGAACACATAGAGAATTTTAACCTTTTTTTTTATTTTCACAAGATAAAGTCCTTTGAAGAGTTTTCTATTAACCATTTAAACATTTTCATTGATGTTAAATCTGGGCCTTGAACTGGTATCAATTTAGACAGAGGATTTATTTAATGAGTTCCAATACTAATTCTCATCATTAACACCACCATGGCAATCATTATTTTGTTGGTACTATTAAGCAATATTTAAAGGATGGAAATTCTAATTCATTGAGTGATACTTTGGAAAGCCCATATTTTCCAGATTACATTAGAGAAGTCTCAAAATGGAGTACATTGGATATATTTGATATAGCTATTATTTCTTCTCGCCAAACACAGCTTACTTCCTGTTCTTCAGGTTTTTGTGGTCTTTGAAAAATCCTTCTGTTGTTGAAGCCAGTTTGGCTTAGTGGGTACAGTGTCAGCCTGAGGACTGAAGGGTCCTGGGTTTGATTCCAGTCAGGGGCTTGTACCTTGGTTGCGAGCGCATCCCCAGTGGGTGGGGGAAGGGGTGCAGCAGGTCAATGTTTCTAACTCTCTATCCTTCTCCCTTCTTCTCTGTAAAAAAATCAATAAAATATAATTTTAAAAAATCCTTCTGTTATTTTAAACCTACCTCTTCCTCTACTGTCATTTTATTTGGGGGATTACATAAAATATTTATCATTTCTTTAGGGCAGATTGGATTTAAGATTAAGAGTGGTCTATTAGCCTAATAGAATCTCCTCCTATTCTTTTTTATTTGACACATTTCTGCTTAGTATTTTTTCCACTTAGAACAAGCTGGTGGGGAAAAGGTGAGTGGCAAAAAAAAATGATATTAACCTTTAACTTAGGGAGCTGGAGAGGGAGAGATATTTACCAGGCCAATGCCAAGTTTAGATCAGCTGGAAGGTTCTGACAATGGATTTTTGGCGTGTATTGTGTGAAATCAACAAGGCAGTGTGGAGAAAAATGTATTGCAGTTATGCTTCTGATAACTATAAACAAGCTAAAGACTATTTAGGACAGCAATGAGCCAGAGAATAAATGGTGATAACAAATGCTTCATAGCATTCTGTTTGTCATTTTAATGGTAAAATAAAGAAGTAAAATGGTAAAACCTATCCTTTCGTTTGAAGGAATACACTTATTAGCCAAATTCTCAGAGAAATGATCACAGGAGTGGGTATTTTAAGAGTATGCTTTACAACTACTATGATTAAAATATTTTCCCAACCATGAGCCTCATGCACCATAACAAAATTTATAATACTCACATTTCATTGTTTAAAACTCATCATTGTTCATGCTGCCTCAACAACAGTGCATTTCACAAAATAAAGTATCTTGGTGGAGCGACCCCGAGCAGGCAGCAGGCAACCTTGCCTGTCTGTCTTCCTTAGCTCTATCTAGGAAGTCTAAGTATTAGCCTACATGAAGCTACATTTTCTGTGCTCACACTTTTCTGGTTTATTTCAGCAAATATTTCTTAAAATACCTTAATGAGGATTTCATATATTTCACATGAGAATACTTAAACAGGGTAGAAAAGGGATAAAACTTGGATGATCTAGGAAGATTGGGGAGGAAAAGGGAGAAGAGGTTTACATCTAATGTAACAAAAAAGTGGGCCACGGGGGACTGCAAATCCCAGTGTAAGAGTGCAGGGCTGGGTGGCGTGATCATGAGCACTGAGGGGCAAAACTGTTATTTATAGAAAGCAGCCTCATCATTAAGCCAAAGGTGATAATTTATGTTTGTTTTACAAAACTCCTTGATGAGTAATTTTGATACGAAATGATTAGCCCTGGAAAAGGACTGGAAGGTAAGAAAGAGGGAGGGAAATGAGGGAAATTTGAGTTGCTTTGCAGATAAAAATAAGCTAGACTTGGATTTTGAGGCATGGGGGGGATTTAATTTTTTAACTTTTAGGGGTTCTTAGCAAAATATCAAGGATGGATTCTCCTTGCCAATGCTCTATATAATTAATTGGTTCCTTTCATAAAACAGTAAGAAACTTAGAACTCCAAGAGACAGATTTCAGTCAAAAAGGTTTTTCAATAACATCTCTTTAATTTTCTAGTCAAATGAGTATTAAGAATAATCACATATTACCTATATAGCCGCCACAATAACATGCTGGCAAGGTTTCTTCCTTTTGGTTACAAAACTCCTAATAGTGATGACCTCTCCCTTCTGAATTAAGATAGGCAGAGAGAGGCCACTCAAGGTCCATGAACATAACCTTCCCTGGTGGTGAGGTGGCTCCATACTTTGTTTTATAACCAGGATAATGGTATGAAGTAACTTTCAGTTAAGACTTTTCAGTTCTCATGTGGACCACTGAGAGGGAGAGACACACATTTTCTTTCTAAAAGAAACCATTCAAAATAGCAAGGCTACCTCACTTCTTATAACCTAGAGGAAGAGGGAAACAGTCTCCAGGATACTTCACACTTTCCCTGTCTCCTCAGCTGAAACATGTAATCTTAGCCTTTGGAAATAGAACCTTTTCTGTTCTAGGAGCATTCATGATAGTAGAGCAAGTCCGTATGTTTGTAGATAAAGGGAGATTTGTCATCTCATAAACCTTCATGCCTGCTTTTTACAAAAATAGGAGAAAATGAGAATTTGGGTAGTTCTGGCACAATCTCAGAAGAACAGCAGCTGCCTATCCAGAGAGCAGAAGGTTGAAGCCCCTGAGAAAAGGATGATCATTGAGAAATACCTGCAGTGGCAATGCCTACAGACTTTAAAAATAGGAATGTCTAAAAGGTAAATGTAGCTCATTTGCAGTGCAGCAGGCAACATAACCAACTTCTAATGCCCCTAAACCCTCAATAAAATCTTTAAGTACAAATATGCCTTTGCTAATGTTGCTTTGGCAAATGTGCAAGAATAGATAAATAAACAGGAAAGTTTCAGAAAGTGGGATACACTGGAGAAATTTTAAAATTCAGAAGAAAATAAGAAATCAAAGCAAAAGCAACTAAGAGAATTCATTCGGCAATCCTTTGGCCAGTTGTGATGATGATAGCAGAAGTTGTGTTGATTGGTTTTGTTTGCTGATTGTTTATAACACTAAAGGGCATAGGCTATCTAGCCAGCTTAATTCTTGAAAAATGTACATAATACAGGACTTTTATTCTGATGATCACAGCAAGCCCACAGCGATATGAGCAGACAACCAAATTAGAAATATTTAAAATAAATATGTGCCATAAAAGAATAAAGAAAGATGGATCTCTTGTCTTGTTTTGACTGAATGTCACACAAGGTGCTGTTTGTTTGTTTGTTTGTTTGTTTGTTTGACATTCTTATACTTTTGCCTGGGGTGATAGGTAGAAAAATAGCAATATGGGTGGGAAGAATTGAACAAGAAAGCCAAATGCCTAAAAGGAAATCTGTAGAAAGACTAAGAATGAAGGCTACAGAAAAGTAAGTCAGACCACTAGTATATTTAAAGCACACTGATCGCACAATTAAATCATGTTCTTGCAGTTCTATCCATGACTAATGTTGTGTTTGCCCAGGCCTTTGCTTTATTTTGACAAAGGAACTTAGCTGAGAGGCACACTAATGAGTCATGTGATCTTCAATGTCCAGAGCTCCATGCGTGCTGCAGAAAGCAGTTCAGTCTTTCATTAATTTATACACAAATTCTACAGCCTTCAGCCAGTCCAGTTATGAGAGAAAATGGTTGAAAGCAGGGACTCAGGGAAAGTGCATTTCTGGGCAGAATCTAAACTTGGCTACTAGTCTCAACATTATAAGTATTTTTAAAGGACAAGTGACATAAATATATAGTATTTAAGAACAGTGCCTGGCAGATAAAAAGCACCCTAAAAGTGTTAGCTATGACTGTGATTTTATTAATGGCAGTGTTATATGAGGCAGTCAGATACTTGTGGCATAGTTTCTACTAAATTAACAGGGAGTTCCATCCTTCTTCCCCATCACCTCCCTCCCTCATCCAATTTTAGACAAATGTGGGCATCCCTCAGCCTTCTTCTCCATCTGCACAGTGCTTGGCACATTCCCCATCTCTGATAACCATACTAAGATAGGCCAGAACTCAAGTATCATTTAAATACTGACAGAGACAGGTGATAAGACAGGGGGAAAAGACACCATTTTTTTTCATTTTCTTTGATATTTTGATATTCTTTTAGATGTCAAAGATATGAAGAGAACATATTTAAATATAAGGACTATCTGCTTGGGAAGGATTCCCATCCCTCCTGGGGCAACTTCTGGACTAATTCTGACTCTCAGTGACTCTGAGTAGTCTACACTTCTGTTCCTGGGATGTCACCAAGTGCTCAGTCTGCTGCCAATTCTCAGAAACCTATTCAACAACAAGTAAAATTACCCTCGCTCTAACAAGAATACCTATAAACTAAAAAAATTAAGACTGAGTGTAAAAATTGCAAATCCATATGCCTAGTGCCATGATAAGTATGCAAATTGGTAGTCTGAAAAGTCTATATGACAAACACTGAGGGATATAACTGTACTAAACAAGGCCTTGTTTGTTTAGTGTCTTTCCCACCTCTTACCTCCTCCATCAAAAGTTTATTTCTGTACTTATCACATTATGAAAAGAAGTGAGCTATCCTGCTAAACAGGTACTTGTCTAAATCTATATCTATAAATCTATATCTATTTCTATAGTTTATCTCTATATTTATATATCTACTAGTATATACATATATGTATATAGTATCATTATATCTATATCTATTAGTATATAACTCTCTATCTCTATATTTATATATCTATAGTATCTCTATATTTATATCTACATTTATATAGATATGATTTTACCTTAAAGTAGACTGAATATTATTGAAATATATTTGTGTGTGTATTTGCTTCTGTTTATTTTGGGATAGTTGGTGGGATAGAATGTTGAAAATATTTCAATATAAAGCACTAAAGACAGTAACTTCTGTTGCACAGCATCTCATAGATATATGGCTGCTTCTCTCATTTTGTTTGACATTATTCAATTTAGTATGCAAGACCAAGGAGTAAGATTAGTTCAGCCACAATTTGTTTCAGGCATAGAGAAACTTCCTCAGTATGCTCTGATAGGAGAGTATCAAACTATCTTCCCTAATGTTTCATTTAATCTATAGACATGGTCAATGTTGCAGCCCATCTGATTTAAAAACATCAAAGATCAGTAACAGAAAAGGATATAAATGTGACGCTTTGGGTATAATGGGCTATTTGGGGGCTAGAGCTCTAAACCTCATGTCAGTACTTCTCTAAGTCACTTTATTGTTATGGCATCAAGCAGAGAAACAAGAAACTTCCCCTTTAAAAGTAAGAAGGAACTAAAAAGGAAAGCCTGAGTGAACAGGAAATGTGTCAGCTCTCCCAGGGAATGCTGTGCCTACTGCTGCCACAGGGCTTGTCCCTCTGCTCACCTGCCTCCCCTGTGATGCTGAGACTCCTTAAGGGCAGACCACATCCTGCCTGGCAGGTACACTGACACTAGGACAGGCACTTGCTGAATCAATAAATATAATATGCCCACCTTCAATCTAGGGAGACATACTCACCTTATAGAGAGGGGAAATCTAATAAGGCACAATGCTTGCACATATTCTTGCTCTCAATCCCAGCTTTTCCACTTACTAGCTGTGTAACCTTGGGCAAGACACTTACTACCTCTGTGCCCATTTGCTCACTTGAAAAACAAGATCAGTGCTTGCTTCGACAACACATATACTAAAAATTGGAACAATACAGAGATTATCATGTCCCCTTGTGCAAGGATGACATGCAAATTTGTGAAGCATTCCATATTAAAATAAATCAGAAAATATCCTATGTAATAAAAGCCTAGGTGGCATCACACCACCATGAAACATCACCATAAGATGGCCACCACAAGATGGTCAACAGGGAAGGGCATTTGTGGGTGATCAGGCCAGCAGGGGAGGGCAGTTAGGGGCGACCAGGCCAGCAGAGGAGGGCAGTTGGAGCAATTAGGCAGGCAGGGGAGTGGTTAGGGGCAATAAGGCAGGCAAGCAGGCCTAAACAAGCAGTCAGACATCCCCCATGGGGTCCCAGATTGGAGAGGGTGCAGGCTGGGCTGAGGGACACCTTCTCCCCGTCCCATCCTACCCCCAATGCACAAATTTCATACACCAGGCATCTAGTAAATAAATAAAAATAAGATCATAATAGCACTTACTTACTTCACAGGGAAGATATAAGGATTAAGTGAAACAGTATATTTAAAGTGCTTAAAACAGGGCTTGACACATATCACATACTGCAATGTTAGCTATTGGCTAATTCTACCTCAGTTAGAATTAACATCCATCTGAAATAGAATCAGCCCACTTGACAGATATGAAACTAAAGACTAGGCTCTTAATTGGCAGCTGTCTTGTTTAAATTGGTTCTACCTATTTTCACTGTTTTTTTCCCTACCTCAGAGTCTCTCTCTTTTGAGCTTTACTTAATTAAATTCCATCTCCCAAGTTTCTATCAGATGTATGTAATGCTACTTACAACAGAAAAAAATGAATAAGAAATGGTCTTCAATGAGAACAAAGTTCACACTTGAAGAAGATGTGTACACAACTAATTTTAGTACAAGGAAAACTTAAGTAATGTAACATAATTTTGCGGTTCTAGGAATGAAAAACAGAGGGAAGATTCTGGCTAAAGTTTGGAACGGTATTGTAATAGAACTAGTTTTCAACTAGCCAAAGAGATTTGTGTGTGGAAATGATGAACAACAGTGGAAGTAAGGAGAAGAAGGAAAGAAATACATCTCAGAGGAAATCCTAGCATGAGCAATCCTAGGAGGCAAAAACAGGCACACACATATCTTGCTCAGAGAGAGGGAGACTACTTATGTTTGTTACCATGAAGCATAATTAAGCTTGGAAAAGTAGCACATGGCTACTTTGAGGAAGATCCCAAAAGTCAAGCCTAGCAATTAAAACTTTGCTTTATAAGTCATAAGGAATTAGTCTATATTTATGAATAACTTACAAGAAGAAGGGTGTGAAGATGGTCATGTGACCAAAGCAATATCTTAGGCTATGTAGGGAAAGATGAAATGCTAAAAAAAAAAATAACAAGGCCAGGGAAAACAATTCAAAGAAAAACTAATCATGTCCTGAATCAGGATGGTAACAATGAGAAAAATAAGAGGGTAAAAAAGGCAAAAAGAGATTTCTAGAAATAGAATAGAGAGCTAAGAAGAGAAAGGGCAAATGTAATTCCAAAATTTACAGAGCATTTATACAGTGCTGGAAATCTGTACGCTAGCTATCTCATTAAATTCTCACAACAACCTTGCATGAAAATCCAATACCATTTCTCACAAAGGGAACAAGCCATCTGACTTTAAATATTGACTCGGGCACTTACTGTATAAAACTGGAAGAATTACCTAGCTTCTCTAAGACTCTATTCCTTTACATATAATATGTAGATGAAAACATCTATCTTAGGGTGGTGGTGTGAAAATTAAACCAGATAATGTTTAAAATTTGCCTTTAAGAAACTAGCATATATTATCTCTCATTAAGTTATAGAAATATTGTTAGGAAAAAGGTTACTATGAAAGAATGTTAAATTGCCAAGGTAAAATTCAATTTCATAGTCTTATAATTTCAATGTCTGTCCTCTAACATTTCATGTTTCACTTCTCAATGGAGAGGAACCACTGTCACATCTTTAGAGTGTGGGATGACACCCAAAATAATGAAAAAGAAAATGAGATCATGGGAATCCTCAAATGAGTCCTAAACTGACACTTAATTAGAAGATGGTTTGTTTTGTCCTAAATCTTAGCCTGGACACCATTTATCAAATAGACTCTTTATAAATCACATAACATTCCATATGTAAAAATTGTAATTCAAATACTAGATTAGAAAGTTAAGATTCACTGCCTAATATATAGCCAATGAAAGTTTCATGAAGCATAGAGTACTTCAGAGACCTCTTTTTAATTGGCAATACCCATTGGTCAGAGTTTGCCCTGTTTTGCAAGCCCATTAGCTGTATGAGATTATCTGAAAATATTTGACAAGATTTTAAACTTTTCATCCTGAGGTGTTATCAATATATTAAAGCTGGTGGTATTTGCTAGGTATGTCAGGACTTGGAAAGGGAATACCTGTCTTTTAATAGCTAGAATGACATCTGGAATTTTCTTTTTACAAATGTTAAATATTCAATCAAATTAATTTTTAATTTCCTAATTTCTTAAAGGGCAAATCTTAAAACAGGATTTTCTCTCTCACAATACTGAAAATGTAAAAGTGTCAGAATCAGTGATCAAATAGCCATAATTACAAAAGGGTATAACTTCTGTTTTAAATCTAAAATCACTTTGGGCTGAGTAATTGTTGTTTGGATAACAGAACACCAGCTAACCATTTCAGCAACCATAGTTTTAGGCCAGTGGCCAGCAAATTCATTAGTCAACAGAGCCAAATATCAATAGTACAACAATTGACATTTTTATGAGAGCCAAAATTCTTAAATTTAAACATCTTCTATCACCACTTCTTCAAAACAGACTTTTGTGGAAGAGCCACATTCAAGGGGCCAAAGAGCCGCATGTGGCTCACAAGCTGCAGTTTGCTGACCACAGTTTTAGGCAATTCTAAAAAGGCATAATATATGTGCTTCAGTTTATTTGGCCTCATTCCCATCCCTGTGTTCAGAAAAAGAAAAAAAGGAGGGGGGAAGGGAGAGGGCGTAGCTGGTTGGAGCCTGAGAGTTATTAATGGCAGAAAAGGTTCAGTAGGTAGCCACTAGCTCACCATACACTGAGTGGCCAGATTATTATGATCTCTTAACGCATAGTAATCTGGCCACTCAGTGTATAATAGGCCCAGTGCATGAATTAATGCATGGGTGGGGTCCACCTCCCTGGCCAGGGGGAGGGGACATGGGCGTTTGGCCAGCCTGCCTGCTGGTTAAACTCCTGATGGAGGGGACAATTTGCATATTAGCCTTTTATTATATAAGATATATACTGAGTGGCCAGATTATTATGTGTTCAGAGATATAATAACCTGGCCACTCAGTGTATATTGTAGATTGTCATAGCTGCGCTTTTGTCCTTCATATGAACACTGGAAATGAGGAAGATGCACATATGAATGGAGGAGGAAAATCATTATTTCCCAAGAAGCCAAACACCAAATAAGAATAGGAGCAATGAAAATTCCACTCCCACAAAAATATCATCCAATTGATAAATCTGCCAGAGAAACAAAAAATAAAGGAGAAAAAAGTCAGGAAAGTGGTTTCTTTGAAAAAAATTGAAGCTTTTCTTCATTCAAGGTGATGTCACTGACCTTCCATCAGAAATATTATCCACATGTGAGTCTATGAAATCCAGTCTCACTCTCCATCCGGGAGACGGGCCTGGTTCCGACAGAAGTCTCCAGTTTCAGAATAGAAAGAAAACTTCCATAACCAACATTAGCACTGGCTAACCAGATGTTGAGCAATGGAGGAAGCAACTACTTTAAGAAAGAGGAAGCAAAGCTACGCCTAGAGTAGCAATGTAGAAGGGGAAAAATCATTGAAGGAGATTTCTTAAAAGTCTAAGCTAAGATACAAAATGTTTTTTTTTAAATGTCCATGTTTACATCTGTACAGCTCTCTAATTATAAGTTACTTATTTTGTTAATTCAGTACACACCTTTCCCCATCTCTCTTCCTTCTCCAAAAAAAAAAAAAAGAATACATTTTCATTCTGACTCCATTTGCCTGGAACCAAATATTTCTATACAGAACTGTTGGGATAGGGATTGTCATAAAACAACAACAACAACAACAACAACAAAACATACACACACACACACACACACACACACACACACACACACACACAACTTGTTTCACTATGGTTTAAGATAACATAAGATAGGGAAAACAACTTTGGTTTTACTTAAATACTAGTATATACTCATTGTCACTACCTTCGGCTTCTCACACATTTCAACTGTGTACCATTATCTTTTGTTTTAAGACCAGAGATTTGTCAGTAACACAAATGGCCAATCCAGAGGAGACCAGACAAAGAAGTTAGGTGTCTCACCAGGGCCAGACTGGACAAATCTAAAGGCTGTTAGAAAAAGCCTAGCAGCACTGAAAGGAAGAGTGGCTGGTCAGGGGAGAAGTTCAGGCACGCAGGTGTTAGCTTTCATGAGGTTTAGAAGTAAACAACAGTTGGCTAGCCCTGTAGGTGAACAGTTTACCACCAGGCAACTCTGATGGCAGGCAGTAAGCAGAAGCTAGCTCACTCAGACAGGCAACAGCTGGGGATTTAGCCGCTCATGGTGGAAACCCAACCACAGAAACCAAAGATAAGTAGCGAAGCCCAGCAAACCCTGAAGCAGAGCTGACTCAATGCTGAATTCATGAGCTCTGGATCCAAAAGTCTAATGTTTCCACCACCAGGGAAATTTTTTCAAGATGTAAAGGTAGGGGTCAGCAAGTAATAAGATCAAGAGTCTCAAGGAAGTACATGAAGTAACTTATACAATATCTAAGATAACCCCTAGGCAGAAAATAATTTCAGGAAATATAAATGTGTGCACACGTATTTGACCACATAAGAACAATAAGAAAAAGACTATACTAGGCTACAGCAAGATTAAACTAGAAGAGAGAATGCCCATATTATTCCATTAGGCTCACCAACTACAGACCCCCAAGCACTAGCAGCAAGAAAACTTATACCTGCTGTTCTGGAATTTGGCCATCCACAGCCAGAAGAATGAATGTGGGACTCATGAGCTCCCATTTATTCAAACCAAGTAGCAGTGGCATAGAGTGTTAAGACATTAACAGCTTTGGAAACTCTTAATATTAGAAGCTTCACCCCATATCATCCTAAACATAATAAAACACATCCATATATCACCATAAATAAAATTTACAACACTTTGAAAATTTGAGTGGGGAAAAAAAGTTGAGTGTAATTGCATTTGACTACATAACACTGTTACATGTTGTATTCCTGTTTAAACATTCATTACTTTTTATTCTGTAGGTTATAAAACTTTTGTCCAGAAAGGCATCTGGAATGACGACTGGAAGATCTTTCGGCTGTCTGGTCTAACTAGCATATTACACTTTTATTATTATAGATGCTGCTATGAACATAGGGATACATAAATTCTTTCTGATTGGTCTTTTGGGATTCTTAGGATATATTCCCCAAAGTAGGATTGAATCAATTGGCAGTTCCATTTTTAGTTTTCCGAGGAAATTCCATACTTTTTTCTACAATGTCTGCACTATTCTGCATTCCCACCAACAGTGTACAAGGTTCCATTTTCTCCACATCCTCACCAGCACTTATTGTTTATTGATTTATTTATGGTAGCCATTCTGGCAGGTGTGAGGTAATATTTTATTGTTGTTTTAATTTTCATCTCTCTGATGATTAGTAGTGATCTTGAGCATTTTTCATACTAGTGTGTCTCTTGGCCTTCTGTATGTCCTCTTTGGAGAAGGACATACAGGTCCCTTGCCCATTTTTTAATAGGACTGTTTGTCTTACTGGTATTAAATAGTATAAGTTTTATATATTTTGGAAATTGACACCTTATCAGATATATCATTGACAAATAGGTTCTCCCATATAGTGGGTACTTTGTTCATTTTGTCCATGGTTTTTGCTGTGTGAAACTTTTGGAGTTGAGTATTCATTAATTCAACACACAGTGAGTGTTCACTCTGTCTAAACTCTATATTTGAGATTAGATATGTAACAGTGAACACAATGACATAGTTTTTTATGGTCATGAAGTTTTCCATCTAGCCATTTAGATACCCAGAAATATATGATCCATTACTTAATTGCATTCAATGTTCCTTCATAAGTGATTACTGTTTCTGCAGAGTTCTTACTCACCTGATGAAATAGCAGTTATTAGCTTCAACAAACAGTGGAAGTGATATTTAAAATATGCAGAACATGAAGCTTTTGTTCTTCTTAGGAACATGATGGGGGGGAAATGTGTCCATAATTTCAGTGTCCATATAATGAAGCTGTGAAGTACATCACCAGAGTAGGACTGGAATTCCAGTTCTGTGTTTTACCTGGTGTGACTTAGGCAGAGTTCCTAGCTGTCCTAAACTTTCCTTTATTCATCTGCAAAGTAGAGAACAACTAACATAATATAAATGAAGGCTTGGCCTTTTGGCATAAATATTCAGTACAGAGTTGCTGCTGCTGTTGATATTTCTACATATTTTTCACCCAGTTCCTAGCCGGTTCGGCTCAGTGAATAGAGCATCAGCCTGCAGAACAAACAGTCCTAGGTTGAATTCTGGTCAAGGTCATGAACCTCAGCTGCAGGCCCCTCCCCGGCCCTGGCCCTGATCAGGGCACGTGCAGGAGGCAACCAATCGATGTGTTTCTCTCACATTGATATTTCTCTCAGTCTTTCCCTCTCTCTTCTACTCTCTTAAAAAATCAATGGAGCCTAGACTGGTTTGGCTCAGTGGATAGAGCATTGGCCTGCAGACTGAAAAGTCCCAGGTTCTATTCTGGTCAAGGGCATGGACCTTGGTTGCTGTCACATCCCCAGTAAGGGGGTGTGCAAGAGGCAGCTGATTGATGATTCTCTCTCATTGATGTTTCTAACTCTCTATCCCTTTCTCTTCCTCTCTGTAAAAAATCAATAAAATATATATTTTTAAAAATCAATGGAAAAATATCCTCGTGAGGATTTTAAAAAAATACAAAAAACAATTGAAAGGGTGAAAGGGTATTTGGAATTACCTAATTGAATAAAGCTCTTAATACAATTATCATTTAAACTCACAGTTCTCTCCTTCTGAGACTCTGTGACAATTCAAGAAGTATGATGTTGTCAGTCTCAACACTTCAAAAGTCAAACAGTGATAATGCCATTTTGTGAATATCTTAAGTAAATAAATCAAAATATCTATACACAAAGTATTCAGTTCATTGTTATTTAAAATGTTGAGGAGTTGCAAGCAGCCCAAATGCCCAATAATAGGACATGTTTAAAGAAATTATGCCAATCATATGAGCTAGATACTACTAATACTTTGAAAACTAAAATGCAATTTGGGAGCATTTCTGAAATAATATCAAGGAAAAAGCATAATACACAATTATTAATACAAGTACTTCAAGAAAAGGAAGAACTATGTAATATTTTCAACAATAAAGATTTTAAAAAACAATAAAAAGAAAATTTTACCAAAAATAAATAAATAAATATACATAAAAGATAATTTAGAAGAGTCCACATCAAAATGATACCTGATGTGTTAGAGCAGTAATATAATTTTAATTTTCCTCCTTTATTGCCATTCCTTAACATCTCTGGTACCTCTACACTTAAGGCATTAAAATTGATACTAAAAATTAGCACCTGCACATCACAGTCCTGACACTAAAGTTTCACACCTATAAGCAGAATAAGGAATATTCTGAATATTTGAGAGTCTAAGGAGAACTGTAATTTTCTGGCACATCATCTCATCCATAGTTTTTGTGATTTTCTTCTTAGCATCTATGGAAAATAAGACTTCCATATTGTACAGATTTAGCTCTGTGGATTATACTAATGTCAGTGAGCAGAATGAGTTAGAAACAATCAGGTTAACCACACAATGAACAGATATATTCAGTCTCCAGTAAGATTCTCATGCACCCTGAATCCTTATTAGCAGAAGTGCAACTGATTTGCCAGTACTCTGAAGATTAATTTTATTCTGGTTCACATTTTATAAATTATTAATTGACTGATAACAGTCATACCAAATTTCTCAAATGAAATTCTCTCCTCAAAAGAGCAAAGGAGAGATCTCTAAATGGCCTTTTTATAGTCTTCTGAGGACTTATTTTTCTTCAGAGTTAACTGGGGTGGAAAGGAGAGAGAGAGGAAAACATGCTCTGTGCACTTTGGACCTGAAGATGCAGAGCTGAGCATATTTGGAAACTAAATGCACTTGTTAATTCCCAAAGAGATTTTAAGAGTAGAGTCTTGTAAGGACTGCCAAATAAAATTAATCCATTAAAATGATAATGAAAATTTTTGAATCACAATTAAGAGTCTAAGTTGAAAGAGAATGTTTCAATATTGCAGGCATCTTAAGTTAAAGCACTTATGGATGGATTCTTCCATTATTCCTTACAGATCAGGGTGTGTGTGTTGTGCATATGAACCTGCATATAGTTGCAAAAGAAAGAGACAGAGAGTCGTAGACAAAGGCATAAAGACAGGGAGAGAAAGGAGAGGAGAGAGAGAGAGCAGAGAAAAAAAGAGAGGGGGCGAGGAGGAGAGTGTTAAAAACAGACTGCAAATGAGAAAATGTAAAGATCTAATTGGCTTTATTAATATTTTTGAATCACATACCATCTAGAAACCAGAAGTCTTGCTCCAAAGAGTTGTACAAAAATGCAAGGTTGTTATGGGAAGCAGAGTGGGGCAAAGGAGCTATTGACGAAAGAAAATTAGCAGATTCTTTTTAGAGGAGGACATCTTATTTTAGGGGGAAGGGAATAGCAAGTTGTTTGTTTTTTTAATCATGCAGATTGCCTTTTCTTTCTATGGGGGATGAAGAGATCCCATGTAACAGGTTACTTACTTTTACTTGATCAAATCATTCCAGACTGGTTAGTTAAGATTGTATTTCTGGGAGAGTCTGAAACTGTAACTAGGTCAAGTATTAAATCTAGGTTGGTAGGATGGACTTTTGGCAGAGCCATGCCATTTTGGGGCCCCAGGTTTCCTATTGAACAGTAGAGAAGGAAGATTTAGAGAATTCATAGTTAATGTCCAAAAAATAAATGATGCTCTTATTTTATCTTTGTGAGTTTGTACATCCATATGCAACCTTACTAGTATAATGTTTTATCAAAACATTAATTTTAAATACCAGTATTTTGCAATTAACATTGTAGACAGCAGAAAGCAACAGTGACTAATTCCTACATTTGGTCAATGAAGGCAACAGGAAAATCCAAACATGAAAATTGTTTAGTTATAACATAATTAAGAATAGATTACTGCATAATTGCTGTCCTTTACAAATTTAAAATCTTTAAAAGTAAAAATAAATGTTAAAAGCAATCGAGTACTTCAAACAACATGAATTCTCAGTGCCTATGAAAAAAATTACCTATTCAGTCAGCCAACAAATATTTGTCATTACTACATGCAAAGTACTCTGTTGATTCCACAACTGTCTGCCTTTATCCATGTGGTCTCTACCCACTTAGAGCTTTCATTCTGGTGGGTGAAAATATTATATATACATTAAGATGATCATGATGGATACTGGATGGAGGAACAGATAGAAATGTAAAATATATAACAGGTTTGTCTTCACCTGGTAGATAAGAGAAGGCTTTTCTGAGTAAGTTTGATCTGAGGTATGAAGGACCGGTAGAAACTCATCAGGCAAAGAAAGAGAGGAACAGTATAGGCAAAGGCTCTGTGCCTAAAGGGAACTTGGCCTCCAAGGATCCTCAGTCAATATAGGGGGCATAATAACAAGTGAGTCTGGGATAACAAAAGAGGTTATTAAGGACAAACTATAAAATGTAGCTTTTCCTTTCCCATTCTGACATAAGAAAAGAGAGAACAGGATTATTTATTCAATGGCTCTGTAGTCATTTTATCTTCATCTCCTTGTCCTTCCCCAACTTTCCTAAGCCACCATCAGGTCAGCCATGTGGTGTTAGAGTAAAAGAAGCTATGAGGTTAGGGGTGGTGGTGAGGGATTTGTATAGTAGAAGAGTCCCATGTTTTGAGTTTTCAGTGTATGATGCCTCGAATAATGACCAGGAGAACCTTGGTGAGAGTTCCTGCATCTCTGCCCAAGCACCGAGGCTATGGAGGCAGAGTAGGCAGTGAGGGCTGCCCATGTGGCTTTGAAGATGACCTTTACTACCTCATGTCCTAAAAGCTTTACTGTGCTGATAGTTTTACTGGGGTTGTCTCAATTGATACTGACAACTACTTTAAGTGAAAGACTATTGCTATCCGTATTTTACACATGAGAAAAGAGGATGAGACTTTAAGAGATAATTTGATCAACATCATATGACTTGTAAATTCAGTATTTGAGATCAGATAGCCTGATTCTGTCCTTCCTGATCTAAATCCATTGTACTGTGTAAGGCTGGGTTTCTGAACACCCAGTGTAGCTAGGTCCAGATTAATTTGGTTATAGAAATAAAAGTGTTCTTACACTCCAAGGTTGTGATAAAAGAATCTATACTACCTTCATTAGAAGAGCTCATTCTGGAGAATGAACAGGGGAGGGGAAAGGGGAACTATAGGAAAATCAGTTATGTCATCAATAAAAGTACAGGGAGAGATTGGGAGGTTGGTCTCAGGTTAAGCCTAAGGTTTCTGACTACAAAGCCAGAGTGATATGGTCAGATTTTAAGATAATTAGGGAGTAAAATCATGTAATATAGTGATGGGTTATTATAGGAGTGTCAGGGAGAAGCAGGTATCAGAGATTACAACCCTACTTCTTGTTTCACTCCAAATCTTTTTTTTATTTAATTCTTTATTTACTTTAAATCATTTTTTTTTAATTTTTCAATTACAGTTATACACAATATCACATTAGTTTCAGATCTTTTGAACTATAGTATATGTGATCTGAAACTCAAAAGAGATACTGAGCAGAAGATACAAATGTGGAAACCAATCACACGGTGAAAAATTTCAATTCATATTTTAAAATGCTCCATCCCAACCATAAAAATGTACTAGAGCAATTTTTATAAAAAAAAACATTTATTGTAAAAACCTCCTGGTGAAATAACAGGTCAAATACTTCTAAATCTAATTTTAAGGCAAGAATATGGAAATGTCTTTTTCACACTAGATATATCTATGTATTTTTTCAATGCCAAGATTGAAAGTAGAACTGAATGACTCATCACCAAAGTGGGCCAATTGTCTGCAAACTGATGGGAAAATATCAGTGCAGTTATGCACCCAGGGATAGTCAGCTTCAAAAATAATTTTAACTGTATGAGTCTTATGTCATTTTCTTGAAAGCCAAGTCTTCGGATGTGTCTTTTAAGACAGGATACTTCCTGTAGTTAATAGGACTGCATTATTTACCCTAATATTAATGCCTTCCCAAAATAACATACATCAGCAATCAATGATATCCTCACCAATACTAAGGACAAACTGTCACCTACTTGATATTATGTCAAGAAACTGAGACAACTCTCTGCCATATTACTTCTATTTCAGATTATCTCCTCTTCTTTCACCTTCATTTTACCAATAGATATTGAGAAAGAAGCTTGTTACTTCACTGCCTTTACATTCGCATTTTCATGTATCAGCTTTTCTAAATAGATATCACATAACTCAAGCACTGCTTGAGTTTAAATAAATAAATAAATTCAGAGAGAAAGGTCGAGGAAACTATATATATATATATATATATATATATATATATATATATATATATATCATATTTGCCACATTTCAAAGTGAAAAGTTTAGGTAAAGGAGTACTTTGATTAAATTATTTAAGATCAAGCAGATATGTCTGTGTATAACTTCAGTCCTTATCCCTTACAAATGGTTCAGAGACAACTATTTTACTTGAGTGCTACAGAGACAAAGTCATTACTCAGAAAATCACTTATTGAAAACAGAGAAACAAAAAAAAACACACCAGTCTTGTCAATTCAGACTGCTATAACAAAGTACCAGACTGGGATGCTTATAAACAACAGAAATGTATTTATCGGGGCTGGAAGTCCAAGATCCAGGTGCCAGGTTGGTCAGTCTGGTGAATAACTTCTTCCCATTTATCCATCATCTTGCTCTGTCCTCACCTGGTGAAGCAGTGAGCTAGTTCACTGGTTTCTTCTTCTAAGGGCACTAATCCTAATTCCAAGGTCCCCACCTGCAAATACCTTCACATTGAGAGTTGGATTTCAATATATTATTTTGGGGGTAGAGGACATATCAAACTTTCAGTGTCGGACACCCACAGCATAGTGCATTTCTGGGCTGGCAGACATGCATGACTCAGGTCTCTGCCCACATACAGGACGGGAATCGCTAATCAGTCACTGCACTCTTGCTCACAAATACTGGGAATAGCCTAATGATCCTGAGCACAGCACTATGGAGAGGCACTGCTTATTAACCAGATGTGAAATGTGTGGTGGAACTCACCAGCCATCCCTGGGAGGATGGAAAACACTGAAGATATTTGTTCTAAATTAGATTTTGCCACTTAACAGCAAGGTATTTTTTGACGTTACATTGCATAATCTTTCTGTAACTACAGGTCCTTCCTGTTTCATATGGTTGCTATATGGAACAAATTAAGTAATATTTGTAAAAATGTTTTGTAAACACTTAAAAATATTGTATGAAGTTATTTCTTGCTATGGCTTTTACCTAGAGTTGCATAGGAAATTGGAAAATAATGAAGTCAAATTTCAATAAATCCTAACAAATATGTTAGTGACTAAACTTTAAAGTTTAGTCAATATTCTTGGATAGAATCGCTTCACTTGAAAATACATATTCTAAAATCTAGTTCCCAGAAGATGGCAGGGGTTCTGAGAGCCATCTGGGGACTCTATGTGCCGCGAACACTCCTTTCATACTGTTCCTCCTTCCTATTTGCATTTCTGTGATTGGCCATGAGTGCATTAAGTAAACAAATCTTCCTGCAAGTGTGTTCCCTGATTGGTGCATGTGTTCTCAAAAGGAAATGGTACTGGGTAAATAGGCATCTCAGCTTCTGCAACTCAGACACAGGGAGGAATCAAGGAGGAAAATCTCTGCTTTGAAGAGATAAAGAAAGCCTGTAATCAGAGTTATCCAGGCAAAGGCATTACCTGTGGGAGGCTGCTCTATTTTGTACTCACGTAGCAACTTTCATCCAGAAAGCTCAAATCACACACTATTTATTAAGCCCCTTCATGTACAGGGACCACATTGATCTTCTCAGCAGGGTTAGAAAAGCACACTATGGACCCCACTATGTGACTATGAAAACGAAGGCACTGGGAAGTGAAGTGCCTCATCAAGTGCACAAAAGTAAACAGATACCAGAAATTAGGAAAACAAGGGTCATTATGGGTCTGATTCGCTGTCTTTGGTTTCTATTACAACCCAAACACTTCCCATTGTAGTCATGCATGTAACAGAGCATCTCTGTGGGCAAGGGGGAAAGGAGTACCTTTCATTCAAACAATTTGTTACCTGAAACACCCCTTCCCTTCCTTTTCATCCAATTGAGGAGCAAATAACATTTTCAACCGGGGGAGGGGAGTCTGCCAGACTCCTCACAAAAATTTAAGAATTACATTATTTATTTGAATGTGGAGGTAAACATGGGCAAATGTCCACAAAATACACTTTCATTAATTTTGCAAATAGCAATTTGCTCTTCTAGCAAAATATGCTAAAAACCCGGTGGGTGTATTAAATCAAAACACAAGCAAAGCAGGAACAGCTGTTGCTATATTTCAAACCTTTCCCACCACAAACTCTGCTTCTGCTGTTTCCCGAAACATTCCTGACACCTTCAATCAAATTGGTATAGTTATTCTCCTTTCTCAGCAAACAAGATCTATAATGCTATGCCTGCTTTTTCTTAAGTAAGAAAAGAGACCAAAATATGTCTTCCATTCCTCAAGGAAACTGATAAAAGAGGATAAATACAGCCTCCTTCAGTAATTCTTATCTTCCTCAGGCAAAGGCTAAAGGTCTTAGTGCTGCAAGCTGAGTGATAATAAACTTTGGAGAAGGAAACGGAATTCAAAGTTAGGGTTATTTCATCTCTGTACTGACTGTTGACTTGAGGAGAAATTCACGCTTCCCCTCCACTTGGACTCCCATTGTGATCAATACCCTGAATGACAAACCCCTGAACTAACTGTTTCTTGTACAGGGCGTACTAGAATTTCTCATAAACATTTAATATATCATTCTGTTTTCTTTTTTCCCTACATATAGAATTTATAATGTAAACAATAAAACAGCCTATTCAGGACACAAAGCCTGTTGCTCCACACCAAGCAATTTTTTCCTTGTGATACCTTTTCTAATTCTGCTAAAATATGTTTTGGCAAAGATTTATAAAAATGTATAAACCATATAGATGCAAAATAAAATTAAACATCAATAATAGCAAAGAATTCTGAGTTTGCTATTGCCACTGATTTCCTGGGTGGTATTTATGTGTCTCATTCTATATATAAATGTACCACAAAACATAAACAATAACATGCAATAGACAGCTTAGATCCCAGAGAGAAGCCTCCATCAAACCAAAAATAACACTACAAATACTAATCATACACATACACACATGTGCAAACATACTACAAACACACATAAACACACACAAAAAGAAGGTTTGTTTTTTTAAAAAAAATCAATGAACATCTCATTGGAACAAAATCTTATGGAGAAGTACTTTTCAACTTAGCTTTGTCTCTCAACAATAAGAAGGCATGCTTGACTTTAAGAGTGATACAGCTAAAAATGAATAAACTGAGAGAGTTTATTTTGGATTAGAAGATTCACCTGAGTGAGCAAAACTCACAATGAAACCATAGCAAATAGCTCTTCATGCTCAAAAGTCAAAGCTTAATCCTATAGACAAAGCTGAAAGAAAGGCAGAAATGGACAGGAAGACAAAACCTCCCCAATCTATTTCTGGCAATCGCTGTGGGTGGCTTGATTTCTCCACCTAGATTTATCCACTCCTACTTGTTTCTACCTAGTTATGACTCAGCACCCATATATTCTCCCCACACCTGAGCATCATGGAAGTGAAAGTTTTAGTGTTTTAAAATGTCAAAACCCAGAATCATGTGCTTCAACATGAATACTTTATTGTACATTGGCACAGCCTTTTGTCAGAAAGACAGGTACTACGTGGGTCAAGGTTGAAGATCAATAAAAATAGGTTATTATCCACCTGGAAGTAGCAGGGATCCTTAGAAATGTTGAGTACATAAGGTAAAGCCACCCATGGGCAAATGAAAGGTATATGATGGATAAACCAAGGTCTCTATAACCCTCTAGGATTACAAGAGTAATGTTTGCACATAGATAAACGTTAGACCATGTCCCTACTTCAGAGAAAAATGGAAAGTACAAGGCAATATGCTTTAGCTCCCTTTTCTTTCTTTTTTTCTAAAAAAAAAAAAAGCTGAACATTTATCAAGCCCCATAGTCCAATTTCAGAGTACAAAGTCATTGCTGTCTGAAAGTAAAGTAACCAGAAGAGAGATCTCTGTGAATTAGCCAGAGGTCCTTGGGCATGTATGCGTATGTGTGTGTGTGTGTGTGTGTGTGTGTGTGTGTGTGTGTGTTTCACTGCCTCCATTAAACTTTTCAATACTTATTCTCTACTCTATACATGGGGTAAAGTAGATTTTTTTTAAAAATTACTATAAGGTTTTAATAAAATATTTCATTGTTGAGGAGATTGGCACAAAAACACACAAAAAATTGAGTTTGGACTTGTACAGAAATTCATTTTATGGGAGATATTATTTGCTGGTATATTTTGTCCTTTGAGATTATTTCTTCTCAACTAATTACCTGCACCCAATTATCAAAATTTCCATAGTGCATTCCCTTCTCTCTCTCACCTTTGGAACTTCTTTTTTATTTCATTGAGAGAATGGAGGCAATCACAAAGAACAATGAGCACTCACCACCAAATCCACAAACATATCCAGACAGACCTGTACCTGCACCTGTTCCTTCTTGCTTCCTGTTTTCATAGAAACTATTTCCACATAAACTCTTTATTTGAACATTAGATACCACTCCCTCTCTGTCAGTTAAGAATATTGTACCAGCTACTATCCTTTTCCAGAGGCATAATATTCCTTCGCTCTAGAGCATTCCAATGTAGGTCTACAAACCTCATCCCCACACACACCATCTGATTCACAACTTGCAGAGGTATTCACTCACTTGTTTCCCATCTGTCTGTACCTAAATCCAACTTGCACACATTAGCAATGCAACAATAGTGACAACAGTGATAATGAGAAAACTTAACATTGCATATATTTTACAATGTATTTATTTCATCTTTCCTATATCAATGACTATTTTGGTTATTCCCACATTTTGTTTCTTTGTTTTGTTTGTTTGTTTGTTTGTTTGTTTGTTAAATCTGCTACTATAATCATGTAAGACATGTCTTCTGGTAAACATGCATAAGAGTTTTTCTGGAACAAATAATTAGTAGTGATATTACTGAGGCCTAGATCGTGCACATCTTCAATTTTACTAGATAGCACCAAATGGTTTTCCTAATTAATTGTATAGGTTTACATTTCATGAACAATTTAAATTGTTATATTCTCATCAAAGCTTATTATTGCCAGATTTTTTTAATGTTTGGCTACTTCCTGAATATCAATGATTACTTGTTATGGTTTAATTGGTATTTTCATAATTGTTAAGGACATTAAGTTTTAGTAAGTTTATAGAAGATATGCTCTCTCTCTCTGTCAAATATGCCTATTTAGGTCTTTGGCTCCTTTTTCCTATGAAATTCTTTATTTTTCTTATTGATCTTTTAAAGGATTCTATAAATTCTGAATACTAATCATTTGTTGGTTACATGTGCTATAGATGCATACTCCCAGTTTATGGTTGGTATTTTTCTTTTCTCTTTGATAATAAAAAAAAGTTTAATTAATTACACTTATTTATTAAAATTTTGGTTTATGAAAATGCATTTGCATCATGTCATAGACTAAGTAATGGCATTAGGGTGAAGAGCATAGTTTCTTGGCCTGGTCTGCGTAGGGTGGGTCCTGATTCCACATCGTATCAGCTGTACAACGTTGGGAACTTAGCCTTATATGCTTCTGTTGCCCAATCAAAAAAGTAGGGATAATCTCATAAGATTGTTATGGTTGTTAATTGTGTTAATATATTTAACTCATTTTAATTGCATGCAACATTCTAAGTACCTAATAAGAATTGTCTAATTTTATTTAATAAATTCTTTTTTACTCTCAGGTCATAATAAATTCTCTTGTATATTTTTAAAGATTTAAAGTTTGGATTTCAGACTCAAATCTTTAACCCACATAAATTTTATATTTCTGTAGAGTGTAAGCTATGGGCCCCTAAACTATACTTCACAAACTTGTATAATATCTTGGCTCAGATATAAGGGCTCCCTTTTTTTTGGATTGGTCCAATTTTAATATATATAGTAGTGCCAAAGTAGGTGCTCTTATAACATATGATGCATTGACCTCTTATTTAACTTACTTATCTAGGCATCCACAACTCATCCTCAATTACACTCCATCCCTTCTTCAATGACTTTCCCTTCTCTCTTTCCCCACAGACTCCATCTTCTCTGATTTGACCTCAAAATGTTAAATTTCATTAGAACCGAATACTGTTCTCTTTTTTGTTTTTCCTCCAATGCCTGGAAACTGGGGCCAAATTACCTAGATTCAAATTCCTACTCTTTCATTGATGCGATATGGAACTAAGCAAGTAATTTAACTTTTCCCTGTTCCTCCATTCCCCATTAGCAGCACTGGTATACTAACATCCCTTGCTATGAGTATTAAACAAGTGACTTAATGCATGTATATCTCTCAGAACAAGACTTGGTATTTGGTAGGTGCTGAATAAATAGTAGCTATTATTTTCTAAAAGATTCTAATTAATCCTATGACTTTAAAAGTCACCTAACTGCTGATGATTTCAAAATGTATGCATTCAGTCCTGAAATCTCCCTAACTCAGGAGTTAGGAGCCAACTGCTCACTTGGCCACTTTATTTTAAAGATGAATCGGTATGTTAAACTTAGCATGACTCAAGCACTCACCCTCAGTTGCTGTGCTTCAACCATATGTCTTCTTTCTGGGTTTTAAACATGTGCACTCATTCTTATCTCAGAGCATTTGCAGACTCCAGCTTCTGTGGGTTTGGAACGACTTAACCCCAGATCTGTGCATGGCTGCCTCCTTCTCATCATTCAGGTTCCAACTCAAAGGGTCACCTCATCAGAGATGCCTTTCTTGGCCGTCCTAGTTAAAACTGCCCACCTCCAATTGATAATCACTTTATTTTATTCATCATAGTCATCAATATTTGAAATATGTGTATGTTTCTACATTACATCTATCTCCTAATGTATGTATTTTGAGGACAGTAGTATTCTGCTATTTTCATTTTCCCTAGAACAGTGCCTGACACTCACACCTATACTCTCAATACCTAATCATTAACTGACTGACTGCCCGATAGTGTTCTAAGGTCATTATATACAGAACTTCATTTTATTTCCCACAGAGAGATCTAATTTCCATTTTATAAACTATTGAAATGGATTTTTAAACTGGAACACGCAGTGTTCCCTTGGACTGGAACCCGGATTCTGTGTCCACCAGATTCGAAGAATTAATGAATCCACAGACAGAAGGTAGTATATATAGCAAAGGTGGAGATTTATTGAAGAACAAGTACAGGCCCCCACATGGGAAGGGGGGAAGAGTCCCCCAGAATGGACTCCCATGTAGGAAGGGGGAAAGGGTTTTCCTTATGGCTTATAAAGGCTACAGATCCTGGTGCCTTGATATCCCCTCTGATTGGTCGCTATTCCCTTAGACTGGTTACTATAGTAACTCCTGGGCTCAGTGGGGCCTGTAAGTTTCTCCCCAAAGCCTCCTTCCTTATTGATTTCCTATATCCTTTGGACTTTCTTCTTCTCCTTCTGGATGAAGGGCTTCCTTCTCTTTATTTTGAAAATATAGACCTTTTGCTGTTCCCAGCTCCCTCATTCTATGGAAATGTACCTGTTGCAGCTTTTCAGCTCCCTTATTCTATGGAAATATACCTTCTGCTCTGCAGCCCTGTGCTTCTTCCATGGCCCCCTTAATTTCTAAAATTTCTAAAATTTCCTAAGACCTGTCTTTTCCACCCCAAAATATTCCTGTTTCACTATGAAACCTAGACCCAAAGCTATTAAGTGTCAAGTGGAATTCAAAATTATCTTTTGTTTGCCACTTAGCCCCCTATTGCTTAGTACATTGCTAAATGTTTAAAGGAGAGATGTATAAAACATCAAAGAAAAATTCAAAGGAATATAAAAAAGAGAAAAGCTAGAGGACCATTTTTACTCTCCCATACCATCAAATGAGCTTTAGCAGGTCAGAATTAGGTTTCCATATTCACACCCCAATAGGATATATAGGAAAAGTTGTTGCTACTTCCTGCAAAGGGCCTGGGCTTACAATGGTTGTGAAAAGAGCTATAAAAATGCAAAGTTGTTCTTAACACCTTTACTTAGTGCTATTATCTCTGTTTGTCAAGTTGCAACCTGAACAAGACTACAAAGTTTTATATAATTCAAGTATCCAGATGTATAAATCTGATTTGTCAGAGAAAATTAAAGGAGACTTTCAGAGAGAAATCCAAAATTCAGGATCCCATCTGTTGTATGCTATATATTCATATGTCAGAAATCCACATGGTACCTGGTCCCTATGGCAGTTAGGTGACTTCTCTTTACCCAGAACCTGTTGCCACCAGGAGCACAAATAACCCAAGTAGGAGCTCCTTTACAGTGAGTTGTGAAGATGATACAATGCTTATCAAATCAGGGACAGCTCAGTATATTAGTTAAGAGCAAGGATGCTGGAGGAAGACTATCTGATCTTCAAGCTTTGCTTCTGGCTGTGTGAGGTCCTCCCCAGGGGAAAATAAACCACAGGAAATAATAGATGAGATAGATAGATAGTTAGATAGATAGATAGATGATAGATAGATAGATAGATAGATAGATAGATAGATAGATAGATAATTGAAAGATAGATAATTATAAGGAATTGTCTCACACAATTATAAAACTGAAAAGTGCAGCCCCACAATAGTCAGAGTCTGAAGGCAGGAGAAGATGGATGTCCCAGTTTAAACACAGGCAGAAAGGGAATTCTTTCTTACTCACCTGCCATTCTATTTAGGTCATCAACAAACTGAATAAGGTCCATCCACATTGGGAAGGGCAATTTTCTTTATTCAATGTCTCAGTTTGTTCAAGCTGCTATAACAAAAACACTACAGTCTGGATAGCTTATAAACAACAGAAATTTATTTCTTACATTTCTGGAGGCTAGGAAGTTTAAGATCAAGGCACTGGCAGATCAGTGTCTGGCAAGTGTTCAATTCCTGGCTTTAGATGCCCATCTTTTTGCTGTGTCCTCACATGGTGGAAGGGGCAAGGGAGTTCTTTGGGGGTCTCTTTTATAAGAGCATGAGTCCCATTCATGAAGAATGGGACTCCGCATTTATGACCTAGCCATCTCCCAAAAGTCCCACCTCCAAATACCATCACATGGAGCATTAAGATTTAAGGTAAGTATTTGGGGTTGTGAAACACAAACATTCAGTCTTCAGCACTCAAATTACTGATGATTCAAATGTTAATCTCATCCAGAAACACCTTCACAGACACACCTAGAAATAAAATTTAACCAACAATCTGGGCACGATCTGGGCACCCTGTGGCCCAGTCAAGTTGACAGAAAAATGAACTACTACACTAACTCTGCAAACTGGGAGAAGTTACCCAACCTCTGTGATACTTATCAAGAGACTAAAGACAGAGTAGTTCTGAGAAATGAACAATTTTAAATACATACAAACTATCTAAACTAGTGCTTGGCAGGTAATAAGTACTCATTAAATGAATGTCTACTCTGGAGTTGAGAAAGAAAAAAAAAAACAGGAAAAGTTGGGTCCCTTCCCATTGGAAGTATTGAAAGAACATGGTGACTATAAATTTGAAAAACACTCTTTTACAGATGGTTTGAAGAGAATAATGGCCAGGATTGTTATTTTCTTTGAGTAGAGACAAGAATAGCGGGTTTAATCTTAAAGCAGCACATGGTATTTAGTCTAGAGACAAGGCATTATAAGCTGTATCAGTAGATGTTGAAATGGATTACTGAGAAAGTTACAGAATCTCCTATTCTGACATATTTTTAAACTAAGAAATAGCATCATGTGTCTAGACCAGTTTGAGTCTGATTTTGCTTAGAGGTGGAAAAGAGAAGCAAATTAAAACCTAACCTATGCCCATGTTACATTCTGGTAATTTCACTTCCTAAGACTCTGAACAAAAATATTAGAATCTTGTTTTCCTAATTATGATTGTCCTTCTTCCTGGGAATAATATTTTTTGAAACAAGTAAGGAAACTTTTTCTTTTCAAATCAGAGGGTTACCCCTGCCTACCACCTATAAAGAAAGCAAATAATACTTTAGGCTATTGCTGCCATGCTTGCTATCCCAGACACTTCATGCAAGGGCTCTATCCTCTGCAATGAGAGAGTTCTTAAGGGATTTTAAAATAGTTCTGTGTTATTGCAGACCACTGTCAGATCTCTGTCTGGAAAGGTCTGAAAATACCCTTATCCAATGTACATTTCTCTTTGCCATGATATACTGATACACTGTAAAGCTTTTTAACTCACGAATGGTGTTGTTGCAAGGTGCCAAGTAAGTAGGCTTTTTATTAGAAGGGCTATCATCAACTAATATGGGACAATTATATCAAATAATGTCAAAGTAAAAATGACAGAAAAAAATTATTGACCACTGAATAAAATGAGAAACCATAAGTCTATAATTGACTCATGCTCTTAAGCCTTAAAACAACTTTCAAAGACAATATGTCCCCATTTTACACATGGGAGATTTGAAATCAAAATGTTTAAGTGACTTTTCCAAACTCAAATGGCTACCAACTGATAGTATTTTTTTTCTTCTACTGCTTTTAAAAAACATTTAAACTTAAAGAAAAAAATATTGGTATAGTACAAAAAGCTATTTTATTCCTGAACAATTGAGAGTTGTTGACCTGATGTCCCATCACACATAAATTCCTTAAAAAGAAGGATATTTTTATTTTCATGCATAATTAAAACATAACCTTCAAGAACAGTGGCTCCACTAGGCAAATGGAAAGAAAGATCTGTATGTAACAGACATTCAGTAAATATTTCCAAATTCAATTGAACAAAATAGAAAGAAAATGTAAATATACCTATTGCTAAGCATAGGTATAATGAGTGATTATCCTAAGAAAAGGGAATAGATTATTTCACAAAGACTTGTTCACTGACACAGGAACATATATAAATGGAATCCGATATAACTAATTGGCATGTAAATGTTTATTCATTAAACCCCCAAATTAATTTCTAATTCCATAACTATAAAGATGTAGAAATGAAGGTATGACAATAGTGATATAACATGTTGCAATTTATTTTATGGATCATTATATACATACTAGTGGCCCAGTGCACAAAATTCATGCATGGGAGAGGAGTGGTGGGTGAGGGTATTCCTCAGCCCAGCCTGCACCCTCTCCAATCTGGGACTCCTTGGGGCATATCCAACTACTGGTTTAGGCCCGAAACCAGCAGTTAAACATCCCTCTCACAATCCAGGACTGCTGGCTCCTAAATGCTCATCTACCTGCCTGTCTGATTGCCCCTAACCACTTTGCCTGCTGGCCTGCTTGTTCCTAACTGCCCCCCTCTCACCAGCCTTCTCACCCCTAACTTTCCCTTTTGCCAACCTGATCACCCCCAACTCCCCCTCTCCCCCTGGCCAGCTTGCTTGATCCCAACTGCACTCCCCTGCCAGCATGTTTGCCCCCAACTGCTCCCCCTGCTGGTCTGATCACCCTAATTGCCCCCTGCATCTGCCTGATCACCCCCACTGCCTCCCCACTTTCATGACAGTTCCTACTGGGCATGAGCAAAAGCAATTTTTCAGGTATCTATAACCTCATTATTTTTTAATATTTAAATTTACATTCAATGACTTTTCTGTATCCAAGTGTCAGCTTCATTCATGTCAATACTGCTGGATACTTCTTCATTGCAAACATAACACGGTTTAGGACTATATTGAACAACATACTCTACATTATTTGTCTGATAACTTGTTCCTTTTTAACGCTTTAAAAAACATATATTAGCCCTAACTAGTTTGGCTCAGTGGATAGAGCATCGGCCTGTGGACTGAAAGGTCTCAGGTTCGATTCTGGTCAAGGGCATGTACCTTGGCTACAGGAACATCCCCAGTTGGGAGTGTGCAGGAAGAAGCTGAATTGATGTTTCTCCCTCATTGATGTTTCTAATTCTCCATCCCTTTCCCTTCCTCTCTGTAAAAAATCAAGGGGGGGGGGGGAGGAATATAAACACACACAAAAAAAGTAGATTCATTTCCATACGTAAACATCATACAATCTGGAAATCCAGAAGCCCCAAAGTACAAATGCACATGCGGTACAGAGGGAGAAAGGAAGAAGAAAGGAGTTGAGGGGGGGAAAAACAGAACTTTAGTACCCAGGATGTTGCTGAGTTGGATGCTATAAAGAACTAAGCAGTGGGAAGACAAACTCCAATTCTGGAATCATAGATTCTCAATGGATCCTCAGAATTTACCGTATTAAGTCTCATGGGGTCATTTTCAAAACCTTAAAACAAGTCAGAGAATCTATATATATAAAACCCTAATATGCAAGTAGACCAAAAGATGGAATTACCAGTCACTATGATGTACGCTGATTACCAAGGGGCATATACAGAACATAGTGGATGTTGGCAGCAAGCAGCAGATGGTGGAACATGGTGGGCATCGGCTGAAGTGTGATAGTGGAGCAGGTGAGCAGGGGTGCCAGACCAAGGAGGGATGCCAGCCATTGTCATCGGGGCGAGCCTTTGGTGGTTACTGAAAATTCTTTGCTCCCACATGCCGTGGTCCTGCCTGGCACTTGCACCCACTGCTGGCATCGCCCCCACTTGCACTTGCTGCCAGCACTAGTCACTTGGCAACATTAACAGGTGCAAGCAGCAACTGCTGGCCCTGATTACACCTGAGGACTTCTCCACCTCTCCCTGCTCCTGAAGAGCAATTGGGGCAGCAGCTGCTGCTCACACCCATTGCTGGCACTGGCCTCAATCACTCAACACCATCAATGGATGTGAGCTCGACCTTCCCTGAGAGCACCTGGGAGCCACAGCAGAGGGAACAGAGCTCCAGGCAGACAGGGGACCAGGGACTGTGGCGGGAAGGACCTGGCAGGGACACAGAGGATGGGATGAGACCCACCCCTGTGCCTACCATGGCCCCTGGTGCACAAATTTGTGCACTGAGCCCCTGATAGAAAATAAAATGAAAAAAAGGTGAGATGCACTTAAAATCAAAGAAAAATTCTACAAGATCAATTAATTTATTATTTTAAAAATCAACAAAATCAGGGTGTAAAAAAAATCTATAAGGAATAATATTCTAGGTCAAAATCAGCATAAATCCACACTTCCATTCTGAGAAGTATAGATTGTACTTAAAAAGTCATATAACCTCTCTTAAATATCTATGTATGTGTGTTTTAATTTCAAACAAGTATTATTATTTGGGGGCAGAATGGTCTAGAGCAGCATTCTTTAGAATATAATATAATTCTCAAAATACAATTTAAACTGCACTTATAATTTTTAATTTCTGGCAGCCACAATGAAAGAAAGCAAAAGAAACCAATGAAACTAATTTTAACAATGCATTTTATTTAACCCAATATATCCAAAATAATATTATTTCAATATATAATCAACATAAGTATTGTTAATGAGATATTTTATATTCCTTATTATTAAGATTTCAAAATCCAGTGTGTGATTTTCTCTTACAGCCAGCACATATCAATTTCACAGAAGCTATGTTAGCCATATATCAAGTAGAACAAAGATAATATAAAATTTTGCTGTCAAGACCCTGATTTTTTTGTTTACATAAATTTTAGGTTACAGCAAATTTGAGAAGGTGGTATAGATTTTTCTTATCCTGACCTACATAGGCATAGTCTTCTCTATTATCAACATCATGCAATAGAATTGTATATCTTTTGCCAAAGATATACCTACATTGACACATTCATAACCACCCAAACCCCATAGTTTACCTTAGGGTTCACTCCTGGTGTTGTACACTGAGTTGGTTTGGACACCAATATAATGACATACCCATTATTTTAATAGCATACAGATAATTTTCACTGCCCTAAAAATCTGTGCTCTGCATACTTTTCTCCCTCTACCTGCAAACTCCTGGTAACCACTAATCTCTGTATTGTCTCCACAGTTTTGCCTTTTCCAAAATGTCATATAGTTGGAATTATACAGTATGTAACCTTTTCAGATTTGGCTGATTTCACTTAATAATATGCAATGAAGTTTACTTTATGTCTTTTCATGGCTTGATAGCTCATTTATTTTTAATGCTGAGTAATATTTCATTGTCTGAAGGTACCACAATTTATTTATGCATTCACCTACTAAAGGACATTTGGGTTGTTTCCAAGATTTGTCAATTATGAATAAAATTGCCTTAAACAGCTGTGTGCAGGTTTTTGCACAAATATTGTTTTCAACTCATTTGGGTAAATACTAAGGGATGCAATTGTTGGATCACATGATAAGAAGGTTTATAAGAAGCTGACAAACTGCGTCCAAATATTTTGCATTCCTACCAGCAATGGATGAGAGTTCCTATTGCTCCACATCCTCATCAGCATTTGGTATTTCAGTGTTCAGGATTTCGGCCATTTTCATAGGTTTGTAGTGGGATCTCAATGTTGTTTTAATTTGCATTTCCTTAATGACATAATGATTTTGAGCCACTTTTCATACATTTATTTGCCATCATCTGCATATCTTCTTTGGCAAGGTTCTGTTAAAGTCTTTGGCCCACTTTTAAACTTGGGTATTTGTTTTCCAATTGTTGAATTGTAAGAGTTTTTGTTATCCTATCTAATAAAAGATTAATATGCAAATTGACCATCACTCCAACACACAAAATGGCTGCCCCTATGTGGTCAAAGATGGCTGCCCCCATGTGGACACAAGATGGTCACCACAAGATGGCCAGCAGGGGAGGGATGTTGGGGGGGCATTCAAGCCTGCAGGGGAGGGTAGTTAGGGGTGACCAGGCCAGCAGAGGAAGGAAGTTGGAGGCAACTGGGCCTGCAAGGTAAGGCAGGTGGGGGGACCCCAGTCTATAGGGAAGAGCGGTTGGGGGGGGACCAGTCCTGCAGGGGAGGGCAGTTAGGGGCAAACAGGGTGGCAGGGAGCAGTTAGGTATCAAGCAGGCTGGCATGGGAGTGGTTAAGAAATGATCAGGCTGGGAGGCAGAAGCAGTTAGGGCCAATCAGAAAGGCAGGCAGGCTAGCAGTCCTAGATTGAGAGGGATGTCCGGCTAGGATAAGGGCCTAAATGGGCAGCCAGACATCTCTCCAGGGGTCCCAGATTGGAGAGAGTGCAGGCTGAGCTGAGTGACACACATACCCGTGCACAAATTTCATGCACCAAGCCTCTAGTATTCTATATAATAGTCCTTTATCAGGTGTGTCGTTTGCAAATATCTGATCCCAATCTGTGGCTTGTGTTCAAATTCTCTTTCAAAGAGCAGACATTTGTAATTTTATTGAAGTCTAGCTTATTAAATATTCTTTCATGTCTTTGGTGTTATATCTTAAAAGGCATCATCATACTCAAGGTCATCAAGGTTTTCATCTATGTTCTCTTCTAGTTTTATATTATTGCAGCCCTGACCTTTTTTTTTTATGATGATATAATTAATTGAGATTACTATTCAAGTATGGAGATAACTTGAGAGGAAAAGTAACCAAATATTTTAAGTTCATTTCACCACCTTTTCCAGAATTTAGACATCAATTTTTTCTTCATGTTCTCATCTAAACAGGATAAAAGGATTGATGGATGAATGAATGAATGAATGAAAAGAAGAATCATGTTTCACCACATGCCAACATTTTGTGTTTTACAATAAACATTCTTTATGCAGCATTCCTGAGTTTTTGATGCATTTTTTACAATCACATCTTGTTTGGAATCATTAAGACATATTTCTTTTCTTTTTTCTGTGATTATAGTTGTTAACCCACATGGCCACACCCTATTGTTTTATTTTCTTGCTTCCATTTACTGTAATCTCTTTTTTCCCCCCAACTTTCTCTTTCCCTGGCCCTACTGTAATCGCCCCACCAGTGGAGACATTTAATAAATTGGATTCTCATTGTAGCAAACAATATAATTTTAATAGAGTGGCATAATAAAATGTTACTGTTATAATTAATTATTTTAATACACACTAGATGCCAAATTGGTAAAGAAATCTGTTGGGAAATTTCAAGATGAATCCATCTTATACCAAATGCCAATTTTTAATAAAGTGGAGTAATAAGCTTCTGAAGATAAACCAATCAAAGAGCAGAAATACAGCATATAAAGCAGATTTAGACCTCTGTAATATGCATCATAATAATTCATTTTTCTATTTTGAAAATAGCAATTATTACTTGTAGATGAATTTACATGTTCTCTAGGCATGTACCTATGATCTAGGTATCATAACACTATATGACTAACATAATAAGTCTATGTCTCCTTGGAATATCATTTAAAATCTAAAGGTTGGGCCCTAGCTGATTTGGCTCAGTGGATAGAGCATCAGCCTGTGAACTGAAGGGTCCTAGGTTCAATTCTGGTAAAAGGCACATGCCTGGTTATGGGCTCGATCCCCAGTAGGTGGCATGCAGGAGGTAGTCAGTCAATGATTCTCTGTCACCATTGATGTTTCTATCTCTCTCTCCCTTTCTTTCTGAAATCAATAAATATATATTTTAAAATAAAATAACAAAATCTATAAGATGGAGGTCCTATTATATTGCAAGTATATTCCAGGGACAATAAATAAGTGATTTTTAAATTTTATTTAGCAAAGACCTTAGACTGCAACTCAGCCTTAAGCTTTCCTTGAGGCCTATGAAAACTGCTATTTAAAACTTACAGTGGTTAGCCATCAATATAGGAAGAGATCTCAATTCATCTTTTGAAAGAAAATGAAAACCATTTGGTGGACAGGTCTAGGGGGACTCTTAAATGAACTATGATTCTGAAAATGTAAAGCCAGGGCACATATAATTTCTTTAGGGAAAAATGTAAAATATTCATTGCCATGAATTCTATTTGGCAATGTAAATTGCCCTGCATAAAAATTGTGTTTCTGCAAACTCGATTTCTGGACTATGTGTGGGTTAAGAAAATAGGACTGCTCATTGGAAGTGTGTGTTCTTGAGCAGCTGAATAAAATGTAAGGAGCTGAGGTGGAGAAAACTATAGAAAGAACATACAAATATGGTTTTCCTCTTGAGATACTTTTAGTTGACTTTAAAAATATGTGATCCAACTACACCATTGATGTTCTATAGGTGATGCAATATGAAATGCATTCATATTATCTCATTCAGGCCATTGAGCAAGATCTTAAACAAAATAGATGTAGTCTTGCTCAATGGCCTGGAAAGCAGTGGTTCTCAACCTTTCTCATGCCTCCACCCTTTAATGTCATGACCCACAGGTTGAGAACCGCTAGGAGGGTCTCCTAAGACCATCGGAAAACACAGATATTTACATTATGATTCATAACAGTAGCAAAATTACAGTAATGAAGTAGCAATGAAAATAATTTTATGGTTGGGGTCATCACAACATAAGGAACTGTATCAAAGGGTAGCAGCATTAGAAAGATTGAGAACCACTGCTCTAAAGTGAATTGGTATTAATACTTGTCAGCCCACCTGGGAGAAGGAAGATTCTGGGGTCGGGAAATGGGGCACTGGAAGATAGATCTTAGGCTGGGATAAGAATGGAGTATCTTCATCTCACTGAGCCTTGAAGTACTTGGTTCTCAGTGACAAAGCAATAACTCTCAAGGACATTCTCTTTGGGGAAGGTAAATTGATCCTTGCTATCTATAATACAGCCAATTGATTTATAGACATAAAAACTCTGTACTCATCAGGCCTTTCTTGGGAATACTTCAGAGAACTCCAAGAGGGGTATATCAAATAATACTTTTAGATTGATATCATCATTGTTTCCTTCTACCAGGTATAAAATTTCAATAAAATGTGTTAACTGATCTTGTTCTGTGGATGCTCACCTTATGCTTAGAATGAAGCATCAAAGGGAACAGTCCTGTCCATGTGTCTCTCAGGGCAGGGGCAGCAGCAGCTGTGACCAGGGGAGCCCTGTGTAGACAGCGCATTTTCAGGCTTTGCCTCAACAAAGCAGCCCACCTTACTAAGAGACCTCACTTTCCTTCTCATAGGGTACTCAAACCTACCTGGCAAAACTAGCACATTTCCTTGTAAGTGGACATGCCCTCTCTCCTCAGTGACTATTTCACATCTTCTCTCCTTAAATCCTTCAAAATTCTCTTCCTCCCTGCTCACTCTTAAATTATAACTTCTCCTTGTACTCCACTGATCTGATGAAAGTAATCAGATGGAATTGCCTTCAATGTTCCCCTATCAGGATAAGGAACCTTTTTTCTACCAAGGGCTATTTGGATATTTTACAACATCATTCGCAAACCTTACAAAATTATTAACTTAGCCTGCTATCTTTGGTCCAAGATTTAACTAACTCACCCCTAATGCCCTGGCAGGGTCAGACCAAATGAGTTTGTGGATTTTAAATGGCTGAAAGGCCAGATATTCCCCACCATGCACCTGAAGGAATCTATACCCTCTGCTTTCTCTTTTCCTTCACCTGAAAACCAGTCACTATCTATAAAATGCCATGCAAAGCTCCTGTGACCTATGGACATCATGTCTAGCCCTGTCAAAGATTTCTCTTTGGGGATGAACCATGAATGTATTCATCTATAAGGGTTGTTAACATTGGCAAATACATAGGCTCTAGGTCTGCCATTTGGAAAACAACTCACTGGGTTTTTATTCTCTATACTCATGTGAAATACTAGCTATTGTCAAGATCTTGTCAATAACTTTCATGTTGCCAATTTTATAATCCATTTTCTGTCTCATTTTGCCTTCATTCTCAGCACTATATCAATTACTCTTGACTTTTGAAACACTTAAAAAAATTCAGAACATTATGTGTATCTCATTTTCCCAACTTCATTGACTATTTCAATCTTTTTTCTCCTCTTCTCTAGCCAACACCTAAAGTTTAGAGTATCCTAAAGATTAATACCATAACCACCTCTTTCACCTCATATTCATATTCCCCAATAACTCCTCCAGACCCATTGGTTTAAATGACATATGTATTTTTTTAAATCTCAAATTTAAATATCCACTGTTCTCTCAACCCTGAATTTCAGACTAGCATCTCCAATGGTATGCATAAGAATAGCTTATAAAAAAATAGAATTTGTGCTTTGTACAGCACTACCCAGCCATCACTAAAACAATTATTTTATACCTTCTCCATGTCGAGAAATAACTAAACCTGAATCAAATTTGAATCCTCTTTGTCACTTCACCTAATCAATCAACATGTCATGTTGGTGCTACATCAAAGCAGAACTAAAATCCTTTACATCTCTCTCTCTCCACTTCTACTTGCAAAGCCAGCCAACATCTTCTCTCACATGGACAATAATAATAAACAAAATATTTCCCTGTTTTCATCATTATTCACATATTCTTATTCACCTACTAGCCATAATTATCTTTTTTGGGGAAAATAAATTAAATTATGTGGCTTACCTGCTTAAAACCTGACAATATCTACCGATCATTCTAATTGTCCTCCAATCACCTGCAAAGTCATACATGATCATGTCCCTGTTACAACTCTCAAACTTACCTTGCACCACTTCATCCTTTTTTCATTGTTTCAGCTGCATTCCCAGTGATATTGAGATTTATAGTAAGAATTATACATTTGGTCTTAGTCTCTATTTCTGACACAAAGCTCTATAATTTGGAATTTTATGTGATGATAATGACAAAGGGTCTCTGTTATGTTAATGAGATGAACTCTGGAAGGCCTTAAGTCACTTAAGGATGGGGGATGGTCACCAAAGGAGCCAACCTTGTGACCAGAGGGCTGGAACTGTCTTCCTACAACTCTGGCATCTAGGGTAGGGGAGAGGGGCTGGAGCTCGAAACAATTGCCAATGGCCAATGATTTAATCATGCCAATGAAATGAAGCCTCCATAAAACACAAAATAACAGGTCCATTCATGTTCTTCCTTGTATTCTAGAAATAATAGACCACAGAGCACATGGTGATGCATCTTCTTTTCTGAGAACATTTATTGCTATTCATGAAATCAAAGAGGAGTTAAAATGTGAATACAGAAGTTGGTCCACAGGGTTAGAGGGGGAAGAAAATAAGAAACTGTTTGTATAAAAAATGCAGCTGATGGGTGTCTTTTCAATATACAGAGTTTCAATAGGGCCTGTTGAATCACACATATACATAATCAGTGTAATTCCAGGAGCAAGCCCGCTTGGCTCAGCAGTTTTAATATACAGATCAATTTTGTATTACCTCCTTCTGGCTTTGAGTGCTCATAGAAGGATGTCATAAAACATTTATTGGGCCAAGGATGAAAATTGAGCAAAGAGTGGATCTTCAATCTGTGGACAGGCTCTTGAAAGAGACTTGTCAGATGAGTCTGTGATGAGCATTTTCTCTGTCCTACACCCTATAAAAATTTTGTTTCATTTTCTTTAAATTGTTCACCTTTTTAGGGGGTGAAAATTCAGATAGATAAATGATTGATTGATAGATAAATAAATGATAGGTCTATAATATAATAAACCATGTGCCATTTATATTTTAAAATAAAAATGCATGTGACAACAGCTATTAGAAAACTAAACTTGGAATATTATGACAGAAATTCTCCATTTATATTCTATGAGTAAAACAACATTTAAGGATACAAAGGAAGTACACAGAATGAGTGTCAATTTCTACCTGAACTAGACTCCAGGCCAGGATGTATATTGTGGCAAAATATCCAGATAACCAACCAGTCAACTGGTATAGGGGAATTTCAAAGCCTGAATTTGAATTCTGAGAAGTGAAGCAACAACCAGAATTAACTTCCATATTTGTTTGTTACATTTAATTACTCTCAGGGTGGCATAGCCTGCTGCAGCCCATCTCAATCTGTCTTAACCATTTCTCCTAATTCAGCTAGTGACCGATAAACAATGGCTCACCATAATGGAGTCAGTCATCGTGGCACATTGAAGGCCAAAAAAGCAAAAGAAAAAGTGAGCAACACCAAAGAAAGGATGGGGGAAAAGGCATTTAATAAATCTAGCTGATCTAGTCCAACCCTTGAAAACCCTGTATTTATGTAGAGTTTTATTCATGGCATAATTTGAAGTTTCCCTCCATTAAACCTCACCTGCCAGCTTCAGCTAGGATTGCTTCCTTTTCTAATGTTCTGAGAATTTAGGTCCCCAACATTTTTTTGGAATGAACTGAGGCTACCTTGTATCATTGTTTTTCTTTATTAAGACAATGCCCTGGGTAGCAAGCTAAAAAGGGGGTAGGATATATCTTATCTCTAATGGCTGACGAACGTGCTACAGAGAGCAAAAACTTAGTTCATGAAGGTGAGACTTAATTTGTGCTTATATTTCAGCCACAGTAACATTCTACAATAACAAGTGTGGGAGCTACTGAGGCTAGGCTGAAGTATGCATGAATTTGACTTCAGGGACAAAGACAGTCTAGAAAGACCCATACATGGTGGACTGTCCCTCCAAGTGAGACCTGGAGAAATGGCATCCTATTGTGAGAATGCTCCATCTGCCACATAGTTAGAGCCTAAAAACTGAAATGTAGTATAGTTGACCCTTCAACAAGGTAGAGATTAAGAATGCTGACTCCCATGCAGTGGAAAATCCTTATAGAAATTTTGACTCAGGCTGAAACTGGTTTGGCTCAGTGGTAGAGTGATGGTCTGCGGACTAAAAGGTCCCAGGTTCAATTCTAGTCAAGGGCATGTATATTGGTTGCGGGCATATCTCCGGTAGGGGGTGTGCAAGAGGCAGCTGGTCGATGTTTCTCTCTCATCGACCTTTCTATCTTTCTATATTTCTCTCTGTAAAATATCAATAAAATATATATTTTTTAAAAGAAATTTTGACTCAGTATCTTTGCAGGATTAGTTCCAGGACTCCCCACAGAGCCCAAAATTCAAAGATGCTAAAGCCCCCATATAAAGTGGTGTAGATCAATACAGACAAGTCAAGCCTCTACATCTGTAGACTCCCAACCACAAATCAAAAACAGTACAGGCATGTATTGAAAAATATCTGTGTGTAAATGGACCCAAGCAGACTAAACCTATGTTGTTCAAGGGGTCAAAGGGATTGAATCTGATTTCCCCATTCACAGGCAAGACATTAGAAGGTTTTAAAGTATAAACTACTTTTTTAAAGAGTGCATATTTATTCTCCTTAAAATAATCAGCTCTGCTACCCCAGGTTTATATTTAAGACTTTTCACAATGCTGTTCCAGACTACAAAATATAATTAGACATGGGAGGATCTTTCACTGGCCTGAAGGACAACTGTTCACCAAAAACCTTTAAATTATTTCTAGTCTGTGATTAACAAGTTGTGCCTAATTAAATTTTAATAGCAAAATACAGAAAATAAAGAGTAAACATCTTTATTTTATCCTCACTCACCAGTGTATGTCATTGTTAACAATTCAGTGGTTATGTTTCCAGGCATTTTTCATCTGCATACTATCATAAAAATTAACATAGTTTGCCCTGGTCGGGTGACTCATTTGGTTGGACCATCATCCTGCACACGAAAAGGCTGCAGGTTCAATTCCAGGTCAGGGGGCATACCTAGGTCGTGGGTTCAATATCAGGTCAGGGTGTGTATGGGAGGCAACCGATGGGTATTTCTCTCTAACATGGAAGTTTCTCCCTCTGCTTACCCTCTCTCTCTAAAATCAATAAATATCCTCAAGTTTTTTCAATAAAATAAACATAGTTTTACAAAGGCAAGATTATAGACTGCAAGCTAATTTGCGATCTGCTTTTGAACTTAAAACTTTACATACAGAATCGTTCCAACTAAACTTGCCATAGATAATATTATATGTTAAGAATGAATAAAGGGACCTCAAGGGCATTCAGTGTTCTGCCCAAGTACACATCAGCAGTAAATAGAATCCATGCCCAAATCTACTGTTTCTTTAAGGCAAGCTGCATGGAATAAAATTGGTATATGTTTAGATATCTTAACATCCATTGTTTAGTTCAGGGACAGGCAAACTTTTTCTGTAAATGGGCAGACAGTAGATATTTTGGGCTTTGAGAACCACATATGGCCTCTCACATATTCATCATTGCTTATTTTTGTTTGTTTAATTTGCAATTCTTTATAAAAATATAAAGACAATTCTTAATTTGCAGGTCACTGAAAAAAAAAAGCCTAAGATGACGGAGATTTGATACAAGTTCCTATAGTTTGTTAATCCTTGATATAATTCCAACTGCACAATTTAAGGACATGGACTTTTAAAGTGCCAAAATTTGCTTCCTTGCCACTGAATGTATCTTTCCTTTGGCAAGACAAATACATTCTTAAAATACAAATCAAGCATTGGAAAGTCTGGGGTCACTGACTCCATCCTTGTACATGCCACTCACCATGACATCCTTTAGCAGGCAGTAAGCTACAGGGCTTCACCCAACCTAGGCAGGTCAAATGAAATGGACATTCGGTTTTTCTGAAACTAACAACTTTTGGGGGGGAAATTACAAAAGAATAAATCTCTCCTAAAGAAGTAAAAATTGAAACCCATTTCAAAGTGTTTGTGTGTTGTTAGTAGTCAAGAATTTGCCATCACCAGAACTGAAGTCCTGGTGTCTTATTCAAAGACACTAATGAGCAGGTAACCAGAAGATTGGCTGCCATTTTTTATTACAACGAAATTTATTGCTTCATGTTGTCAAGACAATGCCTCCTCCTCCTCTTAGTAGAATAAAAATAATAATTTTGCATGACATTTATCTCTATAAAGAAGTAACAGGGTATGTTTTTTAAAAATAGGATATGTGAAGACAGACAAACTTGAATATCAATGTCTTTATTTAGAGTTAGCTGATATTGTGCAAGTTACTTAAAAGCTTTGGGCCTCCTTCAATTGATCTCTAAAAGCTTCTTAAAAGAAAGAATTGTAGATACATAGATACCTAATGTCAATAAAACAAAATAATGTTATTTTTAATTCTAATAAGGCAATAATTAAAACTTTACATAGTATGGCAAAATTATTCTAGAATAGTAATTCTCAGTTGGCCTATGAAACAGTGTTTTGGGTTTTTTTTTTTACATCACAAAAAAACCACTAACATAACTACTTTTATAATTCTGCTAAAACTCACCAGGGAGAAGATTTTAGAAAACCTGAGATTATTCTTTACAATCTATTGTTAAGATATACATTTTTTTCTCACCTAAGACAACTGAAAATAGAGGGTATCTTATCAATCTTGTTCTATTTATAAACATACATGATTAGAAAAGTAATACAACTTCTCTCAACTATATCTAACAGGTATGTTTTTCCCATCAACATGAGCAAGAACAAACAATGCTGACACAATTTCTGTTCCCTGTTTAATAATGGATTCAGCAAAGGAAGAATACATCCTAAAAGATTAATAAGAAGCAAATATCCCGAGCAGTGAAAAGGTAAACAGCAGAGTGGCTGCTCTCCTTAACCACCTGCCAGTCAATATTCATGCCTGGCTTTGGTCTTTCTCTGGGTCCATGCTGCTGAGCTTGGCCTCCGTCTCAAATTTCTGTCAATAGCCTACAAGCTATTTTCAAACAAACATTCCAATGTGCATTAACTCTCGCTCCTTTAGACAAACTGACACAATGGGTTTCCATTTTAATGGAGGAGGCTTCTGCAATAATTTCCATTAGAACTTTCCAGGAAAGATGTGGATTTCTTACAAATTTACATTACTATATCCTTAAAGGTGAGCAGCATGGTTTGAGGGAGTCAAAAACCAAAAAGTCACCATATGTAATCCTTAAAGTAACGGGAAAATCACCTAAAGAATTCCAAATTATTAAAAACAGGTCAATTGTTCAAAAGGTGTGGTGTTTTTAACTGGTGTCTCTCAATCCTATCAGATTCATTAAAACTTTAAATTGTTGAGCATTTTCCAAAAGTAAAACAATAAAAAGATGAGCTTTAATTAGACATGATATTTCAGAAACACTTGAGTCTCACACTCCAGATCTCTCCTGTTCCTAATCCCCTTTCTCAGGTTTCTCAGAGCAGCCTTACCAAACAACAATTATTTTCCCTGACACACATACCCCAACTTCAGTGGCTCCCTCAGTACCTACCATTTCTTAACAAGATGCCCCTGAAGTCATGATCTGGGCACAATCTATATTTTAGACTCCATTCTACCACTGACTGTACTCACTATTGCATATGCTATTCCTCATGAATACTGTACACATTCATGCCTCTGTTCCCTAAGCAGCAAGAACAAAATCAGTGGCATTTTAAGTGAAAATTGTGTTTGGCAGGTATTCTTTTCTGAGGTATTCAACTTCCATGGTTTTTGCATATACATTAAGTTTATGCACAAGTAAATGTGACCTGCCCTGAAAAATATTAGTGCTAATATCCCCTCCTTTTCAATTATTAGCACCAACTTGAATAAATGTACTCTTTAAAATAATGCACTGGATATCTAAATTTACTTAGTACTATATAACAAAGAACTTGCCTTTTCTCTATCCCTTCACCATTCACCTAAATAGTGATACTTGAAGGAAAGGACATCTTATCCCCACAACATGTAGGCTTGTGGGATACCTCCTACACACTGAAATTTTATTAATGTGATGATCAGAAATTTTGTGGTTAGCAAACCCTACCCAATGTCTAATCCTATCACCTACTCTCACAGGGGCTACACACTTACTTTTCAACAATTTTCAGTCTATACTTTGTATTTTGTTATTTTATTAATATATCTTTGCCCTAGTAGAACTATAGTCTCCATGGGGACAGCAATCATGTGTGCTTTGCTCAGCACTGTATTCCTAGCAACTAGCACATGCTTGGCACCGACTTAGCGTTCATTCTATAAGTATTGGTTGAATAAGTGAACAGTACATATACATTGAGAGTACATATACATGCTTAAATGATAAGTTATCTAAATTAATCCAGAGCACTAGCCTAAAAAAACAACAACAGAATGGGATCACAGGCTTAAAGGGGTAATATTTATATAAACTTTTTATTTACAGTTCAATTTTTAAATACAAAATGCACAGGTTTAAATTTCTATCAGTATCTCCTTCAATTTTAAAAAGCTTGAAATGAACTTTTGAGTTTTAACTATTCCCTAAGATCTTAAATCATACTGGAGTGCATGAAACATTACTCTTCAAATTAAGAACAAGATAAATACACAAATACATTTTAGGTTTAAGAATTTCTATTTTCTTCTCTCAAGCCACTTCAATTCCTCTTTGGAATTAGGCATCATTCATATTAAAACAGATACATAGATTTGTAGAGATTTGGTGGAGGCAGGGAGAATATTTTCTAACAACCAAATTAGAAGTACTCTTAAAGGGGAAATTGTCTTCATTTGAGAAATTAAAGGCTTTGGGTGGAAAATGGGTCCTGCCAGTTAGTGTGACAACAAAGTTCAGGTCTTACAAAAAAAGAGCAACATTACTCTGCATAAGATAAGCAGACACTTTGTTACTGTCAAAGAGGAAGAAGAGAAAATGAGAGAATAAGAAACAGCGCATGAATAAGCAAAGAGGGGTCAAAGGCTGAGACTAAATACCAAGAAGGATCAATGAAACGCTCCCCATGTGGCATGGTCAAATAATCATTTGAAGAATAACTACTATTTTTTTGCCCTGGAAAGTGTGGCTTTGGTTGTGCTTTGTTCATGTCCTGTGTACCAAAAATGTTGTTGGTTTGATTCCTGGTCAGAGCACATGCTCAGGTTGTGGGTTCATTCCCCAGTAGGGGGCATTTAGGAGGCATCCTATTGATGTTTAGCTCTCACATCAATGTTTCTCTCTCTTTCTCTCAAAAATTTTTAAATTAAAATTAAAAAGAATAACTATGACTTTTTTCCATCTCTGACATGATGGAGTGTCATGCATCAAATTAATCCCTCTCTGAGGTCAACAATAAACACTGATTTATGTTAATAAATAATATTTGAAGGCATCATAAATCATCTGAAGAAGACAGAGCTTGAAAGAGCAATATCTCACAGAAAGTAAGCTCCCTGAGCTGAGACTCAAATTTGCCTCTGCTTTTTTTTTTTTTTTTTTTGAGGTGGGAGGCATTTCTCAATTTGGGCACGGGGAAGAGAGGCCGAAAGCAGTTCTTAGAGCAGGAGGCAGTTCCATCAGGTTGAGGAGGCAGTCAACTTTGGAGACACACAGATTTTCAGGGCCAAGATCACAGAGAGGAAGGAACTGCACAGAAGTGAGTTAGAAATTCTATGTACAATTTCCTCACCCGCATTGGCTGACACCGTAGCTCCATATACAAGACAACAAGAAAAAAATAGAAAAGTAAGGCTGGGAGGCTAAAATACTGAGCAAAGATATCTGAAGTTTTGTGGTGCTAGAGAAACAAGGCTAGGATCAGGCCTTCCCAAGGCGAAGGTTCTGCTAAACAACCCAGATTTTCAGATAAGCCCCCCAAAGACTATCCCATCAAAAAAGGACAAACTACCCCAAGGAAGACAGAAACCAATACTTATCTCTAGTAAGGTGATCAGTCCTTCCTTTATTTACCTGTGAGAAAAAAAAATTAAATCCTTTCTGGCAAAAGATAACATCATCTAAATACTCATACACAATGTACAGCACACAATCAGAAGATATGCCATGATTGAAGACCACATGATCAAAAAAGAAAGTCATAGAATGGAAATAACACCACTGGCCAAACAAATATTAGAGATATAAGACAGAAATTTAAAGCAACTATGATTGCCCTAACCAGTTTGGCTCCCAGTGTATGGAGCCTCGGCCTGTGGATTTAAGTATCTCAGGTTTGATCCTAGTCAAGGGATCAAAGGCCAGGATTTGGGGCTCAAATCCCCAGTAGGGGGCTTACAGGGGGCAGTAAATCAATGATTCTTTCTCATCATTGATATTTCTATCTCTCTCTCCTTCTCCCCTCTTCTCTGAAATCAAGAAAAAAATATTTGTAAATAAAATTTTTAAATAAAACAACTATAATTATACCTGAAACATATATAATCTTATTAACCAATGTCACCCAAACAAATTTAATAAAAAAGAAAAGAAAAATCTTTGAGGCTCTTAAAATATCAAAAAAAATGGAAGTAAAGATGTAAAATTTCACCAGAGAATGAGAATCAATTTTAAAAAACTAAAATAAAAGTTCTAAAACTGAGATTAAGAATTCAATAGGTAAGATGATTTGACTTTGGGTAGTGGGCATATAATGCAATATACAAATGATGTATCATATAAATGTATACTTGAAACCTATATGATCTCATTATCTAATATCAACCCAATAAATTTTATTTAAAAATTTAATAGATGGATTTAATTAGGAAATCTAAATAAAGTATGGACTTTAGTTAATACTGTATTAATATTGGTTCAGGAGGCTTAAGCAGCATACCATACTAATTCAAGATGTTAATAAAAGAGGGGCCGAAACTGGTTTGACTCAGTGGATAGAGCATTGGCCTTTGGACTGAAGGGTCCTGGGTTCAATTCCGGTCGAGGGCATGTACCTTGGTTGTGGGCACATCCCCGGTGGGGGGTGTGCAGGAGGCAGCTGATAGATGATTCTCTCATCAATGTTTTTAACTCTCTATCCCTCTCTCTTCATCTCTGTAAAAAATCAATAAAATATATTTTTTTTTAAAAAGAGGGAACAGGGTGCAGGTAATATGAATGTTATCTGTATTAATTAACGTGAATATGTGGTTCCTGGACCTGAACAGAAAGGTACCTGGACATTATAAAGATCTTCATATCTACTGATTGGACAATAAACAAACATGTAAGCACCTCTTCTCTATTTAGTCTAAATTTTTACTGATAAAGCAACATATTCATATGAACCTATAAATTTTGTAATTCACTTTTAATCAAATCATTTATGCAGGCAGGGACCTTGATAAACAAGCCAAAAAAAACCTTTGTCTAGGATTCTTCATACCTCAGGAGTGGCCCTGCAAATCAAAAATCCTTCAACAGCAAAATTAAAAAATAATGTGGAGGACATTTACACAATGAATACTAAACACTAGTGAGAATGAATGCACTAAAACTATATACATGCAATGACATAGATCAGTGTTTCCCAAACTTTTGACATATGTGTACTCCTTCTATCATTTTCATAACGCTGAGTACCCCTTGTCAAAAAAAATGGATGTATTTTAATAGCAATCAAAATATATTTATTTTTTTCTTTTTTTGGTACAAACACAAAATAATTATAAACAAAAAATAAAATTATTCATAATAAAATATAAATAAAATTTATGTTATAAATAACTTTTATTTGCACACCGGACCATCTCACGCCTCACAAGACTGTCTTGACTTGACTCATGAGAACGTAGAATTAGGCACAGCTAAGCACAGTGCAAACTCCAGTGCAACTCGTACCCCCACCAAACTCTTCCCGTACCCCTGGGAGTATATGTACCACACTTTGGGAAACATTGACATAGATGAATCTCATGGATCTAGGAGGAAATACATAAAGGAATACAGACTGTATGAAATGTGGATATTTGCAAAGTAGGCAAAGATAATCTATGATAGCAGATGTGTTAGGATAGCAGTTATCCCTAGAGGGGTGTGTGTGTGTGTGTGTGTGTGTGTGTGTGTGTGATAGAGTAGTTATAACCAGAGGAGGGTTTGAAACTGAGCAAATTCTTGCAAGCAAACTCAAAGTTGGCTATACTTATATTCTTTGTTCCAATCCTTTTCTCCACCCTTAAGAATATATAAAGCCATGCCATTGTCATGTAAAAATTTTATAGGCCATCCCCTTGTTTTACTTTTGTCCTAGAAAATTTATGTAAAAGTAACTCACAAAAATATTTTTCAATATTTTCAAGCAAAAATAGCTTTCAATGTGGGACAGATACCAGTCAGTCCTTTTAGAGATAGTTTGTTCAAAGACACATTGTAAAAAATGTAGAGGTCAAATTTCAGTAACCCCTCCTGTTACATTATGTTGAGATTACATATTTGAATCTTTAAATCAAGCATATCAAACTCACAGCCCATGGGCCACGTGCCTCATTTATTTGGCCCATGTTAGCCTTTGAGTTTGACATGCTTGCTCTAAATGAATTGATTCTCCAGTGATGTCCTATGATTTGATAGTTTCCCTTGATAAAAAGTGTTCTAAGCATTCTGCCTTTCTACACTGCCCTCCTCTATATTTCTCTCTTCATGACAAACATATTGCAAAATAAAGTAATTGGGAGGTTGGAACAGAAAGTTGGGAAGGAAAGGAGGAAATACCGTAATAGTCCAGTTACTTCCTGAGCTCATTGTTTTACCTCAGCCTTATTACAATATGTAAGCATGGCCACTCGTATAACATTATGAATACTTTATGCATTTGTTTATTTTTACTTAATAATTTTAGAAACAAAAACACGTCACAGTGCTCACAGCTGCTAAAGTTAAGCATGTAAAGCTTCTACAACAACAACCTAATTTTCTATTACTTACCCGTCAGGATAAAGTTGCCCTCGGGGCTAAATTTGTTTCTTCTTGGCCTTAGACTCAGAGCAAATCTTTGCAAAACTAGAGCAAAACAAAGTCCTAAGTACAAATATCTTGCTTGGAAAGCAATTGAAGACATTAGAAAGGCTCGGAAACCTAAAAATCAATTGGACTTTAAGAGACAAAAACTTTCCAGTTCAGTTTAGGCTAAGGAATATACTTAGGAATTTACAGGGTGAAAATGTTTTAGAAAGAGTATACTCAAGCTGAAGTTGGTTTGGCTCAATGGATAGAGCCTCGGCCTGTGGACTCAAGGGTCCGGGGTTCGATTTTGGTCAAGGTCATGTACCTTGGTTGTGGGCACATCCCCGGGGGGTGAGGGGGGGTGGGTGCAGGAGGCAGCTGATCAATGTTCCTCTCTCATCCATGTTTCTAACTTTCTATACCTCTCCCTTCCTCTCTGTAAAAAATCAATAAAATATGTTTTTTTTAAAGTACACTTAAAACCCAACTTTTAAAAAAATGCTATTTGAAGTTCCCAGAGCCTATTTGTGCTTTAGCCGAAGCTCCCAAACTTGTCTGCTTCTTTTATATTCAGAACATAAGACACCACAGAGTCACAAGATGCCTCAGACCTGCACTGCCTCAGCAGCATGCGGAGGACCCGCCGCAGGCACAGCCGACCGCAGAGCTATAGGCCAGGCTCCACCACCGCGGTTGGAAAGGCAGCTTCAGCGGGAGACTGTTGACTTGTCAGTATCCTTCAGCCCAAAGCAATCAGATGTGTTCTATTGTTTCTTACAAGGAAGCATTCCTGCCTGAGCCATTTGATTTTTTTTTGTCCCAGTTTACAAGGAAAACAAAATGTCAGAGGCGGGGTTGTTACTGTGCTCAACGTGAACAAAACCAGTCGGGGCCACAGGGACCTGTTGTCCAAAGGAAACACAGGAAATGTTCCTTTGGATGCTTTTACTCTAAAGTGCATCCAAATCTCAAGACTGCTGTTGCCTGCAAGCTTGAGATCACAATCAGATTGCTCCTGTGGAACTCAGTCTACCCATCTGTAAAATGAGAGGAATTATAAGGAACTCAACAGAGATTGGACCTTGATTGGGATAATGCACATAAAAATTCTAGCACATTATCAATGACACAGTAGGGACTGGATATTATCAAAATATGATTTGCTGATACAAATAAGCTCATATGTATTTGTGTGTGCATTTAATTAAACCTCTTAATCAGATTTTTAATCAGTTTAAAGTTATAGTTTTGCATTTATCTCTATCAGTGGCAGTTCGATTAGCTTTTCCAATCTAGACCACTTCTTTCTACTTATTTTCCTTCCAATTAACTTCAATTTGAACACTGAACATCTCATTAATATCACCATCATTAGATAGATCTGTAATAATAAGGAAAAAGAAACTCCAGCTAAGCTTGCCACTAAAACTTAATTAGGGGGGATATTGAAGATGCTTCAAACTGGTGAATTATGCATGTTTTAAATTTTCTTTCAGAGCATGGTGGGAAAGTACAGCAGGATTTCGCAAACTTATGTGAAGGCCTAATAGAAAATATTACTGCTTTGTGGGCCCTACTGTCCGTGTCACAACTATTCATCTCTGCCATTGTAGCAAGAATATAGCCATGGGCAATACTAAATAGGTGTTTTACCACTGTAAAACTTGATCCACAAAAAATAAGCATTGAACTGGTCTCATAGACCATGATTTACCAACCCCTGTCCAACCCTCCTACAGATGACAAAGAAAATAGCTAGGTTTTCCTCATTTCCTCATTTCCCAGGCATTTTGGAGAGAATCATCAAAAGGCCGTGGGTGATCACCAAGCAGAGCACAGAAAGCATTAGGGCCTACTTCTGAGATGGAGCTTTGAAAGATGGACCATAGGCAACGGAAAGGTGAAGCTTTCCTTTTAGCAGGCTCACCGAGAAGAGGGTGGCCCACCAGGACAGGAGATGGGTGTGTCACTGCCCCACTGTGTTCCCGCCTGCAGGCTCTACAACCTGAAATGACAGATGGGACTATACTCCAGTGGTTACTTAGGTGTCCCAGAAAAATGCAAGCCTTGGCCCTAGCAAGGAGTCTGAGAGAGCAAAAAAAAAAAAACCAAACAAACAAACAAAAAACAACAACAACAACAACAACAAAAACATCCATTAAACTTGTTATTTCACATTTGCTCCCCAGAGCTCCTTTCTACCCTTCTCTTCCCTGCTCTTTGCTGCACTGTCACTGACCCCTAATCCATGTGTCACTCAGGCTGCCTCGGCCTCTATCTTCTGATTGGTTGTGGACAGATGGAAGCATGCGCAGGAGATGAGAGGGTGGGAGGACGTAATTTGGGCATTTCTCTCCCACCACCCCTGTCCTGTTGAGTGCTGCAGTTCTGGCAGTGGCTGCATCCATCTATAAGTAAAACTTCCCAGGTTGTCCTCCACTCCTACCTCCCCTGTCCCCTCAAACGCCACTGCGTGACTCCACAGCTTTGGTTGGTTTCCTATCCCATTATACTCTGTAAATAGTCCTTAACATTTTCAAGTGGATTCTGTTACTGCCATGGCCCTAACTAAACTATTCTATCCTCTCTGGAAAAGAAACAACATTCCAAGCCTCAAATTATTCTAAAATTAATGTTTGAATACAGTGTTCAACAAAGAAAAATTGAGACATATAAGACAAATGAGCCAAACCAGGAGGAAAAACAGAAAATAGAAACATACTGGGAATCCAGGTTTTAGAATTATCAAGTTCAGAAAATGAAACAACCATTCTCACTATATTGATGGCAATTTAGTTTCAGAAATACAGAAAGGCATGATGAGCAAAGAAATGGTACATATCTGGCAGATTCAAATAAACATTAATTACAAAAAATAAAATTAATAGTCTTGTAGATTTTACTATATAGAAAGAGGATTAAAACTATATATATATATATATATATATATATATATATATATATATATGCTTAAGTGACCATCTAACCATTTCACCGCCCATCCGGTAGCTATGACATGTACTGACCACCAGAGGGGCAGATGCTCAATGCAGGAGCTGCCAAGCTGTGGTGACTTGGCATGCAGCTGCGGTTCTTGGGTGATGCACCTGGAACTAGAGAAGAGGGAGCCCAATTCCAGGATGCATCACCCAGGAATTGCCCTCTCAAAATCCAAGGCCCCTTGGGGGTTGTAGGAGAGCAGTTTTCAGCTTGATACCTGCAGACAAGGATAAGTGAATCCATGCACTTGGCCTCTAGTAGCATATCGATTGGGAGGGGATAATTGAATAAAAAGTGTTCTAAAATCCTTGTATTAAAAAAAATATTAAGATAAAGATAGTTAAATTATAGATACATATTACTATCATCTCTAGGATATACCTATGAATAGATATGTTAAAAATGTAAAACTCCCAAACTCTTAAATATGTGTATGTGCCTATATTTATTGTGGATATATATGCATTTGTTTATATTAGGGGCCCATTGCAGGAAGATTCCTGCAAGACTTCCAGCGGGCATCCCTCCCGCCACTACCACCTCTCCCCTCCCCTCACCTCTCCTGCTGCAACCTCTTTCCTATATAATAAAAGAGTAATTTGCAAATACCTAGAACCTCACTCCAACACACAAAGATGGCTGTCCCTATGTGGTCAAAGATCCTGCCACCATGTGGACACAATATGGCCACTATAAGATGACTAGCAGGAGAGGGCAGTTGGGAGGGACCAGGCCTGCAAGGGAGGGAAATTGGGAGAGACCCTGGCCTGCAAGGGAGAGTAGTTGGAAGGGGGAGGGGCCATGCCTGCAGTGGAGGGCAGTTAGGGGTGACCAGGCCTGCCTGCAAAGGAGGGCAGTTAGAGGTAAATAGGCTGGCAGGGGAGAAGTTCGGCATCAATCAGACTGGCAAAGAAATGATTAGGATTGATCAGGCTAGCAGGCAGAAGTGATTGGGGGCAATCAGGAAGGCAGGCAGGTGAGCAGTTGGGAGCCAGCAGTCCTAGATTGTGAGAGGGATGTCCAACTGTCCGTTTAGTCCCAATCCTATTGGGATCGGGTCTAAATGGGCAGTTGGGCATCTCTCCAGGAGTCCCAGAGAGGGTGCAGGCTGGGACACCCCACCCCATGAACAAATTTTGTGCAACAGGCTTCTAATAGTGAAATAAAATATAACATACTAGTTTTCATCAAATAGAATATGACACAGAAATAAACATGAGTAAGTTACAACCACATACATATTTTAAAAATAAGTTATTCAAAAAATTCAGTATGCATATGAACTAAAATAATAGGGAAAAAATAAAATCGACACAGCAAATACATGGTTTATGACCTCAAGCACCTAAAATTCAAAAACATGTTAAACTAATCTTAATTGACTAGGAGTGTGTGGCAGGCAGACCCTATTGTCCCCTCCTCCTGATAGTCATTCTCCTATAAGATCCCCTCCTCTGGCATGTGGGTAGGACTTGCGACTCTCTTTTAACCAATAGGATACAGCAAACGTGATGGGATGTATTGTGTTACATAAGATAGGGGCTTTCCCTTTCTTGCTGGTTCTGATGAAGTAGATGACTAGGATGGGTTACCCACAAGCAAGGATTTCCAGTTTAGTTCCTACAAGTATCTTTAGCAAGTATTTTAGCAAGAAAAGGAAGCCCTCGTTCCTATGGAAAGAAAATGAATTCTGCCCACAGCCTGAGTGAGCTTGGTAGCTCAAACATTCATATCAGACCCCCACCCCACCTGACATCTTGATTGCAGCCTTTCAGAGGACCTAGCTGAGCCATGCCTGGACACTCATGGCCCACAGAAATCTATACTAATAATAAAGGAATATGCAAATTGTTCATGACACCATTACAGTAACAACTGAACAGAAGGCTGCATGGGGTGACAAGGCTGGCAGGGAGATTAGTGAGGGATGACCAAACAACTGAACAGCAGGCTGCGTGGGGTGACCAGGCTGGCAGGGGGGTTAGTGAGGGATGACCAAAGGACTGAACAGCAGGCTGCATGGGACAACCAGGCCAGCAGGGGGGCAGGGTGGGCAGTGAGGAATGACCAGGCTGGTGGGGGGAGTCAATTGGGGGAGACTGGGCCATGTGAGGGGGGAGCAGTTAGGGGCGACCAGGCTGGCAGAAGGGGGCAGTTGGGGCAACTAGGCTGGCAGGAGGGCAGTTGAGGGCAACTAGGCCAGCAGGAGGCAGTTAGGGGCGATCAGGCAGGCAGGCAGGTGAGGGGGTTGTGAGGGGGTCCCAAATTGGAAAGGTACAGGCTGGTTTGAGAATTTTGTGCACTGGGCCTCTAGTGTAAAATAATAAATGTATGTTGTTTTAGACATGAAGCCTATTGTAGTTTGTTATACAGCAATGGGAAGGTAATACAAGAAGTATCTTAGCTCCCACTCCCTGGAATCAGGAGACAGTGATTCCTGTTCAAATGATTTATTTATTAGAGGAGTGCTTTTAAGAGAGGGGGTAAGGAATGCGAGGTAAGAAGTCTGCAAGAATGAGGTCTCAGCTAGAAATCAGGTTGGGTCTGATCCCAAAGTGAAGCACTGGAGCATCACACAGGGCTCCACCTTGACCCAGGGCATTGGCCTTTTGTGCCACCGTGCCAGGCACTCCGTACTGAGGCTGCAGAGAGAGGAGGCTTGTCTCCAGGTAGCAATTCCATTTGGCGAAAGACAAGTCTCAGATGAGAAGGCCACTATTAGTTTTTGCCTTGGAAAACTCAAAACATCTGTTAAAAGAGATGTGAGAGGATTGGTAGAGGACTAACAGCATCCACTGAGGTAAAATTTAGAGAAAAACCAGGAAGTAGATAACATAAAACTCCACAGAGTTGGCATAGCTAATTCAGAGGCTTTCTGAGATTGTGGCAATGTTCTATTTCTTAACCTGGGTGACAGTGACACAGATGTACTCTTTGCACAAATATCATTTATTTAATGCACTTTCCCATATGTCCATTGAATTCACAAAATAGAACTTTTAATATTATGCCTGAGCAGAAATGCAATCTATATGTTAGGAAAATTTGGAGAGTACCTGAGGATTTTATTTATCTCTGATACTATGTTCGCTTACATTGCTCTGTACTAGAGTACATGTCATAAATACATTTTTAAATTTTACAATCCTCATTCATATTCTCTGAATCTTGCCAAACCAAGGATTTAGAAAATTCTGTCACAATAACTATTAGGGAAACAAAGTAGAGGCTAAAGGAATAGATAAAATAAAGCTCAAGTTTTCAGCAGGAAATTTTTTACCAAATCAAATTTAAATCACAAATCCCTATCTTCATATTAAAAATGAAAAATATCAGGCTGAATCCAGAGTAAGCCACTTGGGTCATTTTAGGTTGAAATTCCTAGCAGTTTCCTATAATTTTTCACACTGGTGTTCAAACAGCATGATGGAACCTCAGGAGACAGATTCTAATGTGATGACCAGTCATAATCCACATACTCCCTAGAAAACTCCAGTTACCATCAATTGCAGGCAGATAATTATCACCCAGTGATGTTCATAAACCACAATTTTTCTCTAAACAACAGGAAGGGAATTAAAAGGGTTAAAGATAATGAATATCTAAGGAAATGAATACCTAATTGAATATCTGAAAAAAAAGTTTCAACATATGCAGCAAATAATTAAGGAGCATTGAGTTCCTTATAAGTTTTTCAACTGTATCATCAACTCAGAATGGGAGGTAAGATACATATTGGCAGAAAAATATTTTATTAAAAAAATAATAATATCAGAGGCGTTGAGTTCTCAGAGAAAGATCCTAAACTTGGAGTCAGAGAGCACATCTTGGAATGATAGCCAAGTCCCTTATTGTGTACATGTGTACAAGATTGTGTACAAGTTTGTGAAAAGCATTTTGCAAACTATTCTATTCTACAAAAGTTAAGGGCATTTTGTAGACTTCCTGAATCCCCTTGTAGCTTAATAATTTGGAAAATAGTTGCACATATTTTTCTACCCTTGATAAATCTTATTTTAGAACGTTTTAAATAAGAGTACTAAACAACAACAAAAAATCAAGCTTTGAAGACAAGCCAAAAAATTTGCAGTCTGTCTGTAGCACCAGCTTTTTGCCCAAAGGCATCAACCGCAATACTGGAAATATGGGGAAGAGGTTTCTACTTGGCAATGTTTTGTGAAATTATTCCAAGCCACCCTAGGACAAGATGTTAGAGAAAAAGATAACTCCCCCAGGTAAAACTTTTCCCTTCTCCACTAAGTGGATCATGAATCAGTTTTAGCCTATGGTGTTCTACTCCATTGAGCCCAGAACATCCAGCAGCTTCCAGAATCTGTCAAACCATCAAGCACAGCAGACAATTCCCTTTAAGCCAATTCAAGTGTTGGAAAGCAGTGGGCTAGAACTTTCCCCCGAATTTGGAACTCAATGATGTGTAGGTTTCATTCTTCTTAAGAAAAATAACTCAAACTCTATAGTGCTTCTGCAGGGTTCAGTGAAGATACGTTTCTAATCTGGGTATTTTTATTCTTTGCTTTTGTTTTCTTTTATTTCCAGGTGAATGTAAAGCATGTTGCTGGGTTTTGATGGTGACAATGTTTCTTTGCTTTCTAACTATTTGTCAACTATATATTTGTAAGGAACTTCTTTGTTTTATTTCAACAAGCTAGCCATAACTAGGAGATAATTTAAAAGTGGACAATGGAACGTGTGCAACTTAAAAAAATAGGTCAAATTATATCTAGTGCTGGGCAGTAGTAACCAAATACCCAGTCATTACATATTGGAATAATATGATATTTATACATATGCATAGAGTGTGAATGGTGACAGAGAGAAAGAAAGAGAAAAAGAGAGATTCATTGAAGGGGTGGACTTAATTGAATTCAAATAATAATGAATAAAAATGTACCTTGTTTCTAATATAATATAATACCATAGATAGCTGAATGGAAAACATAATGCTAAAAATAATTAGGACTTACTCTAACCAACTAAGAAAAAAATGCTAGGAGACACACACAGATTAATCAACTTTTGGGGGACTGATAAACAATGATTACTATTATCATCACTATTTCCTTTTATAATGGATATTCAAACACTAAAAACTGAGACAAAAAATCTCAATTTTTAAATAAAATTTGACGAAATTGAACTTTACTGGAGACCATTCCACACTGTTGTTATTTTTTCTAATTTCTTGCCAACCAGAGAAGTTTGTCAGACTCTCATATTTGGGTTGTCATTTTGGTTATGGTAACACTAACAGACTATATAACATAAATGATCTTTAAAGATAAGAAATAATCAAATCATTCAAGCTCAGATTCTGGAGCTGACCCATGAAATAGGCCTGTCTTTTCAAATACATGGTTAGAATTCTGGAATCATAAAGAATTTGGACTTTATATTAAAAGACTTATTGAGTATTTATCTTATACCATTTTATTATCAATAAATTTATAATCAATTAATTATCTGGCTTAATATGCTCAAATGTTATTTTATATGCTAGAGGCCCAGTTACACCCTCTCCAATCTGAGACATCCCTCTCACAATCCAGGACTGCTGGCTCCCAATTGCTCTCCTGCCTGCCTTCCTTATTGCCCCTAACCACTTCTACCTACCAGACTGATCAATCCCTAACCACTCTCCTGCCAGTCTGATTGATGCCTAACTGCTCCCCTGCCAGTCTGATGCCCACAACTGCCCTCCATTGCAGGCATGGTCCCTCCCAACTCCCCTCCCCTGCTGCCTATCTTGTGTCCACATAGGGGCAGGATCTTTGACCACATGAGGGCAGCCATCTTGTGTGTTGGAGTTATGATCAATTTGCACGTTACTCTTTTATTAGATAGGATAAAGGCCTGGTGCATGGGTGTGGGCCAGCTGGTTTGCCTTGAAGGGTGTTTCAGATCAGGGTGGGGGTTCCCTTGGGGTGTGGGGCAGCCTGAGTGAGGGGCCTGTGGTGGTTTGCAGGCTGGCCATGCCCCTCAGTGACCCAAGTAGAGGCCCTGGTATCTGGGATTTATTTATCTTCTATAATTAAACTTTGTAGCTTTAAGTGGAGGCCAAGGCAGGCCAGGCAGGCGGAAAGCTTGGCTTCCTCCTTTGCCAGGGAAACTCAAGTCTCCTGCTCTCTCCATGGCAGCAGCCATCTTGGTTGAGTTAATTTGTATACTCGCTCCTGATTGGCTGGTGGGTGTGGTTTGTGGGTATAACAGAAGTATCATCAATTTGCATATTACTTTTATTATATAGGATAATAAAGAGCTAATATACTAATTAGACTGTACAGCGGAACGACCTTCCAGAATGACCTTCCCGCTGATTACCTTCTGGAATGACCAGTGGGCGGGGCCACAGGGCTGCAAGGCAACCAGGGCCATGAGGCAGCCACATTTGTGAGGGCCGAGCCACTTGCATGAATTTCGTGCATCAGGCCTCTAATATATATACTATGTTTCCCCAAAAAATAAGACATCCTCCGAAAATAAGACCTACTTACAGGTTTCCTTCTGAGTGAAATATAAGGCATCCCCCTGAAAATGAGGCCCCCGGGCTCTGTCTCAGAATGAAAATTAATTTACCATAAACTGGTCGCTAGAGCCACCCTGACTGGCGTCTAGGAACCAGTGACATTATGCGGAGTCCTGACGTCACTGCTGTGTGAATGGAGAGAAATCAGCGTGGAAACTTTGTGAAATCTAAACTGCAAGAAGTTGTGACTTGGGTGAAGAATTCATGGGAGGGAGAAAATCACTGACAGTTGCATTGCAAATGCACTACCAGCAGGCTACCTTGACAAGAAGTACTCATTTAAAGACAGTGCTATTGCTAAACATGAGAGAATTGGTCCACTGATTCTGAAAGAAATGGAGTCACAAGAAATTCACCAGGAAATTCAGGAAATGGATTGTTATGATGATGTTCCAGAAGATGATGACATGATTGTCATTGAATAAATGAGTAAATTCTTGATACTGTAGGATTCACAGTTTGCCTGGTTTGTGTTGACAACTACTATACTACTGTACCGTATACAGGTAATAAATTTCCTTTATTTTCATTTAACAATAAATGTGTACCATATTCTTCTTCATGGAAAAATAATTCATCCCCTGAAAATAAGTCCTAGCACATCGTTGGGAGCAAAAATTAATATAAGACACTGTCTTATTTTTGGGGAAACAGGATTTTGTTTAAATATATATATATGAAATATAAATATATATATATATATATATATATATATATATATATATATATATATTTCAAATCAATTTTGGGTGAAATCCACCCAGTAATATAGCTTCTTCAGACACTAATGATATGGGTCTAGATAAAGTGGTAAAGTGGTAGCTACTAGTTAAATGATTTAAAATTCAAGATGCTGGTTGGGCAATCAGTATTGAGTAATACACTAAAAAAATCTGACAAAGCAAACAAAAATTTTCTGGTTCTCTTTGAAGAAAATCTTTGCTCCAAAGTCTTGAGTATTTAATAAAATGGTTTTTTCCCCCTTTTACACTATGAGTGAAAGATAATAAAATTCTTTACTATAAAGAAAATCATTGCCACGATTGGTTTTGCTCAGTGGATAGAGCATCGGCCTGCGGACTGAAGGGTCCCAAGTTCAATTCTGGTTGAAGGCATGTACCTTGGTTGTGGGCACATCCCCAGTGAGGGGTGTGCAGGAGGCAGCTGATTGATGTTTCTCTCTCATCGATGTTTCTAACTTATTATCCCTCTCCCTTCCTCTCTGTAAAAAAATCAATAAAATATATATTTTAAAAGAAAATTATCATCTTAATAGTTAATATTTAAATTGGGTTTTCACTATGTGATTGGCAAGGTACAATGCATTTTGCCTGCATTATATAATATAATGCCCACAACAATTCTTTGGAGGTAAATATTATTATTACTTCCATTTTGTACACAAGAAAACTGAAGAACAGAGGAGGAAAGTAGCTTGGCCAAATCACTCTGTATTCATGCTTCAACCCCTCATCCCCATATTTAGTTCTTTCATTTATTCAACAAATATGTATTGACTATCCAGTACATACAGGAAGTGGCAAAAGTAGGGTTTCAGTTGTGAGTACATCAAAGACAGATTTACTAAAGCCATTGTAATCATCAGAGCCTGAGAAACTGCATTTCTTTCTCCATAGGAACAACTGTAAACCTGCCTTTGTCCTACCCTGTAGAAGGCCTTGCAATGCTGTGGGTGTCCCTCACAGTTTTGTTTGTTTGTGTGTTTTGTTTTTATAAATATATTTTATTGATTTCAAAGAGGAAGGGAGAGATAGATAGGAACATCAATGATGAGAGAGAATCACTGATGGGCTGCCTCTTGCACATCCCCCCACAGGGATCCAGCCCACAACTAGAAAATGTGCCCTCGCCGGGAATCAAACCATGACCTCCTGATTCATAGGCCCACGCTCAACCACAGAGGCACACCAGCCGGGCTCTAAGACACTTTTTAAGGAAGACTATGTCTGATCTAGAGAATTTGTTCTTCTGCAGACCACCTGCCTCTACTCCCATTTATAATGATGGAAGGATAGGAATTTTTAAATTTTCAAAGAAATGGCATTCTCCCTGGCTGGAATTTTATTCCCAAGTCAAACTGCTCACCAGTAAAACCATTCCGCAGGAATAAATCTTTGAAAGATTCTGGGAATCTCTGACTCAAGAAACAAATCCTCCTGACCTTGATTGATAAGACTTGAATGCCACCAAGCAATGAAGCATTCATTCTGAGTGTAGTTTATTAAATCTGGCCCCTAATTTCTTTCATATGAACTTCAATCTTTAAAAAATGTCCAAAATAGCCAAAACCGGTTTGGCTCAGTGGTAGAGCATCGGTCTGCAGACTGAAAGGTTCCAGGTTCGATTCCGGTCAAGGGCATGTACAATGGTTGCTGTCACATCCCCGGTAGGGGGTGTGCAAGAGGCAGCTGGTCGATGTTCCTCTCTCATCGACATTTCTAGCTTTGTATCTCTTTCCCTTCCTCTCTGTAAAATATCAATAAGATATATTTTTTAAAATGTCCAAAATATGTTTAAATACACACTCTACCAGATATTTGTTTAAACCAACATGAATTTCAACTTACTATATTTATTAGTATTGATACAGAAGTGTATCTTACTTTTCTCCATAAACTTATCTTGTGTATGAAATAAGACATCTTAAAATGTTTTTTAGTGAAATAAGAATAATTTGGCATTTGCAAATATGCCCAGAAAATAATAGGAGAAAAAACATGTATAAATTTATTTCTTTGTTGCTACTAACAACTGTTGCAATGACCTTTCTATAACTGAAAATAATCAGCCTTCATTTTAAGTGAGCAATTTTGACACATAAAATATGTTGCCTTTTATTTCAAAGAGTTCTTAAAGTTGCTTTACTGTAAAGTAGTAATAAAAGCAGAATATTATCTGACAAGTAGTATAAAATCAGGTTTAAAATTTTGGTGAAATTGTGAATTGGTGCAATACCAAGGGAGAATAAGTTGGCAGTGTCTACCTATAATTTTTTTTAAATTGAGTCTTAGAGAGAGAAGAAGGTAGAGGGAGAGCGAGCAGGAGAGAAATATACCGTATTTGCCGGCGTATAAGACGATTTTTTGGCCCTGAAAAATACCGTATTTGCCAGCGTATAAGAGACTGGGCGTATAAGATGACCCCCTAACATTTCCACTAAAAATACAGAGTTTGTTATATACTCGCCGTATAAGACTACCCCCCACTTGGAGGCATATTTTTCAGGGCCAAAAAATCATCTTATACGCCGGCAAATACGGTAGATAGTCTCCTGCACACACCCCACCAGGGTTTGAGCCTGCAACCAAGGCATGTGCCCTGGCCAAGAATTGAAAGGGCAACCTTTCAGGGTATGGCATGACACCCAACCAACTGAGCCACACCAGCCACACCAGCCACAGCTCAATCAACAATATTTAAATACCCGTTTGTTCTTAGAGATAGCAAATACATTTTTAGGAGCTTATCATATGCCTATACTGGCAAATGTGTGCAATGATAAATAATCACAGATCGTATTGTTAATAATGACTACCTTATAGAAGAAAACTGTATAGTGGGAGGGCTGGGTGAATATCACTGAAGTAACTTTCATGGTATCTTTCGGTACTTACTGAATTTATTTCAAGTACTTATATTTCTTATTTAAAATATATTAGTATGAATAGAAACATTCATAGATACAGAGAAGAGATTAATGGTTGACAGAAGAGAGGCAAGTTGGGAGGCTGGGTGACAAAGGCAAAGAACTAAGAAATACAAATTGGTAGTTACATAATAGTCACAGGGATGTAAGTTTTATCAGAGAATATAGTCAATAGTATCATGATAGCTATGTACAGGGTTAGGCAAGTTCTCAAAGTGTCTAGGGACCCCTCTGTAAAGAACTTGATTGTCTAACCCCATGCTGTATATATGAGGCTGATACAGAATAATATTAAATTTAAACTATATGAAAATATAAAGAAGGATAAAGAACAAAAAGTATGTATTCGTTTCAATGATCAATAAAACAAAAAAGGATGAAAGCATCATTATACTAAAAATAATTTATAAATTTGCCATCAACCCTCATTCCACCTCTGTCAATACATTCTCATCTGTAATCAATTACAAAATAGAAGCATCTGGATATATTTTTACATCATTCCTCATGACCATTGTCAAGTTTAGTAATGTTAATGGCATTAGTATTAGCTAGTTTTGTATTATTTTGAGACAGGTCAAAATTGTGCAATTGCTTATTTTTATGGTGTGCCTATCTGTTCTGAAGAGTATGCTCTGATTCACATGTAGAATTTAATACTCGTGTTAATCTTATAAGGAAGGTAATATGACCTATGGTCTTTGAATGACAAAATTGAGGTTCATGATTCTAGTAAGTGGAAGACCTGGGATTGAATCAAGGTTTCTCTGTGCATTGAGCTACATTGCCTCTGCTGTGCACATTTTGTTTAGAGTATATCCATGTGATTGTGCTCCCCAATTTCTATTGTAAACATCAACAATGGACGACCAGATTTTCAATGTCATGCAGCTCTCAGTTCTCTAGTATGAAGTGGAAAGCAGCACATAAATTAGTAAAGTTCCCAAAGGTATCTCACTAGAGCACTACTGTGCACTGCTAGAGTATAAAAATGATTCTAAGTTTAACAATAATTTAGAATGGAGAATATGTATACCCAGTCCAAACCATCCTCTCAGCTCAAAATCGGTATATTCGACTACTTTACATCTCAGCTTGGATGTAGAATACACATCTCAGATGGAACATGTCCAAAATTCATCATTTCTGCTCATGCCCACTCAAACCTATACTACTCACAGACACAGACTTTCTCACTTCCATTAAGGGCAGCTCAGGCATATATCTCTCACCTCTCTTCTCCTAACCTCTCTCTTCTCCTCTCCTCTTCTGACCTCTCCTCTCTTCTTTACTCTCCTCTCTTCTCTTCTCTCCTCTTCTCTCTTAACCTCTCCTTTCCTCTTTTCTCCTCTCACTCCTTTCCTCTCCTCTCTTCTAGCTATCCTACATCCAACCCATAGGCAAATGCTGTTTTCTCAGTTATCAACATGCACGCCGAAGCTGACCTTTTCTCGCCAATTCATTACAAGCTACTGCACTGGTGCAGAGTCACACCATTCTTACCTTAGTTTTAAAAATCCTTTAAAGGCTCCTCATTTATACTCATATCCCTACTAGTCTTTCCTCAGGAGCCAGAATTATGCATCTTAAATATGTTAGATAATGCGTACTCCCGTATACCCAAATCTTGACCAGCTCAGGAAAAAAAGCCAAAAGCTTTATAAAAACCTACATAATTTGACTTCATTATCTCTTCATCTTCAGCTCTACAATTTGCCCTTCCCCTAACAGGACCCAGCCATCCTGGCCTCCTTGCCAGTCTTAGAAACTCTCCTACCTCAGAGCCTCTGTACTTGCTCTTCCCTCTGCTGGAAACACTTCCTTCCCTGCACCCAAATATCTGCATGGTTTTCTTCATCATATTCTTTAAATCTCTGTTCAAGCATCACTCTTCTCATGAAATTTTCTAAGACCACCTATTTTAAACAATAGCCCTATTCTTGGCACTCCATCTTCCCCCCTGGCTTGTTTCACATGTGGGAACAGAATTATTTCTTTAATCTTCAAAAATAGGGTTATAGAAATAATCTCACTCTCTGGCCACAATGGGTGGCCTGAAGTGTGTGCGACTGTCTGGGGCTCATTTAACCAGGGTTTCAGGTGGCACAGGGGAGCACTACTGTGCACAGCCACAGACCCCTTGTGAAGCAGTGGCAAGTAGCTGCAGTGCTTGCAACCAGGGAGGCAACTGGTTGCTGAATGGAGATTTCTCAAGTTGCTTTCATCTCTCAAGATGAAATTATGGGAGGGCTTTGTCCACTGTACCTTCCCAAGAAGGTGAAACTGAGAGATTTAACCTAAACAATTGATATGAAAATAAATAAATTTGGGGCTTGTCATTGTTTAATGTAGAAAGCCATCATTATTTTTAAACAATTGGATACAGTTAGTACTTCACTTCAACCACAGAAACTCAGGAGGCATGTAATTATATATTTATCCTCAGGAAAATTCTTGGCTGCCAAGATGAAGCACAAAAGCTGAGAGGTCAAGAAAAGGGTTTTGGTTTTGAAGTGACTTCATTGGATTTCAGAATACTTAACCCGATAGCACCTGCCCTCCTGCACAACAGTGCAGTGCAATGCTTGCGATACATTGGAATGATTTCCCAGAAGTCTCCACAGTCCTTTGAGATTTGAAAGAAACCCAATTCTTGAATAAAATGAAACATCCTTTGCCAGAAAATTAGCATTTTCATCAGAGGTGGCATTATAGGAATGCAGCTCAGCACTAAGCTAAATTACACACACAGTCCAACTGGATATGAAGCTATCTGCAGTTTCTCTACAACAAAAAACTTCCCTACAATATCCAGGACCCCTAGAAAATGCTACTGCAAAGCAGCTTTTTCTTTGGTCACAAAACAGTCTCCTAATCCACAATAATTGTAAGCTATGGAGGATCTGCATTATTAAAATAAAATTTAATTAGAATAAAATAGTTGAATTTAGATGCAAATTCTATATCTGATTCATAAGAGGATGATATTTTTAATGAGATAGTATAAGAGGATGCCTGGATCATCTAGCCTGAACTGGATATGTTAGCCTATCTTTGAAATCCCTCTCTGCTTCTCTAAGAGCCACAATTACTAGTATAGCTAGTGTCAGAGAGGAGGATCCTGTGGTCCTCTCCTTGGAGTATGCTGTGTTTCTATCATGGCTATTACTGGACAATCCTGAAGACCAGATGACCATCAGGTGTTCTACGTGCTGAAAGAAAACCTGTCCCTGTCCACCTGAACAACATTCCATCCAACATCAGTATGTACCTGCCTGGAGTGGTAGGAAACTCTAGCTACCTGTCCTCCCCTCAGAGTGGAGGAAGATGGGAAGGTGGGAGCTGCCTGTTTTCTGTTTTGCTCTTACAGTGTGAATCTCTGTTCATTCTCTCTTTGATTGGAGAAAAACACTTGTTCTTAGTTTTATCTTGAGACTTAATAAATTCTTCTTCAACCAATGCCACAAGGGTAGTTCCATAACAGAAGCAAGCACAAGGCAGGTACCTCTCTGCATCTGAGAAGCGGAGAACATGTCATGGAATAGGTGACTCTTGGATTTGTTATCAAAGAATAACTAGATTTTTCTACAAGGGCAAAGTAGCAACAGGACATTTGGCAAAGGAAACAGCATGTCTAAAGGCATAAGTGAAATGGCAAGATTTTTTTGGGTAACTACAAAAATTCATGTAGAATAACATGTAAAAATCAGGATGTGCCTAGTAGATAAGAACTCCTATTGTGAGCTATGTGCAGTGCAAATAATATTAGATTTTATTCTCCAAAGCTGATGACTTTTAATGAAAGGTTCTAAGCTGGAAAAGGCATGATCAGATTAGCATAATAGACTGTGTCATGAAGATTGTCTCAGCCAGAAGGCTCAGGGAACAGCATCTCAGAACCTGGGCCAAGTGTGTTAGATAATTCTTTACCTTGCCTTGTACACATAAAAGTACAATGATTGTGCATCACTTATAATATTAAAAATAGTCTAGACTTACATATATATGCTCTTTGCTCTATCTTCAGTTGCTGGAGAAAGAAGCAATTTACATGAAATGCCAGCAAGCATATTTTCTTGGATGGAGAGGAGTGACATTTGTGCACGAGAAAATGCCAGGGTAAATAAATTAGCACCCTCTCAGCAGAAAATCACAAAATATATATTATTTCTAAAGGGACTGAGAATCAAGAGGTTTTAATTTAACACCAAACATCATTCTCTTCTTAGTTAATAACTAATAATATTATAGGTTTCTTAGATCTTTATAAATTACTTTCAAATTTAATATCTCACATAATCAATACAACATCTCTACTAGTATGAGGACCTAGGTTAGGTACAGCCACTTTTGTATCATCCTAATATATAAAAACCCTGGGTCCAGCATGACCGGAGGCTCAATCAACTGGAAGTCAGTCCTGTAGTCAATGCTAGGTTGCTGTGCTGACCTAGCACTGACTGCTATGGCAGCAGGCGCGGTGACTCAGCAATGACTGTGAGGGGCTTCGAATCAAGCCTGGAGAGAGGCCTGAAGAGAGAAACAGGGTCTGATTCATAGCCTCTGTGGCAGCTGTTTATCAGAACTTGCCTCTCTCTTTCTCTCTGGGTCTGGCCAGCAACTGTGCCTCCATTTCTCTCCAAGCCTCCACTGGGGCCCTGCCTTTCTGATTAGGTCCCGTTGATAGGCCCAGAGATGCTGACTGGCATAGAAACCAACCAATCAGAACCAAGTCTGGGTGAATTGCAAAGAGCCAATGGCTGCCTAGGAGGCAGAGCTTTTGACACTGACTGGCATAGAAACCGACCAATCAGAACAAAATTAGCTGGCAGAGGAGGGTAGTTGGGGGTGAGATCAGGCCTGTAGGGGAGGGAAGTTGGAAACCACCAGCTGGCAGAGGAGGGCAATTAGGGAAGACTAGGCCGGCAAGGGAGGGCTTTTCGGGGTGACCAGGCTGGCAGGGGAGGTCAAGATAAGGCCAGCAGGGGAAGGCAGTTGGGGGCAATAGGCTGGCAGGGGAATATTTAGGTGTTAATCAGGCTGGCAGGGGAGTGGTTAGGGGCTGATCAAGTTAGCAGGCAGAAGCGGTTAGGAGCAATCAGGCTAATCATATACTTCAGAATACCAGCATGGTAATAACAACAACCTTGGATTTACATAGTATTTTCTTTTCAGAAACTCAAAATAATTCTGTAATTGCTTAAGGAGGATGGTAGGCAGTTTTTGTAGTGAGCTCATCTTTCCCTCTACACCAACTTGTTTGACTCCATCGTATGTTCCCTTTCTGATTCCCTGCCTCTACCAACAGTAGACAATGAAATAAAAAAAGAAAGAAAAGGTGGTATGCAATCAGCACATAATACAAATCCCCACTCTTTTCTTCTATCACAAAGGGTATAAAAGAGAGGAAGGCCTTAAGAGCTGGATACTAATTCAAAAATTGAGTAAAAGAAAAACACTGGGTAGTTCAGTCCTCTGAGTTTGCCTATGGAGTGGTAACCATCACTCTTCTGTCTGCCACTAACACCATTGTGTAGTATAAAAGAGCCATAATAGCTAGCATTTGAATTACACAGTAGTCAAGTCAGGTAATTAAATGTCCTTTCCAGAAGGAATATGTCCTTGCTGAGGAAACTTTATCGCATACTGCTGCTCATGGTTACCATTATTATTAAATTTGTAAGGCATGTCTCTGTATTACAACAATTTATTTAAAAGTTATCATTACATAGCCGAACAAGGTTAAAAAGAAAGTAAAAAACCCAGCATACTTTGAAAATGGATCTGAAAATCCCCCACAGTTTACTTCACAAAGTGCATCCTAGATCTGCATCAATAGCAAAGAGAACAATTGCCCAAAGAGTTCTTGCTTTTGAGGAATAGTAAATAGAAACCTTTTACCACTTACCAACAGGAAAATTGCACCCAATCCCCTAGAAGCTTCTTCTTAACAGCTCTTTGGGGATATTTCACTATATTGACTTGACTTGGCACAGAAGGAAGATGTAACGGCAACCTACCAACATGGAAATCCATTTGTTTGTTTTTGTTTATTTGTATAGTTTATGGCATCATTTAACAAAGCCATATAGATTTCAAGAGTACAAATCAACAAAACCTCATCTGTGCCCATCACCCAAAATGAAGTCTCTTCCATCCCCATTTATCCTCCCTCTTTCCTCTTCCACCTTCTCCCCACCTCTATCCTCACCCCTTTCCCTCTGGCTATCACCATACTCCGGTGTGTGTGTGTGTGTGTGTGTGTGTGTGTGTGTGTGCGTGTGTAAAATTTTTTTGCTTACTACCTTCACCTATTCTTTTCATCCACCTCCCCCCAAATCTCATCCACTATGACTGCTATAAGTCTGTATCTTTATGTATGCTTCTATTTGGTTAGTTTGTTTTATTATTTCAATTCCATATATAAGTGAAATTGTATTGTATTTATCTTTCTCTGCGAACTTCACTTAGTATAATATTTTCTAGGTTCATCCATACTCTTGCAAAAGGTAAGATATCCTTCTTTTTTTTCTTTTTTTAATATATTTTATTGATATTTTTACAGAGAGGAAGGGAGAGAGATAGAGAGCTAGAAACGTCGATGAGAGAGAAACATCGACCAGCTGCCTCTTTCACACCCCCTACTGGGGATGTGCCCGCAACCAATGTACATGCCCTTGACCGGAATCGAACCCGGGACCTTTCAGTCCGCAGACCAACGCTCTACCGCTGAGCTAAACCAGCTTCGGCTATCCTTCTTTTTTACAGATTAGTATTTCAGTGTGTAAATGTACCACAGCTTTTTTATCCATTCATCTATGATGGGCACTTGGGCTATTTCCACATCTTGGCTATTGTACATAGTGCTGCAATGAAATGGGAGTGCATAAGTTCTTTCAAATTAGTGTTTCAGATTACTTTGGAAATATTCTCAGAAGAGGAATTGCTGGGACATAATGCAGTTCTATTTTTAATTTTCTGAGGAAACTTCATAATGTTTTTCAGAGCGGCTGCATTATCTGCATTTCTACCAACAGTGCACAAGGATTCCCTTTTCTTTTCATCCTCACCAACATGTGTTGTTTGTTAATTTGTTGATGGTGACCATTCTGACAGGTGTTAATTGATAGCTCATTACAGCTTTAATTTGCATCTATCTGTTAGTGACCATGAACACCCCTTCATATGTCTTTTGGCCATCTGTACGTCCTCTTTGGAAAAGTGTCTATTCAGATCCCTTTTCCATTTTTTAATTGGATTGTTTGTTTTATTGGTGTTCAGTTGTATAAGTTCTTTATATATTTTGGATATCAGAAGTATTATTTGCAAATATGTTCTCTCATTAGGTGGGTTGATTTTTTATTTTGTTGGTGGTTTTTTTTATTTTTTGGTATGCAAAAGCTTTTTTATTTTATGTAATCACATTTGTTTATATTTCCCTTTGTTTTCCACACCCAAGGAGATGCATTGGCAAAAGATACATGGGAAAAGTCTTAGATTTTACTGCTTATCTTTTCACTAGTATTTTTATTGTTCTGTAACTTAACATTTAAGTCTCTAATCCACTTTTAGTTTATTCTTGTGTATGGTGTAAGTCAGTGGTTGGCAAACTCATTAGTCAACTGAGTGGTAAACCGCAACTCGAGAGCCACAAGTGGCTCATGAGCTGCGGTTTGCCAATCACTGGTGTAAGTTGTTACTCTACTTTCTCTCTCTCTCTCTCTCTCTCTCTCTCTCTCTCTCTCTCTCTCTCACTCTTTCTTTCTGTCTTTCTCTTTCCCTCTTTCTCTCACTCTCCCTCTCCCTCTCTTCCTTCCTCTCTCTCTGAAATCAGTAAATTTTTAAAAATTGCAAAGAAAGTATTTGTCAGTAACCAAGTAATTACTGGTAATTACTGGATAGCTTCTGTGTAACGTGAATGATTCTTATGCAGTATGAAGAATTAACAAAACTATAAGAGCTTTGCCTTTAAGAATCTTATAATCTTCTTGGAAAGGTAACAATATCAATGCTCAGGTGTTTTAATTGTATCATAATATTTAATTCTAAACTATAACTATAAATGGAATATAGGTCTTTAAGAGTCTTCTTCTGTTGAGTTATCATATTGAACTTTTATTTCTCATTCATCCTTTCTATATCCCTTCATGTTTTCTGAAAAGCAGATGTTTTTTTCATCAGCGAGATTGACTTTAAATAGATATGGAATAAAGCAGAAGACTGAAAAGGTACTATTTGTTTAATTAATATGTCTTCAAAATGTTGTTTTCTAAAATACTTATCCTATTCTGTGTTTTAAAATACTTGGTAGAAACAAGGATAAATAACCCTGGTAAACATATATGCACCCAATACAGGAGCACCCAAATACATTTAAAAAAAAAACTGCTGGAGGACATTAAGGGAGAGATTAATAGCAATACAATCATAGTAGGAGATTTTAATACCCCACTGTCACCTTTGGACAAATCATCTAAACATTTCACCCCAAATCCACAGAATACACATTCTTCTCAAGTGTACATGGGTCATTTTCAAAGATATATCACATGTTGGGACATAGGCAAAGTCTCTTCGAATTCAAGTAGATAGAAATCATATCAAGAATCTTCTCAGATCTAGTGGCATAAAATTGGAAATCAACTACAATAAAAATAATCCAAGGAAATCAAACACATGGAGACTGAATAGCATGCTATTGAACAAGGACTGGGTTACCAGGGAAATCAAGGAAGAAATTAAAAACATCATGGCAACAAATGACAATGAAAACACAACAATCCAAAATCTATGAGACACAGTAAAAGCAGTCTTGAGAGGGAAATTCATATGTCTGCAAGCCTATTGTAAAAGACAAGAAAAAAAAATGGTAAGAAAATTATCTAACTCTACAACTCAAACAGTTAGAAAAAGAGCAAAAAGAAAAGCCCAGTGTAAGCGGAAGGAAGGAAATAACAAAAATCAGAGCAGAGATAAATGACATAGAGACCAAAGAAACAATACATAAGATCAACAAAACCAAGAGCTGGTTCTTTGAAAGAATAAATAAGATGAAAGAGAAACACCACATGACTTCACTCATTTATGGATATTAAAGAACATTATAAACTAATGAACAGAAAGATAGATATAGTGACAGTAAAGCAACTAGCAGACTGTCAAATGACATCAGGGAGGGTAGGGTGATCTGGGGAAGATAAGAGATCAACAAAGGACTGGTATGCATGCATATAAGTACAACCAATGGACACAAAACTCTGGGGAGGGAGAGCATGTATGGGAGATGGGGGGGGGGGCAATGGTAAGCTGTATACAGACATAATACCTTAATAAAAAAAGATTTATTTTAAAAAAATCCTTGGTAGAAATAAGGAAAGGTATCATATGATTAAGATGTTAATATATTTAACTAACAAATTTGGGGATGGGATTTCAGATATTGGACTTCTAATCACTGATGAAGCCTAAGAAGGCTACTGGAAACAGCTGCTTTCTGGTGGTATCATTACAATGTTTTAATCCAACCAGAAATCTATCATATCAGTCCCTCCTTAAAAACTTCACCTGCCTCACTGTTACATAGGACAGGATCCAAGCAATCTATCTTGGCAAAATAAGGCTTTTATAAATGAGCTCTTATCTAAATTTCCAGTCACATTTTGGGCAGAGGTAGATGGCAATTTTCTAGGTTGACTTTGAGGAAGCAGCCAAAGATGGCACTCTTATTTTGGCAGAAAATAGAATCCTAACATTTTCATTTTTAAAAAGCTTTTATTAGTACTTGATACAAAAGAGAACATTTTAACAGCACAATAATAAGCAAGGAAGCTTAGGTATTATCAGGAAATCAAGAGCACAGAATTGAGCAAATTCTGCAGCTGATCGCTTTTCATTAGAATACAACATATATCAAAAAGTCGAAATCCCAGACAGGTTATTATTAAACAGAAAGATGATTAAAAGCATACTGCATTTTATCCAAGTTATCTAGCTGATGGTCAATCAATTCAAATGAGACTTTCTATTAGAGGGGTGTCAGCCTAACTGGCACTCCAATTGCTGGTTGATAGTGGAGAGTAGGATTAATTTGGGGTCATAAGAAAAGAATAAAACCATTCCCATTTTTATTTATAAATCTCTTAAAGACAGATAGATTCTTAGACAGTAAGATAAATAAGAAACAAGTCTAGGAAATTCTTTGCAAATATTCCAGATCAATGTTTGTGCTATTCAGGTGGTAACAAGCTATCATATAATTCTATTTAAATTAACTAAAAAAAATTAGATACTTGCAATTCAACCCCAATCCTATGATTTATAATCCATGCTAGATAAAAGTTTGAGTATTTGATACTCTCTACTTTTCCCTATCACAGATGATACTCACAAACCATGTTATGATCTTTGGGTTTTTCATGGGTTTGGCTAGCTTTGTATTTCCTTATAAGTTCTCCTGCCCCTTTGACTAGCTTGAAGGTCCCACAGATGTTATGTTACTCTTAAATGGGCAGTTTGAATTGTGCTGCAAGTGACAGATTATGGTCAGGAGCCAGCTGTTCACATATTTGATCAACCAGCAGGAAATCTTTCAGCAGCTCTTAAATAAAAAATACGGGATGGTGTCATTGTTTGGTGAAACTGTTTTTAATCTTCACGTTTCTCACTGACAGGAGGTAATGGTTATCCATGGGAGACCTGTCATATGACAACAGCTTCTTTACCACCAAGAGAGTCACAATATGCCTCCTAAACTATCTTAACAGACACAGCATTTGGGTCTATTCTTTCCAAAAAGGCTATTTCAGACCAGAGAGGTAAAAAGAAAATTTTTATATTAGTCCTAGAATTGTTTTATATTTCTAAATAATCATAAAAATGCCTTACCTAATATTAGCATCACTATAATCATAAAAAAAACAAAGTAGCATATAATGTTGCATTTCTACTCTAATATCTTAAAATTAAACCATAAAGTGAGCTGATTTATAGATGGGCCAAATTCATCAAAGAATTAGTAGCCTAAGACTGATATCCACCATTCCAGTCACCACCCCTGGGAAGTAAGCTTGTACTCCAGTTGCTTGATCAGCATGGAAAAATGGGTTTCATTAGAAGGCCCTATTCCAGGCAATGTTTTATTTCCAACTTGGGAACTGTTCCAGAAATATTTATCACAAGTTTATAGAAGGTCCAGAGATTTACCATTGTATTCTCTTGTCAATCACTAAAAATCAACCTGTATAATAATAACAAAAAATCTGGAGGTACAATGCATATACAAAGCCAAAACTTGATCAATACTTTTAAAAAATTCACTTTGTTTAAGTGATGTATCATATTGATTGATTTGCAGATATTGTACCAGCCTTGCATTCCTGGAATAAATCCCACTTGGTCATAGTGTATGATCTTTCTAATTTAATGCTGGATCTGGTTTTCTAGAATTTTGCTGACTATTTTAACATCTATGTTCATCCGGTATATTGGCCTGTAATTCTCTTTCTTTGTGGTGTCCTTATCTGCTTTTAGGGTAATGCTGGCTTCATAGAAAGAGTTTGGAAGTGTGCCTTATTCTTGAATATTTTGGAATAGTCTGAGAAGTATTGGTTTTGGTTCTTCTTTGAATGTTCGGTAAAACACCCCATTGCTTTTGTTTGCTGGAAGCTTTTTGATTACTGTTTTAATGTCATCAGTAGTTATCAGCCTACTCAGGTTTTTTGAATCTTCCTGATTGAGTTTTAGAAGCTTGTATTTTTCTAGGAATATGTCCATTTCATCCAGGTTGTCCAGTTTGTTGGGATAGAATTGCTCATAGTACTTTTTTACAATCCTTTATATATCTGTGGGGTCAATTGTTACTTCATCTCTTTCATTTCTTTATTTGGATCCTTTCTCTTTGTTTCTCTTTGTTTCTTGGTGTACCTGGCTAGAGATTCATTAATCTTGTTTATCCTTCAAAGAACCAACTCTTGGCTTCATTGATCTTATATACTGTTTTGTTTGTTTGTTTGTTTTTATCTCTATATCATTTATTTCTGCTCTGATATTTATTATCTCCTTCCTTCTGGTTACTGTGGGCTTTTCTTCTTACTCTCGTTCCAATTCTTTAAGTTGCAAGGTTAGATGATTTATTACCATTTTTTCTTGTGTTATTTTTTTTTGAGGAAGGCTTGTGAGCTATGAACTTCCCTCTCGGGACTGCTTTCACTGTGTACCATAGATGTTGGATTGTTGTGTTTTCATTGTCACTTGTTTCCAGTATGCTTTTAATTTTTTCTATGATCTCTTTGGTAATGCAATCATTGTTTAATAGCATGTTATTTAGCAAATCAATAATGTGTTACATCACATAGACAAAGTAAGACAAAAATCACATAATCATATCAACTGATGCAGAAAAGGCATTTGATAAAATCCAACATCCTTTTCTGATAAAAAAAAAAAACACTCAGCAAAGTGGGAATAGAGGGATCCTACCTCAACATAATAAAAGATTATATGACAGACTCACAGCCAACATCATACTTAATGGGCAAAAACTAAAACCATTTCCACTAAGAATAGAAACAAAATAGGGATGCCCGCTTTTACCAGTCCTGTTCATCATAGTACTGGAAGTGCTAGCCAGAACAATCAGATAAGAAGAAGAAATAAAGGGCATCCAAATTGGAAAAGAAGAAGTAACATTGTCATAATTCCTAGATGACATGATACTATACATAGAAAACCCTAAAGACTCCATCAAAAAATTATTAGACTTAATAAATGAATTTGTCAATGTAGCGGGATACAAAATTAATGCCAAGAAGTCTATGGCATTTTTTGCACCAATAGTGAACTTATAGAATGAACGACTAAGAAAACAATCCCATTTACCATCACACCAAAAAAAAAATTAAGATACCTAGGAATAAACTTATATAAGGAGGTAAAATACCTCTACTCAGAAAACTACAGGATGTCGGAAAAAGAGATAGAGGAAGATATAAATAGATGGAAGAGCATACAGTGTTCATGGATTGGTAGAATCAACATCATTAAAATGTCCATACTACCACAAGCAATCTATAGATTCAATGCACTCCCCATTAAAATACCAACAGCATATTTCACAGACCTAAAAGAAACACTCCAAAAATTCATCTGGAATAAAAAAAGACTTGAAATAGCTGCAGCAATCCTGTAAAAGAAGAGCACAGTAGGAGGGATCTCAATACCAAATATCAAGTTGTATTACAAAGCCACTATTCTCAAAACTGCCTGGTACTGGCATAAGAATAGACATATAGACTAATGGAATAGAACAGAGAACCCAGAAGTTGACCCAAATTATTATGCTCAATTAATATTTGACAAAGGAGGCAAGACTATACATGGAGTCAAGACAGTCTCTTCAATAAATGGTGTTGGGAAAATTAGACAGATACGTGCAAAAAAAATGAAACTAGAACACCAACTTAAACCAAACACAAAAATAAACTCAAAATGGATAAATCACTTAAATGTAAGACAGGAAACCATAAAAGTATTGGAGGAATCCACAGGCAGCAAAATATCAGAAATACGCCAAAGCAAGATCTTTACCGATACAGCTCCTAGGGCAATATAAATTAAAGAGAAAATAAATAAGTGGGACTACATCAAAATAAAAAGCATCTGCACAGCAAAAGAAATAATCAACAAAACAAAAAGAAAACCCACTACATGGAAGAACATATTTGTCAATGTTATCTCTGATAAGAGTTTAATCTCCAATATTTACAGGAACTCATACAATTTAACAAAAGAAAAATAAACAACCCAATTTTTTTAAAAATGGGTTACTGACTTAAAAAGATACTTTACAAAATAAGACAGAAGGGAGGCCAAGAGAAGCCCTCCTAGCTGAGACACTACTGATCCTCACAGCTAATTGGCTTGGAGATCAACTCTCCTCAGTGATACCAACAACAAGCAAGGCTTAACAGCAAGACTGCACAACATAGCCCACAAAGGGCTGCACCAAGATTGTCCACTCCAGGTAACTGGGAAGGCTGAGCTAAGACACCTAGCACACAAAGCTACTCCCCAAACAAAAGGAATCCAAAAAGGACCACACCAAGACACATCATAATTAAAATTCCAAGAGCAAAAGACAAAGAGAGAATATTAAAAGCAGCAAGACAAAAGCAGTTAGTTACCTAAAAAGGAGCACCCATACAATTGTCAGCTGATTTCTCAACAGAAACTATGCAGGCCAGGTGAGAATGGCAAGATTACTCTACCCAGCAAAGCTATCACTTAGAATTGAAGGCCTGATAAAGAGTTTCACAAATAACAATAATAAAAAAAAAGTTAAAGGAGTTCATCACCACCAAACCTGAATTATATGAAATGCTGAAAAGTATTCTTTAAGAAGAGAAAGAAGATAAAAATTATGAACAACAAATACGTCACTATCAACAAGTGAATCTAAAAACCAAGGGAATTAAAATATCTGATGAACAGTATTAACTGGTGAATATAATAGAATCAGAGGTATAGAAAGTGAGTGGGCCAAAACCGGTTTGGCTCAGTGGTAGAGCGTCGGTCTGCAGACTGAAAGGTCGCAGGTTCGATTCCGGTCAAGGGCATGTACATTGGTTGCAGGCACATCCCCGGTAGGGGGTGTCCAAGAGGCAGCCGGTCGGTGTTTCTCTCTCATCGATGTCTCTATCTCTCTATCTCTCTCCCTTCCTTTCTGTAAAATATCAATAAAATATATTTTAAAAAAAGAAAGAAAGTGAGTGGACTGAGGATTCTCAGGAAAAGGAGAGTGGGGGGTGGTGTAGGAAAAGACTGAACAAAAATTGTACACTTATGGATGAGGATAGTGAGGGTTGGGGAAAGGGCAGAGGGTGGGGTAGGAACCTGGTGGAGGGAAGCAATGGAGGGGAAAAAAGAGGAATTGTAATAACCTGAACAATAAAGATTTATTTTTTTAAAAAAAAGAAATATTGAGCCCTGGCTGGTTTGGCCTTATGGACAGAGTGTGGGCCTGAGGACTGAATAGTCCCTGGTTTCATTCCAGTAAGGGCCCATGCCCGGGTTGCAGGCTCAGTCCCCAGTGTGGGGCATGCAGGAGGCAGCTGACCAATGATTCTGTCTTATCATTGATGTTTCTATCTCTCTCTCCCTTCCTCTCTGAAATCAATTAAAAGAAGAAGGAGGAGGAGGAGGAAAAAGGAGGAAGAGGAGAAGGAAGGCCAAGAGACTTATGAAAACATGCTCAAAGTCACTAATCATCTGAGAGATGCAAATAAAAATGACAATGAGGTACCATCTCACACCTGTCAGAATGGTTATTTATCATCAACACATCAACAAATGACAAGTGCTGGCAAGGATAGGGAGAAAAAGGAACCCTCGTGTACTGCTAGTGGGAATGCAGACTGGTGCAACCACTGTGAAGAACAGTATGGAGTTTCCTCAAAAAACTAAAAATGGAATTCCCATTTGACTCAATGATCCCACTTCTAGGAATATATCCCAAGAAACTAGAAATACCAATCAAAAAGTATATATGCACCCCTATGTTCATAGCAGCACAATTTATAATAGCTAAGATTTGGAAACAGTTTCTTTCTGGGCCAACAGTTCTTTTGAGGCCCAATTTCAATGTCAAACAGGTCTTTATGTGTACATGTCAGCAATGATATTTCAGTTCTGGATGGTGGACAAATCGTGGTAATGGAGGTCCAACCCTCTCTGGTTTGGTCCTGATTCATATGTCTTTCAGCATAATGATTATTGCTTATCTCATTTTTTATTCTTATACTTCTAGTAGGACATGATCTCACTCATCTAGGGGAAATGGAGAAAACATAGACTGCTAAGAACAGACCCAGAGGTAAGGAGCCATGGGTCAGACTCAAAAGGAGGGTGGGGATAAAAGGGAGAGATCAGCCAAAGGACTTGTGTGCATGCATGTGAGCCTAACCAGTGGTCAAGGACAATAGGGGGTTGGGGGCATGAGTGAAGAGGGGTGGGGGATTGGAATGAGGGATTAAGGACAAATATGTGATACCTTAATCAATAAAGAAAAATTATTTTTAAATATATTTTATTGATATTTTACAGAGAGGAAGGGAGAGAGATAGAGAGCTAGAAACATTGATGAGAGAGAAACATCGACCAGCCGCCTCCTGCACACCCCCACCGGGGATGTGCCCGCAACCAAGGTACATGCCCTTGACCGGAATCGAACCTGGGACCTTCCAGTCCGCAGACTGATGCTCTACCACTGAGACAAACCAGTCTCGGCAATAAAGAAAAATTTTTTTTAAAGATTTGAAAACAGCCTAAGTGCCAATCAACAGATGAGGGATTAGAAAACTGTGGTATAGCTACACAATGCAATACTGCACTGCTGTAAAAAGAAAGGAACTCCTACCATTTGCAACAACATGGATGGACCTGGAGAGCATTATGCTAACTGAAATAAGATATCAGTCAGAGAAAGATAAATATCACATGATCTCACTCATTTGTGGATTATAATGAACAACATAAATTGATGAACATAAATAGATCCAGAGATAGAGAAGCATTGATCAGATGCCCAGACCTCTGAGGGGAGGTAGGGGAGGGTGAGGGTAAGAGGGAGAGATCAACCAAAAGACTTATCTGCATGCATATAAGCATAACCAATGGACAGAGACAGCAGGGGGGAGAGGGCATGTAAGGGAGTGGGGTGGGTGGGCAGGGAGGAGATATGGACACATATGTAATAACTTAATCAATAAAAAAAGTAAAAAGAAAAAAAATTACATATAAAATGTATATATGCATACATATGCTATAAAAGTGCCTGGTAAACTATAAAATACTTAAAACAAACAAACAAAAAACTTGAAAGCAAAGTAAAGCATTAACTTCCAATAAGAGCATAAGGAAAGACAGTCCTGCTCTTTGTGACCACAAGTTTAATTTAAGTGTTGCTGGTTTCTTTTCATGTAGTGATGAGGGACTATGAGACATGGCACAATTTGTGCAGCTTATTGCCATGCTGATGACAGAGAAGATAATGCAGGAGAGCTTATTTCTGGGACGCATGCCGGCATATTCAGATGCTTTACTTTGTGATTGGAACATGCAGAGTAAAATATATTTCTTTAAGCATATTAATCCAAAATTGACTTCAGGCTTTCCCATGCCCACATAGTAATCTCCTCAAAATATCTAAAATTCAGGATTTCTCAACCTCAGTGCTAGGCTACTGACATCTTGGGTCAGATTAGCCTTAGCTGTGAAGGACTACACTGTGCATTGTAGACTGTTTAGCACATCCCTAGTCTCTACCCACTAGTCACCAGTGACCCTCATTTCTCTCATCCTAAGTTGTGAGACCCAAAAATGTTTCCAGTTATTGCCAAGTGGCCTCTGGATGACAAAATCACTCCCAGTCAAGAATCACTGGTCTAATCGGTTAAAATTGGCTCCTTCCATTATTTCACTAGGTACAGGACAAGCATTTTCCTTAATTTTCCCTAAAAACAACTAAAACTAAGATATTATTTTAAAGAAACATCATTAGAAGTTTACATTTTTAAAAAGAAAGAAAGTTTAAAGGTATTTTTAAATGTTTCTCAAGAATACCTTAGGACTGTTATGTGTAGCAGTTCGTGGTCCTCTGATTCCTTTACTGAGCGTCATCCTGCCAAAATACTGTTTCTCACATTGCAATTACCTAATTCCCACCAATGACAATGTACTAAATGCATTTGCCCTCACAAACCCGTATTTCAAATGCTCAAAGACCCCCCTCTCCCCTCCCACAGCATCCAGAGCTGCCTTTTCTCTTCGGGGCAACCAACTACCATGAGGGAGTAATGGGAATGGCTGCTGAAGGCAGGAGTCCTGGCTGGCAAACCCCAAACTCACTATGGATTGAGTCCTGTGTTTGGAGAGTAGGATATGAGTTATCTGACTTCCTATAAGCAAATGATTTAAGATAAATATACTATACACTATTTTTTTTCACCTTCTACCCACTCAGTTATGGTCTAACTCCATAGACAATAATATCCAAACAAATAGTCCATCATCCCTCTGTTATGGATCATCCATTCTTTAGTAAAACAATGTATAGGGTATTAATATCCCAGTTCCTTTTTTAAAATAATTTTTAATCCAGCATGAGTGAGTTCAATGTATATTCATCATTTTACATTAAATTGGAAAAATGAAAAACTTTGGTTTGCATATAGCATAGTAAATTCTAAATATATAAAAGTCCAACAAACTATTTTCCTCTCCACAAAAAGCAAAAGAAATTCTGAGAGATTTGAGTCACAAAGAGCACATGCAACACTTAGTCTAAAATGGAGGTATTAGCAGTGAGACTTTTCATTCAGAATAAATTTAAGGTTTCAATTTGAAAGATCAAAACTTCTTGCAGTTTAGATATGTGTCTTTTAGACCTCTAACTTCTTAAGATTTCAAAAATCTTAGAGGTCAATCTTAGCAAATGTGCCCATTCCAAGAAGGATACCAGTTAAGTTTAATTCAAAGTACTTACCAACTATTTATGCATTCTCTGTAGGCAGCAAACAAAATTTTTAGCGTTTCCATTATTGCACAAATAATATAAAACATAAAAAATAAATGCAACCAAGAAAAGAAAGACACTGCAAGTTTCAGAATATTACAATAAAATTGGTTAATCTATTTTTAAAACATGAAATATGAACATCTGCCCATATAAGTGGTTGATCAACAGATCTAAATGCAGCTCTATTTGGATTATTTTTGCCCTTCTATTTCTAATTATTTACATCTACTGGGATTTTGAATTCTATGCTTTTAATATACTTAGAGTACTTAGAAATAGAACAATATAATTGAAGCTGAATTACTGGAAAAGTAGGACAAATATATGTAATGAGTATAATTCTTATGTCTTTTAAACAGCATTATTTTGTTCATGGCTAAACTTTTTCATTTATAGTGATCCAAAAGTCCCATGTAAATGAGATAAGTAAGTAGATATGTAAGTAGATAGATGATAGATAGATTTCAAAACTTGATATTTGCCTTTTGAATTACTTGAACACATTTTCCCTTTTGAATAACCAACTCCTTGCCCTAAAAAAAGGATATTAAAATACAGAGACAGATTTGACCAATAGCTCCCCCCCCCTTAAAAAAAACACCCCCAGTGGGGGGGCGTAGGAGGCAGCTGGTCGGTGTATCTCTCTCATTGACGTTTCTAGCTCTCTAGCTCTCTCCCTTCCTCTCTGTAAAATATCAATAAGATATATTTTTTAAAATGACCCATTACCAGTATTAAATTCCATGTAAAGAATTTGGAAATTGTGACTTTCATCTTTTTAATAAGGAAAAGTTGAACAAACTGAAAATAAGTGAATGATAGCAATATTATAATGAATAGGAGAGATGATACCAAAGCCATAATATTCCTAAAAGAAAACATAGGGAGAAAACTCCTTGACATCCATCTCAGTGATATTTTTTAAAAGATGTCTCCTTGGACAAGGGATGCAAAAGAAAAACTAAACAAATGTCATTATATCAAACTAAAGAGGTTTTATGTGTGTGTTTTTTAACAGAAAAGGAAACTATCAACAAAACAAACAGATAGCATATCGAATGGGGGAATGTCCACCAATGATATATTTATTAGGAGTTAATCTGCAAAATTTATAAAGAACTCATCCAACTGAACATTTAAAAAAATATGGTTACAAAATGGGCAGAGGACCTGAATAGACTTTTTGCCAAAGAGGACATACAAATGGCAAGGGAAATACTAAAAGATGCTCAACATCACTAATCATCAGGGAAATGCAAATTAAAACCACAATGAGATATTACCTCACACCTGTCAGAAATGGCCACCACCAATAAATCAACAAATGACAAGTGTTAGTGAGGATGTGGAGAAAAGAGAATCCTCATTCACTGTTGGTGGGATGTAAATTAGTGCAGTCCTCATGGAAAACAGTGTGGAACTTTCTTGATAAATTAAAAATATATCTACCATCTGACCCAGCATCTGAAGATATCCAAACCATTCATTCAAAAAGAGATATGCATCCCTATGTTCACTGCAGCATTATTAATAATGACCAAGATATGGAATCAACCTAAGTGTCCACTGATAGATGAATTAATAAATAAAAGGCAGTACATATATGTCATGGAATATTACTCATCCATATAAAAGAAGGGAGTCTTATCATTTGCAAAAGCATGCATGGACTTAGAAGGTATCATATCATGTTAAGTGAAATAAGTGAGACAGTGAAAGATAAATGCCATATGATTTTACTTACATGTGGAATCTAAAAAACAAAATAAATGAACAAATGAAACAGAAACAGATTCATAGAAACAGAACATTTTGATTATTGCCAGATGGGAGGGAGGTTGGATGAATAAAGGGAAGGAATTAAAATGGACAGATATTATGATTCATAACAGTAGCAAAATTATAGTTATGAAGTAGCAATGAAAATAATTTTTTATGGTTGGGGTCACCACACATGAGGAACTGTATTAAAGGGTCGCAGCATTAGAAAGGTTGAGAACCACTGCCCTAAAATGTCTCACATTCAAACACATCCACTCTTTTCACCTGTTACCATCCTTTGTAAACAATAAATAGTCAAATAGAAAAGCAAATTTTGCTTCTTGAAATAAATCTCCCCAATCTTTGTTGGGTTTAGATTGTATTGCCATTTGCTTACCATAAAACTATATTCCATTTCTTAATTTATATAGTTTAATAGTTTATAGTTTTAATCAATTTTGCCAATGTTTGAAGCAAATTTTGGTTCTTGAAATAAGCCTCCCCAATCTTTGTTGGCTTTAGATTGTATTGCCATTTGCTTACCATAAAACTATATATTCCAGGAGACCGAAGCAAGATGGCGGCCCAGGAGGTCTCCTGGGCCGCCATCTCCTCAACAAATTTGAAAAAAAACAACGGATAAAACCGAAAGGGATCGCACCAGACCCACAGGAAAGATGGCGAAATGGGAAGGCTACAACTAGATGCAAACCAGGACATCGCTACTGCCATGTGGAGTCTAAAACTACAGCGAAACTGAACCTGCCGGAGCCGCTGCTGCCGGGAATGAGGGAAGCCAGACCTCGCTCCGCCCCAGGGCCCAGGGAGTGGGCCAGCCCCACCAGCCGCCACCGGAGCTGATGGGGGCCTATGCCTCCTCCGCCGCAGCGCCTTCGGCTCCTGCCTGGACGAGAAGCCCGTGAGCGCGACCTCCCAGCCCACCCGCAGTGCTGGAGAGGAGCGGGCGCCTGGGCTCGGCCCCCCCCCCCCCCCGCACTCGCCGCTGGGCGGGCGAAGAGATGGTGTAGTACCTCCCCGCCGGCCCAGCCCCCGCGCTTACTGTGCAGGCGAAGAAATCGCACAGCGCCTCCCCACCAGCAACCAGCCCAGAAGTGGGAAGACTACAATTAGAAACCAAGCAGGGCGCCGCCGCCGCCATGTGGAGTTTAAAACTGCAGCGAAACTGAACCTGCCTCTGACACCAGAAATGAGGGAAGCCAGACCTCGCCCCGCCCTGGGGCCCAGGGAGTGGGGCAGCCCTGCCGCCACTACGGGAGCTGATGGGGGCCTATGCCTCCGCCACCACCGCTGCTGCTGCGCTTTCGCCGCGCCTTTGGCTCCTGCCTGGACGAGAAGCCCGTCAGCACGACCTCCCAGCCCGGCCCGCAGTGCTAGAGAGGAGCAGGCACAGCGTCTCCCCTCCCGCACAACCAGCTCGGCCCAGAAATGGGAAGGCTACAATTAGGCACCAAGCAGGGCGCTGCAGCTGCCATGTGGAGTTTAAAACTACGCCGAGTGGAGGACTGAGAAGGTGGGGCAGTTCTGTACCGTGCTGCCTTCCACTGGTTAAGACCTCCGAGAGCGAGGGCCTACCGAGGTGAGGATGCCCCTACTGTCACCTGTGGAGGGGCAGCACTGAGCTGGCCAATATTTGTGGTGGTGCTGCTTGTCCTGGCTCAGGGGAAGCGTTCCACTAAGTATGAAAGACTGGGACATCGCGGGGACTCTCCGCCACCGCCCGCGGCCTGCTCTGCCAGGCCTTCGCACGCACTGTGCTGGCGCTGCACCTCCCATTGGCAGACCCGGAGAATCCTCTCTCCGCTGCCGCATGGCCAGGCCAGGGCATCAGACACTACCACCACGCGGATTTTAAAACTGCAGGGGAAATTGAGCCACAGGCGCTGCCATCGCTGCCGCACCCACCGCCGCCCCCAAGAATGGGAATCCACCAAAATCAGAGCTCACTACACACTGGGCTCATAGAGAGTGTGGCTTCAGAAATTAGCCTCTGCATCCACAGAAGCTCCACATCCGCAACAAAGAGGACACCATTGAGGGCGGACTCTCCCCATGCAGCCATCACAGCCCGCCCACAATCTTCCCAGCACACCCACCATGCTGGGAGGGAAATGGAGCGCGCTGGTGAGGAAATGGGACAGTGCCTTCCATTACCCACTCAGGCAAGCCCATCCTCCGATGCCACATGGCCAAGCCGAAGCTCTCACCACCACCGCCATATGAACTTTAAAACCACAGTGGTAATTGAACCACAGGAGCGACCTTCAATATTTCACCTGGCACCGCCACCCGCCACTGCCGCCGAGAATAAAGGAAATCCACCAAGAATAGAGCTCACCACGCCTTGGGCTCAGGGAGTGGGCGACCTCAGAACTTAGCCTCCATGTCTGCAGCTGCTCCGCTCCCACACCGAACGAGACACCTTTGGGGGTGGTCCCCCCACCTGAAACCATCTCAGACCAACTGCAGCTGTCCCAGCCTGCCCCCCATGCTAGCAAGGAGCTGACGCAGTGCCTCCAGTATGCGACTCCAACACCTTAGAGGGGCCGTGTGCCCCGGATGAGCTGTGTGTCCCAGGGGGCCATGTGCCCCGGGTAAGCTGTACCCCCCAAAGGGGAAGGGTGTCCCGGGTGAGACGTGTGTCCCAGGGGGCCGAGTGCCCCAGGTGAGCCGAGTGTCCCAGGGGGCCAAGTGCCCCGGGTGAGCCGAGTGTCCCAGGGGCCGAGTGCCCCGGGTGAGCCGAGTGTCTCATGGGGCCGAGTGCCCCGGGTGAGCCGAGTGTCCCAGGGTGCAGTGTGCCCCGGGCGAGCCGTGTGTCCCAGGGGAAGCAGTGGAACCCAGGGGAAGGGGCGGTCAAAACCAGAGGAGGAGCGGACTCTATTCATATGGTCGTGAGATAGTCACCATAAAACAAGCAGACTGCCAAATGAGGAGCAGATTTTATTCATGGGGTCCAGAGATAGTCACCATAAAACAAGCAGATTGTCAAATGACAGCGGGGAGGGGAAGGAGACCTGGGGGGAGATAGGAGAACAACCGAGGGACTGGGTTGCATGAACATAAGTACAACCAATGAACACAGAACTCTGGGGAGGGAGGGCATAAATGGGAGGTGAGGGGGGCAATGGTAAACTATGTACACAGAAAATACCTTAATAAAATAAAATTAAAAAAAAACCTATATATTCCATTTCTTAATTTATATAGTTTAATAGTTTATAGTTTTAATCAATTTTGCCAATGTTTGATCACTGTCTTTCTCTTTCAGCAATCTATAAATTTCTCTCTTAAGAAGAGACATTATAGCTGAGTTTGCTGTCATTACATCCCTAGCCTCTGCTTGATGTCTAAGCATTTGAGGCATTTAACATACACTGAGTGGCCATATTATTATGGTCTCTGAACGCATAATAATCTGGCCACTCAATGTATATCCTATATAATAAAAGGCTAATTGTGTAATTTAGAATTGGGAGTCAAATTGTCCCCTCAACCATGAGTTCGACCAGCAAGCAGGCAGGCCAACCACCCAAGTCCCCTCCCCCTGGCCAGGCTGGTCTGACCCCACCCTGCATGAATTCATATAATGAGCCTCTAATATATATACATATATTCAGAGATATAATAATCTGGCCACTCAGTGTGTATGCTGAGTGAATGAATGAAGGAAACTTCTTCTGTTGGTTGCCATTAATATGACTCAATTGCAACAATTCCCAGTCTCTTTCTGCCAAACATTTCCAGCTCCTGGAAGATAAAGTCTGACAACTGCTGCTTGAACGATATACAAACCCTGGATCACCAAACTATGGTCAGAGGTTCAGGGTCAAGAATGGATATGTGATCACTCATGGCTCATGTATTTTTTGCAGGAAAGAGAGTACTTTGAACCAGCAGCTTACCTAAGAAGTGTCTATTACACACTCCGGTCACTAGACTGTTACAGGAGTATATTAGCTGTCATAGCATAGTGTTATTCATGGTGTGGATGTATGTTATGGCATGATGCTCTGTATGGTGTGGGTTGTATGTCATAGCATGGTGTTCTTCGCAGTGTGGAGTTTATGTCATGCCATGGTGTTCTTCACTGTGTGGGTGTATGTCATGGCATGATGTTCTGCACAGTGTGGAGTGTATGTTATGGCATGGTGCTCTGTATGGTGTGGAGTATATGTCATGGCATGGTGTTCTGCACAATGTGGAGTGTATGTTAGGGCTGTTCTGTATAGTGTGGAGTGTATGTCATGGCATGGTGTTCTGCACGGTTTGAAGTGTGTGGGATGGCATGGTGTTGTGCCCAGTGTGGAGTGTATGTTTGACATTTCAGAGACCTGCTTTTATCTTCAGTCACCTTTTCAAGTGTTTTACACACAGAGATTATAAGCCTGCCCTCGTATATATCAAAATAGATTGTGTCACTTATAACATATTTTAAGATTATAAAATCTAACAGGCAACTGACTTACAGAATGTATTCATAATAATTATCTGGCATAGATTATAAAATGCTGAGCATTAATTAAATATATTGAAAACTAATCACCCACAAAGCACTGACTTAATAAGTAGTAGATAAGTAAGGTCCAACCTTAGGAGCTTATATCCAGGGTGATAGACTGTATGCAATGTGGAGCCATGACAAATTTTATGAGAGCCATACAGCAAATACCCAGGTACAAGGTGGAGAAAATGCCATCAAGCACGGGCAAGCAGATTTTGCAAGGACATCTGTATACACGTGAAACATTGTCCTACATATGTTGCTATTGGGTGTGTTTTCTTACTTCACAGAATAAGTGTGGAAATATTTCTCCTTTTCTTTTCTATTACTTTTTTAATTTTAACTTTTATTTTATTGCTTAAAGTATTACATAAAGTAGTACATATGTCTCCCTTTTTTCCCCATTGACCTTCCCTCAGCCTCCTCTACCCCCCAGTATCGTGCATCCATTGGTTATGCTTCTATGCATGCATACAAATCCTTCGATTGATCTCTTATCTCCCCCACCCCAATCCTCCCCAGCCTTCCTGCTGTAGTTTGACAGTCTGTCCGATGCTACTCTGCCTCTGTATCTATTTTTGTTCATCAGTTATAATGTTCTTTATTATCTATAAATGAGTGTTCTCCTTTTCACTTAAAGAACCTTCAGTAAGGCCATCAAATCCATACGTGCTGAGTGTCTTTTGGTCATGGAATACCGAGACTCCCATGAACGTCTCTCTCTCCCTTACAAAAACCCACTTTTCTGCTGTTTAAACATGAAAGAGTTTTCCTGCTGGTTTAAATTGTGTAATCTAGAATTAGAAGGCAAATCCTGACAGGTAAGGAATACAAGTGGGTTTCATCACCTTTAGGAAACTGCTCTCTTTCAAACTCTTTGATTCCTGAGACACCACACTGAAATAGAATTTTTCCTTTAAGTGACTAATATTCTAATTTTCTCACTTTGTAAGAATCGAGCTAACAAAACAGTTCAAATACCAACTCAAAAGCAACTCATGGAATTGAGGAAGAATGTGTATTTCATCATGGTCTCGTAACAAATCAGTTAATTGGGCATAATTTATTTTATACATTTATCAAATTTCAAGAGTTAAATCGTGTATACATTCTCCTTTCTTTTAAAATGAATGGGTCAGGTGCAAACCTTAGAAACTCTATAGCTAATGCCACTGAAGGAGCACCCACAACTTCTGAACAAAGGGCTTTCCTCCTATCTCTTACTTTGCTAAGTTCCCCCACATGCTCTGAGCTATTTTAAATCCTTTGAGAATCAATTATAAACATAGCTACTTCTGAGAAGCTAATAATATTTGTATCCATCTTCAAGAAAATTCTATTTTTTATTATCTGCACTTCTCTATTATTATTATTATTATTATTATTATTAGGTTAAATACTTTTTAATAAGCTTTCTTTTTCAGACAAGCAATTAACTTTATAATAAATTTGTTTTGCTTTGCTTTGTTAATCCATCACCCAAGAGTAGAAAAGATAAAGTATATTTTCCTTCAAATTTTGTTAACCATAGAAATACACTAACTTTGAACTGTAAAAAGAGAACTCCCATCTTTAAGAATATGATATTAAAATGTATGTGAAGAGCATGTAGTAAAAATCAGGCTCTACTAAATGAACCTGCCATCCTCACATGATAAAAGCACATGCTGGCCGTAGCTCAGGTCTCTGACTGATGCACACACATGTTCAGGTCAAACACTCAAATTTGCATTCACTTCTGCTGCACCATCGATCTGGCTTCTGCAAATGCTTGCCTTACAAAGCAACTTAACTGTAATCAGAATCAGCAAAAAAGAACTAAACGAATGAATCCTTGGAAGAAAAAAGATATAATTAAAACAATGAAGTGGACAAACACGTATACATAGAAGGACCCAGAATAACACATAAGACAAACTCCAAATACACAAGTGACACCACTAATCGGAGCGAAGGAGATGTTCTGACAACTACAACTGTTACTAAACTAGATACCGTGACAAATAAAAATAGCAAGAACAAGCCCTAAAAAGGAATTAAGACACGGCGTAGGAAACTAATGACTGAGGATGAAGACAAACGTGGTGACGATGGCAGGTAGTGTGACAAATGAAATGCTTGGGTAAGCAAAATTCCAGAAAGCAGACAGCTGAAAGGCCCAAGACCAAGACTGAGACGAATCTGTTAGCAATACGGATAGCATCACCCTGTGCCAGAAGACAGTGCTAAATTATAAATGTTAATGATAGATTGGCTCAGGAAAGCCACCAGCAGAACAAAAGAAACCGGAAAACACCCTTTCTGCAGTGTCTGATGGAGGTCCTCGTGTTAAGGAAGATAAACACTGGTCCCCCTTTTTCTGAGGGGGATTCATTCCAAGACCCCGAATGGATGTCTGAAACCACAGATAGTACCAAACCCTATATACAGGGTGTCCCATAAATGTGTATACGTATTTTAACAGCTGATATCTCAATTTTTAAAATAAAATGTACTTTAATACACACTGCCTTTATAATTATTCAAAGTGTGTGTATACATTTCTGGGACACCCTATGTATTATGCTTTGTCCTATACATACATGCCTATGATAAAAGTTAATTTATAGCCTAGGCACAGTAAGATATTAATACCAATAATTAATAATAAGAAAATTATAACAATACTAGGAGCCTAGTGTACGAATTCATGCACTTTGAAAGAAACTGTGGGTTGCAAGAATGTGTCTTGGCCCATTCTCTGCACCCCTGCCTGGCCCCTCCTGCCATGGCCTCCTGATCCCCAGTCTTCCAGCAGCCCCGCTCCCTCCTCTACCACTCCCATGGGCTGATGGCACTGGCCCTGCTCATGCTGGCCTTGCTCACACCTGCTGACAGCACACAGAGAATTGGGGCCAGTGTCAGCAGCAGGTGCTAGTGGGGCTGGCACCATCAGTAGGTGTGAGTGGCCGCTGCTGCCCCAATTGCCCTTCATGAGCAGGGGGAGGTGGAGAAGCCCTCGTGGTTGATCGGAGCCAGCGGCCACTGCTCACACCTGCTAACAGCACCGTGTGACCAGGGCCAGTGCTGGGCACCAGCAGTGGGTGCAAAGCGGCGGCTCCGGCATTGGCAGCAGGTGTGAGTGCCAGCTGGGACCTCAGTGCATAGGAGCAATGAATGTTCAGTAACCATCAGAGGCTCAGCCCAGTGACCGCAACTAGTGCCCCGCTTTGGTCTGGTGCCCCCGCTCAGCTGCTCCACCATTCTGCTGTGACCAACGCCCACTGTGCTCCACACGCATATGCACCTCCGTGGTGGTCAGCACACATCATAGCAACTGGTTGTTCGCTTGTTCGGTTGTTCCGGCGTTGGATCTATTTGCATATTAAGATTTTATATATATAAACTATTATAATAAAAGTTAGGTGAAATGTGGTCTCTCAAAATATCTTATTGTACTCACCTTTTCACTTAAAGAAAGCATTTTATGGCATATGCTTTTTGGCATATCTGAATTACCAGCATCACTACTCTTGTGATTTGGGGTCATTAGTAAGGATCATAAGGGTGACTTGAACACTAGCAATGAGATACCAGGACAGTGGGCCTGATAACCAAGATGGTGACTAAGTGATTGACAGGTGGGGGTCTGTGTACACACTGGACAAAGGGACGGAGCGCAATAGCATGAGCTTTCATTACATTACTCAGAACGGTGTGCAAATTAAAACATGACTTTTTATTTCTGGAATTTTCATTTTAATATTTTCAGACTTGAGTTGACTGCAAGTAACCAAAACTGCAATGAGTCCTGGCTGGTGTTGCTCAGTAGTTAAAGAGTTGGCTCACGCACAGAAGAGTCACTGGTTTGATTCCTGTCCAAGGGCACCTACTTGGGTTGTAGGTTTGTTCTCCAGGCCTTGTCAGGGGCATGCAGGACACAACCAATCAATATGTCTCTCTCACATCATCAGTCAATGTATCTCTGTTTCTTTCTCTTTCTCTCTCTCTCCCCTTCCTCGCTCCCTTCCACTCATTAAAAAAAAGGAAGAAAGAAAGAAAGAAAGAAAGAAAGAAAGAAAGAAAGAAAGAAAGAAAGAAAGAAAGAAAGAGGAAAATAGCCTCTGGTGAGGATTAACCAAAACTGCAGAAAGAGAAGCTGCGGGCGGATAAGGGGCCTGCTGCAGTGGCCATGTCCTCTCTGAAGGGGCCTCTCTGACGGCAGCTGGCATGGCAGCATGCTATTAGGTGCCGCCCACCTTTCCTACCTGTGTCCTTCAGCTGTTAGGAATGTTCATCTGCATCCAGAATCTTGAACTCAGAAGTAGAAGAGTCTTCAGAAAGTAAAATGACAGAAGGAAAAAACGGAGAATAAAGAAAGAGTGCAAAGGTAAAAAGGAAGGAAGGGGACTGAAAAAAAAGAGAAGAAAAATAAAAGATGAAAGGAAAACTGGTGGAGGGGAAATAACTATTCAAATGTTTGCTGAGTGACTGCTGTGCAGCAGATGCTGTGCCTGGCAAGAGAGATAAGGTAGTGGGGACAATAGTCATGGTTTCTGGCCTCATGGAGTATAAGTTAGTAGCAGAAAAAGACATTAGTCAAACAACCACACAAAAAAAATGCAAAGTTGAAATTCTGATAAGTGTTTTTGAAGAAGGTCTAGGTGATATACTCTGAGTACATATAACAGGAATTGATAACAAAGCTGAATTTCAAGGAGCAAAGGTTTGAGGATGGAGACACCTCCAGGCAGTGGGACTGGCATATACAAAGGCCCTGTGGCAAGAATAATAGTGGGAGAGTAGGAGCAAAAGAGGGCAGGAGGTGCCTGGGACAGAGAGAATTTGGGAGAGTACAGCATGCCTAATGAGCCTGGAGGAGTAAGCTTTCATTCAAGCATTTTCATCTTCTTCCTAAGAGCAATACAACCCATGAAAAGTTTTAACCATAAGAGTAGCATGATCTCCCTTTACTTAGCAGCTAACACACCAGCCATTATGGGCCTTCCCCTCTGTCCACACTCCTCCACACTCGCCTCACCCATTCCATCTGCCATGTAAGCGTTACCTTTCATCCAGCCTGCAAGACTGACTCTCAATTTAGCGTTTTGCATTTGGGGCTCCCCCTGCCTAGAACCCTCTTTCCCACATGTCTCACCCCTCACTTCACCTTAGGTCTCCACTCAAATGTCTTCTCAGACAAACCTTCTCTAAAAATGCAAACTTAGGCCTATATGATCCCACTGCTCTTTATTCTCTGAGCTTGCTTGATCTAGTTTGACTATTCTCATCACTCACAGAAACTATGTCCTACATTTATTTGTTAGCTTTATAAAACATGCATGTGCATAGGCCCCACAAACTGAAGTTGGCTGCAGGAAGGCAGGGCCTGGACTGCGCACACTGCCGGTCACACGCCAGTGCTCCCTGAGTGCTCAGTGAATGTGTCCAAAGAATGAGTGCTGATTGTCCTTAGATTTCAATCACACAAAAGACCTGTCCTCTGGCCTGGTAATTTTATTATCTGCATTCTCTCCATGGCTTCGCCAAACAAGAGAGCCTCGAATTTTAGAAAGAATTATCAATCAGCAATCTCTCCTTACCTTTCCTAGTTGCATCAAAACTCAATGAAACAAGGAGAAAAGCATGAATATAAGATTATTCTACATCAGGCACATGAAAGAGGAGATATTTGCAAGTATGCAGGTAGGACTGGTAGGATTAGAGATATTATTTGTAAAAAACAGTGTAGCTGTCCTAATTGAAAAATACACAAAGAAAAAAATTAATTGTATCACCAGAGTCTAGAAGAGGGGGAAAAGTTGACAAATATTGTCCTTATGTCACTGAAAGGCAGCATGGAAAAGAGCTACCTCAAAGAACTAAGGCAATTAAATACAGTGAACATTTATAAAGTGGGTATTTATTTATTCATACTAGATTGCACATATTAATATACAAAGCACTATAATAGATGTTGGGGCAAAAGTAAGCCATACTAATAGACACATTCTATAATACTGAGAAAGGAAGAAATTTAAACTCTGGTTTTGAAAAGGCAATTAAGGGGAAAGGGGGAAGAATATAGGATAGTCTTAGAGAAATAGATTGCCACGGGGATGGGAGAGAGGAGGAGAAAAAAAAGTAATCTTCTCTCAGGTCAACATTCGGACCCAATACTCCTGTAAACTAAGAAATAACATTCAATAAACATATCTGTTTGTTAGTTTTTTAAGGCAGATAAAACAAAACCACCATCTTGTTCATGGTAAACTCTTAAATTGTCTTTGTGAGGGTGGGAGGAAGAGGGAAGGGAATGCAAGAGGAAAAAGTCTTCTGCTTATGGTTGAAATTTTTGAACAATAAAGAATACTTTGCTTGATCTTCTCATCTTTCTTTGCATACAATGAGCTCAAAAGGACTTTCCAAATGAAATATATGCCAAATGGAGGGGGGGGGGGGTAGAAACGGCATGAAGGAGCTTCAACTGAAGTAGTGGAGGAGATATTAAGCATGGATATATAACATCAACAAACTCCACATATATTCATCCATGTGTAAACACATGTATCAGATGCACACACTTTTCTAAAGTCACTTCTAAATTTTCATTAACTTTTCACTTACATTTTAACCTGTTGCCACCATCAGTGAAAGAAATCAATGTAAATTGTCTATGCCTCCACGTGTGGAAAACATACTAGTGCAAAAGAAACCTTTCCTCCAAAAGTTACACAAGGAGGCTTGGAGAAGAGAATTGGCTCATGAGTGGAGTGAAGCATCATCCCAACAACAAATTTGTAGACAAGCATAAGCATCCCCCAACAAGCGCCCCAAATCCTTGGAAGTTATCCTGTAAGACTGTACCTCATTTAACAGCACATGGTAGAGACTTGGATCCGTTGAACTGGGAGGGTTAATTATACAACGCTTTGGGGATCTGTCATTTTCAAATACTCTGATGAAAATGTTTTTGTTAACTTCATGATTTTATGAGAACAGGATTAGCAACAGTCATCTAAATTGTTGTCAACACTGATACAGTGCAATGACATGGGGCTAGGCATGAGGGGACAGAGCCCCCATTATACTTGGATTGGCTGCATTGCGACCCATGTCTAAGGAATGATGTCCCTGGTTATGCGTTTCAGTGGATACAGAGATTAAACCCGAAGCCTCCTGGCTCTCTGCAAGTAGCCATCCGTGCTGGAAAGAGTGAATGGACCAAAGTTGTTTCCACAAGGCACCCCACAGGAATTCTCTCTTGAGGAACGGCCTTAGTTTCTGACCATGGCAAGATCTAACGTTCCCAGTTCCCAGCTATGGCTTCCCAAAAACCTCTCTCGCCCTGACACTTGACCACCTGGACAAAACCTGACAGAGTAAATACTCCACCACATTTCTTCTACACTTCCATTCTTTCATTGGTGAATCTATTAAGATGACCACAGATCTTCGCCTTTCATTCGTCAGAGGCAGAAGCATCAAGCTCCTGATCCACATTACTTGCAGCTGGTGAACCGTGCCATTTCGTTGGCCGCTCGGCCCAGTGCTACAATCGCGAAAACTTGACCTGCTGGTTTGAGAACACAAGCCCGGGCGTCCGCAGCTCGGAGGGTAAATTCCGCCTCTGAGACACGCTTGTTCTGAAGCTGTGAGCTGCCCGCCCTCCGGAAGCACTCACCGTGGCCATCAGACCGGCCAGCCCGAACCACAGCGGCTGTGCTCACACCAGCAAAACTTCTCCGCGGCTGCGCTCATGGCCGGGGCGCTAACCTCCTAACGCAGGCCTGGTCTGGCGCAAACAGAGCAGCGAAAGGCAAAGAGCCATTGGCCCCGCTTGCCCTTGTGTCAGAATGACCGTGCTCGGGGTTCAGCAGGTGCAGGCAGCAAAAGGGAGGTGTCCAGGTCAATTTCCTCACCTTCCTCGCCTGCGACTTTACATTAGAGGATCGGGATGTCGGTCCTCCAGGGTCCACAGTTCTCTCGGGGGAGGTAATAAAGGCCCCCAACGTTAGGAATGCACCGTGAACATCCTGAATGAGAAGAGCAAGTCAAAACAAACAAGGGTGATGAAGGCAAAGATAAAAGCAAACTGTGCCTGAAATTCTTTACAGAGCAGGCAGGCCGCGAAAGAAGGGAGGACTCTCCTGGTTCCAGTGGAGGCAGAGGAGGAAGCAGGGAGCGGGCGTGGGAAAGGGGGTGTGAGTCCCAGGCGCGAGCCACCTCCCACCTCGGACGGGCGGGGCGGTGGAAGGCGATGGCGGATGCAGATAACATCAACGTCCACAGCATCATCCAACGGCTGCTGGAAGTGGGAGAGTCCGAGCCTGGTAAGAGTGTCCAGCTACAGGAGAATGAAATCCGAGGACTGTGCTTAAAATCTCAGCAGATCTTTCTGCACCAGCCCATCCTCCTGGAGCTCGAAGCACCACTCAAAATATGTGGCGATATCAATGGGCAATACCATGATTTGCTTCGACTCTTTGACTTCTGTGGTTTCCCGCCAGAAAGCAACTACCTGTTTCTTGGGGACTATGTGGACAGGGGGAAGCAGTCGCTGGAGACTATCTGCCTCTTACTGGCCTACAAGGTCAAATATCCTGAGAATCTCTTCCTTCTCAGAGGAAACCACGAATGTGCCAGCATCAACAGAACTTATGGGTTTTATGATGAATGTAAAAGAAGATACAACATTAAACTATGGAAAACTTTCACAAACTGCTTTAACTGTTTACCCGTAGCAGCCATCGTGGATGAGAAAATATTTTGCTGTCATGGAGGTTTATCACCAGATCTTCAATCTATGGAGCAGATTCGAGGAATTATTCGACCAACTGATGTACCAGAACAAGGTCTTCTTTGTGATCTTTTGTGGTCCGACCCCAATAAAGATGTCTTGGGCTGGGGTAAAAATGACAGAGGGGTGTCCTTCACATTTGGTGCCGAAGTGGTTGCAAAATTTCTGCAGAAGCATGATTTGGGTCTTATATGTAGAGCCCATCAGGTGGTGGAAGATGGATATGAATTTTTTGCAAAGAGGAAGTTGGTCACTCTGTTTTCTGCACCCAATTACTGTGTAGAGTTTGACAATGTGGGTGCCATAATGAGTGTGGACAATACGTTAATGTGCTCTTTTCAGATTTTCAAGCCGGCGGAGAAAAAGAAGTGGAGTGCCAGGAGACCCATAACGCCTCCACGGGGTATGATCACAAAGCAAGAAAAGCAATAGATACCATTCTGACACTGCCTAGTTGGGACTTGTAACATATAGTGTATAACCTTCATTTTTAAAATTGTGATGTGTATTAGTCGGCTTCTCAAATAGTGTGTTTATGGCACCCCCCCCCTTCCGTTTTTCAGTTAATGAATGTCATTTGCTGGTTATAACCGCAAATGAAAGACTTCACTCCCAAGAAAAAAAGTTTTGTTTTTTAATCCTCTCTTCCTTTGGCAAACAAGTTTAATGGTGGTGTTAAAGCTGTCCACCCCCGGGCAGTTTATCCTGTCTAAGGGGTAAGTGCACCTGACCTTCTTTTTTCAATTCAGTACAAAAATGATGTCGATGCTCATTTTTAAAGAGAGCCCTAGGGTGCACAGTCTGGACATGTTGTTGTCATAAAATGCATATTGTTGATACAAATCACTGTGAATATTTTTTAAAGAATTTGTTTCAAAGGGATCGCTTATTTCTCTCATTGTCTTATCAGGTACAAACTACTTTTATAGCTGTCAACAATAGGAGTAACTTTCTACCTTGTCAGCATCAATGATATAATGTATGTTTAATTAAACACTTTCCTCTGCCATATACTTAAAATGGCAATTAAAGTCATTTTAAATGTTTGTGACTCTTTCCTAAAGCCAAAATGTCTGTTGAAATACATATTGACACACCCCCAAGTACAAGGAGGTATGATTGTGTATCCATGCCATCTTCTTGAGGATTCAAAACTAGGTTTTTTAGTTTTAATAGCAATTAGTAACATAGTGCTGTTTAAGCTATTAATCAGTTAATAACATTTTGCACATTTTCAATGTAGTCTGTTCATTAAGTAATCTTTTTACAGCTTCATCAGACCTGAACTGAACCCGTCCATTCAGAAAGCTCCAAATCATAGAAACAATACTGTTCTATACGACTGAGCGATTATGTTTTCTTTGGCCTACAGTCTTTATTCTGCTGTGAAGTCAAAACAAAAGAACTAACTTACCTATCCACCAGTTTATACAGAACTTACATTATCTATGACTTTTTTAAACCAAGATTTGTTCAAAAGAAATCTGTTCCAACAGATGACCATGTACAATACCATGTGATGAAAGTGAATTCAGACTTATTAAATGACAAACTTGTTAAATCCTCTCAGTGTCAATTTATCAGCACAATACACAGGAAAACTATTGATGGCATATTGACTTGATGTTAATGAATAAATTGTTCTGGAAACAAAACAAAACAAAAAAAGAAGGCATGAAAGCTGAGCTAGGGTCAAATTTGTGTATGAAAGGAAAAGAACTGAATTAAAAATGCAGATGTATCGTGCTCATGCTACAAGATCCAATACATCATGCCCATGCTAGGAAACAAAGAATTCCCTGTCAAGTGTTCAACAACATATAACCCAACACAAATCTTCTGAGAATGACTGACTTAAGTAGCAAATGAAATTTACAGAATTTATATAAAATCCCAGCATTTTCTTCCATAAAATTAGTATATCATCATCTCCTTCACCCATGTCACAAGATGTTAAGGAACGGAAGTAAACTGTAAGGCACTCTAACCCTCAGATTTGACCTCTGATCTTGAAAACTTGTCAAGAGGTATTGTTCATTTATTCTAAGTTATCATGCTTTTCTCTAGTGCAATGGCCCTCAACTTGGCTGCACATTAAAATCATCTAAGGAGCTTTTTAAAAATTTTCCAATTCTTAATCCCATCCTAGACCAATTAAACTGAAGACCTAGGGGTGAAACTGAGGTGCCTCAGTGTGTGGTTAGGGTAGAGAACAACTAATGGGATACAAATCTGCGTATATAATAACAAACTAGAAAGCTGGAAGCTAGCAAATGAAAGCTAGGCATGCTCCAGGGTGTGCTGCAAACATCTTCCTTCCTAACCTTTACTCTTCTTCCATGCACAGTTTCCCACTCAACTTCTACTTATTATCTCACCTACTACAGCTTGGAAGACCAAAGGATTAGTGAAGAGAGAAAAACTTCCACAATTTGGACTAATTGGTAAAGCCTGGCTAAATTTCTCATATTAGAATATTTCAAAAGAAATGTAGTTTTCTGTTTCAGAATAACATTTTTATCCAAACAAAGGCTTTCAAGTTTAACCAAAGTCTCTTTCCTTCATTGAGTGAGACTTGCAGAGGTTCTTACAAGATGTCTTTTGATGAATAGATTTTTCAAATATCTATAATTAGCAAGTTGCATCTGTATATTATATGCATAGAAGATGTTAATGCTTTGTTATTAATGATTAGATGATAGTGACCTTATAATAGAGGACAAATATTACATTTGCATAGCCCCTACTTTCTAATTCTTACCAAGTACAATGTACAGTCTCTGATATTTTCTTCTATCTGTGCCATACCCCCATATTTCTTTTCTCATTCCAGCTTCCTCACTCACTCAATCTCTCTCTCTCTCTCTCTCTCTCTCTCTCTCTCTCTCACACACACACACACACACACACACACACACACACACACACACGTGCACACACACAGAATCTTTGAAGAAGTAGATGTGTCATCAGCTCAACTCCCTAATTAGCAGAGCCTGGAATTAGTCTTATTCTCAAATACCTGGTATCCACCAGGCTAGGAACAAGAGCTGGCATCTTAAATCATCACTGAGACTAGACTGCCTCCTCATCATGGATTAAACTCTGAAGGAGACTGAGGGAGACAAAACTCTGAGCAGTCAGAGGCAATAAAATACTATAAGAATCATATTTATTACTGAAAATGAAATGAGAAAACTGATTCATCAGAACTCTTCTTGAGAAGTATATCCCATTGGTAGCACTAAGCCAGCTTAGAACAAAGGAAGAATGAAACCATCAAGAAAGTTAAACTGAATTCCAAAGAGTATGGGTCTGGCTCACTGCAGGGCTTTTGAGGGGATACCTTTGAGACTATGATTGACTGTTCAGCACCAGGTTAGGGAGGCTGACATTACCATCACTTCTCAGTCTCCACCTTCCCTGCCTGGCCTTTGACTTCCCTTTCCATCAATGGTTCTCAAAGTGGAATTTCTGGACCTGCAGTAGCAGTGTCTCCTGAAGTCTTGTTAGTCACATATATTTTCAGGTCTTTTCCCAGACCTACTAAGTAAAACACTCCCTGAGGGAGCTAGCAATCTCTTTTTTAACAAGTCTACCTCAAAGGCATTGCTCTAAGGGTTGGATAAAAACTGAACAGTGACAAACAAATCAATGGGTGTTAAAGTAGTAGTCTTCCCAAGGCACCCTGAGACAGGTAGTGCCACATTCCTGATCAGCCACCTGCACAAGGCCCCTGTCTAGACTTCCAGTTCCTTCTTAGGAATGGAACCCTGTTTTCATCTCTAACCCCCTGTGGCTGAGATCCTGCCTGTCACTATTTAGCTCTTCCATTAGCCCTTCACTCTTCCATTTTCAAAGATGTAGATCTTACACCTTTATTCACTCAATCACCAGTTGGAACAAAGTCATGAATATACTAACTGCCTCTGGTAACAACTACATATCCTTCTATTTCCCTTTCACAATACAGATTCTACTGGTTTCTTACTCCTTACATAGCAGTGATCTCCTTAATCATAATGAACTAAATGAAATCTTTGAGTTTTATATAGCAAAGGATGGCTGAATGGGTAAGAAATCCCCTCACGCTTCCACACATTATCCAATAACAAGGGGTGTGCTGAAATATTTTAACAATCCAGTCTCTGAGGAAAAGAAGCCTTGACTCATAGTTTTTGCCAACATCTGAGATGTAAATACTGTCCCATCATGGCCATCGACATGAGGTCACCAAAAGTGAAATAGCAAAGAGATTTGTATAACAAATATATTTGTTAACAAATTACAATATACTGTAGAGTAGACTAAAACCATATGTTACTTTACTTTTACTTTTTGTTTATATTCTATGCAATATGTATGCAGAACAGTGCATAGAACATAGTATACAATCATCACACAGGTTAAGAATAGGGCATTGCCAGCACTCCAAAAAGTAGAGAACTGCTGAAAGATAGAGGGAGAGAGGGAGGGAGGAAGGAAGGGAATGTAAGTAGTTAATTTAGTCCATCAAAATCAACTATGTTTTGGTACTAAAGTTTAAGAGAAAAACATAAAATTAACCCATTTTAAATAAAAACATAACTGAGCAAAATGTTAACACAAAGATGAATTTCATATTTTATAGATATAGAACCAATAATAATTCATCAACAACATAAGTATATCTCTTAAATAAGTATTATAATTCTAGGTATAATATCATCTAATAAAAGAATGTTGCTAGAGTATATCATGGAAGATGAATTCAAGTTTCATATTGTGAAGGTATATTCAAGGTATGGGGAAAATCTGAGAACACTCAAAAATTGCAATGTCAACAAATTAAAAAAACAATATTAAACAGCATTCATCATCTTTGACTCAGCATATAATCAGTCTGAAATTCCAAATTTTTTGTGTGTAAGCATGCACAATTATAATAGATCAAATGGAAAATATACAGACACACTGTACTGGTTTAAGTGTGGGAGACAGGATTCAAGTCTTGGTCTGAACTTATTATAGGACCTTTGATAAATCACTTTCCCTCAAATGACTCTAATGATATGTATTTATTTACTAAGCCACTCAGATGTTCATTAAAAAATATTTATTAAAGACCTATTGTGTGCCTAGCAATGTTTTAGACACTGAGAATGCAACAGTAGACATGTCTTAGCTTCCTGTGTATATACAGAGTGGATGGGGAAAAACATAAACAAGCAATCAAATAAGAGAGAATAAAGTGAGTGGTACTCTGAACACAATCCACCAGGTAATTCAATTTCTGAGTAACTGGATTTTTTTTCCCTCAAAGGTTTCAGAGTTTTATGCTAGGGAGGAAAGATTCATACTTGTTTCTAACCATATTCACATTTGTCTAAGGTGATGTGATGTTCACGCATTCCTGGTGATATTTGATATCTCACACAAGACATTTCATTCACTCACCAAGATCTATATAACTACCAGAAATCAGCACATGGGGACGGGGAAATACCTTCTCCCAGATATACAAGAGTAGGAAGTGATGAGCTAACCTTTTCTTTGTTTAGAAAACAATATATAGCCTGAGTTCTCCAGGATGAAGAGCCCACTCTCCTAGAACATGAACAGAAAAGGTAAATAACCAATTCAACCAGGGGTGCTTCCAGAAGTTCTTGCATTCTTTTCTCACAAAGACTGATTTTAGAAAATTCAACTTTCTCTCTTTCCCTTTTGTGCCCTCCTTAACACTTGATATCAGGACATTTGTCAATAGTTCTCAACGTACAATTTCCATATAAACTGGGTATGTATGATGTACACATGTTTTGGAAACCAGCCAGTTTTCAGATACATCTATCTACATTCAGTAGCTTCATAGGCCTTGTCCACATGCAAAGAGACATCTAGATAAATTAAAATAGTACAGAGAGGAAAGCATGTGAGTAAGATAATGACACAACTTGAAAAAATAAGCAATCAATTAATAAACAGACCTCTGCTACCAAGATCACAGTATGTAAGGCCTTGGGCAAAGAAGAGACCTGTCAGCAAATCACTAGCTCTTTACAAATGGGCAATGGCACTAGGTGTCCTGGAAGTGGATAACTGATGCACAAAGATAACTACCTACAGGAGAATAAAAGCAGGAAACACATAGAAAGCTTATGGAGAAGTGTGAGAGAGGCAGAGAGAAGAGAGCAGAGAGATCTCATCTGAGAACTAGTGTGGTAACTATAGCTGTTTCCTCATCTTCAATTTCCCCTTTATGATGATGACCAGTCAGTCTCTCTACAGCTAGTTCTTCCTGCCAAGGTCCACATTTACATTTGCAACTATATTTTAAATTAATCTGCACCTCAAACCAAATATCCCTAAGACCCTTCAAAATGTATTCATTTTTAGCCTTCAACTTTTCATGAATATTCAATTAGGAAAATATACTCTTGCTTTTAAGTCTTTTTTATTTTATTCAAAGCAGGAAATCAATTTTCCCCTCCTTTCTCTGATATTATTTGCATGAGTCCTAGTATCCAATAAGTGGACCCTGTTTTAGAAATACATACAGCCTTTCATCAAAATCTTCAGGCCTTTTTCTTAAAATTTAAGCCAAACCCAGAGTTCCATTCAGAGAAGAGGGGCTCAGTCCAAGCCAGACTCACTTATGAACCAAAAGCAGATCTTATTTTTCTTAAAAATGGAAGGCAATACTCAACAGAGTGAAGAAAAAGTTCAAATTTCAAAACCCAACATACTAGCATATATATTGTGTGACCTTGAGTCTGCTCACCTTTTTTTTTCTTTAATATATTTTATTTATTTTTTTACTGAGAGGAATGGAGAGAGATAGAGAGTTAGAAACATCGATGAGAGAGAAACATTGACCAGCTGCCTCCTGCACACTCCCCACTGGGGATGTGCCCACAACCCAGGTACATACCCTTGACCAGAATCGAACCTGAGACCTTTCAGTCTGCAGGCCAACGCTTTAACACTGAGTCAAACCAGTTAGGGTTGCTCACCTTTCTTTATCCAACTTTTCTCTTTTACCAAAGGTAATGACCCCAATCTCATAAAGTGGGGAAATGGAGTGAGTGATTTGATACAGGAAAAGGCACAGGCCTCAACTAAACATGGCAAGTAGACCTATGGGGACAGTTAGTAGGAACCGCAAAGTGCCTACAGACGTGTTGGCTAGCCTCATAATAAGGACAATAAGAAATTTGTCAAACTAAATGGCTAAAACATTGTTTCCCAAAGTCTGCCCACTTGGAACCCAAGTCCCCAAAGAGACTGTCTCTTAGAAAAACAACTGTAGTCAAGTGAATGCTGGAAACACTGTGTAACAGATGCACATCAGAATGATTCACAATGCACATTAGTGTATTAAAGCCCCAGAAATCTTGGGAGTACAATCATCTCAGTTATTGATGCAACTTCCCTGAACTCCTTTGACCATAGAATCCTTTTTGTCAGAAACATTCTAAAGCAGTTTCTGGCCTAATTTAAGTTAGTATTACTACAATATATCTTTTATTTCCCCAAGCCTGTGAAGTATTCTCTTTCTTATCTTTGCTTTTGTCCTATAGAATCCACAGTTCATTCAACTTAACGTAACTCTATATAGAGTTTTGGGGTCTTCTCCTCATTATAAAATGAAGATTTACTTTGACATTTTATCACTCTCTATTTAAGTCTTTTGTGAAGTGCTTTCACTTACTTTATTTTCTTTTCAATCTCTTATATTTTCATCCGGACTTCATACCTGAAATACCTTCTCCAGGACTTCTATAGGATTCTATTTTATAACACTGGGTATGTAGAAGAACTGTTTCCTTCTCCCTGTGAGTTTATTTCGCTTTGCTAGCATCACCTAACAGAACTTTGCCTTTGCTTTTGATGAAGCCTCTTTCAAGGTGTGTTGACATGTCAGCTGATGGTCGAGCAACTCTATTAAAGATCTGAAGCTGTTAAAGTGCTGCTTTTCTAAAATGTATACACCACTTGAAAAATCAATCCAGAGCGTTCTAATGTTCAACCCTCACACCTATGCTGTAACATCAGTTTCAATGTCAAAAATGAAGTAACTGGAAACATTTTTGACCAGAACATATCACTCCATAACTAGACGGGGATCCCAAGGTGTCCAAAGCTGTCAGTTTTCTGCTCTACCCACACCTTGAGCTCTCAGCTATTTTATACTCTCTCTCACCCTCATCTGATATTATTTGAAATATCAAAAAGAAGTAAATGATATAACTAAAAGCAAATTTAAATAATTGTAATGTTAAGTATGCCTTGAAATTTCACAAAACACTTTTTGTGCTTCTTCTGAAAATTCTGCAAAAACCATTTGGAAGGAAATGCTGGTTAATAACAGCAGGTCTGGATTATTTACAGTAGCTTTTAATTGGGGTTAGTGCCTTTATTTCTGGTCCTACCTGCTACAATTTCTCTCCACATTTACTATTCATTTATTCTTTGGAGTTCTAAAGATCAATATTTGTGTTTTTGAATACTTCATAAATTGGAGGATTTTGTATAAAAATGAAGGGGAAAGCCTTAGCTGGTTTTGCTCAGTGGATGGATCATCGGCCTGCAGATTGAAGGGTCCCAGGTTCAATTCCAGTTGGGAGGTGCATGCCCAGGTTGTGGGGTCGGTCCCAGTAGGATCTGTTCTGTTCTTTGATGTTTTGGGCCTCCGCTGGCAGTGACTTGAACAGTTGGAGCTAGAATAGCTGGGGCTGGGGACCCACTTTCAAGATGGCATCTTCACATCCATGCCTGGCACCTTGGAAAGGATGGCTGGCATGCTGGCCTCAGGTGAGATGATTACCTGAGCACATTTACACATGGCCTCGCCAGTTTAAGGGCCTCGGCATAGTCAGGCTCCTTGTGGCACAGCTCATTGTTCCGACAAACTAGTCAGAACAACACAGCCTTTTTTTAAAAAATATATATGTTTATTTATTTCAGAGAGGAAGGGAGAGGGAGAGAGAGAAATGTCAATGATGAGAGGGAATCATTGATAGGCTGAGTCATACATGTCCCCCACTGGGGATTGAGCCCACAACCCGGGCATGTGCCCTTGACCAGAATTGAACCCAGAACATTTCAGGACTGAAATGTCTATCCACTGTGCCAAACCAGCTAGTGCTAACCACAGCCTTTTAAGATCTGGTCTCAGAAGTCACAATGTGTCACTCTGCCCTATTTTCTTGGTTTCTGCCCTCATAAGCTCACCCAGATGCAAGGAAAGTGGGCATAGACCCAGTATCTCAATGAAAGAATTGGCAAGGATTTAATTTTAACTACTACAGAAATACTTTACAAGAAGTTCCCAACATTTTCTTCACCAAAAGAACCTCTGGATCTCACCTCTCAGAATCACATGAGATAAAATGCAGTGGCATGATCTGAGGCAACTAGAAATCTAAAAAAAATAAATAAATATATATATATATATATATATATATATATATATATATATGAGACAGTTTGAGAGAAATTAGAATATTAGTGAGGTGATCGCTATCTTCATTTTTTTGTAGCAAAAAGAAAAATAAAGCAACAAAAATGTGGGACTTGGTTGAAAGATTAAGAGACTTAATGGTTTGTGAGATATAATCAAAATTTCCTCTATTATTGACATTTTTCAGGTCGGTTGCCTCAATATATTAGTACAACCCATGTTGTGCTGGATTAGAAATTCAGTTCTGAGTACAACATACTAATCCTTCATGAGATATTAATGAATCAAATCTTCCATTGGGTATATGCATTTGTACCCTCATGCTGTATTAGTCCATTCATCTATTCATGGGGTCCTTCAGCAAGTAAGAGCTCTTAAGTGTCTGGACTGTACTGCTTGCTGCAAATGCATGGATAAAACAGAATTGTGAAATCCTGCCTTTAGACAACTCAGTCTAAAGCATTATTTTTACAATCACTTGTTCAACTTGTTTTTTTAGACAATTCCCATCAGAGTAGAAGCTAAAAATATAGATACGTTAGTAGAATGTGAGTTAAATAATGAGACAACCAAACAAAAAAACTGTCACAAAGCAGCTTATCAATGATTCATGAAATAAATGGTATAAGTAGTTGAATAATTGAGGTTCAGATGAAGAAGGAATCACTATGGAATTGGGCAAACTAAGAAGACTTCATAGATGGTTTTAGAGATTTATTCTCTAAAGTGAGTTAATTTACTAATAATCAAATATAAAGCATGAATCTTGAATTACTATTAGCTGCACAAATATGAAAGAAAATATGTAAATGGGCCGGGACCGGTTTGGCTCAGTGGATAGAGCCTTGGCCTGCGGACTGAAAGGTCCTGGGTTCGATTCCGGTCAAGGGCATGTACCTTGGTTGTGGGCACATCCCCAGTAGGGGGTGTGCAAGAGGCAGCTGATCGATGATTCTCTCTCATCGATGTTTCTAACTCTCTATCCCTCTCTCTTCCTTTCTGTGAAAAATCAATAAAATATATTTTTTAAAAAGAAATTATGTAAATGGCTTTGGTAATAAGAAAATGAAAATGGATTTCTGTTTTATATATCAAACATACCTCTAATATCTATCATTTTGCTCTAACTGTACTATCATTTTAACCTATTCGGTACTCACTAAAACAATAGTTTTTCATAATGAACTAAAAAAAACATACAGTAATCCTGAGTGGCCTTTTCTTTTTTTATTTTTGATAGAGGTTCCTCTAAAGCAGCATCTCAGTATAAGAGATTGCCACTGTTATCAACATGTAGCTCCAATCTGTTTTTGGGGTAGTAACCATATTTTACATTTCAGTAGTCAATCTGCCTTTTCTGTTTATTTTGTGAATAAAATATTTAGTTGTGATTCTTGGCTGATCACATTAACAAATGGTGTCATTACTGGTAGAAAAATAATAACATGGCATTTAAGTATGATTTTTCAGCTTAGAGCTTCATTTTGCAGAAAGTTAAAATCACTCCCATTATGAATATAACAAAGTTAAGTGTTTTTGCCCACTCTGAGCTATTAGAATAATCAAGAAACCTTTTTTCCTAATTTCCAATCTTTTTGTCCACCATCATCCCTCCTCCTGAGTACTATCTATAAATAAAAAGATCCTGCACATTTCAACTACATCCACCAAAACAAGCTGCAAAGACCCAAGAACCTGGGGAAAGTTATTGCTCAAAAATTCTTTGGAGGTTTTGAAACTTGATTGCACATTGGAATCACATGGGGAGCTTTAAAAAGTGCCGTTGCCTGGGTCACACCCCAGAGATTCTAATTTAATTGGTACAGAGTGAAGCCTAAGCATCGGGATTTTTAAGGGCTCCCCAGGTGATTCTAATCCGCAGCCAAAATTGAGAAGCACTGTTCTAAACCCTGGCTTTACAGATGAGACAATTAACCCTATCGGTGACACATACAGATTTGATGTTAGAACTAAAGCTAAAACTTAAGTCTTCAGAATTCCAGTTAATAACTCATTCACTAACCCCAGAGTTGTCACAGGTGTTTTCCCAGGCCTGAGACTCCCTTGAGGTTTCCCAGAGATCTAGAGCCACTCACCCTTCAATAAGAGCAGCTTTCATGCTTTGCAGGATGTTGTCATGGGGGTGAAACAGCGAAAACTACAGAGGGAAATGTGTATGTGACTAAACTAAAGAAGTTTATAGTATTGCTAAAGAATATACACATAGCAAGGGATCCCTTTCTCGAAAACAAAGAAGTGCTTGCCTCAGCAGCACATATATTAAAATTGAAATGAAACAAAGAAGATAAGCATGGCGTCTATGCAAAGATAGAATGCAAATTTGTGAACACCAATCAGAAAGAATATATGCACCCCTATGTTCATAGCAGCACAATTCACTATAGCTAAGATTTGGAAACAGCCTAAGTGCCTATCAGCAGATGAGTGGATTAAAAAACTGGTACAGCTACACAATGCAATACTACACTGCGTTAAAAAAAAAAAAAAAAAGGAATTCTTGACATTTGAAACAGCATGGATGGAACTGGAGAGCATTATGCTAAGTGAAATAAGCCAGTTAGAGAAAGATAAATATCACATGATCTCACTCATTTGTGAAATATAATGAACAAGATAAACTGATGAACAAAAACAAATTCAGAGACAGAGAAGCATCGATCATCGATCAGACTGTCAAACCTCAGAGGGAAGGTAGGGGAGGGTGGAGGTAAAGAGGAGAGATCAATCAAAGGACTTGTGTGCATACATATAAGTCTAACCAATGGACACAAAACCAGTGGGGATGAGAGCATGAGTGGGTGGTGAGTGGGATGGCAATGGGGGGATAAGGACACATATGTAATACCTTAATCAATAAAGGAAAAATAAAAGAAAAAACAAATCATGACTTTTTAAAGATAATCCCAGGCCAGTAGATAAATAACATATGTTAAAATATAAATCTGGAGATTTGATTCGTTTAAATCTAAGACAATGAAGAGTCTTTAGGGCCAGAAAGTAACGGTTTTTAACATCCCAATGTGTGATTAATTGTTAAGGAGATCTAAGTCCTGCTAAGTGTGAGTGGCTTGAGAATACCCCTGAGGGATGTAGTTTTGAGAAAGAGGGCTTTTCATTGCACAAACAAGGAAGGTAGGGAGAGGAGGGCAGAAAAGACTAGAAACAAGGGCAGGAAAGTTGGACAGAGGATCTTAAGACAGGAATTTGGTTCCTGGAAGAAACTAGACTTATGCTTACTTTATATGTTAAATAAGAAAAGCATACAGTCTCAGAAGAAGAGAAAGAGGAAAACAGGTGTTTCGTCATCACAATCTCTGTCTGGAAAACCTCCATCCATTTTACCTTTGGAGGAGGCCAGAGCAATGAAGAAGTTAAGGCACGGCGCGGAAAAGCGGTTAATTGTTAGCTATGCAGTGAGCTGGGACTCAATAAGCATCTACACACATCTTGCAAGTTGCCTCTTAACATTTGTCTCTAGAGTCTTATCTTCCTTAGAATTTCCAGCAGGCATCCATTCATTTATTTGCATTTTGATGGGTTTATAAGATTTCCCTTTACTACATGAAATCTGAAATAGAATTCTATGATATATTTTATTATTAATAACTGGAGATAATATTGAAACATGGGGTTCGGGGAGCAGATTCTCCCTGTGGGTTCTTGCCTCATGAAGTTTGAAGAATAAACTCGCAGACTAAAAAGATTGTTAGTACAAGTGTGGAAATTTATTGGGAAACAAACACCAACTCCCACATCAGGAGGGGCTCCCATGGGGGTAACCAACTAAGCCCCTCTTTATAAGGTTTTTAAGGCTGGAAGCTGTCTCTCCACGCTCCCTTCTAATTGGACCCTTTCTCCATCTGATGATCCTGTGCTTTGCTAATTGGTCACTCTTCTGCAGGGTATCGGTTTTAAAGCCCAAAGCCCATGTGTTATCCCTCTTTCCCTCTCTCCATATCTGGTGACATTTCTCTATCCTCCAACATTTCTCTACCCTCTGCAAAAGTAAGATAAGCATTCTGGCATCTGGGAGCTATCTCCTTCCCTTTGCATATGCATTCCTCTCCCTGCCCGCCCTGCCTCCCTCCCTGCCCCCCCACCCTTATTCCATGAAACTGCCTGTCCCGTCTCTAAAATCCCTTTCAATATCACCTACCATATGCCAAAAACATGAATGTCACCTGTAAATACTCTCTTTAATCTTCATACAAACATTATGAAAATAATGTTATCTTCTTTCTACTCATAAGAAACCCAGGACTCAACAAGGTTATTTTGCCCCAAGGACACACAGATTTAATGTATTTTTCTTAAGATTCCCAGAGCCTATATTCTTTCCTCTACTGCAGTGTTTCCCAAACTTCTCTCCTGATGAGAATCACCTGGTGGAGTTGTTAAAATACAGATTCCTGAATCCCAACGAAGAAGTGCTAAACTAGAATTTTGGGGAACATATAGGTAAAATTGTATACTTAACTAGTGCTCTAAGCTTGGAGTATACAAAAAAGTATAGAATTTTACCTATATGTTACCAAAAATTCTAGTTTAGCACTTCTTCGTTGGGATTCAGGAATCTGTATTTTAACAGCTCCACCAGGTGATTCTCATCAGGAGAGAAGTTTGGGAAACATTGCTCTACTGCACCATGCTGCTTCACTCTCGCTGTGGAACCCCAAATCAAGTAGAAAGGAGCCCCCTCCCATCTATCCTGAAATATGTAGCAGTCTTAGGCATATTTGAAGCTACTTTTTTCCCCATTAAGGGGAATCCATTTTCCTTTGAACCCTGAAACCCACGGGAAACTACTAATTTAACTTCAATTGTAGCTTAGAGTAAAAAAGAAAGTGTAATTATAAAAGTCATTTCAAGACATAGGACATTTATTCCTGAATGAGACTTTACAAAATTTCATCAAATTTTCTGAGCTTTAAACAATGTATATTAATAAGTCCAGAAGTCCATCTCCATTTGGATATATAACACTTAATCTACCACGTATCTACCATATAGCAGGTAATTTTACATACTCATTTTGGAAAATCTATTTTCTTCCTTTTCTTCTGCAGAATATCTAGCAAAAATCCAAAATTGTCATTATTTCTCCAAGTTTAAAATGCCAAACTGTTTATTAAATTTCTTAAAAATGTAATATACAAGGACTTTCTCCTATTTACCAAGGATGTATGTCTTAACTCATCTCTAAAATAAATTTATCATTATATAAATCTAATCCATTTAACACTGAAGTGAGATGTTTCTGGATCATTTTGTATTTTGAGCTATATATGTGGGGTTTTGTTGATTGCTGATACTGACTTGCAATATGATAAACATTCAGCTTCCAAGGGTGATTTCTGTAGATGGAAGGGGCCACATGCTGACCTGACAAGCTCAGGGGAGGCCTGCATGATGGTCTTGCAAACTCAGAGCCCTAAAGTCATCACAAAGGATGGTCTGAAATTAACCTTTAAACACAGTTCTGGTGGGAAGTTTCATCCTAGGCTGGTATCTTCACTGACAAGGTCAACCTTTACCTTAACTGAGCCTATATGTCTTTTTGCATCTATGATAACACACCCATGAAATGTCTGGGTAACTTGTAACTACCCTTTTTTCAGGAGCCCCTGGGGCACAACCCCATGTGGTGGGTGCCAGGACAGATACCACAAATTCATTCATTATCATATTAATTGTTCCTGCACTCACCTAAGTATATGTCCATCATTTTACTTTTTATCCAATCTCAGGGATATCCCACTGCTTTGCTTTATCCCTCCTTAATCCATCACCACTGAATTTCATGTAACCCACCTATGTCCCTCCTTTGATTGCAATGTATAAGTACAAATGTAACCTGCCATTCTCCGGAGCATTATCTCAATTCCTTGAGGTTCTGCTTCCTGGCATATGTCAGTTTGGTTCAAATAAACTCACAAAAATTCTTTACAGATTTCAATTTTTTTTTTTATATTAACAGTAGTCCCGAGTAAAAAGCAGTCTATTGAATGAAACAACCAATATCCAAATTATGATCACCTATTGTAATTATGATGATCACTTATTTGTAGCAAATTGACTGTTTGGGACTATCCATCATTTCTCATGATTCCCTTGTTTACTTGCTTCTTAGTGACAGGAGTAGAACCCAGATTCTAAATGCAGTTGTCAAAGCTAAATATATTTTTTAAAGAAATATAAACACAGAATACACTCCGAATTCTATCTTCTTCAATATCTAAACCATGTTTCAACTATCTCTGCTTGCTTGAGTAAAAATAGCTAAAAGTTACTGAGCAATTAATATATACTAGGCCAGTTGTCGGCAAACTCATTAGCCAACAAAATCAAATATCAACAGTACAACAACTGAAATTTCTTTTAAGAGCCAAATTTTTTACACATAAACTTCTTCTAACACCACTTCAAAATAGACTTGCCCAGGCTGTGGTATTTTGTGGAAGAGCCACACTCAAGGGGCCTAAGAGCTGCATATGGCTTGCGAGCCACAGTTTGCTGACCACAACCCTAGGCATTTCAATCATTTTAAGTAGAAAATCTGGATGTATTCCCATGGCAAATCTATAAAAGACATACAAGTATCACCCCCACTTTAGAGGTAAGTAAACTGAATGTAAATGATGTCCCAAAAGTCACTCAGTGAACAAGTGCAGAGCATTGACTCAGATCCAGTAGTCTAGCTCTAGAGCCCTTGATGACTTGACCTACAACTTTCCTCCTGCTAGCCCCTTCCCCACCCTGCCTTAAATTATTGTTTTACATGGAGGCCTGCACAAAATCAGAAATTGATAACTAAGTCTCTGCCTCTCTTATTCCTTTTATTACATTATTATCTCCAAAGATAAGGTCTTGCACAAAACTTACCCAGCAACTCGAACTAAATCATTAAATTGAATAGAACTAATTAATCATTTATTCATTCCATAAATATTTATGAAGCACATCTCTGTGACAGTCACTGTAATGTATGATAAAGGTAAAATGGTGAACAATATAGGAAAGTCTCTTCCTTGCCCTCCTAAAATGAATATTTTAATTTTTTTAATTTGGTGACATTATATTAAAAAAAAAAAAACTCTAGGCAGTCAGCAGTTTGGTTGGTACATTTTTAGTTGTCAGTGAAAGTCACTCAACCAAAAACTAGTTTAAATTAAAAGGTAACTTCATGGATTACATTCCTGAGAAGTCTAAGAGGTGACTGACTTCAGACAGTTAGAGCTAGGGCTTTGAAAATGCCTTTAGGAAATCCCCTCTCCCTCTTGGTTCTGTTTTCTTCATTCTATTTTGTCCTTGGGCAGAGATCTCTCCATGTGAGATGTGCTGGCAGCAAGAGCTCCCACAGCTCCAACTTGTACAATCCCAACAACTAACAGGTGGGGTAGTAATTTTTTTTAGAAAATTTCAGTAAATCATTTTGGCAGAGCTTTCATTGGCCATGCTTGGGTTATACAGCCATCTCTAAGCCAATCAAAATGTTCAAACTAACTGGCCATTCTTTGGTAATGTCCTCATAGCTCTTCTCTGCAAGTAGGGGAGGAGTGGTGTTTCCTAGAACATTAAGGAGGGAGTAGCTTGCCAATGAACTTCATACCTCTTTCTGCCAAGAAAATAAAGGTGTTAGATACTCTATAAACCAACTGGACAACAAACAGTTCTCTATCCATATCCCTTAAAAAAATTCCCCTCAGAAATGATCACTACAACCAGGGAAAATTTTTAAAATCTTAATTTAGATCATTTTGCTGCTCTGATAACTCTTCTGAACTCACCCATTACATTCAACCCATTTTTATTTTTTTTAAAAAGAGGCAATCCCACTGGCAAAAGCAGCAGACAGCCAGGCTCTAAACTAATAATACTCATTAAAATGGCTGCATTTGAATTATACTTTTATACTACAAAATCCAAATTTAAGTGTTGTATCACTTCTAGATTATTGAAATTATGACCTCTTTAACCCATACCATGTCCAGAGAAATTATTTTCTGAGCTCCGTTTAAACAATTTTTATTTGGACAGCATTGGCTGACTCCAAAAATGCTTGATAAAGAGCATCACAAAATAGCCTAGAAATGGTGAATTCGAAAGTCAGTCTGATTTATAAATGTATAAAACACACTGGGAAACTGAAATTAATGGGAAGGTCAGGGAATGAAACACAAACAGAAGTAGGTAAAGAACTCATTAATTCCTTTCATTCTGGGGACTATATATACTGGTAGTGAAAAACAACCATCCAATTAATTATGGGAACATGGGGAGCAATCCAAATTAAAAACAAAAAAAGGAACAAGAAATCAAAGTAGCTACAGAGAGTAACTTGGAAGCAGGTAAGAGATAAACATAATAAAAGGAGCTAACAAACTGAAAGAGGATCATCCTTAGGAGACAATGAAGGAGAGTGGGCGTTCAAATTTTCAGCTCAGTCACAAAGCTCAAGAGGCATTAACATCTAGCCTATTAGTTAAAATCAGAACAAAATGCAGCTGGAATTATTTCAGAGTCCAGAGATAACTTTAATCCATAAGAAAAAATCTCTAGAGTATCACTAGTGAAAAATTTAAAGACACCAAATTATATATGCACACTGCATGAACTAGCCTAAATAAATAGACTAGTATAAGCAGTTGTGAACGAAAACAGCCATTTGCTGACCTGATGAGCTCAGGGAAGGCCTGCGTGGCAGTCTTGCAGACTGAGAGACCTGAAGTAACCACAAAGGATGGTTTGAAAATTAAATATCTAACTACAAACAGGTTATAGTGGGCAGTCATTTTCTAAGCCACTCTTTCCCAGACAAAGATCAGCTTTGATCTTTACTGAGCCCATCTGCCTTCCTGCCTCTAAGATAACCTATCTGTGAGATGTCTGGGTAACTTGTGTAACTTCCTTCTTACCCTGGACCCCTCAGGGCACAACAAATGGCCCCGAGACATTCTCTCATTGTGACTGTTATCAAGTTAATTGCAATGTGTTAATTACGTTAGAGTATCCTGTATCCATCTCTGTAAAAGAAGCTCATGCCCATCATTTTACTTTTTATCCAATCCCAGGGCTTTCCCACCGGCTTGCTTTCTCCCGCCTCCTTACTCCATCACCAATGAATATTCATGTAACCCACCTATGTCCCTCCTTTGATTTCTTTGTATAAATACAGAAATGTAACCGCCATTCTCCGGAGCATAATCTCAATCCGTTGAGGTTCTGCTTCCCGGCAATTGTCGACAGTTTTTGGCTCAAATAAACTCACAAAAAATTCCTTTACAGGTTTCAATGGTTTTTTTCGTTAACACAGTAAAAAGGGCAGTTCAAGACACTTAAATAAACAGACAATAAAACAAAGGAACAAAATTGGTGGAAGCCTCTTTCTAAGGAATGTAGAATTATCAGACAAGAAGAATTCGGTAACAGCAACTTCTGTACTCATTCTGTGAGGACAGCATTATCCTAAAAACAAAACTAGATAAAGACATTACCAAAGAGGAAAAAACTATAGACCAATGACTCTCATGAACATAGATGCAAAACTCCTCAACAAAATATTAGCAAATCAAATCCAACAATGTAAAAAAGTAATTGTAAGCATTCCACGTTGTATTCAAGAGTGGTTTAACATTCAAAAATAAATTTATGTAATGGTTTTCACATGAAAAAAAAGAAATAAATTAAACCCCTATCTTACATCAATCATAAAAATTAATCATATGGGAAATGCAAGTCAAATAACCTTGAGCTATCACCTCTCACCTATTAGAATGTCTACTCTCCAGAGACAAGAGATGACAAATTCTGGCAAGGATGTGGAGAAAAAAGAACTTAGTACACTATTGATGGGAATGTAAACTCGTACAACCTCTACAGTATTAGGGTCCTCAGAACTATTAAAAATAGAACTACCACCTTAGCTGGTTTGGCTCAGTGGATAGAGTGTTGGCCTGCAGACTGAAGGGATCCCAGGTTCAATTCCAGTTAAGGGCACCTGCCCGGTTGAGAGCCTGATCCCCTGTAGGGGTTGTGCAGGAGGCAGCTGATCCATGATTCTCATAATTGATGTTTCTATCTCTCTCTTCCTCTCTGAAATCAATAAAAATGTATTTTAAAAAAATAGAACTACCATATGATCCTGCAACCTCACTTCCAAACACAATGGTTATCTTAAACTGTATTTGTATTTACAAGTTCGTTACAGCATTATTCACAATAGCCAAAATACGGAAACATTCATCAACATTTTCTTGATTACTGAATCAAGAAAATGTGGTATATGTGTGCAAAATATAATATTATTTAGTCTTGAATAAAAAGGAAATCCTGACATTTGTGACAACATGGATACACCTGGGGGAGAAGTATACTTATAGAGACAGAGATTAGAAAAGTGGTTGTCAGGAGCTGGGGGGCAGGGAAATAGGGAGAGGTTGCTAAAATGGCACACTTTTAGTTATAAGATGAACAAGGTCTGAGGATCTAATATAGATATATATATATATATATATATATATATATATATATATATATATATAGCCAAAGGCCTCGTGCATGAAATTCATGCGCTGGGGGTGGGGAGGGCCTCAACCCAGCCTGCCCCTTCTCACAGTCCAGAGCCCTCACTCCTTACCACCCACCAGCTTGCTGTTCCTTACTGCTTAGCTTGCTGTTCCTTAGCACTGCTGCAGAGGCCAGAGAGGCTCCTGCGCTCACCAGCCATGAGCCCAGCTTCTGGCTGAGCAGCGTCCCCCTGTGGGAGCTCACTGACCACCATCGGGCAGCTTCTGCATTGAGCATCTGCCCCATGGTAGTCTGTGTGCATCATATCAATCGACGGATCATTCTGTTCATTATGCCATAACAGTCACTTAGGCCTTTATTATATAGTCAATAACACCATATTGTATCACTGAAATTTGCTAAAAGAATAGAACTTACCAGTAACTGTTCTCACCAGAAAGGGGGAGGGGTATAAAAGATCCTGCATTTGCATTCATTGTAATATATATATATATATATATATATATATATATATATAGAGAGAGAGAGAGAGAGAGAGAGAGAGAGAGAGAGAGAGAGAGAACACAAAAATTCAAGAGCTGAAAATATTGAAAACCAATAATTCCAACACTCAGAGACCCACTACTATCATTTTCATAATCCTAATATACTATTAATAGCTGGTATTACCTTCCATATTCCTGTTTCTTACTACTTAACATTTTATCATCAGCCTCTCCCTAAGTCCTGAAAACCTTCTTGGCAAATGTATTTTAAGATGATTATGCCAAACCTGTAAATACTATAAGTTATATAACCATTCCCCTAAATGGGAACATTTCAATTGTTCTAATTTGGTTAATTTTAATTAATATTGCAATAATAAAAATTACATATATATGGGTTTTTTCTCTCTATTCACAGAAGATGAATCCTTAAGTCATGGTGAATCATATAAATTAAAGATAAAATAAATGTTGAATTAGAGAACTTGAGCTACTTTTTGGAGATTAATTCTTCTAGTTGTAATTATAACACTCTCCAAGAAGCTACATAAATACTGCTAAAATTAGCAATGAGCTAAAAGTATTGACATATTGCAAATTAGTAGTATATTTGGGAAAATTGAAGCTATATTTTGATATTTATGGTAAGAGCATAAAAGTTGATTATTTACCCAGTGGGATTCATTTTTGGCTCCTGTATTAGTTGGAATATTCTATTTTAAATACCTGGCATAACATACACACACACATTTGGCATATTATTCCAAATGCCTAAAATGGTACAACCACTAGGTTTTTCTAATTGAAATAAAAGAGAATATTTCTCAGTGCAAAGATATACTAAAAAGATGCCTCAGTGAAAGATAAAGAACAAGGCTATATATTTTCCCTAAACTTCTGTTCTGCCCCCTTCTGCCTCCTTAAAATAACAACCAGTTTTACACAGGAAGTTGTCTATCCATGAGTTTTCCTTCTATGTGAAATCCAGATGCATTACAGCTTGATAATAATTAAAAGATCAATTCTATCATAGGCTTGACGAAATGTCATTTCAAAGCGGCACATTTCCAAGATGGCAAAAACTATATTATTGACCAAAACAAAGAAACTGCTGAAGTTGCTGGAATAAAGGATGATAGATCTATGGGTGATCTTCTTAGCAAAACACCATTGTTACATTTGCTCTTAGGCTGCATTCTGAAACAAAGAAATGGGATTTACATAACCATATATTAAAATACACAATATAACAACATAATTTTAGAACTATGGTACTCTCAGAAAAATATAGAAACTTGAAACAAAATAGAAGTCAAGAAATAGGTATACATACATATAAAAAATTAGTATATGATAAAGATGAGGAAATGACTAATAATTGCATAAATGATGTTGTAAAACTCAATAACCATCTAGTGGGAATTTAATTTTATTGATAATCGATCAGCTGCCTCCTGCACACTTGGTTGTGGATGTGCCCACAACCAAGGTACATGCCCTTGACCAGAATCAAACCTGGGACCCTTGAATCCGCAGACCGACGCTCTATCCACTGAGTCAAGCTGGTTTGGGCGGGGGTGGCCATCTTTGACCACATGAGGGCTGCCATCTTGTATGTTGGAATGACCATCAATTTTCATATCACCCTTTATTAGATAGGATACCAAGAGATCTGTATCTTGACAAGAATAATGTCCAAAAATAGAAATATAGGCTAAGAATATTAACATATATTTCACAGACTTGTAAATAAAGATAGCTCCCAAAAGTGTGAAACGATGCTGCTGAAGGAAAAGGAATTACAATTGCTGGCCTTACCTTCAGGACTTACAATTATTCACAAATATTTAAAAGGTGAGTATTTAGGGATGACAATGTCACCTATTACATTTGAAACTTGCAATATGATAATGTTCGATTAGTCTTCAGGGGAATTTTTCTTCTATCACTGTTTAGTGCATAAAGTGAAACCTTTAGATCACTAGTATAAAATAGCTATAAATAAAAAATTTTAAAAATATATTGTCAGAATTGAAGAAGAAAAAACAATATGGCTTGGTTTGTTTTTACTTTGTACCTTTTTTTTTAATAGCTGGATTTAGGTGGGTTTAGGGGAGGAGTAAAATGTCAACTTTTTAAAAACACATTAACAAATTCTGAAATGGACAAAAGCCATAATAATACCAACCACTCAAAATCACACCTTAGGATGGTCCCATTGGGCATTTTAATTTCCCTCTCCATATAAATATACACTGAATGACAAGATTATTATGACCACCTGATGTTTGTAGGCAAATTAGCCGTACACTGCATCATATGGGATATGGAAGCCAAAGGCATGTTCAAACACCTTTGTTATCTGCAGTTATCAAGATAAAACGTCTCCAATTTACACATGAACACAAGGATTGGAAAGTCAGTCGAGCATTGGAAAAAAAGTCATGTGGTCCAATAAATCACGTTTCCAGTTGCATCATGCAGGTGGCAGGGTGAGAATTTCGCGGAAACAGCATGAAAGCATGCACCCTATATGCATAAGTAGAACTCTTCAAGCTTGTGAGGGCAGTGTTATGATTTGGAGCATGTTTTCTTGGCATGATTTGGGCCCTTTAATTCATGTGGAAAAACATCTGAATAGCACAACATTCCTAAGTATCATTATTATCAAGTTCATCCTATCATGTTGATGGTGTATCCCAATGGAGATGGCTTCTTCCAATAAAACAATGCGCCATGCCACATTGTGCAGGAGTGGTTCAAGAACATGAGGGAGACTTTACCTTGCTTAGGTGGCCCCCACAATCACCAGATCTCAAACCAATTGAGCATTTGTGGGACGAAGTTAAAAGGAGTTAAAAGGAGCATTTTCATGTTCTCATCCACTTCAACATGAATAAATGTCTGCAAATACATGCTCTTTCTGCTGCATTTATTCATGCATATTTATTGAATGCTTTCTCTGTGCCAAGCATGTGACTAGGACCTGGGAATGTGACTAGGATAAGGGTGGGCAAACTTTTTGACTCGAGGGCCACAGTGGGTTCTTGAACTGGACCAGAGGGCCAGAACAAAAGCAACCTGACCATGCTGGCACTCTCATATTGGGCTGTTGGTGAGGGAGCGGAGAGGAGAACAAGAGAACCCTCTGCTCTTTTGGCTCTGAGGGCCAGATAGAACAGCCAAACGGGCCGGATCCGGCCCGTGAGCCATAGTTAGCCCACGGCTGGACTAGAACATTCATTCAAGAAATTATAATGACTTGCCTTCTACATCTAAGTGTTTCTGTGAAAATCAAATGAGATGATGGACATGAAAATGTTTGCCTAAGGAAAGCAAAAAATAAATAAATCTACCTTCCAGCTTTCTCTCTCCTTGTGCCTATTAAACACACACACACACACAAACACACACACACACACACACACACACACACACACACACACACACAGCCCAGACAGGTATCAGGTATCTTATTTTAAAAGTTGGGGAAATGGAAAGCAGCAGTCATTTTCTTTTTCACACCTGACAATGCCCTCACAACAAGTGACAATAAAGGAGCTTTGCCATGATATGTACCTTTGCTGACCTGAATCTTTCACAGCTGAAAGAAAGCGGGTAATGTCCTCCATTAACAGAAGAAAAGCTTTAAAACTTGTTCAGGTTTACCAGCATCATATTATGCTATCTGGTTTTTTAATATGCAGGTGTAAGATTCAAAGTGCACAGACTGTATGCGTCAAAAAATATGCTTTTTAGTGGCCTGGCTTTGGAGGATATAAAGGAGCCTGAACATTAACTTAATCTACTTGCAACAGATTTAAACCATAATGTTCTAGGAAAAAATAACCATAAAATGCATTATTTAAGATGATTATTGCCTACATCCAGAAGCATATAAATAATTAATTGTCTATTGGATACCAATTTTAGACAACTCATTCCTACAAAGTAGCAGCAAAAGAGTATTTCCTATTAGATGAGAACCAGATATCAGCTTGCTGATATTCAAAAGGAACGGAGTATGGGAAAAAGACCCAATGTCTTATTGTCAGATAAGTTTGATATATTTATTTTAGAAACATTAAGTAGAAACTTTAAAAACATACTGTTGGGAGTATTCTATTTAAAAGTGATATGTAAATGATTATTATTTAGTTCAACAGAATTTTATAGTTCTTACTCTGGCTTTCAGTTGCCTATTGAAATATTTACACCTGACACCTATTATCTAGCATTAATATCAATAAATGCCTCTTCTGCTTTAGGCAGTTTCATAGTAATAACTGAGTCAAAATTCAAAAAATATTTCCTTACAAATGTGCCCTTTACCCTTCAAAGTATTTACCTACCCATTGTCAAGAATTATGCACAAGCAAAAAGAGACCTCAAGTATAATCTTCTAAAATCCTCTTGTCTGACAAAGATCAAATTCAATAAATACCATTGCATATTTACTAACTAAGTGCTATGTGGGGGACAGGGAGGAAAATAAATATATGCAGATGCTGCCATTGGGATTTTTATACTTGTCCAAGTTCACCTAATTTGTAAGAGCCTGATCTAGGACTTTGTATTGACATTTATTAACTAGAGGCCCCATCATGAAATTTGTGCACGGGGGCAGGGGGAGGTATCCCTCAGCCCAGCCTGCACCCTCTCCAATCTGGGACCCCTCGAGGGATGTCCAACAGCCCCGTGGGATCGGGCCTAAAGGGGCAGTTGGACATGCCTCTCAAAATCCAGGACTGCTGGCTCCCAACTGCTCACCTGCCTGCCTTCCTGATTGCCCCTAACTGCTTCTGCCTGCCAGCCTGATCACCCCCTAACCACTCCCATGCCAGCCTGATTCATGTCTAACTACTCCCCTGCCAGCCTGTTTCCCCCAATTTCCCTCCTCTGCTAGCCTGGTCACCCCTAACTGCCCTCCCCTGCTGGCCTGATCACCCACAACTGCCCTCCCTTGCAGGCCTGATGCCTCCCAACTGCCATCCCCTGCTGGCCATCCTGTGGTAGCCATCTTATGTCCACATAGGGGCAGGATCTTTGACCACAGGAGGGCAGCTATTGTATGTTACAGTGATGGTCAATCTGCATATTACTCTTTTATCAGATAAATAGAGACCTGGTACATGGGTGGGGGCCAACTGGTTTGCCCTGAAGGGTGTCCTGGATCAGGGTAGGGGTTCCCTTGGGCCATGGGATGGCTTGGGTGAGGGGCCTGTGGTGGTTTGCAGGCCAGCCATGCCCCCTGGCAACCCAAGCAGTGGCCCCAGTATCTGGAATTTATTTACCTTCTAAAATGGAAACTTTGTAGCCTGGAGTGGAGCCAAGCCTCCTGCTCACTCCATAGTGGCCATCAGCCATTTCTGTTTGAATTTGTTTGCCTTCTATAATTGAAACTTTGTAGCCTTGAGTGGAAGCTTAGGCCAGCTAGAGCACTCGGAAAGCTTGACTTCTTCCGTTGCCTGGGAAACCCAAGCCTCCCTCCTGCTCTCTGTGACTGTAGCTATCTTGGTTGGGTTTATTTAGCTATCTTGGTTGGGTTTATTTGGCCGTGCACTATAGCGGAGGTATGGTTAATTTGCATATTGCTCTTTTATTAGGTAAGATTATTGAATTATTTTCCATATGAACAACTATAAAGCTACTTTTGCCCTACCTTGTATATAAAGAAATTACAACAACAAAGTATACAACAATTCAATTCAAAAATGAGCAGAAACTGCCGAAACCTGTTTGGCTCAGTGGATAAAGCATGGGTCTAAAAGGTCCCAGGTTCAATTCCGGTCAAAGGCATGTACATTGGTTGCAGGCACATCCTCGGTAGGGGCTGTGCAGGAGGCAGCTGGTCGATGTTTCTCTCTCATCGATGTTTCCAGCTCTCTATCCCTCTCTCTTCCTCTCTGTGAAAAATCAATAAAATATATTTTTTAAATGAGCAGAAACCTGAACAGATACTTTCCCCAAGAATATATACAAATGGCCAAGATATATATGAAAAGATGCTCAACTTCATTAGCTATAGGAGAAATGCAAACCAAAGCCACAATGAGGTTCTCCTTCACACTTATCTGAGTGGCTATTATCAGCAAGACAAGAGATAACAAGTGATGGACAAGATATGGCATTTTTCACAGAACTTGAAAAAAGGAATCCTAAAATTTTCTGGAACTACAAAAGACCCCAAATAGCCAAAGCAATCTTTAAAAAGTGCAAAGTTGGAGGTATTATGCTTCCTGATTTCAAACTATACTACAAAGCTAAGTCATCAAAACAGGCTGGTACTAGCATAAAAACAGACACATACCTCAATGGAACAGAATACACAGTCCAGAAATAAACCCATGTTTACATGGTAAATATTTGATAAAGGAGTTAAGAATATACAATAGGAAAAATAGTCTCTTGCATAAATGTTGTTGGGAAAACTGGACAAATAATGCAAGATATGAAACTGGACCAAATGTGTGCATCCTATACAAAAATGATTAGAGACTTAAATGAATGTCCTAAAACAATAAGAATTGTAAAAGAAAACACAGACAGTTTACTCTTTAACATCACCTTAGCAATATTTTTTTGGTATGTGTCCTCAAACAAGGGCAACAAGAGGAAAAATAACAAAATGGAACTACATGAAAGATTTTTCACAGTGAAGGAAACTAGCAACAAAAAGAAACAGCCATGTAAATTATATAACTGATAAAGAGTTAATATCCAAATTATATGTAAAACTCACATAAGTCAACATCCTATCTAATAAAAGAATAATATGCAAATTAACCATTTCTCTGTCACAAATATGGTGGTGCCCATAGTAGCCAGGACACTGAATGCTGCCAGTGTTGCCCCAGTGACAAGCCCCAGTGTCCTGCACGCCCCAACCCATGAAGGGAGGGAGAAAGATAGGGTGGGTGAGTGGGCTTCCCCCCATGCACAAATTTTGTACACCAGACCTCTAATAAAAAAAATAAACAATCTGATTTTAAAATGTGCAGAGGACATAAATAGACATTTCTCAAAAGACCTATAAATGTCCAAAGACAGATGAATAGATGTTCAACATCACTAATTATCAGGGAAATGCAAATTAAACTACAATGAAATATCACCTCACAGATGCCAGAATGACTATTATCAAAAGGACAACAAATAACAAGTGTTGGTGAGGATGTGGATGGAATTGTAAATTAGTGTATTTACTATAGCATAGAGATTTATCAGATATTAAAAATAGAACCACCATACAACCTAGCATTTCCTCTTTGGGTATTTATCTGAATAAATTGAAAACACTGATTTGAAAAGATACATGCACTGCTATGTTCATTTCAGCACTATTTACAATATATAAGCTAAGCATATATAGCCTAGATATAGTATATGCAATGAAATATTACTCAGCCTTAAAAAGATTGCAATTTTACCATTGTGACAACTGGGCTGGACCTAGAAGGTATTATGCTAAGTGAAGTCAGTCAGATAGAAAAAGACAAATACCACATGATTCAATTATATATGGACCCTAAAATATCAAAACAAATGAAGGGGGGAAAAAGCAAAACAAAAACAGACTCATAGATATGGAGAACAAACTGATGGTTGCCAGAGCAGAAGGGTATAGAGTTAATGGGTGAAAATGATGAAAGGAAATTCAAGGTACAAAATTCCAGTCATAAAATAAATAAAGCTCCAAGAATATAGTCAATAACATGCTAATACGTTTTTACGGTGACAGATGGTTACCAGATTTATCATGATGATCACATCAAGGTATGTAAATGTTGAAATACACCTGAAATAATATTGCATGTCCACTAAGTATAATAAAAAAAAAGTATTAATTAGGGCAAATTTTATAAGCATATTAGAAAGCTTTGAAAGCAAAGACCTGATTAATTAAAATTCCAAAGGAAAAAATAGTCTTCCTAGGTTTTATGGGTTAAATTGTGCCTCTCAAAAAGATATGTTGAAATCCTAACCCCACTATCTGTGTATGTGTCCTTATTTGGAACGGGGAATTTGGAGATGTAGGTAATCAAAGAAAGATGTGATCACTAGGGTAGGCCAGTCTTCAGAGCTGTGAGATAATACATTTCCAGTATTGTCGAAGGATGGTCATTGGCACCAATTCAGCGCCAACAGAAACCCCTAATTTTGGGTATGGAAAAGAAGAAAACTTTATTCAGTGAAAATAGCTCAACTGTGAGGCAGGATGGCTATGAGAACAGCACTGCTGTGGAAGGCTCCATAGTGTTACAGCTCTATTATGAAGCAGCCCATCTGCAAAACAGCATGGCTGAGAGAAGGCCTGAGGTGGCCTTGGGAAAGGTGGCCCTGGGGCCAAGTCTCACTCTGACAACCCATCTCTCCCTTCTCTGCCCGGCCTGTGCTTCTCTGCTTCGGCAAGATGCCTTTGGTGTTTCCTCTTCAGTGCTTCAGCTCCAGCCAGGAAAATACAGTGCACTCTCGGAGCCAGTGGGGGACTGACATATAAACAGAAGTCCCTGCCCCTGGTCCCCCATTGGTCCCTCATGTAAATAAGATTCCAAATCATTACAGCTTGGTACAAAAGGCACAGTCCTGATTGGTCAGAATAGAGTCACTCTGATAGGTCAGTGAAGATGCTGATGGGGATAGAGCTGTGCAGCTCCAGTTGAACCAAGAAAGCCTCAATCCTATTGGCTGAAATACAGTTCAGGACAGTATTTAGGGGCTGGCTCAGATGGCAGAAGTGCCACACTGGCAGGCAGTTCAGTGCAGGAGGCAGGCAGTTCAAAGCAGGCCTCTTCCTGAAGTGCTATTTGAGTGATAGGCCCCTGTTTAGAAACACCTGCTAGGTTCAATTTTTAAATTTGAGCCCAGTTAGCCACCAGAAGCCCTTCTTGGTAGGTATCTTCTTTCTCAGGGTACAGTGTTTAGCCACCTAGTCCGTGGTAATTTGTTAAAGCAACCACAGGAAGCGAACAGACTATGTGGGAAAACATCTCTGACCATTTCCTTTCCTGGGGGAATTTCCTTATTCTGGTCATGGCTGAGGATCAATCAGACTTTCCTAGGTAGAAGGACTACAGCAGGGCTTTTGGCAGCCCCATGGGGTTGCCCTGGCAGATTAGAAACTCTTGAAGCACAACTCTTAAGCCCAATTTTCCCCAAGAGACATCTGAGTGCTGAGGCAGAATGAGAAACTGGGAGGCTATATCAAGAGGCTCTTAGATGCACAGAGAAATCCCTAAAAGCTTATGAAAGAAGTAGATAAGTGTAACTAATCTATAGGGGGAAAAAACACATAACCATATGCATAAGTTATCCCCATAGCAGGGTAGATAGAGGACTCTAAATACTATGATTAATAAGCCTCTATAGGACTGTTCAAGAGAAATAAAGAGAGAGATTATCCAAATAGGCTTACAAGGTCAACATTACTGAAATTATTAGCATAATTAGGGAGAAGGAATATAATAAAAAATTGTATGTTGATACAATTCTTAGATAAAATGAATTTAGATAAAATGTAAGAACTCCTTTAAAAATTGTAAAATAGCAAAGCAGAAACAAGAAGAACATCTGAGTAGTCATTAATTCATTAAAGAAATTTAACTTGTAATTAAAAACTTTCTCACAGATGACCACTACTCCTTACCTTCCAGTGAAATCAACCAACAAAAGAACAGAATATATAAAACAGTTTTCAGGATACTTGATATCAGCCTTAGGAAGTTGATTACTGGGAAATATAAAAACTGGAAGAAGCCCTACTACTACCCAGTTAACAGCCTGTAGAGAGTCTCTAGGCATCGGCACAGGAAGGGGAAGCCAGGCAGTGCCCACTGACTCTCTGGAATGAAGAGGAGGTGGTGAGAATCTGGAGACACCAAGGCAGCATGAGTTTGCAGAAAAGAGGAACAGAGAGGAGAGAGCAATTAAAAGGCATAATTTCAGAGAAGTGTAGAATCTCCTTCAATTATTCAACTAACTTTGATCAGCACAAGCCTGTGAAGAAACTGCCTGAGGCCAAGGAAAGAAATCTGAGACTAGAGATAACAATGTCTGGTGCTTGCACAGGCCCAGGAATAGTGCCTCTCCCCTCTAACAATATGGAAAAAAATCATGACTCACGGTCCTGTAAGTAGAGTACAAAGAAGAGCATTATCTCAGTTGCAAAAATTACTAAGCCTATACTGACCATGGCTCCAGTCCCACCTCACAAATCTTAAAAACAATGCCTAAAAGGATCAAACTCTTTCTAAGTATTTTAATTGCATCCTGGACAAAAGATCAAGAATATTTACAGGAGGAGAAAAATATCCAGAAATAAAAAGGTAAAATTCGCAATATCTAATCAAATATTATTTTTATGCAAAGTAGCTGTATATTATTACCCATAGTGATAAGTAAAACAAATTTTTTATTAAAATAAAAAATAATCAACTAAAACCAAACCAGAACTCCACAGATGTTAGAATTAAGAGACAACATTAAGACAGTAATGATATGTTGAAACCAGTTTGGCTCAGTGGCTAGAGCATCGGCCTGCGGATTGAAGGGTCCCCGGTTCGATTCTGGTCAAGGGCATATACCTTGGTTGTGGGCACATCCCCAGTAGGGGGTGTGCAATAGGCAGCTGATCGATGACTCTCTCATCAATGTTTCTCTCTATCCCTCTCTCTTCCTCTCTGTAAAAAATCAATAAAATATATAAAAAATTTTAAAAGACAATAATGATAGCTATATCCCACATGTTCAAAGAGTTAAGTGAAAATATAGAAGATATCAAAAGGAAACCAAGTCTAATGTCTAGTGAAGAAAACTATAATTCAAAAGATTTTTGAAAATACAATAAATGTAATTATTGGAAGATTTTCCAAACAGCATTAGACAATGCCCAAATTGAAAGATAAAAATAGAAAATTTAAATAAACAGAGCTTCAGAGAGCTCCATTACAACTCCTTGAAGCCCGGTATGTGCATAATGAAAATAAAAGTTACAGACTAGCATAACAAATATTGTAAATTACATACATGACAATGGACCTGTATCCAGAATATATAAGTCTAAAAACCCAATAAGAAAACAATTCAAGTTTTACAAAATTAGCAAAATATCTGAATACACAGGGGTGGGAAGAAATAGGTTTAAAAATTGTCTGTATAGAAAACAATATAATAATCAATAAATAACAATACAGGAAAAACCAAGATGGTGGCAGAGGTAAAAGCCTAACTGCAACCTCACTCAACAATTTCAAAAAATACAACTAAAATATAAAGTGGACATTATCCAGAACTACAGGAAAGTTGACTGACTGGAAATTCTACAACTAGAAGGAAAGAGAAAACCAGAAGCAAAATCAGAAGAGCTGTAAAAGCCTAAGGTACAGAGACATGGTGCGTGCCTGAAGAGAGGCCTGAGCTGGAGAGGAGGGGCAGCTGAGTGCCTGGCTGGCGTTCCCTAGCTGGAAGGAGATAAAAGCTCCAGACTGTGCTGAACCCCAACTCTGACTGCACTGAACCCCAGTTCTGGGTGAGACCCTGGGGTCCCAGGCTCATACAGAGGGAATCTGGGCTGAAAGGTGGAAGCTCAGGTGTGCTGCCAAAGGCAGAGCCCCAGAGTCTCATACATTTGCACACAAAGGACTTACTGTTCCCTGAGCTGCTGTATTGCCCTAGCGGGAAGGAGACAAAAGCTCCGGACTGCTCTTAACCTCACTTCCAACTGCACTGAACCCCAGTTGCGGTCTCATTGAGGGAGAGAATAGACTGTCTGGTAGCAGGCGAAACTCTAGGGCGCCTTACTCTCAGAGGTGCTTGCAGCGAATACCAAAGGACAATGAGGTACATACACTGAGACCCAGGAACCTCAGAGGGCGGGGCTAGCCAGAAGCCAAGGCTGTAGGCTCCACCCTGAAACTCCGCCCCATCCAAGCTGAACACAGAAGCTTTTGCAGGTTTCCAAGTCTAGTGGGATAAGGCTGTTTCCTGGCATAGACACAGCTGATCCTCCCAACCTACCAACTCAGGGATGCAGGGAAAATGCCAAAACGAGGAAACAGATCACAAACAAAAGAAAGGGAGGACAAAAAGCGAATGAATATAGAGTTCAAAACCACACTTATAAGGTTGTTCAAGAATGTCCTAGAAAAGGCTGATAAACGAGACCTATGAAGATATGAAAAGGGATCAACTAGAAATAATAAAAGATCAACAAGAAATGATAAAGGATCAACAAGAAATGATAAAAGATCAACAAGAAATGATAAAGGATCAACTAGAAATAAATAATACATTCTCTGAAATAAAAAATATTATACAGAGTCCTAAAAACAGAATGGAAGATTGTAAGAATCAAGTCAAAGATTTGGAACACAAGGAGCCAGAGGACACTCCTCCACAGAAGCAAGAAGACAAGAGAATCCAGAAAGTTGAAGATAGTATAAGAAACCTCTGGGACAACTTCAAGCGAACCAACATCAGAATTATGGGCGTCCCAGAAGATGACAGAGAGCAAGATACTGAAAACATATTGAAAGAAATAGTGACAGAAAACTTCCCCCACCTGGGGAAAGAAATAGACTTACACGTCCAGGAAGCACACAGAACCCCAAATAAAAGGAATCCAAAGAAGACCACTCCAAGACACATCATAATTAAAATCCCAAGAGCAAACGACAAAGAGAGAGTATTAAAAGCAGTAAGACAAAAGCAGGTAGTTACCTATAAAGGAGCACCCATACGACTGTCAGCTGATTTCTCAACAGAAATCATGCAGGCCAGATGGGAATGGCAAGAAATATTCAAGGTGATGACTAGCAAGAACCTACAGCCAAAAATACTCTACCCAGCAAAGCTATCACTCAGAAACGAAGGCCAGATAAAGAGCTTCACAAATAAATTTAAGCTAAAGGAGTTCATCACTGCCAAGCCAGAATTATATGAATTGCTAAAAGGGATTCTTTAGGAAGAGGAAGAAAATAAAGATAAAAATTATGAACAACAAATACGTAACTATCAACAAGTGAATCTAAAAACCAAGGGAAGTAAAAATCATGATGAACAATATTAACTGGTGAGTATAATAGAATGGAAGGGGAGTGGACTGATGATTCTCAGGGAAATGGGGAGTGGCGGGGGCAGGAAGAGACTGAATATAAACTGCACCTTTAGATGAGGACAATGGGGGATGGGGAAAGGGCAAAGGGTGGGATGGAAACTTGGTGGAGGGGAGCAATGGATGGGGGAGATGAGGAACATTTGTAATAATATGAACAATAAAGATTTATTTTTTGATAAATAAATAAATAAATAAATAACAATACAAGAATAAACTGTTTTTGCATACTCACAACTGTAAACTTACTTTTGCCCACCCCTGTACATTTCATCAAAGAAAACATACAAATGGTAAATGGTACTTAATCTTGTTAAACATTAAAGAAATACAAATTAAAATCAGAATAAGATACTACTACACACCTATCAAAATGACTGAAATTAACAAGACAGATTGTACTAAGTGTTGATAAGTATGTGGAAGAACTAGAACTCTCATACAGTGCTGATAGCAATGTAAACGACATAACACTTTTGTAAAACAGTTAATCACTTTCTAAAATACACACACACACACACACACACACATTTATCATTTGGTCTAGTCATTTCACTCCTTGGTATCTACCCCACCCCCCCCCAAAAAAAAATGAAAGCAAATGACGATACAAAGACTTGCACATGAAAGTTCATAGCAAGTTTCTTTGTAATAAACAAAATGGAAGCAGCCCAACATGGAGGTAAATGGGTAAATGTGGTATGTCTGTGAAATGGAATAGTACTCAGAAATAAAAACTGAAAAAGGAACAAATCAACATGAATGAACATCTAAATAATTATTTTGAATTAAATAAGCCAGGAACCAAAGCAAGATGGCAGCCCAGGAAGTCTCCTGGGCCGCCATCTCCTCAACAATTTGGAAATAAACAACAGATAAAACTGAAAGGGATCGCACCAGACCCACAGGAAAGCTGGCAAAATGGGAAGGCTACAACTAAACGCAAAGCAGGACGTCGCTGCTGCCATGTGGAGTTTAAAACTACAGCGAAACTGAACCTGCCAGAGCGCTGCCTCCGGGAATGAGGGAAGCCAGACCTCGCTTCGCCCCGGGGCCCAGGGAGTGGGCCAGCCCCGCCGGCTGCCACGGGAGCTGATTGGGGCCCCCGCAGCCACCGCCTCCGCCGCTGCCACCGCAGCGCCTTCGGCTCCTGCTTGGACTAGAAGCCCTTGAGCTCAACCTCCCAGCCCGCGCGCAGTGCTGGAGAGGAGCGGGCTCCTGGGCTCGGCCCCCCGCACTCGCCGCCGGGCGGTCGAAGAGATGGTGTAGTATCTCCCCGCCGGCCCAGCCCCCGCGCTTACTGTGCAGGTGAAGAAATCGCGCAGCGTCTCTCTGCCCGGAACCAGCCCAGAAGTGGGAAGACTACAATTAGAAACCAAGCAGGGTGACGCGGCCCCCATGTGGAGTTTAAAACTACAGCGAAACTGAACCTGCCACTGCCGCTAGAAATGAGGGAAGCCAGACCTCGCCCCGCCCTGGGGCTCAGGGAGTGGGCCAGCCCTGCCTCCACTACGGGAGCTGATGGGGGCCTACGCCGCTGCCACCACCACCGCTGCTGCCGCGCCTATGCCGCGCCTTCTCCGCGCCATTGGCTCCTGCCTGGACTAGAAGCCCGTGAGCACGACCTCCCAGCCCGCCCACAGTGCTAGAGAGGAGCAGGTGCAGCATCTCCCCTCCCGCACAACCAGCTCGGCCCAGAAATGGGAAGGCTACAATTAGACACCAAGCAGGGCGCCGCAGCTGCCATGTGGAGTTTAAAACTACGGCGAGTGGAGGACTGAGAAGGTGGGGCAGTTCTGTGCCATGCTGCCTTCCACTGGTTGAGACCTCCGAGAGCGAGGGCCTACCGAGGTGAGGATGCCCCTACTGTCACCTGTGGAGGGGCAGCGCTGAGCTGGCCAATATTTGTGGTGGTGGTGCTGCTTGTCCTGGCGCAGGGGAAGCGTTCCACTAAGTCTGAAAGACTGGGACATTGCAGGGACTCTCCGCCACCGCCCGCGGCCTGCCCTGCCAGGCCTTCGCACGCGCTGTGCTGGCGCTGCGCCTTCCATTGGCAGACCCGGAGAGTCCTCTCTCCGCTGCCGCATGGCCAGGCCAGGGCATCAGACACTACCACCACACAGATTTTAAAACTGCAGGGGAAATTGAGCCACAGGCGCGGCCATCGCTGCCGCACCCGCCGCTGCCCCCAAGAATGGGAATCCACCGAAATCAGAGCTCACTACACACCGGGCTCATAGAGAGTGTGGCTTCAGAAATTAGGCTCTGCATCCACAGAAGCTCCACATTCGCAACAAAGAGGACACCATTGAGGGCGGACTCTCCCCATGCAGCCATCACAGCCCGCCCACAATCTTCCCAGCACACCCACCATGCTGGGAGGGAAATGGAGCATGCTGGTGAGGAAATGGCACGGTGCCTTCCATTACCCACTCAGGCGAGCCTATCCTCCGATGCCACATGGCCAAGCCAAAGCTCTCACCACCACCGCCATATGAACTTTAAAACTACAGTGGTAATTGAACCACAGGAGTGACCATCAATATTGCACCTGGCACCGCCACCCGCCGCTGCCGCCGAGAATAAAGGAAATCCACCAAGAACAGAGCTCACCATGCCTTGGGTTCAGGGAGTGGGCGACCTCAGAACTTAGCCTCCATGTCTGCAGCTGCTCTGCTCCCACACCGAACGAGACACCTTTGGGGGTGGTCCCCCGCCTGAAACCATCTCAGACCAACTGCAGCTCTCCCATCCTGCCCCCCATGCGACCCCAACACCCTTGAGGGGCCGTGTGCCCCGGATGAGCCGTGTGTCCCAGGGGGCCGAGTGCCCCGGGTGAGCCGAGTGTCCCAGGCGGCCGAGTGCCCCGGGTGAGCCGAGTGTCCCAGGGGGCCGAGTGCCCCGGGTGAGCCGAGTGTCCCAGGGGGCGAGGGCCCCGGGTGTGCCGAGTGTCCCAGGGGGCCGAGTGCCCCGGGTGAGCCGAGTGTCCCAGGGGGCCGAGTGCCCCGGGTGAGCCGAGTGCCCCAGGGGCCGAGTGCCCCGGGTGAGCTGGGTGTCCCAGGGGGCCGCGTGCCCCCGGTGAGCCGAGTGTCCCAGGGGGCCGAGTGCCCCGGGTGATCCGAGTGTCCCAGGGGGCCATGTGCCCCGGGTAAGCCGTACCCCCCAAAGGGGAAGGCTGTCCCGGGTGAGACGTGTGTCCCAGGGGGCCGAGTGCCCCGGGTGAGCCGAGTGTCCCAGGGGGCCGAGTGCCCCGGGTGAGCCGAGTGTCCCATGGGGCCGAGTGCCCCAGGTGAGCCGAGTGTCCCAGGGGGCCGAGTGCCCCGGGTGAGCCGTGTGTCCCATGGGGCCGAGTGCCCCGGGTGAGCCTAGTGTCCCAGGGTGCAGTGTGCCCCGGGCGAGCCGTGTGTCCCAGGGGAAGCAATGGGACCTAGGGGAAGGGGCGGTGAAAACCAGAGGAGGAGCGGACTCTATTCATATGGTCCTGAGATAGTCACCATAAAACAAGCAGACTGCCAAATGAGGAGCGGATTCTATCCATGGGGTCCTGAGATGGTCACCATAAAACAAGCAGATTGTCAAATGACAGCGGGGAGTGGAAGGAGACCTGGGGGGAGATAGGAGAACAACCGAGGGACTGGCATGCATGAACATAAGTACAACCAATGAACACAGAACTCTGGGGAGGGAGGGCATAAATGGGAGGGGAGGGGGGGCAATGGTAAACTATGTACACAGAAAATACCTTAATAAAATAAAATTTAAAAAAATTAAAAAAAAAATAAAGTAAGAAGCCATAATCATAAAAAAAATAAATAAATAAGCCAGGCAAAAAAAAATATGAGTTTGCTTACATAGAAAATGTGAACTAATACATACCTATAGAAAGCATATTAATAGTTGTCTAGGATCATGCAGGTGGAGTCATGAGCAATGGATTTCAAAGAAACATGAGGAAACTTTTTTAGGTTATAATTTTTTCCTATCTAGATTGCAGGGATGGTTTCACTGCTGTGTACATATGTCAAAACATCAAACTGATTTTGCAGTTTCTGTAACTTGTTGTATGTCAATTATATCTTAAGGAAGCTGAGAAAAAAATCCCACAAAGAATACACCAAGCCCAGATGGCTTCAGCAGTGAATTCTACCAAACAGTTTTTAAAATTTAAATATTATGCAAACTCTTTCAAAGAATACAATAAGAGAAAAATTTTTCCATTGTTCCTGGTAACAATATATCACTGAAATCAAAACCTGGAATGGACATTAAGTAAAAAAGAAAACCATAAGCCATTATGACTTATACATAAATGCAAAGACCCTGAACAAAATCTTATTAAGTTAGATCCTTACCAAGGAGTGTTAGGTTGGCTTAACATGAAAATCAATCAGTAAAATTCACCATCTTAACAGAATAAAAAATTATCTTCTTAATATATGTAAGAGAACTTTCTAAATCTGAGAAAAGTTAACAATAGGAATCCTGTAGTTAGCATTGTACTTAATGGTAACATATCAAACACTTGCCCCTTTAGTTAAGAATCATGAGAAGTTTATCCACATCACAATTTCTATTCAATGACATACTTTCAATAATGCAAGGCAAATAAATAAAAGGTTCTGAAGTTGAAAAAAGGAGAAATAAAAAGGAAGAAATCATATTGTCAATAGTCATAGAAGATATAATGTGTACACTGAGAATCAAAAAGAATCTACAAAACTATTAAGATAAGCAAATTAATAATTAAACATGGAGAATATATTGGTCTATGGCAGTGTTTCCCAAAGTGTGGTATGCGTACACCCAGGGGTACGGGATGAGTTTGGTGGAGGTACATGTTGCACCGGAGTTTGGTGGGGATATGCACTGCACCATGCTTGGCTATGCCTAATTCTATGTTCTCATGAGTCAAGTCAATTTCATCCTTCTCATTGATCCAAATAAATGTTATTTATAATATAACTTTTATTTATATTTTATTATGAATAATTTTATTTTTCATTTATTATTTTGTGTATGTACCAAAAAAAATAAAAAATAAATATATTTTGATTGTTATTAAAATACATCCTTTTTTTTTGACGAGGGGTACTCAGCATTATGAAAATTATAGAAGGGGTACACATATGTCAAAAGTTTGGGAAGCACTGGTCTATGGATACTAGTCCAATATACAAAATATATTTTATACACTTACAAGAAACAGTTGGAAATGTAATTTTAAAAAGAGCACCTTTTATTTAGCATCTACAGTATTAAATATGTAGAAGTAAGTCTGATCAAATCTATATAAAATCTCTACAATTCAAAAACAATAAAATACCATTCAGAGGAATTTTTAAAATGCAGAAATATGCAACATTCATGGAAAAAATGCTGAATGTTGTTAAAATGTCAATGCTTTTCAAATTGATCTACAGAGCCAATGCAACTGTAATAAAAATACCAGCATATTTATTGTGTGAGAGAGAAATGACAGTTGATTCTAAAACTTATATGAAAATTAAAAAGACCTAAAATAGCCAAGGCAATCTTAAAAGGAATCAGGCTTAAAAGCTACCAGGCTTAAAGACTTATAGGAAGCAGCTATAATTAAAATAATGTGATACTATCAAAAGGATATACAAATAGCCTGATAGAACAGACTAGAGTCCAAGAACAGATTCACACATAAATGATTATCTGGTTTATTTTAAAGGTACCTGTACCTTTTAATACAAGAATGGTCACTGAAATAAACAATATTAGAACAATCCTATATAATAGAAGGCTAATATGTAAATTGTCCCCTCAACTGGGAGTTCAACTAGGAGTTCAACGGGTTGTTCCACCAGGGGAAGGGGTCAGCTGGCCAACTGCCCAAGGCCCCTCCCCCAGTCTGGCCCCACCCCCGATTGGCTCCCCAACCCAGATTGAGGGTGGGGCCAGCTGGACCCCACCCATGCATAAATTCATGCACCAGGCCTCTAGTTGGGTATATAAATGGAAAAGAATGAACCATAGATATTTTATACCATACACAAATTAACTTGATATGGATCATTGATCTAAATGTTCAACAATAAACCTTTTAGGATAAAACAGGAAATATGATCATGACCTTGGGTGAAGCAAAATATTAAAGTAAGTAAATTTAGAGATCCAGAATATGGCTGCCCTTTATAAATTCTCTCAAGTTTAATTGCTACTTGGTATACTTGTCCCTTGCTGGTAATTATCTCTCTGACTTAAATAGAATTGGGGATTATTCTGGGTGCTGAAGAGTACCTATGACCTTTAGGACAAGAACAGTTTTTCCAGGAATCTCCCAGTTAGTTGCTGTCCTTTTGTTAGCTCTACCAGGGAGACTGGGCCAAAACCATCCTAGGGAGGTGGGGATTCACCTTCTTCTCTCCCACTGCTTTAGATGGGTTGCCTGCAGCTTTCCCTGATGGCATACAAACACCAGCCACCCCAGGAGATAATAATGTCACTGAAATATGGTAGCAATCATACTCGGGTAAAAAGTGCTGTTTGAATTTTAATCCTGCTATTCTGACTTCTGCACATGCTTAAACATAGGGTAGTTACATCAGCTTCCAGAGGGAGACCTGGAGAATAAGGCAATTTTCCAGTGCCTGGGACCAGAAATACAGGAGATTGATTTCCACTGACTCAGTAGCTTCAGGGGTAGAAACTGTAGATAACATTTAGAGATTAACCTCTGAACTCTGCTTCTGTATTATTGGCTATCACAAGATAGGGCCACATTCCAATGTTCCTAGCTTTTAGAATTTAGAACAAAGGAAAATTCCTGTGGTTTTGACCTTTAAAAAAACTGCCTACACCTGGAACAGTGTGGTCCTGTGGACTCCACTTGCATGTGGTGCTCTCACAGCCATCCTGGCCAGTTTTTCAATAAATCCTTGCCTGCTTTTTTTAATCAATTATCAGCCTCCAGTGGTCTTATTTTGAACCCAGGGTTCGACCCCACAACAGTCACCCTAGTCTCTTTGATAGGAGAGGTGGGGGCTAAGTGGAAGATTGTAGCCAATCAACAACTGTATTAAATCTGAATTTCCATGATAAAGAATGACATAAACCACTTTTATTGTACCTCTGCAGTATTTGGGGCCTGAAACAGTATTGTTTCTGTAGAAATATCTTGGCAATAGATAATATTTGAGTTCTGAGGAAATGCATGTGAGTAGGAAAATGAGACAGCAAGAGAAGGGGGGTGAGGTGAGATAAAGAAAAATAAAGGCATATAAAAAGACTAGAGAAAGAAAGGACAGTTCTGAACAGAAAGTGATTTGAAAAAATATACGAAAGAGAAAATTCAAAGGGAAGGCAAGTAAAGAAGCAGGGAAGAAAGGGAAAGAGACAGATTAGAGAAGGAAGTGAAGGAGAAAGGCAACGGGGAGGGAGGGAGGAACTTAAGAGCAATATGCTACACTCTACAGGAATTTTCCCAGAATAAAAATAGTAGTCATCTAATCTTTCAGCATGGATTGACATGGAGAATATTATATTAAGTGAAACAAACCAGTTAGAAAAAGACAAATACCATATGATTTCACTTATATGTGGAATCTAATAAACAAAATAAACTACCAAACAAAATAGAAACAGAACCATAAATACATAGAACAGACTGACAGCTGTCAGAGGGGCGGGGGTTTGGAGGCTGGGTAGAAAAGGTGAAGAAATTAAGAAGAAAATAAAAACACACAGACACAGACAACAGTATGGTGATTACCAAAGGGAGATGGAGGTGGGGGAGGTGGAATAGGAAAAAGGAAGGAAAACTGTGGTGGAAAAAGACTTGACTTTGAGTGGTGAGTGCACAACACAGTTTGTAGAAGATGTGTTATTGAGTTGTACACTTGAAGCATGTATAGTTTTATTAACCAATGTCACCATAGTAAATTCAATTTGAAAAATTATGCTTAAAAAGAAAGTAGTGGTCATCTTAATTTCATGTTAGAGTAATCACCAAATAATATTTCTCAACTGCTTTAAAAAAAAAAAAAAAAAAAAAAAACAGTCCCCATTCTCCAAGATTCCCTGAGGGAAATTCAATAAATATTAAGAGTGGTTTTTCCAAGTTTCCCTTTCTTTATTGTCTGAAAATACAGAGCAAAATAATGGCCTTCAGTGAGAAGGAAATCTTTGATTTGTGTTGTACCCCTTTTCCTGACTAGAAACAATTGCCTGTGTCCTTAATAGGAACAGATAAAGAATACAACCAGTATTGCAATGTAAACACTCAGGGTTTACATTCATAACAGAAGAGATTGAAGAGTAGAATTCTGAACCTGGTCTGCATGGCTCAGTAGTTGAGTGTTGACCTATGGACCAGGAGGTCATGTTTAATCCCCAATCAGGACATATACCTGGAATGCAGGCTAGATCCCCAGTATGGAGCATGCATGAAGTAGCCAATCAATGATTCTCTCTCATCACTGATATTTCTATCTCTCTCTCCCTGTCCCTTCCTCTTTAAAATGATATATTCTATTTTATATTCTATTTTAAAGAGAAAGGGACAGGGAGAGAGAGATAGAAACATCAGTGATGAGAGAGAATCATTGATTGGCTATACACATACACACACACACACACACACACACACACACACACACACACTAGAGGCCCAGTGCACAAACTCTGTGCTTGGGGGGGGGGGAGGTCCCTCAGCCCAGCCTGCACCCTCTCCAATCTGGAACCCCTCAAGGGATGTTCAACTGCCCCTTTAGACCCAATCCCGGTAGGATTGGGCCTAAATGGGCAGTCGGACATCCCTCTCAAAATCAAAGAATGCTGACTCCCAAATGTTCACCTGCTTGCCTTCCTGATCGCCCCTAACCGCTTCTGTCTGCCAGACTGATCGCCCCTAACAACTCCCCTGCCAGCCTGATTGCCCCTAACTGCCCTCCCCTGAAGGCCTGGTCACCCCTTACTGCCCTCCCCTGCAGGCTTTGTCCCTCCCAACTGCCCTCCCCTGCTGTCCATCTTGTGTCCACATGGGGTCAGCCATCTTTGACCACATGGGCGCAGCCATCTTGTGTGTTGAAGTGATGGTCAATCTGCATATTACTCATATATATATATATATATATATATATATATATATATATATATCCTATCTAATATGCAGATAATATATTATATATTTTTTATTGTTTTTAATTAGCCTCCTATATTTGGTCAAACATTCAATTAACTTACCCCTAATGCCTTGGCAGGACCAGTCATTCCCCACCCCTGCAGGGTGTTTAAAGAGGTGATTAAGTTAAAATGAGGTAATTTGGGTAGATCCTAATCCAATATGACTGATGCCTTCATAAAAATTTTTTTTTTAATTTTATTTTATTAAGGTATTTTCTGTGTACATAGTTTACCATTGCCCCCCCTCACCTCCCATTTATGCCCTCCCACCCCAGAGTTCTGTGTTCATTGGTTGTACTTATGTTCATTCATACCAGTCCCTCGGTTGTTCTCCTATCTCCCCCCAGGTCTCCTTCCCCTCCCCGCTGTCATTTGACAATCTGCTTGTTTTATGGTGACTATCACTGGACCCCATGAATAAAATCTGCTCCTCATTTGGCAGTCTGCTTGTTTTATGGTGACTATCTCAGGACCATATGAATAGAGTCCGCTCCTCCTCTGGTTTTGACCGCCCCTTCCCCTGGGTCCCACTGCTTCACCTGGGACACACGGCTCGCCTGGGGCACACTGCACCCTGGGACACTCGGCTCACCCGGGGCATTCGGCCCCATGAGACACTCAGCTCACCCGGGGCACTCGGCCCCCTGAGATACACGTCTCACCCGGGACACCCTTCCCCTTTGGGGGGTACGGCTTACCCGGGGCACATGGCCCCCTGGGACACTCGGCTCACCCGGGGCACTCGGCCCCCTGGGACACTCGGCTCACCCAGGGCACTCGGCCCCCTGGGACACTCGGCTCACCCGGGGCACTCGGCCCCCTGGGACACTCGGCTCACCCGGGGCACTCGGCCCCCTGGGACTCTCGGCTCACCCGGGGCACTCGGCCCCCTGGGAGACTCGGCTCACCCGGGGCACTCGGCCCCCTGGGACACACGGCTCACCCGGGACACCCTTCCCCTATGGGGGGTACGGCTTACCAGGGGCACATGGCCCCCTGGGACACTCGGCTCACCCGGGGCACTCGGCCCCATGGGACACTCGGCTCACCCAGGGCTCTCGGCCCCCTGGGACACTCGGCTCACCCGGGGCACTCGGCCCCCTGGGACACACGGCTCATCCGGGGCACACGGCCCCTCTAGGGTGTTGGAGTCACATACTGGAGGCACTGCGCCAGCTCCTTGCTAGCATGGGGGGCAGGCTGGGACAGCTGCAGTTGGTCTGAGATGGTTTCAGGTGGGGGGACCACCCCCAAAGGTGTCTCGTTCGGTGTGGGAGTGGAGCAGCTGCAGACAAGGAGGCTAAGTTCTGAGGTCGCCCACTCCCTGAGCCCAAGGCGTGGTGAGGTCTGTTCATGGTAGATTTCCTTTATTCTCGGCGGCAGTGGCGGGTGGCGGTGCCAGGTGAAATATTGAAGGTCGTTCCTGTGGTTCAATTACCACTGTAGTTTTAAAGTTCATATGGCGGTGGTGGTGAGAGCTTCGGCTTGGCCATGTGGCATCGGAGGATGGGCTTGCCTGAGTGGGTAATGGAAGGCACCGTGCCATTTCCTCACCCGCGCGCTCCATCTCCCTCCCAGCATGGTGGGTGTGCTGGGAAGATTGTGGGCGGGCTGTGATGGCTGCATGGGGAGAGTCCGCCCTCAATGGTGTCCTCTTTGTTGCGGATGTGGAGCTTCTGTGGATGCAGAGCCTAATTTCTGAAGCCACACTCTCTATGAGCCAGGTGTGTAGTGAGCTCTGATTTCGGTGGATTCCCATTCTTGGGGGCGGCGGCGGGTGTGGCAGCGATGGCAGCTCCTGTGGCTAATTTCCCCTGCAGTTTTAAAATCTGTGTGGTGGTAGTGTCTGATGCCCTGGCCTGGCCATGCGGCAGCGGAGAGAGGACTCTCCGGGTCTGCCAATGGGAGGTGCAGCGCCAGCACAGCGCGTGCGAAGCCTGGCAGAGCAGGCTTCGGGCGGTGGCGGAGAGTCCCCGCGATGTCCCAGTCTTTCATACTTAGTGGAATGCTTCCCCTGAGCCAGGACAAGCAGCACCACCACAAATATTGGCCAGCTCAGCGCTGCCCCTCCACAGGTGACAGTAGGGGCATCCTCACCTCGGTAGGCCCTCGCTCTCGGAGGTCTCAACCAGTGGAAGGCAGCATGGCACAGAACTGCCCCACCTTCTCAGTCCTCCACTCGCCGTAGTTTTAAACTCCACATGGCAGCTGCGGCGCCCTGCTTGGTGCCTAATTGTAGCCTTCCCATTTCTGGGCCGAGCTGGTTGTGCGGGAGGGGAGATGCTGTGCCCGCTCCTCTCTAGCACTACGGGCCGGGCTGGGAGGTCGCGCTTATGGGCTTCTCGTCCAGGCAGGAGCCAAAGGCGTGGCGAAAGTGCAGCAGCAGCGGTGGTGGCGGAGGCGTAGGCCCCCATCAGCTCCCATAGTGGTGGCAGGGCTGGCCCACTCCCTGAGCCCCAGGGCGGGGCGAGGTCTGGCTTCCCTCATTTCCAGCGTCAGTGGCAGGTTCAGTTTCGCTGCAGTTTTAAACTCCACATGGCGGTGGCGGCGCCCTGCTTGGTTTCTAATTGTAGTCTTCCCACTTCTGGGCTGGTTGCGGACGGGGAGACGCTGCGTGATTTCTTCGCCTGCACAGTAAGCGCGGGGGCTGGGCCGGCGGGGAGATACTACACCATCTCTTCGCCAGCCCTGCGGCAAGTGCGGGGGGCCGAGCCCAGGCACCCGCTCCTCTCTAGCACTGCGGGCGGGCTGGGAGGTCGCGCTCACGGGCTTCTTGTCCAGGCAGGAGCCGAAGGCGCTGCGGTGGCAGCGGCGGCAGCGTAGGCCCCCATCAGCTCCCGTGTCGGCCGGCGGGGCTGGCCCACTCCCTGGGCCCCGGGGCGAAGCGAGGTCTGGCTTCCCTCATTCCCAGGGGCAGCGGCTCTGGCAGGTTCAGTTTCGCTGTAGTTTTATACTCCACATGGCAGCAGCGACGTCCTGCTTTTCATCTAGTTGTAGCCTTCCCATTTCGCCAGCTTTCCTGTGGGTCTGGTGCGATCCCTTTCTGTTTTATCAGTTGTTTTTTTCTAAATTGTTGAGGAGATGGCGGCCCAGGAGACTTCCTGGGCCGCCATCTTGCTTCGGTCCTCCATAAAAATTTTTATAAGGATATTGGTCATCCAACTTTTTTATGAATATTTTATTTTTTCTTATTGGTTTTATATACTTAAAAGAACCTAATATGAGTCCCTTCCTTACATAATTACATGCATTATAAATACTTTATTGTTTGTCTTTTATCTGCCTCTAACAAAAGTTTCAAATTATATAATCATATGTATATAATTATGGTTGGTCTCTTCTGTTTCTTTTTTATCAAAATGTCTTTGTTCCAGTGTCATAGAGTCTCCTATATTTTCTTCTCAAAGTTTTAAGATTTTGCTTCACAAAGTTTTGTATGATAGAGGACACAATGCGCCACCTGGATCCATTTTCAAGACCAATGCTCTCATTTCCTACACACTTCTCACCTGTCAGAGTGTTGATTGCCAGTGGTTTGCAACTAGGTGTATCAGCATCTCCTCCAGTCCAAGGATGGAGCCTGACTCAAGGTTGCAATCCCTCCCTGAGGGTGGTCCGTGCATAATACCTGCTTAATTGGAGGTTGCAAAGGCCAGGTTCTCTCTTTAGGTTTTTATCTTTCTAACATATGAAATGTAGTGGGTTGTTCCTTTTAGCAACATTTAATTGATTTTTTTATCGGTTCTGGAGTTATTATTTTTTTCCTATAGTTTTCATCCAGGTTTACTTTTCTTTCTCTTGCTGTGCTTTTCCTGACTTTTTCAGTGAGAGTCTGTGTGGAATAAACGCTTACACTTTCTATATCTAAAATGTCATTATTATACCCTTTTTTCATGTAATTGTAAGCTGATGATATTTTTCTTATTACCTTGAAGATATTACTCTATTGTTGTCTATTATTAGTTATTGATAAGATATGTATTGTCAGTGCCACTATTATTATTTTCCACATAACCAACTTTTCTCTCTGGGAGCTTTAGAGATTTTACATTTTAATCCTACCATTCTGCAATCAAACAGTTCTAAGACTACATTTGTATTTATCTGATATAGTATTGATGACTCATGACTATATCTGGAAAATGTGTAGCCATTATTTCTTCAAGTTCTGCATCTCTGCCATGTGTATTAGACCCTATCAACCTATTCTTACAGCCAATTTAAAACTTTTAAATATGTTTCTCTTTTGTATTCTGGATATTTTCCTCTGTGCTACCTTCCTATACACTAATTCTCTTTTTGACAATGGTCATTCTTGAGTTTACCTCATTTACTATACGTTTAATTATTATTTTAGTTAAACTTTTTAAATCTCCAAAGTTTTTATTGATTTTTTTATCCAATTATTTTTGTTTCATTTCTACCTGTTTTGTTTTATAATTTCTTATTCTTTTTAAATGGAACCTATATTTTATTTGTCTCATTGAGCATTTTAATTTTAAGCCTACTTATTTTGCAATTTTTGACAGACTGTTCCTTAAAGTTAATTTCATGTCAAACAAATTTATGTTTCAATTCTGAATGTGTTGGCTCTCGTTAGCATTAGATAGCATCTTATGGTGTGAATTATAGGGGCCGAATTTTTAATGCTCTCCCAGCAACCTGCTCACCTTTCTATTCTTTTGTCCTCTGTGCTCACTCCCCACCTCTCTCTAGTAATTTTGCAATTACTCATCCCCAGCCCCTAACCTCATATCTAATATGTCTTCTAATGGTGATGACAGCTTCTGCCTCTTGGTAAAACTGAAAATACCTGAATTGCATTCAGATTCAGTCATGCACCACTGCAATGTTTTCATCCCTCATCCTGAAGTGGTATTTGTATTAACCTTTCCTGCTGATGAACAGCTTGGTAAACACTGTAGCTATTAGCAATGATTGGAAGTGAACTTTGTTTTGGGTTTTTTGTTTGTTTTCTGTTTTTCTCTTATCTGCAAGATATTCTCTAAGGCCCCAATTTCAAGCACTCAACTTACTTTTCATTTGCCCTTTCCTTTCCTCCCTCTGGTGTGCAATACTTTTAGTCACCTTCACTCTGAAAGTATCATATTCCTGGATGCTGGTCTCTGTATTGGGTCAAGATACCAGAAAGTCAATGGCTTCCCTACCTACCACTAATGTAATTGTTCCATTTCCTATCTGTTTCTCGGACATATTGGTCTTATGTTTGATCACTGTTAGGTTCACTGGTTTTCCATTTTTATAAATTATTCTCACTGCTACAGTTTTAGTCTATGATAACTTGAACCTACACTTGGATTTTATTTTCACACACACACACACACACACACACACATCTGATAAAAGTTCTCCATTTTCTTATTATATAAAAATTCAGGAATTAAGAACATAGCATAAAAGGTTGTCATTATTTGGTGTGGAATAATGGCAATAGGATTTGTTTTTCCTTAAGAAAGGATAATCCATTTAAATCAGTAGTTTTCAGAATTTGTGTTTTTTAATAATCTAAGGATCATGTTAAAAATTTAAATTTCTCAGTCCTAATTTTCAAAATTTCTAACTGTGTAGCTCTAGTATTAAAGCAATGGGGGGCGCAGGGTGACACAATTTTAATGCAGACCTAATGATATATGATAGTAAAATGGTGTTTTAAAACTATAAATTGCACCTTAGAGTGACTAGTATTTAAAAACTTACCTGTTCCAAGCCAATATGCCTTATGGCAAAATAAGAAGAAAATATTATTTATATTAAAAGAATCTTTTGTCCTTTTATCTTAAAGATTCTATATTTTTATTTAGTTTGCTTAATTTTCTTAAAGAAAGTGATGTAAGGATAAGTCATATCTAATAAAATGTAAGAAATGAGGTTATACCACTCACCTTGGTCATAAATAGGCCCTCTCTGTATTTCCTAAGTGAGGCACTTTTTTTTCATAATGACTGCTTTTCACTGTTTCAGTGAAATTAAAAATAGTCATTCTGCTTCTTCTATGGATGGGTAGGTGTCTTCCATACTTTGAATCACTTGATCACTTAATTTATTTTTTTTTATTTTTGGTGCAATAGACATTGAAAAGGACGGGGCTATAAGGAGGTACAATGAAGTATATTCAATTTTAAAGGTCATTGATTTAGGTCAGAACAATGAGGGAAACAGTAATAAATGCTAAGCGGTGTAGAGAAAGTCAAAGTGACTAATTACTGCATACCCTTCTCCATCCAGCCTCACACTTCATGAAGCAACGTGGTTTAGTACCTTAGTACTGCCAAAGCCAATTATCAAAGCCAATTTCATGCATGGGCAACACTGAGTTTCACCCTCTCTCTTCTTCCTCCTCCTTGTTTAAGCCAGAGAAATGTATTCCTAAGCTATCCCAAATTCAAACTTACAAGTTAGCACAAATATGGCAACCCATATTTTAGAATGTTTCACTATCACTATAACTCATGTTTCATGAAGCCAACCCAGATATATAAGTGACAGTTATTTATTGTGGGCATCTTAACATTGAAGGCAAGGAGATGTCACAAAGGCAATGAAACATTTCTCCAAAAAGGTTCATTTAAGAAAAATGATGCTATGGATTGCAAATGTCAAAAATATGTTTGGAATTAAAATCTAATTTTATGAAAAAGAAACTAGGAGAACCCCCTTAACACACTTATTACCGTATGTCACTCTTACACATAACTGTGAGGAATTAATACAGAAGAAATAATTATCTCTCTGATCCTTAATAAAATATATAATTATCTTTTAATAATACAAGAAACATAAAGAACATAAAGAGGTTTTCAATACGAATTTGACAGATTTACGATTTTTTTAAATTACCTTGATTCCCTACCAAGAATAAGATAACTACTTGGCAATTTTTAACCACAAAAAATGTCATTATAATATAGAAAGAAGATGCTTATGTTTATAGTTAAAGATTCTGTTTTGTCCCTAGAACCAATTTGTTTTTAAATGAATGAAGAGATTAATAAAATTCAGCTCTTCCCTATATAACTGAATTAATAATGCAGTGATCTAATCACTATAGAGTAAGGTTTTCTTAGCTAGATTTTGGAACAAGTTCACAATATTGGCCCTTAGAGTTAAAAAAAATAAGTAATAACCAATAGACACAGACACTGGGGCTGTGGGAGCTTGCCCTTGAGGGAGGGAGTGACGGGGGTGGGGGTGGGGATAATCAATCTGGGAAAAAGAAAACATATGTAATACTTTAAACAATAAAAATAATAAAGACTCAGGACACAGACAATATTATGATAATTGCCGGAGGAAGGGGGTGGGTGTGGAGGGAGGCAGCAGAGGGTAAATGAGGGAATAAATGGTAAGGGACAGGGACGGAATCAGGGTGGTGAACACACAATACAATATACAGATAATGTATAATAGAATTGTATAGCTGAAACCTTTATAGTTTTATTAACCAATGTTATACTGACCCTACATTGATAGTATAATCATTTAAAATCCATAGTCTACATTAGGTTCATCAATAGATAATATTTGAGTTCTGAGGAAATGCATGTGAGTAGGAAAATGAGACAGCAAGAGAAGGAGGGTGAGGTGAGATAAAGAAAAATAAAGGCATATAAAAAGACTAGAGAAAGAAAGGACAGTTCTGAACAGAAAGTGATTTGAAAAAATATACGAAAGAGAAAATGATGAGAGAGAATCATTGATCAGCTGCCTCATGCATGCCCTACACTAGAGATAGAGCCTACAACCTGGGCATATGCCCTGACTGGGAATCCAACCATGACCTCCTAGTTCATAGGTAGATGTTCAACCTCTGAGCACACTGGCCAAACAAGAAAAGATTTTTAAATAATTATGCTGGTTCAGTTGTTTACTAAGACTAAATAAATACGTAACTTTGCACTCTCCTTGCATTAAACACAGAAATGAATTCCAAGTAGATAATTTATGTAATTGTGATCTAAGAGGTAATATAATACAGAATACCTGTAATATTTTATGACATTGAGATGTGAAAAGGGTTTTTAAATAGGAGGGAAAGGTCAAGCCATAAAAGAAAGTATTAGGTATATTGGACAAGTTTAAATGAGCTACTTATGCATAAGCAAAAACACCATTAAGAGTAAATGCAAGCCACAGAGCGGGAGGTAATATTTGGGATACTATACAGATGTCATATAGAACTCTTAAATATCAATAAGAAAATACTAGATAATCCAATTTTAAAATAATCCGAATATTTCAACAGCCACTTAGAAAAGAGGATATTTACAATGGCTGAAAGTCATATAAAAAGTGGCAAACTTCATTAGTTAAGGCACTACAAATAAAAATCACGAAATGGCATTGAAAACCAATCATATTTGCTAATATTAAGAAAACTGACAATAACAAGTGTTTTCAAGGTGGTTGTCTTGGTCTGTATTGGGCTGCTGAACAACAAATCAGATTGAAAATCTGTAAGACAATAGGATAATAATTACAGAATTGTAGGGGGAGGATGACGTTTGTTTGGCAAGATAACAGAAAGACAGTGTTAAACATACAAAGGTTCAAAATATATTATCAAAATACCCTTATTGAAAGAATTACTCAGGATGGACTATATCTGACCAACAACCAAAAGAAAGAGCTCAACTGTGAAGACCTGGGGTAGGAGGCCCTTACAGTGAGCAGTGCTACTATTTACACCAATGACATCCAAAATGTTACTGACACCACAGTAAACCCAAATGGAAGCTTCAGTGGTAACTCCTAAAAGAGAAGATGAATAGTGGCAAAAGTTATTCAAGCAAAACTTTTAGAAGTTTAGGAGCAACAATTTTTTTTATCATGAGCCTAATTTTATGCATCATAAATAAGAATGTGAGCTCGGAGCCAAACTGGATTCCTCATCCTCGCTATACTAAGTGAGGCAGAGTATTGACCTTTCTGAGCCTCTGTCTTCTCATCTATTAAACTCATGCCTTACGTGCACTGCTCTGAGGGAGTAAGTGGAAGAACAGACTGAAGCTTTTAAACATAGGAGAAACTCCATAAATTAGAGTTCAACTGCCCTCTCTTCTACTGTTTACTGACTCCAGAAAGCTATTTTTCTTAGTGGACAAACTAATAATCATTCCCATGTTTTTTGTTAATCTTCATCCATGTTAATTACCACTTGGCCATGGCACTATTCTTCCAACTTCTTTCTTATTTCTCCTGCCTTTCATCACATCATTCAAAAATATGAGCTACCTTAGAGGGCATGCTATACAGTTACATTGCTATATTAAAATGGCTCATTTTCTTCCTGGACTGGTAGAAGCTAGAATCTTTAACAGTGATGTAGTAGCATCCAGATTGCAAGAAAGGGTTTGCCATGAAATATATACTATAAGCTAAAGTAATAGTTATTTTCTATGTCAAAAACTTTCATTCTTAAAAGTCTACTTTTTCTATCCTAAGTGAAGTTCATTTTTTCCTAACTGAAATTGGTATTTGTAGAAACTCCTCAGAGTGTACATACTTTAAGTTGATTTAAAATTAATAAGAACTCAAGTGGTTTACATATTTAATTCAAAATTTTAAAACAGATTATTCCCATGCATCCAGTAAAAGTGTTTCGTCAACTATAATAATACAGAATTACATAAAATTTTCACCAATCTTTATGGACATTAAAAGACTCTAACCCGCCGAAACCGGTTTGGCTCAGTGGTAGAGCGTCGGTCTGCGGACTGAAAGGTCCGGGGTTCGATTCCGGTCAAGGGCATGTACACTGGTTGCAGGCACATCCCCGTCGGGGGTGTGCAGGAGGCGGCTGGTCGATGTTTCTCTCTCATCGACATTTCTAGCTCTATATCTCTCTCTCCCTTCCTCTCTGTAAAATATCAATAAAATATATATATTTTTAAAAAGACTCTAACCCTCAGAAGAACGAAGATGGTGGGATAGGTAAACACTCCTAAATGGCTGCCATGCACAACAAGTTCCAAAAAAAACAACAACACTATAAAATAAACGTCTATCTCCCAAAAACCAAACTAATGTTGGCTGGAAGGAAGCCCTACAACCAGACTGAAAGAGAAAGAGGAGAATCCAGGGCACAAGCACTGAAAAGCTAAGGTAGGGGGGCAAAGATGAGATAAGGGCTGGCGGCGAATCCAGGCTGGCGGAGGGCAGTGCTTTATTCAACCTGCAGAGAGACAAGCGCCCGATCTCTGAAATCCAGTTTCTGGGGAGAGGCTAGACTGTCTGCCATTGGGTCAGAAAGTGAGGCTGGCTTGCTTGCAGAGCTGAGATTGTTTGATGTGCTGTTGTGCAAGATGCAGGGAGAGCAGGGACACCATCGGAGAGGCAGCAAATGGCCATGCCCCCAGCCTAGTGACACCCTGAGACTCTGCTCTGAGACTCCACCCCTGACAACACATCTAAGCTCCAAGCACATACTTTGCATATGAATGGCCCTCTCTGTTGCAGTTTAGCAAAATTGCAACCTGGGACAAACAGATCCAAGGAGGACAGGACTGTGGTTCATGCTGTAGCTTCTGTGACAGAACTGACCTAAGACAGTAGCTGAAATGCACCTCATTGAGACCCAGAAACCAGAGTTCTAGTGCTCAGTTTCAATCCCCCTCACACCCATAAGTGACACATTCGGGAGACAGTCTCAGTGAGCACCAAAGCCCCACTGAAACAAGGTGTGTCTCCAGTGCAGCAGTTCTTCCTTTATAGACACAGCAGATCCTCAGACAATTGGCCTGGAGGTCAATTCCTCCCAGTGTACCAACAGCAATCAAGGCTTAATTACACCAAAACTTTCCACTAAGCCCGCAAGGGGATATAGCAAAAGCTACTACCTCAGGTGATTGGGGAAGCTGAGCTACTGACCCCTATAGGTCACCAACCACACAAAGCCACTCCATCAACAGAGGGAGGCAACCAAAATGAGGAAACACAGAAGCATGAAACGAATGGGAGAGATGGAGGAGAGTAAACTACTGGACGACACACAGTTCAGAATTACATTTATAAGATTACTCAAGACTCTTCTAAAAACCTTTGAGAAACTTGATGAGACCTCCAAGAAGCTTGGTGAGACCTTCAAGGACCTTAATGAGAATACCAAAAAAAAAAAAAAAAATAGGAAAAGGACCAGCCAGAAATTAAAGATACAAAGTCTAAAATAAAGAATATACAGAAACCCAACTATAGATCAACATGCTCCAAGAATCAAACCGAAGATCTGGAATATAAGAAAGCAAAAATCACCCAACCAGAGAGGCACAAAAAAAAAAGAATCCAAAAGTGTGAGGATAGTATAAGGAGCCTCCAGTACGGCTTAGAGCGTACTAACATCCAGATTTTTGGGGTGCCAGAAAAAGAGAGCAAGCTGAATATTGAAGGCTTAATGGAAGAAATAATAACAGAAAACTTTCCCCACCTGGTGAAAGAAATAGACCTACAAGTTCAGGAAGCACACAGGACCCCAAACGGGAGGAACCCAAAGAGGAACACACCAAAACACACCATAATTAATATGCCAAGAGCAAAAAACAAAGAGAAAATCTTACAAACAGCAAGAGAAAAACAACTAGTTACCTACAAGGGAGTACTCATATAACTGTAAGCTGATTTCTCAACAGAAACTATGCATGCCAGAAAGGAGTGGCAAGAAATATTCAAAATTATGAACAAAAAGAACCTAAAATCAAGATTACTCTACCAAGCAAAGCTATCATTCAGAATTGAAGGTCAGATAAAGAGCTTCACAGACAAGAAAAAGTTAAAGGAGTTCATCAACACCAAACCAGAATTACATGAAATGTTGAAGGGTATTCTTTAAGAAGAGGAAGAAGAAGAAAAAGGTAAAGGTAAAAAATTATGAACAACAAAAAGACATCGAATACATACCTACCAACAAGTGAATCTAAAAATCAAGAGAATAAAAAAAAATCTGAAGAACAAAATGGACTGGTGAATATAATAGAATCAGGGACATAGAAAGGGATTGGACTAACAATTCACAGGGGGAAAGGGGTCTGAGGGGTTCAGGAAGAGATTGGACAAAAATCTTACACCTATGGATGAAGACAGTGGTGGGGTAAGGGCATGGGGTGGGGTTGGGAATCAGGTGGAAGGGAACTAAGGCAGGGGGGAGCAGGGAGAAGAATACCTGTAATAATCTGAACAATAAAGATTTTTTTAAAAAGAATCTAACCCTCAAGTCCTCTATGCTTAGTAGAAAGCTTATAAAACTAAGTATTCAAGTCACTCTCAGAGAACATTTTAATACCTAAATTTCTGGCAATGAAATAAATAAATTTGTATACCTGAAATTATACTTAATCTGATGTATACATTTGATCAGTTTAGTTGTAGAAACTGTATCAGCAGTATAATATAGTAGTTTATTTATAACAATTAGACAGTACCTTTCTGATAATTAATAAGTCAAGAAAATAAAAAAGAAACATGTATCTGATCACATGGAATTCACCTATGGTTCAAGTTAAACTGCTGTTTTCATAATTTTCAGATCATAAAATGGCTATTTTTTAACTACACAAAAATGATTTTTCATTTATAGGCTCTACCCCAACCTCTACTCTCATGAAATTTTGAAGAGGATTAGTCTTAAATTAATCTTTCAAAGTACTGCTCATACTAGAATAAGGAATCAGCCAGCATTCACATTTCCCAAAACTCACATAATGACTCACGCCTCCTCTCTGAATCCTCTCTTTGTCATCCACCTGATACACAATAAAGGATAATTCCCCAGGACTTGAATATCTGCTGGAAGTAGCTTATTCAGTCGATTTGAGCAGAAAGCAAGCCTTCCGTTTCCTATAGAAAATACACTCCATGGTTTCACACTCTGAAACTAAATGACCTAATGTATTTTATTGAAAAGCAATACAACTGAACAAGTGATCCGATGGCATTAGACTTAAAATAGATACTCAAGTGTTTATGGCTTCCATATATTGATTATTAGTGCCAGTTCTTTTTAATAGTGAAATTTTGGGAGTATCTTTCTCAGATGTTGCTAAGATCACTACTTCTTTTATGCAGACGTGGAGTCAAAGATCACAGCTATAGTGAACTGTCAGGCATTTTTTTCTCTAACGAGATAATTTATGGAAATAGTAATAGGACCATTTCATTAATATTAAGCAAAGAAGAAACAAAATCCTATTGGTTTATCTTTGTATTTTATTAACCATAAGAGCTGATCATAAAATACAAATCCTGAAATCAGTAATAAAAGCACCTCAGAGAAATTCCATATGCCCAAAACTTAAGAATGTGATTTTGGGAAAAAAAAGAGAAGAAAATAGGTTCAGTAGTCAAGAGAAAGTGGTAAAGTGACCTCAGCAAGAAAGAAATGAGCTGAGTCCATTTTAGATGTGTGCTTCTACCCGAGGGGCAGAATTTTAAGTAAGACAAAGGCATATAGGATATTGTCAGCTGAGGTTAATATAATACAATCCTAACTTGGGGCGAATGCATGGGTTCTCATAATTTTTCTCATTCTTTGTTGTAGAAAAAAATAAAATAGTGCCCTGGATTAAAAACTCATATTTCTCCATTTTATTATTTTAAACCACAGTCTCTTCTATCTCATATGATAACAGATCTTTCTAAAGCTTTTTTACACATTTTCTTGGAAAAGGTAAAGACTGGTTTTTTTCCCTAAAGGAATCTAATTTTCATTTCTGCCTTGGTAGTTTATTAACTAGCCACAGCATTTGATTTGTGCATTTCTATAAGAATAAATGGTTGTTAGCACATATTATAAAAGAAAAAATGTGAGTAAGCAGCCCAGCTTCTGATACCTAAGCAGCTGGGGAAGAGGAAACATTTAATGAAGCATCTCCCTCCGGGTCACCCATTTGCATCGCAAGCAAGTCATCTCATAACTACAGACATTCTCTGCCATCTGGAGACCTCGGTGAGGTGAGTTCTTGTCCTGTTGCCGGGGCTCAGGTGCCCAATGAGCCTGATTGAAACTCGGCAGGCTCTCAGGGCAGCCAAGGCTCAAGGACACGGAGAGCAGAGAGCCTCTCGCTCCACCAGGGACTTCTCCAGAGCAGGCTGGGTTCTCTAAGCCCCGAGGAGCTGAATGAAAGAAGGACGGCTGGAAAGTTCATGTTAAATGGGCATTTAGGTCTCATCACTTTGACCACTTTTAAAGCAACTTCTTTTAATTAGTCCATCTAGATCTTCTTGTGATACGGTGTCCTACCTATCTGTAACAACTGTAAACTTAAAGGAATCCCTCAAACAGTGCAATTTATTCTCCAGAAAGTAGAGCGATAGTTTACGGTCAGAAGACTCAACTTCTCTAATCCTTATATTTAAACAAAGGATATTATAAATTCATCATTTCTTTTGTCCCAACAGTGCAGTGTTCTATTTTTTGTAACTAAAAAGGTAAAGGAAACATAAATGTATTGAAGTTGAGAGAAAAACAATCCAGCATAAATATACATATAAATAGTATATTTACCATAAAATTCAAATGCTGCTCCATAAACAAATAATGAAAAGTTATTAGAGTACATAGTTATTCTATAAATTGAAATACTGCATGGCTTTGAAAATCCATTTCATTTTTAAATATTTGTTCAAAAAATTAGAATAATTTTTTCACAACTTTCACCGAGTAAACACAAAAGTCCAAATCAATAAAATTAATTTAACATTTTTCATTGTCCAAAAAGAATCTTTTATTGTTTTCCTTGTTCAATTTTTAATAATAAATAACTTATAAGTTATAGTACAGATTTCTCCTGAATTTCAGAAGGGCAGCTGGAATCCAGTGCCTTATTTAATACACAAAGACTAGGCCCTTTTTTCCAATACTGAGGTTATGAGATATGATCACAACTGTGTTGTGGTTTCCAGTTTGAGGTGTTTTAGAAATCATAGTGTATATAGCGTGAGTATAATTGGATCCAGAAAAGAGCCAATTCACTTATTCATTAAGGTATATTGAAGGAGGTTTTATTTTACAGTGAAATATCTGCAATAGGAATTCATAATTGCTGAATTTTTTACGTTTTACAATATCTCCACTGTCTAATCAAAAGATGATTTTATAAAACGCTACACCTCCCATCTAGATTTATGTAGATTGAATCACCGCTTTAGTTTTACCTTTTTCTTCCTGCAGCTTCTGGACCTGATTACAAATCACTGCTGAGTGACATTCAGAAGATATTGCAAGGGCGTCTCCTCCACCTCTCTTGTCAAGTGTGTTTCAGCAGAAGGATTATTGATGGAGGCCTGAGACGAGATGAAGAGGAATTAGAGCTGTGAGGTACACAACTGCAGAAAGCAAGATGATATTCTGTTCAAATGTTTCCTATTTCAAAGAACTCTCAAGGGTCCCATTTACTCCTGACAAGTACTAACTATGCTTACAAGTTTTCTTCAACCTGGAGACTTGCTCAAATTAAGAAAGTAGTTTTAGTTTAAAAAGAAAGCTGCATCAGGATCTGAAAGTTGTAGAACAAAACCTGAAAAAAAAATTCACCAGACAATAAGGCTCCTGTGCCTTAATCTGAAAAAAAAACAAAAAAAACGCTATGAAATAACTGGGTTTTGCCTAATACTATAGTAAAAAAAAGTTTATTCCCTCTTGTCATAAGCCAGGATCCAAAGATTACAATGGATTCTTCACTGATGAGCATAAATATCAGCACTGAGAAAGCAGGAGTACATTTCTGTCCATTTTCTCAGAACAACTCATTCCTTCATATTACCACTACTACCGTAGTACACTATTCTATTTTTTTCCTAAGTACTAATTGCATTATTTGCAAAAATACTTTTTCCAGATTATTAGTTCAAAAGGATGTCTCCTTAAACAGTTTTTTTACTGAAACGACATTGCTTAATAAAATTACATAGATTTGAAGTGTACAATTCTATGATACATCAACAGTATAGTATATTGTAATGCTCAGTACCCAAAGTCAAGTCTCCTTCTGGTCACCATTTATCCCCCTTTAGCCTGTTCTACCTCCCCCCACTCCAATTTCCTTATGATAATCATCATACTGTTGTATGTATCTATGAGATTTTGTGGGGTGTGTTTTCTTCTCAATCTCATCAACTTTTTCATTCATCCCTCTAACCCCTATTCCCTATGACTGCTATCAGTTTGTTCTCTTTATGAGTATGTTTCTATTTTGTTAGTTTGTTTTATTAATTAAATCCCACATATAAGTGAAATCATATTATATTTGAATTCCCCTGGCTGACTTATATTACTTAGTATAATAAGTTCATTCATGGTCTAACATAAAGGTAAGATTTCCCTCCTTTTTTATGGCCCAGTAGTATTCCATTGTGTAAATGTACCACAGCTTTTGTATCCACTCATCTACTGATGGCACTTGGGCTGTTTCCAGATCTTGGCATTGTAAATAACTCTGCAATGAACATATACCCAACCAGAACCAACCACACAGTGCAGAGCCCTCCATCCACATGGCCATCTTAATCTCTTTTACCCTGATGAACCCTGTTGGCCTCAACCTGACCACTCCCTGAGACCCCATTCCACTACTTCAAAGATCGCTAGGCCCAGCAGCTGGTCTTGACGTGCCCTGAGACTATTGCTTAGTAACCTCTGTCCTGGCACTTATACCAAGTTTGAATCTGTGAGCACCACTGGTGAACAACATTCGCCTCTACCTCTTGACTTTCTGAGAAACTAGTCATGCAACTTGCATACAGCTATGTTCTCTCTCAGTCACTGAGCACAAAGCTATGTTCTCTCTCAGTCACTGAGCACAAAAGGCAGCCAACAAGCAGAGGCACATCGTGGGTGATCTCAGCCTTTTGTTGGCCTTCCCCAGGCTTGGTCCTGGTGGTAGCTGGCCTCAGTATGCAGCTTGGTTCCTCCCCCACACACTCAGGCTCAGTGAAGGAAGTCACAAGCTATAGAATCCTTTTTTATCTACCAACATGTAGCCCAGAGACAGCCACAGGCAGCATGTGACATTGACCTGCACCTAAGTCCCTTCTATAAGACCCCAGAACCCAAGCAGCTAATGGTAGGCTTCAGACAACATTAGAGCACAACCCAATCAGCTCCACAAGCAGCACACCCAAAGGGACATCTTGGCAGTCACCTGCATGTGCTTCACCAAATTCTGCCTTGTGAGGTCAGTCCCCTCACTGCAGCTCATACACTGTGGTCAGAATTGATTATCACAGTCAGGCAGCCTGAGTGTCAATCCTCCCCTTGGACGGGTCAATAGCAATCAAGACTCAACTACAACAGATGGTTCTCATAACCCACACAAGGGACATTCCTGGAGCACTGAGCTCAGGTGATCAGGGAGAATGCACCACTGAGCCCACAGGACACCTACTACATCAGGCCACCATTCCAAGACTGAGAGGCATAGCACATCTACCTAATACACAGAAACAAATACAGAGGTAGCCACCCTCTTGTATCCTGGATGGCAGAGCCAGGCTGCTTAGTTCAGTTGAGTTATGCAGTGGGGTGGGCTTACTGTGGGCTGGGGGCTAGGGGTGGTGGAACTTGAGGCAGGGTAGAGGCACAATGGATGGGACCTTCTAGCTGGGCATGTCACTCACAGGTACCTTCATCTTATCCACTTCCACCTCAAAGCAAACTCAGAATGAAAGATATACACAGACTAAAAGTAAAGGTATGGAAAAGAATATTTCATGGAAATGAAACAAAAAACTGGGGTAGCAAAACTTATAAAAGACCAAACAGACTTAACATCAAAGAAGGACACTACATAATAATAAAGGGAGCAATCCAACCAAATGGTATAAACCTTGTAAATATTTATGTACCCAACACAGGAGCACCTAAATACTGTTTCCCCGAAAATAAGACATCCTCCGAAAATAAGACCTACTTCATGGAAACATAAGACATCCCCTGAAAATAAGACCTAGCGCATCTTTGGGAGCAAAAATGAATATAAGACACTGTCTTATTTTTGGGGAAACAGGGTATATACCATAAAGCAAATGTTGATGAACATAAATAGAGGTCAACAGTAATACTGTTGTAGTAGGGGATTTTAACACCCTATTAGCGTCAATGGAAAGATACTACAGACAGAAAATGAAAAAGAATGCAGTGCCTTTCAATGGCACACCTGATAAGATGGACTTAATTGATATCTTCAGAGCATTTTACTCCAAAACAGAGGAATATACATTTTTTTCAAGAGCACATGGATCATTTTCTAGGATAGGCCACCTGTAGGGAACACAAAACAAGTCTCAATACACTTAAGAAGATTGAAATCATATCAAGCATCTTCTTTAATGACAGTAATATGAAATTAGGTATCAATGACAAACACAAAAAACTGAAAACACACAAACACATGAAAGCTAACTAATATGCGCTAAACAATGAATGGGTTAACAAGATCAAGGAAGAAATCAAAAGATAACCTTGAAACAAATGAAACAAATGAAAGATACTTGAAACAAATGAAAATGAGAACACAACAATTCAAAATCTATGGGACACAGCAAAAGCTGCCCTAAGAAGGAAATTCATATCATTACAAGCCTACCTCAAAGAACAAGAGAAATCTCAAATAAACAATCTAACTTTATACTTAAAGGAACTAGAAAATGAACAACAAACAAAGCCCAAAGTGAGTAGAATAAAGAAAATAATAAAGGTCAAAGCAGAAATAAACTAAATAAAGTAAAAAACAAAAGACCAATAAAAACAAGAGCTAGATCTTTGAAAAGATCAACAAAATTGACAAACCTTAAACAAAACTCTTTAGGGAAAAAAGACAGGACCCAAATAAAGTCAGAATGAAAGAGAAGTGACTGACACCACTGAAATACAAAGGATTGTAAGAAACCATTATGAACAAGTATATGCCAACAAATTGGACAATTTAGATGAAATTAACAAATTTGTAGTAACATACAATGTTTCAAAATTGAATCAGGAAGAATCAGAAAATTTGTATAGACCAATTACAACTAATGAAATCAAAGCAATAATCAAAAAACTCCCAACAAACGAAAGTCCTGGACTGGATGGCTTCACAAGTGAATTTTACCAAACTTTCAAAGAAGAAATAACACCTGTCCTTCTCAAGCTATCCCTAAAAATTCAAAAGGAGGAAAACCTCCAAAACCATTCTATGTGGCCAGTATTATCCTAATTCCAAAACTAGATAAAGACACTATAAAGAAAGAAAATTTCAGGCCAATATCCTTGATGAACCTGGATGCTGAAATCCTCACCAAAATATTAGCAAACTGGATTAAGCAATTCATTTTACATGATCATACACCATGATCAAGTAGGATTTATTCTGGGGATGCAGGTTTTTGTGACATCCAAAAATTAATAAATGTGATACACCACATAAACAAAATGAAGAATAAAAATCACATGATCATATCAAGAGATGCAGAAAAAGAATTTGATAAAATGCAGCACCCATTTATGATAAAAAAAATTCTCAGCAAGGTGATAATAGAGGGCATGTATGAAAACCCACAGCCAACAATTATACTCAATGGGGGGGGGGGAGAAACACCAAACTAAAGGTGTTTCCCTTTTACGATCAGGAAAAAGACAGGGATGTTAACTTTCACCACTTGTATTCAACATGGTTTTGAACACCCTAGCCACAGCAATTAGACAAGAAGAAATAAAAGGCATCTAAATTGAAACAGGATTTTTTTTTTAGTTTCTTGATAAAGAATACCAGTGTTGAAATTAGGGAATCACTGAACTATTCCCTAATTATTTGGCTCTTTAAACTAGAGAACTTCTCAGAGGTTTTCATATGCTAATATATATTGTGGGATATAATATTCAGCATTTCCAAACTTATTTGACAATGGAAGCTTTTGTTTTCCTTCATGAAACGCCTTTGGCTATTATCCTGAGGAGTGCATATAACAATTCTGTAGGCTTGGGGTTGCCATTATTATCATAAAAAGTCACTGGCTGTTTTCCCAAAGACCAACATCACCAGTTCTTTCACTTTGTGAAAAATACACAGCAGATAAAGAAATACTCTCTTGGGGACTGTAATTGTATCTCTACCTTTCCACACTGGCACTCTCCACTGGTCCGTCACATTAGCAGGCTCACTCTCAGGGAAGGTAATCACAGCATATTCATATAATCACAGATATTCATGCTGTCTGCTCATCCCTGCGGTCTCCTGAAAATATACCCTACCCATGAGAAGTAACATCCTTTTCAATTTTACAATGGTTTCTCTTACTTTTGTTTGCAACATACTATTACCATGCTGAAAGATTATTACTTATATCCCATAAATGTTCCTGCTTTTTCTCAGGAGTTACCTTTCATAAAATGACCAGAGAACTTTTGCCAAATTCTGTTTTACTGGAGGAAAACTCTCACTGATTCTCTTTTTAAAAATAGGCTATTTTGCTACTTTTTTTTTCTTTTGTTGTTTATTTAAAAAACATGATTGAGAGTTAAAATGTCACCCTAACCAGGTAGCTCAACTGATAGCTCGATTTGGTCCTGTACACCAAAAAGTTTTCAGGTTTGATTCCCAGTCAGGGCACATACCTAGGTTGCTGGTTCAACCCCGGTTGGAATAGGTACTATAGGCAACTGATCAATCTCTCTCTTTCTCTCTCTCTCTCTTTCTCTCTCTCTCTCTCTCTCTTTTTCCTCTCTCTAAAATAAACAGAAACATATCCTTGGGTGAGGATTAAAAAATCTGTACATATAACCTATTTGCAAATAAGAATTTGTTCCTACAGAATGTGTGTGACATTCATTTGCTTGGGAAATTGAACCATCTCTGAAGTGGCTGGCACTGTGCTTGCTTGTCGCTTGGAATGCACTTAGGATTTTTGTGATGCCCCCCTCTTAATGAGTACCTGCTTTATGCAAGAGATATTGCTCAGCACCTTGTACATGTAATCTCAATTTATCCTTGGAACATTCCATACTGAGGTTATTATCCTCATCTTATAGGTGGGGAAACGAGTCAGAGAAAATAAACTCGCCACCAAAAGTCCCAGTTATTAAGTGATGAGCTTTTGTCCCATATACCAAAAGGTTGTGAGTTCGACTCTCAGTCAAGGCACATAGCTGGTTTGTGGGTTCAATCCCCAGTCGAGCTTGTGCAGGAGGCAAATAAACAGTCAATGTTTCTCTCTTTCTTCCTTGCTCTCTCTCTTCCCTCCACCCCATCAATAAAAACAGCCCTATCTGGTTTGGCTCAGTGGATAGAAAGTCAGCCCTGGGACTGAAGGGTCCCTGGTTTGATTCTGACCAAGAGCACACATACCTTGGTTGCAGGCTTGATCCCCAGCCCCGGTCCAGGAGCAGGGAGACAACCAATTGATGTGTCTCTCTCACATAGATGTTTTTCTCTCTCTCTATCTCTGCCCTTACTTTCCAATCTCTAAAATTCAATGAAAAAAATATCCTTGGATGAGGATTAACAAAAAAATAAAATACATAAAAACATATCTTCAGGTGAGGATTTTAAAAAAAGGCAAGGGATTTAAATTTCTGTGAAACTGGGCTAGAAGTTCTGGATAAAGAGAATGAAATGGAACAGTCCTGAGGATGAGCTGAATTGGACTGACATCCATTAGATCTTAGAGACTTTACACTCAGCTTGTTTTAGAGCCAACTGAGCTACACTGCCTCTGATAGAATATTTATATGGTACTATCTTGCTGTAAGTGGAGTACAGTATGTCCTTATAAAAGCATCAAAGTCTTTATATGAGGACTGCTCCTACAGACCCTGATTAATAAACCGTGGCTGTGACATGAAATGCAAGGGAACTGGTGTGTCAGAAATGTCCTTTAGTAAGCCAAGGCGCTAAGGCAGGTTGGATGGTACCAGTGTTAATAATTAGGCACAAGTGAAAGGTCATGAGAGACAGTAAAGCAGCTGAGGCCACTATGGCAAGAATTTATGAAATGACTTTCTCTTTGAAAAAAACAAAGGGACAAACACTGTTACCAAATACAGAATATCTTGGCTGTGTGGTATCTTGCTATTTCTCTGCTTTACTCCATCTTGCACATCTCGATCATGGGATAGTTTGAGAACGATGAGACAACACCTGAATATTTGAGGATCCCTAGAGAGACATCAACTAGCTTCTGCTAATCAGAATAAAAGAAGATGGAAACTGAAATTAACATTTATTAAATACCCACTGTGAGCCAGAAACTCCTCAGGCATTTTGATCATGTTTTTGCATTAATCCTCCTAATGCTATAAAGTAGGGTTGCTGCCAATGAGAATCACTAATGAAGTGATGCCCTGGCTCCCTAAATCTCTCAACGTGTCTGAAGTTCCGCCTGCGTTTAATCTGAGATTTGCTGGCTCCAAAGACCATGCTCATTTCGCCACTCCATCTACTTCCCTTGGGTTACTTTCACTGCCCTGACCATTCTGTAGAATCAGAAAATACTTTAAAAGCCAGAGAAAGCCATAGAGTTTTCCTATGTAACACTTCAATTTACACATGAGAAAATTTAGACCATCAGAGAATTTATAACTTAACCCAAATCAAAAGCTCCATGGTGTCAGAAGAAGGAATTAAACTCCAGTTTCTTTTGCATTTTTACTATTTCCCACTGGTTTCCTTGCTGTCTTTTTAAATGATGGTTAAAATCAAATTTAGCACATCTTACAAATCCAGAGGATGCTGTTCATAGTGCAGTAAGCATCCCAGGTCAACCTTTTATCTCTTGGTTTATGCATTTGTTTTTAATAAAATTATAGTAAAATATTCCTCTTTGAATATCTAAAATGAAAAAAAAATGTGTGAAAACAATCAAAACCAATAGTATTGTATGCATACGATCCTACCCAAGGTTATGGGGTATCCTAAACTTGACTCAACCATGACTTAACATACTCTTGGTCATCTTTCAAAATCCTGTGTGGTGTATCATTGTTTTTAGGGGCATTGCTGAGAAACCCTTCACCATAGCTACCCCTTCAAAGTTAATCCCTTCCTCCTCAGATTACCTCAGCATTGTATTCATAATTCAATTATACTACTTACTGAACAGCAGGGCAATTTATTTTGGGTGCATGCTAACTCTCACTGTTAGATTGTGCACAATGAATGTATTTCACCTGTCTCTGTAGACTCAATATTTGTAGTATTTGGATATATGGTGCTCAGTAGATGTTTGTTGAAATGACCTTAAATGAATAGAATTGGCCTCGTTGAATTGAATTTATTTAAACTTCGTTGGCAGCTGTTACCATCTTATCAATCTGGTTACATTACCAACATCCTAGTCACTTCCAGGATGGCTTAGTTAATAAAACACTTTTGGGTTAAGTTTTTAGAAGTACATTCCTGAGGGGGGGAAAGAAGGGTCACTGACTTCAGTGTCTGATGTCAGGAATAGACTGGTGAAGAGTAGGATGAGAGGGGCCCCATAGGGGTCTCACACTGCTATAAGCTGTTTACTCAGGTCAGAACGTGGGGCTCTCTTCAAACTGGCCTAGCATTTTAACTGGATTACCATAAGTACAAGAAGCACAGTGAGGCACAGAAGCAGAAAACGAGACATGCCACACCTCTAAATATAACACAGGAGAGAAGCAATGTAAGTTCCAAAGAAAGCAACGCAGAGGAATTCCTTACTTTGGTCTCTCACTGGGTACAATGCCAAACATTCTTGTCAAACATCTTCATGAAATTACTCTAAAATTGGTTTTAATAAATTTAATGATTTTTGTTTCAAAATCTAAGGGTTTTAAAAGATATATTTTATAGTCAAAATCTGTAAGTTGTTTAGCTAACCCATAGGCAAGTTTTATAAGTTTCTGGTGGTTACAGGGTCAAACTACATGGCAAGAGGGACTCATGCTACATAGATTCAATGCAAAGACTTCATGGAGAGATGCCATAGTGACATATTGCATAAAGAAATGGAACATGTAATCAACCCTAGTGAAATAGAGAGAAACCATAAAGTTAGACAAAAATAAGCCTGGAATCTTAAATGCTCATGGTATAGAAATGATGATGGATATGATCTTCATAAGGCTATAGGAGAGGAAATGCACTGCTACAATATCTAAGGCTACAAATATAAACTCATGGCCTCCTTTTCCAGTGTTACTATGAGATTAATGGAGGGTTGATAGCTGTGCTGGAGATAATCACCTTTCAAATGTGATAGGCCTCTTCAGAAGGACATTATTCCTTGCAGAAACAAAATTCCAGCACTATGGATCATTCAAATCTTATAGATAGTCAATAGATAGATAAAACTTGATTTCAAATCTGGGATTTTATTAAGTCAGGGAAATATCTCAGTGAGTTTTTTTGTGTGTTTTTTAATCCTCACCTGAAAATATTTTCCCATTGATTTTTTTTTATACAGAGTGTGAGGTAGGGAAGAGGGGAACAGAGAAAAAGAGAGAGAGATTGGAGATAAACATTAGTTGGTTGCCTCTCACTCCCACCCTGACTGGGGCCATGGATAGAATGTCCAACTAAGGTTCGTGCCTTGATGGCAATCAAACCCACAACATTTTGGTCCACGGACCAACACTCTTAACCACTGAGAAAACCAGCCAGGACTCAGTCAGTGTTGATAGAAGACTGGAATGACTAAGTTGTATTTTATAAAACTTAATAATTTCTGAAACATATATAAATATTTAAGATTTTCTGAGACAGAAATAATGCCTAGGTATATTTGATCAAAACATGCTCTTTGAATATAAACTTCAAATGTATTCCTAAATGGTGTTAAAAAGAGCTACTTGTGTTTAAATTATTAATTTTTCTTTCAAATTGAAATTTCTTCTATGTCTTAAATTTGTGGCAGTCAGGTGATTACAAAGATGAGGAGATGAAGTCCCAATGTCAATATAAGTTATTTTCAGAGTCAAATTCAAGGAAGGGATAAATTGCTTTAGTTTTATGCTGTAGTCTCAACATCAAAGCTATGTACATACATGTCAGTGCTTTTATACAGAAGGTAAAAAAACTATCAAATGGCTGATACTCCCTACTCCTAAGAATTTTTTTTAAAAAAAATTGCCTTAATCCCCTGTAAATGTATTAAGAAGAAAAATGTAAAAGTCCAGTCCATGAGGTTTAATGATTTGAGAGGGCGGAAAAGAATGAGATACTTTTTTTATGTGACTTTGCCTTTCTTCAAATATGCAATGAGGGAAAATTAAGAAATAGAAATTGTTTCACTGAGATGCAGGTTGTAGCAAGGGCTGAAGGAGATGCAACTTGAAATACAGATTTGGGGAGATATCTACATAGAGGTGATAGTTGAAGGCAAGAGTGAAGATGAGAACTCCAAGGGTGAGATCTGACAGAAATGGCCTTTGATTTTCAGACCAAAGAAGAGTGAGAAGCAAAGCACACAGACTTATAATGAAATGCTGGAGCCTCTATTTTTCACAATGGCAGGGGGCACAGAAAGAGCTTCATTAGGCAACTGATTTCCTCTTTATCCCTATTGAGCCAGGATGCTGCGCTGGTTCTCATTCTGATGATTGTTCCTCCATAGCTTTTCAGCTACACCAGGCTCCTGAGTCAGAGAAAGTGTGTACCACAGTCAGACACCCCGTGAAATGGGGTGATAATGACTGGGGGAGAAGGGAAATGCTAAGCCACCTGCGAGAACACTCATGTTGTAGGCAATCCATACTTTTGGTGTCTCTAGTTTATTTTTGTCAAATGTCTAAGATTTGGAATATTCTCTTTTTTAAAATTAATCAGACTTTTTAAAAAATGGCTAGAAATTCAAATATTTTTCATTTTGTCTTTTTCTGCTCATCAGCATCCTTCCTTGAACTTGACCAAGAAAATCATCACACATAGAGTTTTTATTTTTTGTTAAAAGTATCAGTATATGTATTTTATTGTGTTATAAATACAAATACATACACATATACAGACACACACAAATATATACATCACTACATCCTTCCCAGGCTATCCTGCCCACTACTAATAAAAAAGGAGCAAGATACCATTTGCCCTTTCTATGGTTATAAATTCAGCACTCATTCTTTTATTTAATAAATACATTTGTATGTCATTATTGCTGGGTGCATGAAAAAGAAAAAAGAAAAACAAAACCAATGTGCCCCTACCATCATGGATTTATATTAAGAGATTATATCTTTTCCCTAATGACAATAAATTGTGACCAAAAAAACTTAAAATCGAAACAAAGGAAAGGTTGTTAAGAAGGGACAAAACAAAATTTATTGTATTTCCATATGGAAAGAAAGCAACAAAATACTCTTTAAAATATTGCTGCTATTTCAGATCATTGTGTTCAGTTTAGCAGCAGCATCTTACCTAATAATAGACAAACATAAATTGACCATACCTCCGCTATGCCTACAGGCAATCAGGGTGAGTATGCAAATTAGAAGGCCAAAGATGACGGCTGCCCAGCTGCTCCTGAGGCCAGGGCGGGGCAGGACATCTGCTATGAGAGGGAGGGCTGGGAAGGGGGAGGATGGGGGCAAAGGGATATCTATAGGAGCAAAGACAAGACTGAAGACTCCGGAGTCTGCAGCAAAGATGAAGATGGCAAATTCCAGCCTGAGTCTGCAGGAAGACAAAGAAGGCAGACTCTGGCCCAAGTGAAGGCCTGGGTACTGGGTGTCTGAGGAAAATCGGTGCTGGAAGCCAAGGGAAGGAAGGCCTAAACTCGAATCTCTTTGTGCAATGGGCCTCTACTGTGCTTATAATCCTCTAATCCTCTGATCAGACGTCTAATAATTGAGTAGACGTATGTCAACAAGCCCCTAAAAATATGGACACCATAATAGATCATAAAGATCCAAGCAGCACTGGAAACATTAATCTGTTCCTTCATCCAGTAAACAAATCAGCTGCCTTACAGGCTGCAGGCATGCTCCTCGTTCTGGAGACTCAGCACTGGACAGCACCCTGTTGACCTGAAGCCTAAAGCTTAGTATTTGAGCTCAAGAGCCCGACACTGCCCATCTGCAGATTGTCTTTGGGAGACAACAGAACCAGCCTGACCATTAGCCTCCCTAAGTGAATCACTTTCATCCCCTCTCTGTTTTATTTTGTTTTGTTTTGTTTTGTTTTGTTTTCATATCTCCAGAGAAAGCAGAATCATAGAATGCTAGAATCAAAAGGCATGTCAGAGTTTCAGTAGATTAGAGATGTATGAACTAGGGCCAGAGGTCTTAATTAACATCCAAAGGTTATTCAGCAAATTATGATAATGACAAAACATTAGAAAAATAGCCCTTGTGTGTATATTTGTATGTGTACATGGGTGTGCTGAGGATATATGTAAAGACCATGTTGGCTCAAAAAGAAGCCTCCACACACACACCTTAAACAATGTTTTCTGAATTTTTCCCAGTAATAAATTTGCTATCTTACTGTTCAGAGCATTTCTCATTTATCAGTAAATTCTCCTGTGAGCTCTTAAACTTGGCAAACATTGAAAATCCTGTAAAAGTTTTTAATCCCTTGATGTCCCTTCAATAAGTTAATTAAGATAACTCATTTTCTCCCACATTTCCCATAATCCACAAAATTAGAATGCAATGTAATTTTAAAACTCAGTAAAAAATCCTTTGACTTTCTCTTTTACAAATGCCTGTTTTAGATCCTCTGAAAAATACAAAGCAAACTTCCAACACAGACATGTTAATGTTATATCCTGACTGCATTTAAGATAACCTAATCATAGTCATTATATTAATACAAAGATAGTGAGAAGCCCCATGTTTGGTCTCAAACAACATGAGGTCATCAGCACATGAGGGAATCATGCACTCCTGGTCATTAATCTTAATTTCAGAAATTACATTTGAAGATTTAATTCCCTCTTACTATGTCTAGACAGGCAATGAGGAATAATCTTTCCAGCTTTAATTGCATTTATTCCAATGACTTCATAAAAGACAATTCTAGTTACTATTTGCAACAGAGGAAAAAGATCATATGTAATCCTCATTATCACATTACAGTTCTCAGTAACGTCAAGCACTGGACCTCCACGGGAGAACTTAAAAGAAATATAAAACAAAGTTTCTAACCATAATAAAAATCATGATATTCATCAAGAAATTATTGATCATCTGCTGCTTACAAAGGAATGCAAAGCAGGGTTCCCTCCAGCAGCTTCCCTTCTGTTTAATGATGGAAGAAGGCTCATTACTTTGCTAGAGCTGCCTTAGCAAAATACCGCAGCGCGGGTGGCTTAGACAACAGGAATTTGTTTCTCACAGTTCTGGAGGCTAGGAGTCCAAGATCAAGGTGTCAGCAGGTTTGGTTTTTAACTGAGGCCTCTCTCCTTGGCTTCCAGCGGTCCCCTTCTCTCAGTGTCCTCGCAAGGTCTTTCCTCAAGGTCTTATCCCTGCTGTCTCCCGTGTGCCAAATTTCCCCTCTCTATAAGCACACAAGTCAGATAGGCTTCATTTTAACTTAATTACCTCCTCGAAGTCCCTATCTCCAAATAAGGTCACACTCTGAAATCCTGGCAATTAGCGCATCAACATCTGAATTTTGGTGGCAGGCACAATTCACCCTATAACCCAAGGTATTGTGTATTAAGCATACTATGCTATAGTCACTCAAGGTAAGATACTAGCTGATTTACTAGGAATGTTCTGCACCAGGTAGCATAACAACAGAAAGGAAGGGGAGAATTCTTACTGACTAGCCACTGTGTGATAGTACCTGTGCTAGAGACTTCCCAGGTGTCATCATGCATGAAGCACAAGGAAATCACTGTCCAATCAGTTATCTCCATTTTATAAGTGAGGAAACTGAGGCTCGGAGAGAGGAAAAGACTCCCCTGAGCAATGCAGCTGGGATATGGCAGGGCCGTGTTAAGAAGTTAGGTTTGTCTGCGGAAACCGGTTTGGCTCAGTGGTAGAGCATCGGCCTGCGGACTGAAGGGTCCAGGGTTCGATTCCGGTCAAGGGCATGTACCTGGGTTGCGGGCACATCCCCAGTAGGAGGTGTGCAAGAGGCAGCTGATCGATGATTCTCTCTCATCGATGTTTCTAACTCTCTATTCCACTCTCTTCCTCTCTGTAAAAAATCAATAAAATATTTTTAAAAAGAAGTTAGGTTTGTCATCAACACTCACCTGCCTACAAAAGCATGTGTGTCCTCCTTGGTATTAGTCCCGGTTCTGCCACTCACTCGTTGCTGTTGAACACCTCACATAACTGACCTGGAAATCAACTTCCTAATCAACAAAATAGTCTCTTCATCCATTAATGTTTTATAATTTCCTATTATATTTTCCTCACTGTAAAAGTAATATAACCCATTATATGCACTTTGTTATTCGAAAAAAATGGAGATAGGGTGACCAAAATGCAGTATGCCACTCTAATAAAATCACCATAAATCTTTTGGCACATTTCCTTTCTAGAGCCATCTCCCCGAATATAGGAAGGTAGAGTTTCCTTCTGGCCTCACTCATTTTTGGAATAAATAAGTGGCCATATCCTTATGGGACCCAGACCACGTAAGCAAAGCAGGAGGAGAAGAGAAACAAAGAGTATAATTACATTTCGTGAGGCCCCTTCATCTTAGTATCTGGGAAGTTTGTTGGTCTTGGGGATGCTTGGATGATGTGGGACTGAGATGCGGCATTAACACACGTGCACATGCCACCTTTATGAAAAACAAAGGGAATGGGACCTGAGGGCCTGAGGAAAGAGAAGCCCTACCCTGAAAGAAGAGCTGAAGGGCAAAGACAAGGGTACATTAAGGGAGGGAGAGAGGTGAGCAGCCCAGACAGAAAAGATTCCTTGATCTCCATCCAAATGGACTCATAATTGGCCTCAAAGTGACTTGAGGAAAAAGCAACGAGTGGTACTGCCCCGTTTTCTGGCCACTGCGTGTGTGTTCGATCATCTAAGACTTTCCAGTAATGGACTGCATGCCCTTCCAAAAATTAAGGGCATGGCAAAGTGATTATATATCTTGTAGACTAGATAAAGGCATAGATAGATACATACATATTAAACAGAGAAGTGTGTGTACAAATTTGTGCCATGTCTCTGCTTCTATCATTTAATAACTCATAAGCATATTAAATATCATTATGTATTCTTCATAACCTCGATTTTAATGTCTGCATAATATCCAATTGAATAAAAATACCAACCAGTTTACCTAGTCATTATTCTATTTTTGGACCTTGGAAGTATTTGCATTTTGTGTGCTGGTGTAGCAGTGTGCCCAGTGAAGCAGAATATAATTGTGAAGAGAGAAAATGTCCTGTAAAGGTGCTAGCAGTTCCTTCATGAAGGTATCAGTTATCTTAGAGAGACCCTTGGTTTGGAGAGAGTAGAATGAATGATACTTTGGCTTACAATATAAAACAGTAAACATCTACCCAAGATTATAGCAAATTTTAAAAGTACATAAGTGTTTAGGACTTAAAATACAAGTGGAATTAGGCAAACCTCCTCTCCTATAAGGCCGGTGCTCTAAAACTTTGCAATGGGCCCACGAGTCTTCTCAAAGAACTATCCCCAGGGATGTTTAATGCCAATGGGATCTGCCTAAAGCCAGATCATGGGAAAGTGACCATGCCCCCTGAGAGCACCCGTAGAAAAATCACATGATACGCTGGCAAATGGGCCCCACCACAAGCTGGAAGGTATTGAAAAGACTGGCTGTTTCTATGGCATTTGGCTGATACTGGAGCCACTCCTGATGCTCCCTGAGTCTACCCTGTTTCCCCGAAAATAAGACAGTGTCTTATATTAATTTTTGCTCCCAAAGATGTGCTAGGTCTTATTTTCAGGGGATGTCTTATTTTTCCATGAAAAAGAATATGGTACACATTTATTGTTAAATGAAGATAAAGGAAATTTATTACCTGTATACGGTACAGTAGTATGGTAGTTGTCAACACAAATCAGACAAACTGTGAATCCTATAGTATCAAGAATTTACTCATTTATTCAATGGCAATCATGTCATCATCTTCTGGAACATCATCATAACAATCCAATTCCTGAATTTCCTGGTGAATTTCTTGTGACTCCATTTCTTTCAGAACCAGTGGACCAAATCTCTCATGTTTAGCAGTAGCACTGTCTTTAAATGAGTACTTCTGTCAAAGTAGCCTGCTGGCAGTGCATTTGCAATGCAACTGTCAGTGATTTTCTCCCATGAATTCTTCACCCAAGTCACAACTTCTTGCAGTTTAGGTTTCACATAGTTTCCATGCTGATTTCTCTCCATTCACACAGCAGTGACGTCAGGACTCCGTGTAACATCACTGGTTGCTAGACACCAGTCGGAGCGGCCCTAGTGACCAGTTTACGGTACATTAATTTTCATTCTGAGACAGAGCCTGGGGGCCTTATTTTTGGAGGATGCCTTATATTTCACTCAGAAGGAAACCTGTAAGTAGGTCTTATTTTTGGAGGATGTCTTATTTTCTCGGAAACACGGTAGTTAATAGCTGGGTGCGTGACTGAATGAGCTGGCTACTAAGAATTGTAACATCTGGGGTCAACATCCAATTTGATGTGAAGCAAACATAGGAAAACGTATCTTCTCTCCCTGGACACAAAGAAACAGTTGCCTAGTTGACAACAGCTCGGTTGGTTGTTTTCCATGGTGATTCCAGTGTTGTTAAAAACCCTGATTTTGGACTTCATATTTTCAGAAATAACTCCATATCACAGTAACAGCCATATCAGCCACAAGGAATGAATCCTTTTATAAGGTGAATAGATCTATTTCAGTGGCATTATAATAAATTCTATGGGCCAAATAAATATTCCTGATTCCTTAAATTTAACTTGGGAGAAGAATTCTGAGATGAGAAAACAGGATAGCAGCTCAGATTCATTGGATGTGAATGTTTAAGGAATTCTGACCATACTTTATACTCTCAAACTGATAAAGCAGGATGCAGCACTTCACTCTGAAAAACAATGAAATGAGCATCTTCCAAAAAGGTTTGCCAAAAATTTTTAACGCTGCCTTCATGATAAATTCCCAGAAACAGATGAAGGTAAATTACTGCCACTTCTAGATTTCAATTTTTTTTAAAAAAATGTAAAGCCAGATAAGTTATAAAGATGATATGTACCAAAGTTCAAAGAAAGAGAACCACTATGAGTTACAGAATCAGATGAAACCTATCTTCATAGAAAATGAGGGATCTGAAATAGATAAAAGGGTGGATTTAGAGTATAGTGAATGCAAATAGTGAGAATGTCTAGTTTCACTGAACATTCATTCACTCATACAAGTAATTAGCACTAGTATATGCCAGCGATTGCTCAGGTAGTAGGAAGACAAGGACTCATACCGATTTCAATTAATTAAAAAGTTGGCAAACAAAGATAACTTCAATTAACTTGTGTGTCCTTTGGTCTTTCCTCTTGCAGGAAAATAGCTAATTTCATTTACATATGGAATTTAGAGGGGCTTAAATCAAACCTCACTACATGCATTCATTCCATCTAATCATTCACATCGACTGAGCCCCTTCACAGGCCAGGCACTCTGCCGACAGCTGGAGAGAGAAACGAGAGAGATGACGAAGTTCCTTTTCTCACTGTTTGGAGATGCATATATATGTAAATGTATAAATATTTCATAGTGGGTTCATAAACCCATAAATTTATATAGATTATGACATTTAAAAATTCCTCTTCCTTTGTCCAAGAAATCACTATTTTTTATAGTTCCAATTTCTACATAAAAGTTGTTAGGTTTACTTTTTTTCCCCCTTGGAACCCAGTCTTCTAGGACTTTCATTTAAATAACATTTTAGTCAATATGAGTGCACTGCCTGAGGGCAGCTTTGAGAAGGGCTTGCTATTAACTTATATTAGTTGACCCTGAAGGACAGGAGCAGCATATGGACCTTTCTAATTTTAGTGCCTAGATTGTTAGAGATGCGTCGTATTGTTCAATGTGCTTATCTAAAGCACTTATGAAAAAAAATCTAAAGACTAGATAAACAGCTCTAACCGGTTTGGCTCAGTGGATAGAGCATCGGCCTGCAGATTGAAGGGTCCCAGGTTCGATTCCAGTCAAGGGCATGTACCTTGGTTGCAGGCACATCCCAGTGGAAGGTGTGCAGGAGGCAACTGATTGAGGTTTCTTTCTCTTCATGTTTCTAACTCTCTATCCCTCTCCCTTCCTCTCAGTAAAAAATCAATAAGATATATATTTTTTAAAATACTAGCGAAACAGATCGGGTAGTTTCGGGTACTCATATAACTTCTTCCTCCAGAAATAGTGAACACAATACCTTCCCATCTGGGTTTTGAAAAAGCTTTTCTTTACCTTCGCATTTAGGCATGAGGAAAGGACTTAGTATGCTGTATGCTGCCACTCAGGCTCTGCTGGCCCCAGAGGAAAGAAGAGAACATTTCAAAGAAAAGGAAACCATCATAGCAGGCCAAAGAATCACTTTATAACACTGCTACTTCTTAAATAGATCAGAATGTACTACCCAGTATTTCTTGGCAACCTGACATCAGAATGTACTACCCAGTATTTCTTGGCAACCTGACATCATAAAATGTTAGCCTCCTCAAGCACAACTCCCCAACCACAGAAGCCCTGGGCAAAGCCTCCACTGATTCTCCTTTCCGCAGTCATCAGGCCAACTGTAGTCTCTCTACAAGCTTCCTTCTGTCCCTGTGCCTCCTGTTTAAAAAAACACAAATCGCTTACCTTGAATTCTCTTCTTCAAGTAAGATTTGTACTTGAATAATAATTCCTAAGGCCAGTCACCAAGTTTTTGTTATTTCAATTACCCTCAATGCGCCTGGCACACAGCAGGTGCTCAATGAATTGATTATTGAATTTGCCCATTATATGCAGATTCTTTGCAATCATATCTTGGGAGAAATCTGACTGGAAATAATTGATTCCTGAAGATCACCTGAACTGATTTAGATCTTAATAGAAGTTTTTTCATGTTTAAAATATATTTTTGGACACCTTTTAAATAATCTACGTGTGTTAGCAATAAAAAAGTCCTAGAATTCTGGTGACATATCTTCTACTCTAAATGAATAAGCCACCCATCTAAGACAAATTCATATGTCCATTTCATTTCTTCCTTCTGAAAAATGTGACCAGTAGCATAGTCCTTACTATTCTATTCATGCTACTTCAGTAACAAAAACATCATTTGGCCAAGAATTTGCTGTGATACATCTGATAAAGGTTTAACCTCCAAAATGTATAGGGAACTCATACAACTTAACAAAAGGAAGATAAACTATCCAATCAAAAAAATAAGCAGAGGACCTAACTAGATACTTCCTGAAAGCAGCCATTTAGAAGGCCAAGAGGCCTGTGAAAAAATACTCAAAGTCACTGATCATCCGAGAGATGCAAATCAAAACAACAATGAAGTATCACCTCATACCTGTCAGAATGGCTACCATCAACAAATCAACAAATGGCAAGTGCTGGCTAGGATGTGGAGAAAAGGGAACCCTAGCACACTACTGAGGGGAATGAAGACTAGTGCAGTCACTGTGGAGAACAGTATGGAGGTTCCTCAAAAAATTAAAAATAGAGTTCCCATTTTACCCAATAAACCCCACTTCTAGGAATTGTATCCCAAGAAATTAGAAACATCAAACAGAAAGGATATACATACCCTTATGTTCACAGCAGCAGAATTCACCATAGCTAAGATTTGGAAACAGCCTAAGTGCCCATCAGCTGATGAGTGGCTTAAAAACTGTGGTACATCTACACAATGGAATACTATGCTTCTGTAAAAATGAAAGCACTTTTACCATTTTCAACAGCATAGGTGGACCTGGAGAGCATTATGCTAAGCGAAATAAGCCAGTCAGCAAAAGATAAATATCGCATGATCTCACTCATCTTTGAAATATAATTTTTAAAAAACCATAAATTGAGGAACAAAAAATATATCCAGAGACATAGAAGCATCAAACAGACCATCAAAACTCAGAGGGAAGGTGGGGAGGAAAGGAGAGGGGGCGAGGAGTAAGAGATCAACCAAAGAACTTGTATGCATATAAGCATAACCAATGGACTCAGACAATGGGCAGGGGGATCCTGAGCTGGGAGCTAGGGAGGGGTAGGGGTGGGCTGGTTGAGAAAAAGGGGACATATGTAATACTTTCAACCATAAAGAAATTTTTAAAAAATTAGTTGCTGTGATAAACAGAACTTGGTTAAATACAAGACCAAAACAACATGTGATTCCTGATGCTGATGCACAAGTTATTGCTTTTCATTATGAGCCTGAATCCTCCCCTCTGCATCACTCTCAGGGTGTCTTCTAAACTTTAGGGACTCACGGCAAGCATATGTTTAGAGGACTGCTACAAGGTTCTGGAGAAATGGTACATCCCTTACACTCTGAAAATATTTCACTGCCGTAATCAGAATGAATTAAGAAATGAACCCACGGGAAGAATTACAACTATTCACTCCTTCTCTCTTAGTGTGGGGAATGTATATCACTTCCCCAGGACGCTTCATTGCATGCTAATTGATCTATTCAGGTAAGTGACAAGCTTCTGGAAGGCCCACAGAGGAGTAGAATGGCCTTGCCTATTTCTTGGAGGCTCCTATAATTCTGCTCAAGAAGATCACTGACTCCAGGTTTCAGATATATTTTTTAGCTTGAAAGTAGAACTATAAGTAGCAAACACTTGTTTATAAACGTATTTAAATAGTTTCGATGACTTGCATTTTATTTCAGAATAACATCTTTGGTTTTAAAGTAGTGATGTCCTCAGGGCTATAATTGGAAATGACTTATGAATATATACTTGTAGATATTGTAGGGAAAGAAAACATCATCTTTAATTAATATGCTAATTAGACCAAACAGCAGAATGACCGTCCTGATGTCCTTCAGGAGATATGAGGACTGAGCCCCTCGCACGAATTTTGTGCATCAGGCCTCTAGTGTAGTTATAATAGAAAAGACATGCTCCTACCCAGTCATCTCCTGCCCAGTCTGTCTATTTATTTTTGGGCCAACCCCTCCCTATGTTAAGGTTCTGCAAAAATAGTTTCACATACTATTTCCATGGGTTTGAAAACGTTTTCAATATTTTAAAGGTGTATTATTTCCATAGAATGTTGTGTGTATCCTTAAGCAGTAACTCTCAATCTTCATTACTATAGATTTCCAGTAAGTTTTAAAGTCTCCCAATTTTGTTATCTTTTTTCAAGATTTTTTTAGCCATTGTGGGTCATTTGCATTTCCATAAGAATTTCAAGATTAGCTTGTCAATTTGTGCAAAAAATTTCTACTTGAATTTTTGACAGAAATTATGAAGAATCTGTAGATCAATTTGGGGAGTACTGGCATCTTTAAATAGAAATCTTCCAATCCACAAACAAATAAGATCATTCCATTTATTTAGATTTCTAAAGTTTTTTTTCAATAGTGTTTTGTAGTTTTCAGGTTACAAGTCTTAATCTCTTTGGTTAAATTTGTGAAATATATCACTAAGTACTTAATTTTTTATGCTACTGTAAATGGCATTTTAAAAATATTTTTGGATTGTTCCTTGCTAGGGTGTAAAAATACAATTTTTAATATTGTTCTTATATTCTGTTACCTTACTGGATGTTTTGTAGTCTAATAAAGCTGCGTGTGTGCTTTTGGCAGAGGGAGGATTCTTTGGAAAGGTCTATATACAAGATCATGTAATTTGTAAATAAAGATAGTTGTATCTCTTCCCTTCTTAGAAAAAGTGTTTAATTTCAACTTTAGAAAGGTCACCATTAGAATCTATTTTACAGTACCTTCCAATCCTTCTCACCCCGGTTCATATATATGTAATATATATATATATTTCTACTATACTTTAGAATGTTAGCTCAGGAATTCACAATCCCAAATTGGTAGAGCTCAGGGATCTAAGCCCAAGTGATTGCCTCCTTTTAGAATGCATCTAATTTCAATGTGAGTATAAATTATCTTCCACCTCCAATTGACACAAGCCAATTTGTACTGAGAGGTAAGAGTGGCAAGGCAGAGGGGTGATCGATAGCCTGTTCTACAGGGCCACAGGAATCTGATCCCCAAGGTGCTCAGAAAGCCAAGGAGGGCAAGAAGTTAATGGGGGCAAGATAGCAAATCTAGACTATAATTTAATTTGCAAGTTGAAAAACTGTGACTGTTTTGCCAAGAAGTCTTTATCCCATTTTCTTCAATAGCAGAAATCCATGATTATCAGTCTTTCATCCCATTTGAATTAAACACACATACAGAACAGAGAACTAAAACCCAAGGGAGATTTTATTTAAATTTGACAAATATTTTAGTGGGTTTAATAAAATAAATTATTGTTCCAGAAATGAACTGGCTTTCCATGATAAGAATCAAGTGTTACTTTATTTTAAAATGTTCATAACAGAGCCACATCTAGCAATTAGATCAACCTAGACTCAAACAAGGTTCATTCAAATATTTGGAGTAAAGGTTCATGTAATGATTGCCATTCTGAGTGCCAGGGAGGCAGAGGTACAAGATAAAAGATATACTGTCCAAGCCCTCAATGAGCTCACAGATGTAGAGGAGAAGACAAGTCAAAAATGTTAGAATCATACTGTGTACATGTCTAAATAAGAATACTTACAATTCTATTATAATTTAATTATAAGAACTAAATGTGATAATCCATGTAAATTATTGAGCAAAATTTCTGGGACTTGATAATTTAAATAAATACTAGTACCAGATTATTATGACAACTATGATGGTGGTGATGATGATGATGATGATGATATGATGATGTCACATCCTAGGCCACTGAGGACACACAAGGGAGATTAGAAAAGGGTTGTAAAAGAAAGCTTTCTTATAAGGGGTATAAATCTCAGATAATTTTTAAAATATATTTTATTGATTTTTTACAGATAGGAAGGGAGAGATAGAATTAGAAACATGGGTGAGAGAGACATCAATGAGCCACCTCCTGCACACCTCTTACTGGGGATGTGCCTACAACCAAGGTACATGCCCCTGACCGAAATCCAACCTGGGATCTTTCAGTCCACAGGCTGACCTTCTATCCACTAAGTGGACAATAAAAGTAACTCAATAAAATAAAGGTTAGGGAGGAGATAGAAATGTTCTAGACAGATGTCCTCGATAGAAGTTCCAAGGTTTCCTCCTGTCCCCTGAGCAGTTCAGGTACTTTTGAATACTCCCTCCTAAGTCTGGGCACAGCTCTGAGCCCTGGACCGCATTAGTACCTGAATCCTCTCTAATGTGATGTTCAGGGCAATGCCCAGACACCTTGAGGGACCCTAGTATCTGGTCACAGGATCCAATTTACATGAGTCCCTACATTCCCATCCTCTTACATTCTGATAAGGAACTCTTGCATGATTAATTTATAACATCAAATTGACAAATATAATGTTTAGTTTGGCCTTTTCTATTCATATAAAATCTATTTGTCCTGGTATTTGAAAATATATATCTGTCTTTTCCTATTTAAATAAATGTCATTAAATGTCTTCAAGTCTTACCTGCAATACATATTGCTTTATTCTATTCTTTCAGAATATGTACACTCCAGTATATTGTTAAATAAATTTATGTTCAGGCATCTTTTATTCTTTATGTGTGCTTATAACATACAAGATATTATAGTCCACAAATTTGTAAAAGGTGTTATGTATAAGGGGATAAATATGGTATTTTGCTCCATACAGCTTGAAAACTAAGTCTACCCTATATTAAAAGGATCATTAAATCCACAAATGCTAAATAAGAAATTCTTAAAATTAGTTAGAAGACTGACATCCAAAAAAAATGTCATTCTCACCCTCTCTCCTGCTCCCCTACCATCAGGGGCTTCTCTCTCTTCCTCTAGAGAGAGCCTGGTAAGTGGCCACCTCCACAATCTACATTCTCTGTTTTGGGAGGTTTTTTTGTTTTGTTTTGGGGGTAGCATTTCTAGGCAGACAAGAGACATCTCACTGACCATGGCTGCACCTATCAGCCTCAGACCACATGGGCTCCACCTGACTTGACTTTGAAGGAGCTGGGGGCTCATCCCACATCCCCTCACAGAAGCTGGATGTGCTGGGTGTGTGGACTGGGGGCTGGCATGGGGCTGGGGCAGAGGTAACTGCTGGGGGATCTCTGTGATTTGAGCTCTGTGGCCTTCTACAAAGCCCGAAGCCTGATGTTCTGACCTTCTGGCACCCTACATGAGGCCCCTTAAAAGGCCCCTTCAGCTCACACAAGCTCAAGTGGGTCCTGCTATTGCAACAGTGGTCCCTGTGACTGGCTGAGCCTCCCCAGACCTGCTCTCCTGCCTGAGAAGAAAGGTCTCTGCGCCTGGAGGGAGAAGAAGCAGGCTAGAATGCCCATGTTCACAGCCACCTGTGTCCTGGATGGCAGGGCCAGGCTGCTCAGCTCAGTTGACTTATGGAGAAGGGCAAGGCTGGTGTGGGCTAGGGATGGGGACACAAGGGGATCATGGGGCAGAGCACAGGCAGGATGGATGGAACCTTCCAGCTGGGCTTGTCACTCCCTGGAATATTCATCTCCTTCCCTCCTACACCCTCCTCCTCCCTCCCTGACTCTCAGCCCCAGGTCTCAGCACCCCTGCTTTTCTTGATTGAGGCTCAAGGTGGATAAGATGACCCTGGATGTAGGAAACTGCCCCCAGTACCTGAAAATCTTGTTTACATTGGACAAAGAGTCTCCATTTCTAGAGACTTGCACTAAATAAATAAATATTTAGGCACAACGATGTTCCCTTTAGCATGATGGTGGGAGTGAAAAATCAGAAATGGCCCATATCCCACAGTGAGGGCTTTGGAAATTCTGATGTGGGGACACAGAAAATATCAAAGACATTGACTGGCAGTTTCTGCCCCTAAGGATATGAGGTTTGGGAAGAGCACAAGCCTAGGAATCCTTCTCTCTCTCTCTCTCTCTCTCTCTCTCTCTCTCTCTCTCTCTCTCTCATACACACACACACACACACACACACACACACACACACACACACACACACGAACACCTGCAGGCTCCCACACATGTAAGCATGAGCACGGGAACAGTTGTACACACATGCACATGCTGACACTACATGCACACATATGAAAAGCATCCCTGTCAGGGCTCCCCTTCCTACACATCACTTCCAGGAGAAGATAAGAGATTTGTAAGTCCCACCCCAGAGGTGACATCATGAGTAGCCTGATGGGTATCTCTCAGGCTCTGACTCTCATTCTGTCTCATCTCTCTCCATAACAGGCAGACTCATTCTCACTCATGAGTGTCTGCCTGGGGAAATCACGTTATGAGGTCTAACAGCTGGGATCCTGGATGTAAACAGTCCTTGTATCTCAAGTGTGAGGACCCCTCAGGTCTTCGTTGGCACAGGGAGACCCCTGCACCCACGTTAGCAGCTGCTCAGATTTCCTCATCCATGTGGACCAGGATTGGCGGATCGCATCCCCTCTTCTTGGACATTCATATTTTCCCCAGTTCCTGGCTATTTCATTGTGCACTAATGTTAGCCTCAGAAAATACATATTTGAAAAGTTGTGCAAGAACTTCTGTGGAGTAACCTGTGAATATGGGCACTGCCAGGTGAAGGGGAGCACCTGTGGAACTTCGGTGGGTCCAGCATATCCTTTCCCCAGAGCAGGGACCTTTCCCCTTCTCTCCAGGGGACCGGCTGAGGCCTCCAGGGCTGGTCGCCACCAGACCGAAGCCTGTCTGTCTGATGGGGACAGTGCTCAACCCCGGTGTTGACAGTGTGTGTCTCCCCATTGGGGAGGTCACACATCTCTGACATGTACTAGCACGTGCATTGCCTCTTGTTGGAAGTACATGTGTTTGCCCTCTGACCCTTTAAAAAAAAAACTACTTTCAAGAGTTGTCTGCTCCATGGGGGTGTGAGACCTCTCTCTGGCCATCCATTGCATGGATTGCTTCCCAGCTTGGGGTATGACTTTTCAGTTTTCTTCACTTCTCTCCTTTTTGGTTTGGGAAGAACCGGAAGAACCGGCCATTGCCTCACTGGCTTCTGGTCCTGGGGTCACACTTAGCACAGCGGTCTCTACCCCGAGATGGTGCTCACACTTACTAAAGGGCTTCTCTTACATCTGATCTCTAATCTATCTGGGATTTCCCCTTCAAATAACAAAATGCTGTTTCACATAAGACAAACAAAAGTATGTGAGCAGACACAAAAAGGCACCTATTATAAGATTCCATTTACAGGAAACGTTCAGAATAGGTAGAGGAGCAGAGACAGAGAGCAGATCAGGCGCTGCCGGGGCCAGGAGGCGCGGGAAGGGAGAACTGTCAGTGCAAGGTGTCCTTGTGAGGTGACAGATCTGCAAGGAGATAGTGGTGTGGGTTACCCAGCATCTGGATGTACTTCATGCTCATTGGAATAGCAACATTTAAAATACAAATCACTTTGTAAGTGAGGTCCTGCTCTTGTCTGAGGAGATGCTCAGGGTAGGGAACCCAGGAGTGACTTAACTTCCTGACAATGGAGCCCAACAGAACCTTAAACCCTGGTATCCAGGTAGCCACACTCTGAAACAGCCCCTACCCAGCTCATCTACACCCTACAACACGTTCTGCTGTTGATGCCCAAGTCCCTAGGCTGTGATCACCCAAGAGCCAGCAGTAACAGCCTGCTCCACTGCTGTCTCCTGATGTCACCTGCTGTGGCTGCTGGTTCCAAAAGCAGCCCAGATGCCTCTGGCCCTTTTCAGGTGGGACCTAGAGGAAGCACAGGGAGGCCCAGGGAGGTTCTGTTTGGGCCAGGCCACCACTCTGATCCCACCTGAGCAGACCCATGTCCCTGAGGTTTACCCCCGAGCCCTGGAGGTGCATCTCATTTGCCCTGGGTAGAGGTATGTGCAGACACAGGGCTGGGCCTGACCCGGGAACAGAAGGTCCAAGGGGCAGAAGCAGCAGTGACTGGGGCCTGGCATGGTGTGAGGCCTCCCTGACTGGCTATCGGTCAGTGTCATGGCAGACCTCAACCCAAGGACATGGAGGAGCAGGAGATGGTCGACAAAGACCCTCACCCCATGTCCACAGTGAGGGGCCGGTGAGCCACACCACTGAGCACCAGAGCAGGCCCAGAGTGAGTGTGGCCACCTGGGGGTTTGGGGAACTGGGGTCCCTGATTGGCTGGACAAAGACTCCTCCCCCAAAGCTGCCCAGGCTCCACAGGCAGCTCACAATGTCCAACTCCACCCTGGAGCTCCATGCCCGTGCTCTACAAACCCGGCCAGAGGACCTGGAGCTCAAGGAGGCAGTTCCTAAGGGTGAGAAGGTGGGGATGTGTGTGTGTGGGCGGGGGGGTGTGGGGTGGAGTTGCATGTGAGCTCATGGGAGGGGTCCAGGACCTGCCTCAGACCACCCATCTGCTGGACTGCCCGCAGGGAGGACAGTCTGTGGTGGGTCTTGGGCTGAGGCTGTGTTCTCCTTTTGCTAGAGGGGAAGAGGGAGGAGAATAGAGAGGAGGAGAGGAGGATGTGGAAATGCAGGCACATGGGTGATCTTTTCTCCTCTTGGAACTCCAGCCCCAGCCCAGGAGGCAGAGCCTGCTCCTGGCGCACATCCTGAGCAGCCCCATGCAGGCACAGACCTGGACGCCGCTCCCGACCTGGAGGGATGTCCACCTCCAGGGGCTGTGCCATCACCAGCAGCAGCTCCAGCTGCAGCTTGGACAGGGCCCGGCCTGTGCAGCCTCTCACCCAACTGAGGCCCCAGCACCCCTGCCTGCAGGGCCTCCCCCAACCGTCCCTGGTTCCTGACACAGAGCTGGCTGGAAGAGGCGTCCTGGGCAGACACAGAGCTGCTTGTGGAATCTGAGTTCTCTGTGACACCAGAGAGCTTGTTTTACCCCCACTCTTCCACCATATTCTCTTATTTTTTGTAATTGTTATCTATTTCTTGTCTTCATAGCATAATGCAATTTATTTTATTATACTATTATTTGCTGTTTTAGGGAGTTAGTTTCTTTTTTATACTTAGCTTATTATTGGCATGACTTATGTTAAGAAATAAAGTGTGTGTTTATATTTTAAATTGTGTCATTCTTGAGCATGAAGTACATTCCTGATGCTGTGCAACCAACACCACTCTCTAGTTGCAGAACCTTCACCCCAAAAGGAAACAGGTCCGGCTGGTGTTCTCAGTAGTTGAGCATCGACCCATGAACCAGGAAATCACAGTTTGATTCCTGGCAGGGCACAAGCCCAATAGGAGACATGCAGGAAGCAGCCAATTGATGTTACTCTCTCATCCATGTTTCTAACTCTTTTTCCCTCTCCCTTCCTCTATCTCTAAAATAATAAATAAAAACAATTTTTAAAAATAAAAAGGAAACTGCACCAATAGTACTCTCTCCCAGCTCCTCCTGTCCCTGGCAGCCCCAGCCTGCTTTCTGTGTCTGCTCCAGTATGGATTCTGGGCATTTCCTCTAAACGAAGCTTAAAATTGGTGCCTTTTTGTGTCTGCTCACATACCCTTGTTCTTATGTGAAACAGTATTTTGTTATTTGAAGGGGAAATCCCAGAAAGATTAGAGATCAGATGTAAGAGAAGCCCTTCAGTAAGTGTGAGCACCATCTCGGGGTAGAGACCGCTGTGCTGTGTGTGACTCCAGGACCAGAAGCCAGTGAGGCAATGGTGGGCTCTTCCCAAACCAAAAGGGAGAAAACTGAAAAGACACACCCCAAGTGGAAAGTATTCTTCCCAACCGATGGCCAGAGAGAGGTCTCACACCCCCAACAACTCTTCAAAGTCAGTGCTTTCTGAAGAGTCAGAGGGCAAATACAGGCACCTCCAATGAGAGGCAGTGCACATGCCAGTACACGTCAGAGATGCCCGCCTCCCCGATGGGGACACACACTGTCAACTCTGGGGGAGGGCCCTGTCCCCATCAGGCCGGCAGCTTCTGGTCTGGTGGCGCCCAGTCCCGGGGACAAAGTGAGGCAGCAGAGGCCCCAGCAGGGCCCCTGGGGAGAAGGGGAAAGGCCCCCCTCTGGGAGGACAGAGTGCAGGGCCCTTCGACGTCCCACAGGTGCCCCCTTCACCTGGCAGGGCTCATCCTTGAGGGTTCCAAATATTGATCGTGTATTCAGTCGGTTTCAAGTACTGTGCTAGCTGCTGTAGATACATAATAATGAAAAATGCTATCCTAGTAACTTCAAGGATCTTAAGTCCAGGAAAGGAGAAAATATTAAAATCACAATGGTAGTATTACAAATAAATTTTCAAATTATAATAACTGCAATGCAAGATGGCTCTAAAACTGTCTAATCATGGAATCTTGTCTTGATAGGAGGTCAGGAAAAATCTCTACTAATGAAGCATTCTTAAATCTAAGACATAAAAAATGGGAGCTCTTTCAGGCAAACGAAATAACATTAGTGAAGGTCCACAGAATGTAAGATACTTTGCATTTGCAAAAAAATTAAAGAAGCTGAAGCTCAGTGAGCAGCAAAGAAGGAGGGGTCCAGGTAGAAAGATAGACAGTGGCCAAATCATTCAGGGCTTTATAGATTGCATTAGAAATGCATTACAGCCTAAAAGTTATACAAAGGTTTTGAAGGTATAAGACAGACCTGAAATTGAAAACATCACTCTGGTACCAGATGCCAAAAACAATTACAAGCTGCAGTAAATAAAATATGAGTGTGTGGTGTGTGTGTGTGTGTGTTTTTCTTCCAAATATGCAAGTAGCCCAATAAAACAAAATCGAGTCCAGAATCTATACTAATAAAAGAGTAATATGCTAATTAGAGAGCATATTACTGGGAGACCTTCCTGATGTCCTTCCAGACAAAGCCATGGTGGTGGGGCCTAGGCAGAGGCAGTTAGGGGTGATCAGGCCAGAAGGGTAGGGCAGTTAGGGGTGAGCAGGCCAGCAGTGGGGGACAGTTGGGGGCAATCAGGCTGGCAGAAGGGGAAGTTGGGGGTGAGAAGTTTGGTGGGTGGGAGTAGTTGGGGGTGAGCAGGCCAGCAAGCAGGGCAGTTGGGGCCAAGAAGGCCAGCAGCAGGGGCAGTTGGGGGTGAGCAGGCCAGCAGGCAGAGTGTTTAGGGGCGATCAGGCAGGTAAGCAGGTGAGCAGTTAGGAGCCAGTGGTCCTGGATTGCGAGAGGGATGTCCAATTGCCAGCAGTCAGGACATCCCCTGAGGGGTCCCAGATTGGAGAGGGTGCAGGCCGGGCTGAGGGACACCCCCCCCACCCTGTGCATGAATTTCATGCACTGGGTCACTAGTAATTCTTATAATTATGGAAATTTGGAGAATGCTAAATGATAGAATTTCAAATTCTAGGATTAGGACAGATTGTTGATTAAGTGTGTTGGAATGATTGACCTTGCAGCTGGGGAAAATTATGACCTACCTCTCTGTATTGATTATACAGCTGCTATAAAAAAATAGACCCTAAAATCTTAGTGGCTTAAATCTACAGAAAGAAGTTAATTTCTTGCTCACATACAGTCTAAAATTGATGGGTGACTCTTCTCTAAATGGTGATTCTTGGATTTAGACATTTCCCAAATTACTTCACCATCTTCAACCCAAGTCCTCCAAGGTTATTTTGAAAGAGGATCTCTCTTGTAAGTTTGTTGTACATTAAGACTGTTAGTGATGGTCATCACTTCTACTCTCATTCCAGTGGCCTCGCACAGCTGCATTGGAAGCTGGGAAATAGAAACTAACTATCTAAATGGCAAGATGATATAGGTGTGGTGATAGCCAGAAATATGAGTGTAACTTACATCTTATACAAAATTAAAATGTGTATTCAAACATAATATAAAGAACTATAAAAGTGCCAGAAGATATTTTAAAATAATATATTTCTCACCTTGATCTGGTAAAGACCTGCTTAGGCAAGAAATGTAATGCAGAAATCACAAAGGAAAAGAATAACAGATTTGCCTGCATCCAAATTTCACATTTTTCTGTCACAAAAGACAGATCTAAAAAAATAAGTGGTACCCTTAAAAGAAATATCTGCAAAACATATAAACAGACAAAAATATAATAGCTCTACTGGATAAAGAGTCTATATAAATCCTGAAGAAAAATAAACCTTACATAAATCAACAAGAAAAATAGAGCAAACCTACTAAACCAAAGAACATGTGAAAATAAATTCAAGCTCACCATTTCAGGGACAACAATAGCAAAATAATAATAATATGATGATGATGATAATTTTATCCAATCAAATAAACTAAAACATAGTTATTAAGTAAGCACCACTAACCATGGCTATTAATAAGCACCACTGAATGCTTGGTGGAAATACAAGCCGGTGCAGTTTTGGGAAGGGAAATTCTGGACTATCTGTCAATATTCAAATGGACTTAACTACACTTCCAGGATCCATCCTACAGAAATACACATATGAACAAAGATACAGATTAGATGGATGGGCAGCAGGAAGGGAAGGAGAGAGAGAGAACAGGACAGTAGGAGACTATGGTTATGGTGCTCAATGCAGCACTGTTTGTAATGTAGAAAATTATAAATAGCCTATGTAGATAATGGTTAAAGGAATTATGATACATTCATACTAGAATGAGAGATAGCTGCTAAAATGAATAGGGTAGACTGAAATACACCCATGAGAGTGTCCATACGCCATGCAAGTTACATAACAATGAAGCTAATCAGGAAGAGGTGGGATGAGTAGAGATATAAATGCACAGGAAAAGCTCTCTGAGAATTAACATCAAACACGCAGAGAGAGAGGTATGAATAGGATTGGAGATAGGGAAGAAAACAAAGACCATAGAGTGGATATTTGCTTTTTTACATATTCTAAATTGTTTTTGTCTTTTAAAGTATATATGTTTCTCTAAAGTTAAAATAAAATTGATTGTAGCTGGAAAATTGCTAATAAGGGTTAATAACTGACTGCCCTGATGGGAGAGCCTTCTGGTAGGTAAATCTACACACTCTCATCACCATATTTCTACATCATTGCTACTGCACAGTTCAGGTAAGGATTCTAACCTTACTTGAGCATAGGGCCCTTGGATGCTTGCAAACTTCCCACCCATTCCACAAATACCCAGTACCAGCATCTCATCTGTGTTTGCAAAGGGCTATGAAATTAGAGCACTTTACATTGTATTAAAATCATTTGTCAACCCACCACTGAACTTACCCATCTAGGTCCTTGGTGCTCATTAAAGAGGATATTAATGAGAAATTTTCTGCACAGATGCAACTGAGAACAAATTGCAACTAAGGGGAGTCGTCTCCAACTTTCACCCTCTCTTCACCTGGTAAATGGTGTGGGAAAGAGAACCATTTCCATAATTCATAGGCATCCTGTGATGTGCAAGGTTATTTTTGAATTTGTTTCTGCTGTAAGAAAAGACTTCCTTCCTAAAATTAGATTGTGAGTCTGCTTCCAAAGCCACTAATCAAACAGAAGTTGAAGCTACTTAAATAAGGAAGAAAGAATTTTAGAGCCCTACAATCATTAGAAATAGGTCACCAAGAGCTTCAATAAAACTTCAGAAAAGGTTCTAATAAAAAAAGGTATTCTCATTAAGAAGCTGTAAAGTAATCCGGCTATCAAACAGAAAAAAATTACATATGCAAAAGCAGCGAAATATAGTCTATAAAGTCATTTAATGAAGCAGAAATTTGTATCTATGCCATATCTAATGCACTTCTTGAAAAACCTTGGCATATTCACTAATTATAAACCATATATTCTACACAGTTATTATGAGTATTATCCAGCAATAGAAGATTTAAAGTTGGTTGTCTCCTGCACCATAGTTAGCAATGAAATACTGGCTCATATATGATCTGCTTAAATAGATGAGGAAATAGGAAGGAATTGACTAAGTAGCTCTTTAATTATGCAGAGTTGCCATAATTCTGACACTGAATTCCATGACACCCACAGATTTCCCTATAATCTGGCTGTAAATAGTAATTACAATGTCCAGAGTAGAAAAATGCTGTATTTTAGGTGGCAAAACAGTCTCTATTGTTGTGCCCTATAGTAAGTTATTTGATAAATGTCTAAAACTTTCCCAGCAGGGAGATTTTTTATATTATTTGGAAGCTATGTTTTTCTTTCTTTTTATGAAAAGTGTAACAATAATTTGTTCAGCCATTTTCAAATTTAAAAGACAATGGAGAAGGAAATTTGACACTGAACTTTAAGACATTATATTGAGCAGGTCCTCAGTGCATTGCATAATCTGTTCAAGACTATGGAATAACAATCAAAGGAAGCTCAGAAGCTGACCTACATTAGAGCAACCTATTCACACATCCAAGAATTCCTCATCCCCAGAGGACTGGAAGCCTCCCAGGTAACCTGCTAGCTAAGCAGCACACACCCCCATATTATGGCCCCAGGGAGCAGGAAAAAGCCATCCTGAAAGGCACTACATTAAAGGTGAGAAAAACAGTAAGTCCTGCATAACCCAGCCTTCATTTCCAGATGTAGACAATAGTGCTGCAAGGCAGCAATCACTTAACTAGTTACACAGGTTTTAAGCCACATCAGGAATCACATTTGATGAGGCATTGTTTTCATTCTCAGGATGTTTAACACACAAGTTGCCAAAATGAATTGAGCTACATCAGAAGCAGAATAACTTCAAATATCTTGAGCTTTACAACCAAAACTGGCTCCTCCTCCTGTGTTTCCTATCTCAGTGAATAGACCCTCTATCTACTCAACTGGTTGCTCAAGCCAGAAAATGTACCATCATCTTCTTTTTAAAAATTTACTGATTGATATTGAGAGAGAGAGAGAGAGAGAGAGAGAGAGAGAGAGAGAGACAGAGAGAGAGAGACAGAGACAGAGACAGAGAGAGAGAAACATCGATTTGCTGTTCCATTTATTCACACATTCATTGGTTGCCTCTTGTGTGTGCCCTGACTGGGGATCAAACCATATCCAGACAATTCTCTAACCAACTGAGCAAACAAGCCAGGGCCTAATCATTATCTCTGTAGTTTCCTTTTCTCATTTTAAACACCCAATCACTAGTCTTTCAAATTTCCTCCTTCATTCATTTCTCTTCTTCCCCACTGCCACCACCATAATTCACTTCCCTGGACTTGAGATGAATATAGGAAAGAACTCATGAATCTTAAGTCCCCTACTACAGCCTTGTACCTAATTTTGGCTTCTAATTTTCTGTTATTTTTCTTTAAAAGTATCCCGAAATACATAACCTGTGTACCCTACCTAAAACTGTTTCTTACCCCTTGTGTAAATGTCTAAATTACTACAAAAGCCCCCAGGACCTTCCAGCTTCCAGGCTGGTCCCATTCCAATCTCCACTCAGCACTGCAGATGCAATGCTCTTCCTAAAATGCAAGTACGGCCTTGTTCTCCCATTGCTGAACAACCTCCAATCGTGCCATGCTTCTCTTACGATTTAGTCTCAGCTCCTTATCATGACTTAAAATTTATGTTGACACAAATGTTATGATCTGCACATAACTTCTCCAGCTACTCTCCAGCCCTAACACCATGTTCTTTGGACATACCGGTACTCCCGATCCTCTCCTCTGGAGAGAACAGAAACAAGGGTGTGTTTACTGTTAAGTCAGCAGCACTTAGCACTACTGAGTCACTTAGTAGGCATTTCATAAATATTAAATAAAGGAAGACATGAATGAAAAATTATGCACTCTGCATCCTGGGGGCAAATTCAGGCATAGTGATCCAAAACCCATGAGGGATAGATCTAACAGGAAAAGCATGAACTGGTTCTTGGAAATAAAATGCAGTTGAATTCCCATATTTGTGAGCAATTACACTGAAAAAAATTGTGTTGAATCATCTCTTGGGGGAACAGTCATTAAATCCGACTCTAAATTTCTCTCTCCCTTACAAATCTGTATTTCTTCCCAATTTCCTATTGTGTTGAATGTAATAGCTGATATGCCAGATTTTGCCTAGCTGAAAATACTCTTTCTACCAAACAATGAGAATTTTACAAAAAGTGTTGAATCCGGGCCTTGAAAATAGATGACCTTTTCCCAAGCTACTATTTTTTATATATTTTTTAAATTTTATTGTAGTCTTTCACCAAGATGTAATGCTTGGGCAAACTTCAAAGTTTTTCCTCATCCATATTTCCTCCAAATAGATTCTTACTACCTATAGATCAATACTTATTCAGATTACACCCCATGATGCTATAAGCCTTTCAATAACTGATTACAAAACACCGCCAACTTTTTTATATTCACTCAATTATGAGACATTCATTGAATATTTATGTGCTAGGGAGTTTGCTACAAGGTACATAAAAAAATATTGCTCTACAAGTTTTTTTTTCATGTAGAGATAGCTATATATATAAAAGCCTAAGCAACTGACCAACCTGCTGACCTTTCTAAAGGCTGACCATTCCACTGGCCAACCATTAGCTATGATTCACACTGACCACCAGGGGCAGACGCTCAATGCAGGAGCTGTGGAACTGCGGTGAGTTGGCACCTGCGGTTCTTAGGTGATACACCCAGAACCAGAGAGAAGAGAGCCCAATTCTGGGGTGTGTCACTCAAGCACCACCCTCTTGCAATCAGGGACACCTTGGGTGATGTCAGAGAGCTGGTTTTGGCCCAATCCCCAAAGGCCAAGCTAAAGGACCCCCCCACTGGTGCACAAATCTGTGCACCAGGCCTCTAGTAATTTCATAATGTTTTATACTGCCCAGTAATTCTCTAGATGCTTTTATATGGTTCCTGCATATTTTGTTTGTAAAGGTTCCAAATATTCAAATATTATAGATTTATAGATTGAGATAGGCTTAAACATTAGGATTGGATACATGTAGGTAAATAGGTAGATAATTAAATATTATATCCATACACATTTCTACTAAAATCATGTACATAAATTAGATTGAATAACTTACACTTTTATTTTATTTTTTAATATATTTTATTGATATTTTACAGACAGGAAGGGAGAGGAGAGAGAAAGAGAGCTAAAAACATTGATGAGGGAGAGACATCGACCAGCTGCCTCCTGCACACCCCACACCAGGGATGTGCCTGCAATCAATGTACATGCCCTTGACCGGAATCGAACCTGGGACCTTTCAGTCCGCAGACCAACACTCTATCCACTGAGCCAAACCAGTTTCGATTACAACACACTTTTTTTAAAAAAATCTTCACCTGAGGATATATTTTTTTAATATATTTTATTGATATTTTACAGAGAGGAAGGGAGAGAGATAGAGAACTAGAAACGTCAATGAGAGAGAAACATCGACCAGCTGCCTCTTGCACACCCCCTACTGGGGATGTGCCCGCAAGCAAGGTACATGCCCTTGGCTGGAATCAAACCCGGGACCTTTCAGTCCGCAGACCAACGCTCTACCACTGAGCCAAACCGGTTTCGGCCTGAGGATATTTTTTTCCATTGATTTTCAGAGAGTGGAAAGGAGGGAGGGGAGAGAGAGAGAAAGAAAGAGAGGGAGGGAGACACATCAACATTAGAGAGACACATTGGATTGGCAGCCTCCTGCACGTGCCCCTCCTGGTGCTGGGGAACCTGCTACTGCTGTACTAGCCTTTGATCGGGGATCAAATGCTTGACCCCTCAGTCTGCATGCCAAGGTTCTAACCCAGGGGTGGGCAAACTTTTTGACTCGAGGGCCACAATGGGTTCTTAAACTGGACTGGAGGGCCGGAACAAAAGCAACCTGACCGTACTGGCATTCTCATCTTGGGCTGCTGGTGAAGGAGCGGAGGGGAGAGCAAGAGAACCCTCCGCTCTTTGGGCTCACAGGCCAGATAGAACAGCCAAAAGGGGCAGAAGGCCCATGGGCAGTAGTTTGCCTACGGCTGTTCTAACCACTTACCAGACTGGTCAGGGCACAACACACTTTTTAACCATTGAATCAATGTAGTTTTTAATAGCTCATGGGGCAAGCCTTTCATCCATTACCTGTTGTGTCAATATTTTCTTTTTTTTTTCAATTTGTTGAATTTATTCATGTGACATTATTTAATAAAATTATACAGGTTTCAAGTGTACAATTCTGTGACACATCATCTGTATATTGTATTGTGTGTTCACCACCCCAAATCAAGTCTCCTCCCATCACCATTTATCCCCCCTTTTACCCACTCTACCTCCCCCACCCCTCTGGTAAGCACCATACTATTGTCTGTCTGTATTAATCCCTTCAACTTTCTCACCAAGCCCACCAAGGCCTTCCACACTGACAGCTGTCAGTTTGTTCTATGAATCTATGAGTCTGTTTCTATTTTGTTTGTTAATGTTATTCATTAGCTTTAAGTGAAATTTTTCTTTTAAGTAAAATCATTTCTTTAAGTGAAATCATATTTTTCTTTCTCTGACTGGCTTATTTTACTTAGTATAGTAGTATAATACTTCCCAGATCCATCCATGCTGTCCCATAAGGTGAGATGTCCTTTTTACAGCCAAGTGGTATTCCTTGTGTAACTGTACCACTGCTTTTTTATCCACTCATTTGCTAATGGGCACTTGGGCAGCTTCCAAATTGGCTATTGTAAATAACACTGCAATGAGCATGGGGGTACATATATTCTTTTAAATTAGGGTTTCTGGATTCTTTGGATATATTCCCAGAAATGAAATTTCTGGGTCATAAGGCAGTTTCAGTTTTAATTTGTTGCGGTAACTCCATACTGCTTTCCACAGTGGGTGAACCAACTGTGCATAGCAACCAACCATGCACAAGGGTCCCCTTTTCACCGTATTCTCACCAACCTTTGTTGTTTGCTGATTTATTGATGATAGCCATTTTGACAGATGTGAGGTGATATTTATTGATGGTTTTAATTTGCATCTCTCTTATGATTTGTGACATTGAGCATCTTTTCATATGTTTATTGGCCATCTTACTGTTCTCTTTGGAGAAGTAGTTATTCAGGGCCTTGCCCATTTTTTAATTGGATAGTTTCCTTTTTTGTGTGTTGTGTTGTTCTGTATTTTAGTTGTAATTCCCATTTGGTCCTGGGAGAAGGTAAGTGTAATATCCACCTACCTACTCCACTGCTATCTTATCAATATTTTCTTAGTTCTTGCTTTTGTCCCTCTTCTTGGTGAATTTTAATATGGTTTAATCAAGTTCCAAAAAAGATATCAAGGTTCTGAAGAAGAATTACATCTACCCCACTAATTAATTCGTGAAGGGTCTTATGAGTTACTTACATAGTTACCCTTAATTATAACGATTCTGTGCTTGAACATGCTTGTTCTTAGCGTATTTAAATCTCCATGTCCTAACTATTTTTAACATGAATAATCCATACCTTTGATCATTGCTGAGGCAAAAAAAGGGGGGGGGGGAGGAGGGACCACACTATGTCACACTATGTTAACATAATGCACATTTAATTTTATATCACTACATCAAAAACTGTACCAGATACGCAATGGTGTCAAAGATCTAATATCATTCATTGGCTGGAAGAAGCCATACTTACACAATTCAATGAAAGGATGAGCTTTCCATCTGGCATTCTTTTAGTAAATGAGCGATTGCCGATGAACACTTCATATCCAATCCCAATTCAGGTGGTCTACTTCCTTAATACCAGAATAGAACATATTTTAAGGTCCTAGATACAATGGTGTTTTAATTCTGAGAAGTTATACCAAAAGATGATAAACCAAACCAGTGAGATTAAGCACAGGCAGATAAGAATAAAAATTGCCTGTTCTGCCTTCACTGACTCGTGATTTTGAATCTATTTATGCCAAGCGAGAAAGAGTAGCATATTGCCTGCGAGGACTTTGGGAGAAGAGATCTACTCTTTATTCTATCACAAATTTTATACCCAAAACGTGGCCTCTTAGGGTTGGAACCTAGGAGGTAGGGGTGTTTCAGAACATCCTCACCATAATTTTTATATTCTAAGTAGTATTTTCTGAATATTCAAAGTGAAAATACTTATAGGCCATGCTTACCTTTTAATTGGTATACATAATCTATCCATTAAGAACCTCTTTAGAGCCAGGATCCTTGTCTGACTTATCTTTTTACCAGCAGCATTTAACATTGACCAATCTTGAACACATTAAAGTAATGAAAAAATGGTATTGTTCCTAGAAATGAGAGTAATAAGCAAATGTATGAATGCATGTCTGAGTATATATACATTCCTATGTCTTTATTATATCCAAATATAAAGATACATATGACCAGTGTGAGTTTATGCTCTGAAAAGTGTGAAAATAATTGGTTTGGAATTAGCAAAGTTACTGACATTTTAAAAGGCCAATGCTAGAGAAAAAGCACATTATGTTTTTTACTAAGTTGCAAGGTGAGCTCTAACAATTATGTCTATGAACCTACCCTCACAACTCTAGAAGTTAGAAGTTTTTTAAAACTAGTTGGGAAGCACTAGTTGACCTTTCCCTGTCTTCCTTAGAGTGCACCTTCATTAATGCACCCTTCACAAACTGCAAACTGCACCTAGATATGAAAACAGGCTATCCTAAAGAGTTAGAAAGGGATGTAATTCATGATGGATTCAGCCTCTGCCAGATGCCTTTATACCTTGTTCCTTGGATGCCTCATCCTTTTTGTCAACTCCAGAAAGCAATATATATCTATTAGAGGGCCGGTGCACGGAATTCATGCACGGGGTGGAGGCAGGAGGTATCCCTCAGCCCAGCCTGCACCCTCTCCAATCTGGGACCCCTTAGGGGATGTCCAACTGCCTGTTTAGGCCCGATCTCAGTGGGATCGGGCTTAACACCCTAAGCAGGCAGTCGGACATCCCTTTCTCAATCTAGGACTGCTAGCTCCCAACTACTTGCCTGCCTGCCTTCCTGATTGCTCCTAATCGCTTCTGCCTGCCAGCCTCATCACCCACTGCCAATGAGATCACCTTTGCCGTGACTGCGTTTTTAACCAGCCATGGAAAAGCTCTTCATTCAACAAAGGATGCGACAAGCACTGCGTAGCCTGCTCTTTCTTCTGCACAGCCCAGCATCCTAGTGTTTTCACAACGTCTACCAAGTCCTGTTATAAATTATAGGAAATTGCCTGCTTTCTTTCATATTTGCTCACCATTGCACAGAAGAGATCATTCCTGATTCAGTTCAGGTACTGAGAGTGATATGGGCTCAAGAGTGAATGATCAGAGAACAGTAGGAGGGATTTTGAAAAGAAGAATCTGCATCTCTGTGAATACATCTTTTATAACTGCTCTGTTCTCTTCGAGGGTATTGTAGAATGTTTTTGTCCTAATCTCCTTAAGAAGCAAGAGTACTAAAATGTTATTTAAGAAACTCAATCCTATGTCTCAAATACACTGAAGGGATATGGAGTGTAAGTTAGGGAAAATGTGGTATTGTATAGAAAGCATGAATGTATGAAGAGAGAATCATATCTTCTTCAGGCTACACTCTCATTTGTTTTCCATTAGGAAGAGAAGGCATGGAATCAAAAAAGAACAGAAAAATGTACTAGACTCCTAGGACGTCATATGTAAAAATCCATTCCAGGAGGACATAAATATGAAAGTATTTGTGAAAATAATATGAAGATTAAAACAACATTTGTAGAAGATAATGCAAGTGAAAATTTTCTAGATGATTTTGTGGTTAAGAAATATTTCCTAAATAGAAAACAAAAGGCACTAACCAAAGAAAAGAAATTAAGAAAATTGGGCTACTTTAAATCGAGAACTTCTTTTTATTAAATGATATTATTAAGGAAGTGAAAAGTTAAGCCAAAGACTAGGAGATAATACTTGCAACACATATAACTAACTGTGGGTTATTATTATAGAGTATACATAAAGAAATCCAAAATAATAAAAGCCCAGAACTCAATTGAAAAAATGAACAAGAAACTATAGACAAGAGTTTTATGGAAGAGGATATCTAAATGTCCAGAAAACATAGGAAAGGGCTCAACCACAGTAGTAGTCAAGGAAAGGCAAACACAGACCTCTACTAACTCATCACAATTCAAATGACCAAAAATACTAAGGGTTGGCTAGGCTGAAGAGCAAAAAGCAGTCACACACTACTCCCAGAAATGGAAAACCATTTGGATACCCACTTGGCATAGTCTAGACAGGTTAAAGACATCAGATCTAGTGACCCAGCAACTCCACATGTGCACATATTAATCAAAAGACACATGCAAGAACATTCATAGCAACATTATTTGTAATTGCTGAAAAGTGGAGACAATCCAAATGCCCATTGACTATAAAATAAATAAAATGACACACTTATATAATGAAAAGCACTACAGCCTTTAAAATGAACAAACTACTCCCACATGCAATTACAACAATGAATCTTACAAACATAATTTAGCAAAAGAAGCCAGGCACAGAATAATACATTATATATAACTTCATTTACACAAAGCTAAAAACAAACAGAAGTAAGCAAAACCAATGCATGGTGCTGAAGTCCCCACATTAGTTACTTCTGGGGAGGAGGGAAGTCAGTGATGACGAGGGCAGGGGTGTGGCTGCAAGGGTGCGGGCAGTGTTCTACTTCTTGAGTAGAAGGGAGTTTCACAGGTGAGTTCATTTTGAGACAATTAATTCAGCTGAACACATTATTTCTGCACTTTCCTGTGTGTATTATACCTCAATTCATTGTTTCCCCTTTTTTAAAAAGTGGTCAAATGCAGCCTTCCTTTGCAGAAATGAAAATCAAGCTGTTAATATACCTGATTCCTCCTGGGCCAGTGTTGTTCAAATCCATCATCCTGTGTATCTAGGGTTGTGGGTTCAATTCAAGGTCAAGGGCACAAAGCCATTGCAGGTTCATTCCCCAAAGCCAGGGTGCATTCTGGAGGCAACCAATTGGTGTGTTTCTCTCCCTCTCCCTCCCATTCTCTCTACAAATAAACCCATGGAAAAAATATCCTCAGGTGAGGATTAACAATAACAATAACAAAAATACTCAATTCCTATCAAATACCAAGCATTTATCAAAATGATCTAATCTTCTGTAAAATATAAGTCTGTACAATTTTTTTTAATTGAAATCAACCCGTTTTAAAGATGAACAAAGTTAGAGATTGAATAATCTGTCCAAAATGTAAAGGTCAGTATATACCAAGGCTGGAGTATGAGCACCATGCCCAGGACTATTAATATCCTATCCTATATAATAAAGAGATATTATGAAAATTGACCCTCAAGTCACAGGATGGCCACCCCCACATCATAACAAGATGGCCACCACAAGATGGCTGCACCACACGTCATCATCATCACAAAATGGCCAACCCCAAGATCGTCACAACATGACTGCCACAAGATGGCCACCCCCATGTTGTCACAATATGGCTGCACCAACATCATCACAAGATAGCTGCCCCCATATTGTCACAATATGGCTGGCAGGGGAGGGAAGTTGGGGGCAACCAGGGAAGCAGGGGAGCAGTTAGGGGGTAATTAGGCTGGCAGGCACAGTGATTAGGCACAATCAGGCAGCCAGGCAGGCGAGTGGTTAGGAGACAGCAGTCCCAGATTGTGAGAGGGATGTCTGACTGCTGGTTTAGGCCCAAACCTTAAACGAGCAGTTTAACATCCCCCGAGGGGTCGTAGATTAGAGAGGGACATAGGGCCTTTAGTATAATAAAAGGGTAATATGCAAATTGACCCTAATGGCAGAATAACCAGTTGCTATGACACGCACTGACCACCAGGGGACAGACGCTCAACACAAGAGCTGCCTCCTGGTGGTCAGGGCACTCCCATAAGGCTGATTATTTGTGAGCACAAGCAGCAGTGATTGGAGCCTCTCCTGCATCCTCGGCAGAGCTAAGGATGTGCGACTGCGGCTTAGGCCTGATCCTCCTGGTAAGTGGACCTAAGCTGGCAGGTGGACATCCCCCAAATGTCCCAGACTGCAAGAGGGTGCAGGCTGGGTTGAGGGACCCCTTTCCCCCTAGTGCATGAATTTTTGTGCACTGGGCCTCCAGTCATTACATAATTGCTCTGATGTTTGAAGTATGTTTTGCTGCACATATTCAATCCACCCACAAATGGTGTTTAATAGGATAAATATGTTGATCTCCATTGTGCTACCAAGAAATAGTGTGTGCTGAAGGCCTGTTAGTGAAAATACCCCTCCTGAAAAGCCATCAGGTATCCACCATCCCTTCAGGCTACTGCTCAGAGCATCTACTTGCAAAGGTCTCTGGGCTTTGAATACCATGACCCTATGGCCTGAATTTTCCTATATTTTAGTGGCTAAAGGCATGGGTTTAGAAATTAGAGCTGACTTGAGTCCCAGTCTGTCAGTATTTCAATTCTCTGATTCTCTGTTCCCATATCTATAGATCATGGACAAGAGTCATACCTGCCTTCCAGAGCTGAGATGAGCAATAATCCGTGTTCCTGACATCAGGTAAGTCAAGAGACAAGTAAACAATGTCCTTGGTACTGTTTTGGTTGTTGTTCTAATGCCAGGTGTGTATTAGACTCAAAGATACATGAAGACCAGTGGCCTCAGAGGTGGGCCTGGCATGAGGGTCAAGCAACGAGGCGTCTCTCCTGCAGAGCGCCAGGTGGGCTCAGCTACACAGACACTGTGTGTGAATGCAAGGTGTGGAGAGGTTGGGCAGCCAGTGAGGTGGAAGTTGAAAATCCTTATTAAGGAGGAAGATCCATAAAAGGGTAGAAACTAAGTAGGCAGTGACCATTAAGGACAGAAATGAGCAGAGAAAACTTTGTTGACCAGGCCAACACAGAAACTGAGAGATGAGTAAGGTAACAGGGATGACAGAGCACAAAAGTGATGAGCACGGGACACCATTTCTGAGGGAAAAGTTCTCAGGCTGACCATAATCAGCGCTGCTGTGTAGAGAGTGCAGCACTCTGAGGGAGCGAGGCCGGTTCCCTGGGAGGCCTCCTCTGCCCACACAGGAACTGAGTACCTCTCCACACCCGAAAGCTCTTCAGCACCTGAACCACCAATTAGGAGAGAAAGTGTCTGTCATAGAGCCAAGTAAACCATAATTAGCTTAAGCAGAAGGACAAAGGTCCAAGTTTATACCAAAAAAGGGGGGCACTTTTAGTGTTAGTTATAATCTTCTCAAACTTGTCAATCAGAGACTGAGTGTTCAATAAAAAGTTATTTCTAAATCTAAAGAATAATTTGTAGGCTTGTCCTAGCCATCCATACAGAGTAAACTTCTGGATCTGGTCAACACAGTCACCACCTAAGGCATTGCTTGTCAGTATCCAAATGGAAACCACAACTTTGGATGGAAAAAAAAAATAGTCTTCAAAATCTACCCAAAGGTAAGCTGATCTGAAATGTGACAGTAAGTATCCCACATACAGAAATATCTATCTAGACTTAGACCAAAGGTTTGTATTGAAGTACAATTATACAAAAATATTAATTATTTCTGTTTTGGTGATGAGAAAAACTCATGAAAGAACAGAGGTAAACAGTTTTAAAAATAACTAGAGGCCTGGTGCACAAAATTCATGCATGGGGGGAGCAGTGCCCCATAGCCTAGCCTGCACCCTCTCCAATCTGGGAACCCTTGAGGGATATAGGATTGGCCAAAACCGGCAGTCAGACATCCCTCTCACAATCCAGGACTGCTGGCTCCCAACTGCTTGCTTGCCTGCTTTCCTGATTGCCCCTAACCACTTCTGCCTGCCAGCCTGATCACCCCCTAATCACTCCCATGCCAGCCTGATTGATGTCTAACTGCTCCCCTGCCAACCTGTTTGCCCCCAACTTCCCTCCTCTGCCAGCCTGGTCACCCCTAATTGTCATCCCCTGCAGGGTTGATCGCCTCCAAATGCCCTCCCTTACAGTCCTGGTCCCTCCCAACTGCCCTCCCTTGCAGGCCTGGTGCCTCCCAACTGCCCTCCCCTGCTGGCCATCTTGTGGTGGCCATCTTGTGTCCACATGGGGGCAGGATCTTTGACCACATGGAGGCAGCCATATTGTGTGTTGGAGTGATGGTCAATCTGCATATTACTCTTTTATTAGATAAGATAGAGGCCTGGTGCATGGATAGGGGCCAGCTGGTTTGCCCTGAAGGGTATCCTGGACAAGTGGAAACAATTCAACTGAACACATTATTTGAACACATTGATAAAACACAGTCCTGGGTGTTCCCTTGAAGTGTGGGGTGGCCTGGGCAAGGGGCCTGTGATGGTTTTCAGGCCGGCCATGCACCCCAGTGACCCAAGCGGAGGCCCTGGTATTTGGAATTTATTTACCTTCTACAATTGAAACTTTGTAGCCTGGAGTGGAGTCAAGTCTCCTGCTGGCTCTGCTCCATGGTGAGCAGCCATTTCTGTTGGAATTTATATATCTTCTATAATTGAAACTTTGTAGTCTGGAGTGAAGGCCTGGGCCAGCCAGGGTGTGTGAAAAGCTTGGCTTCCTCCATTGCTTGAGAAACCCAAACCTCCCTCCTGCTCTCTGTGGCTGTAGCCATCTTGGTTGGGTTTATTTGGATACTCACTCTGAGTGGCTGGTGGGCATGGCTTTGTGGGTATAGCAAAGTGGTGGTTAATTTGCATATTTCTCTTTTATTAGTAGGATAATAAAAGAAGAAAAATAAACACCTAGAAACTCTAAAAGCCATTACTACCAGATAATATAATACTTGACTCTTAGAGGCTAAAGTTTTGAAAGATACACATCTATTCCCTCAGGCTATATTTAAAATAATACTTAGCCTTGCTGAAACTGGCTTGACTCAGTGGATAGAATGTCAGCCTGCAGACTGAAAGGTCCCAGGTTTGATTCTAGTCAAGGACATGGACCCTAGTTGCGGGCATATCCCCAGTAGGGGGTGTGCAAGAGGCAGCTGATCTGTGTTTCTCTCTCATTGATGTTTCTAACTCTCTATCCTTCTCTTTTCCTCTCTGTAAAAAATCAATAAAAATATATTTTTAAAAAAATACCTAGCCCTAACTGGTTTGACTCAGTGGATAGGAGCATCTGCCTGGTGACTTAAGGGTCCTGGGCTTGATTCTGGTCAAGGGCACATGCATAGGTTGCAGGCTCGATTCCTAGTAGGGAGCATGCAAAAAGCAGCTGATCAATGATTCTCTCTCATCATTGATATTTCTATTTCTCCCTTTCCATTCCTCTCTGAAATCAATAAGAGTATCCTATCTAATAAAAGAGTAATTTGCAAACTGATAATCACTCCAACACACAAGATGGCTGCCCCCATGTGGTCAAAAATGGATGCCCCATGTAGACCAAGATGGCCACCACATGATGTTCTGCAGGAGAGAGCAGTTGTGAGCGATCAGGCCAGTAGTGGAGGGCAGTTAGAGAAGACTGGGCCTGCAAGGGAGGGCAGTTGGAGATGATCAGGCTGGTGGGGGAGGGCAGTTAGGGGTGACCAGGACAGCAGAGGAGGACAGTTGGGGCAACCAGGTCTATAGGGGAGGGCAGTTGGGAAAAACAAGGCCAGCAGGAGAGTGCAGTTGGGGAGAACCAGGCCTTCAGGGGAGAGCAGTTAGGGGTGACTAGGCCAGCAGGGGAGGGTAGTAGGGGGAGGTCCAGGCCTACAGGGGAGGGCAGTTGGGGGCAAACAGGCCTGCAAGGGATGGTGGTTATGGGCAATCAGGCCTGCAGGGAAGCAGTTAGGTATTGATCAGGCTGGCAGGCAGAAGCGCTTAGGGACAATCAAGCAAGCAGTCAGGCAAGCAATTGGGAGCCAGCAGTCTTGGATTATGAGAGAAATGTCTGACTTCCCATTTAGGCCCAAACCTCAGTGGGATCGGGCCTAAATGGGCAGTCAGACATCCCTTGAGGGATCCCAGATTGGAAAGGGTGCAGGCTGGGTTGATGGACACCCGCCCCCCATGCATGAATTTCATACACCAGGCCTCTAGTATTTAAAATAATACTTACACTATGTGAGTTCCTTTGGCTCCAATGAGGTAATGAAAACATGGCTGCATGTCCAGAAAAAGGTGAATCACGAGTTATTTGAATAACTGGAGGTTAATATATTGTGTCCTTCTTTTCAAAGTAAACCTTATAAATTCTTTTCTAGATGTTTTCTTAGATGCATTTTACCACTACAGACACCTTTTGAGGGTCACACGGGGGAAAAAATCATATCTGCTACAATTCAGGAAACAAGCAGCAGTAAGTTGTGAACAGGGACTACACTCACTTCGCTGCATTTAGAATATGTCGCAGTGCCTATACTGTGTAAACAGCACACAGACTTTATCCTGCCAGGTTCAGATTAACCTTTGCAAGCTATGCAGAATTGGGTTATGAAAATAAATTGGAAATGGCATCTCCTTAGACTTACTTTGTGCTCTGCATTTTCTTTAGCTTTTATGTGACTGTCAAATGTTCATTCAGGACTCCATTTGTATTTATTGCATTTTATCTTTTCCCTTTTTTCTGAAACGATAAGCACCAGTCTTCAGAGAATGCTGGTGACTATTGGATACAGAAAACAACTTTTTCCTGAATGGTTAATGTTTCAAATATGAGCAAAGATACCAGATGGCAAAAGGGGAAGAAAGGATTCAAGTTGTTCAATGATAAGGATTTTTCCATCTGCTAGTTCAATACTAACTTGGTTTACATTCACTTAGAGCCAATACAATTAAAACTCTATTTGAAGTGAAATGTTTCAGAGAAATAAAACTAGAAACCTGAGAGAGCCTTCTATGGGTTACATCCCATCCCTCAAATAGCAAAGCTTTTATATGAGTACAAATGTGAGTGCATGATAAAAACAAAGGTGTCAAATACTGTATTTTGAAAAATTCTATATTCACGTGTATTTAAGTAATTCTAATGAAGACTATATAATGATGGAAATGCAAGTGGACATTTGTTAGAATTTAGGGTTTTGGTGAAATAAAATATATCTAAATAATGTACTGGAAAAATCATTGTAAAGGATGACATGAGAGAGCACTGGTGAGTGAACAATTTGGCAGTAGTTGACAAGGATACAAATTTGAATGGCTAATGCACTGAGACCAAAGAACAGATGATGAGGAAGAATAGCTTATGGCAATCACCAGCCACAACAGCATCTTAAGAGGACAGCAGTGATCTTGCACACTAACATAGTGTAAAGGAGAAGGGAGTCCCAGAGACAATTGGAACTCATGAGAAAAAGTCTCATGTAAGAATCATGTGTATCATGTGTATGGGTACAAGACTTATCTGAGAGATAACTTTGTAAATTATATAACTCTCTAACCACTATGCTGTACACCTAAAACTATCATAAAATAACTAGAGGCCCAGTGCATAAAATTCATGCATGGAAAGGGGGTCCCTAAGCCTGGCCTGCACCCTCTCCAATCCAGGATCTCTCTCTCAATCTGTAACCACTGGCTCCTAACCGCTCACCTGCCTGCCTGCCTGATGCCCCTAACTGCTCCCTTGCTGGCCTGATCCCCCTAACTTATCTCCCCTCCTGGCCTGATCACCCTGCCTAACTGCTCCCAACTGCCAGCCTGATCACCCTCACTGCCTATCTGCTCTCCCCTCCTGGCCTAGAGGCCAGAGACACACGCAGGCGGCACATCCCTGGCCAGGGACTTACGTAGGCAGTTTCATGTCAGCACTGGGCAGGGATGCATGCAGGCAGCATCAGGTCAATGCTGAGCAGGGATGCATGCAGGCAGTGTCACATTAACACTGGGCAGGCCTCTGCCTGCCTCCATCAGGATCACCAACCTCCTCCCCATCCCCCCGCCGGGCTGTGCAGAGGCCCTCCTGGTGATGGTATTCCTTGATTCCCCGACCACCCACTCCTACTGAGCATGCCACCTGCTGAACGGTCATTATATGATGAGGTCCTAATAAGTAGTTTTCTGGCCAATTTGCATATTGCTGTATTATTAGTATAGATATTGAATGTCATCCGTAACTGAAATATAAAAATAAAAGAAAATCAGGAAGAAAAAGAATCATGGACATCAAGAGAGTTCTGGAATCCCTCCACATAATCCTTTGATAAAAAGAGATCCTACTCAAAATATAATATGAACTAGAGGCCTGGTGCATGAAATTCGGCGAGGTGGGTGTCCCTCAGCCCAGCCTATACCCTCTCCAATCTGGGACCCCTAGGGATGTCCGACTGCCTGTTTAGGCCCAATCTCAGTGGGATCCTGCCTAAACAGGAAGTCAGACATTCCTCTCACAATCCAGGACTGCTGGCACCCAACTGCCTGCCTGCCTTCCTGATTGCCCCTAACTGCTTCTGCCTGCCAGCCTGATCACCCCCTAACCACTCCTATGCCAGCCTGATTGATGTCTAACTGCTCCCCTGCCAACCTGTTTGCCCCCAACTTCCCTCCTCTACCAGTCTGGTCACCCCTGTCATCCCCTGCAGGGTTGATTGCCTCCAAATGCCTCCTCCCTTACAGTCCTGGTCCCTCTCAACTGCCCTCCCTTGCAGGCCTGGTGCCTCCCAACTGCCCTCCCCTGCTGGCCATCTTGTGGTGGCCATCTTATGGCCATCTTGTGGCCATCCTGTCCACATGGGGGCAGGATCTTTGACCACATGGGGGCAGCCATATTGTGTGTTGGAGTGATGGTCAATCTGCATATTACTCTTTTATTAGATAAGATAGAGGCCTGGTACATGGGTGGAACCAGCTGGTTTGCTCTGTAGGGTGTCCTGGATCAGGGTGGGTGTTCCCTTGGAGTGTGGGGTGGCCTGGGTGAGGAGTCTGTGGTGGTTTGCAAGCCAGCCCCGCCCCCTGGTGATCCAAACAGAGGCCCTGATATCTGGAATTTATTTACCTTCTACAATTGAAACTTTGTAGCCTGGAACGGAGCCAAGTCTCCTGCTGGCTCTGCTCCATGGTGAGCAGCCATTTCTGTTTGGATTTGTTTACCTTCTATAATTGAAACTTTTAGCCAAGTGGAGGCCTAGGCCGGGAAGGGCAGGCAGAAAGCTTGGCTTCCTCCATTGCCTGGGAAACTTAATCTCTGTGGCTGTAGCCTCTCTCCTGATCTCTGTGGCTGTAGCCATCTTGGTTGGGTTTATTTGGATACTCAGTCTGATTGGCTGGTAGGCATGGCTGGTGGGGGTGGCTTGTTGGTGCAGCTGAGTAATGGTTAATTTGCATATTACTCTGTTATTATGTAGGATGGTATTAATAAGTAGTTTTCTGGGGTAATTGCTTCTTTTGTCCTGGAAACATTATTAAAACGGGCATCCCCTGGTGCATAAAGCTTCTCAAGGAAGAAGCCCTGGCTTACTCCTAATACCTAGCCTTAGTCTGTGATAGATGTTCTACAAGTAATTAATAATCTTAATAGAATTGATCCAGAATCCCACCTGCTAAACTAATATTGCTGTTAGTGTGCATTCCCTTCCATCAGAGTAAGCGTAGTCAAAAAATGTTTGTTTCTTTATCCTTTTTTCCTTAACTACTTACAATAACAGCAAACTTAAATTTATTCTTTTTTAAATATATATTTTATTGATTTTTACATAGAGGAAGGGAGAGGGATAGTTAGAAACATCAATGAGAGAGAAAAATTGATCTGCTGCCTCCTGCACACCCCCTACCTGGGACATGCCCGCAACCAATGTACATGCCCTTGACCAGAATCGAACCTGGGACCCTTCAGTCCACATATCGATGCCCCATCCACTGAGCCAAACCGGTTTGGGCCTAAATTTGCTCTTAATAAATCATCACAAATATAAAGGAAAAAAAGGAATGCTTCCTCGAAGTCTGAAGCATGATGAGATCTGCTTCCTTCTTTGTTCCTCAACCAGTAGGACAGGAGTCTCCAAAAAGAGGAGCAAAAAATGAACAAACAAAGAGAGGGACATGCAGCCAAGAGTGTGACAAGGTGCTACACTGAAGTCCAAGAAGAATTACACTTTCTATTTCTATTACTTTCACCTCATCCTTTAAAACCTCTGAATTCTGTACATGATTTATAATACAAGATGCACTTACCCATTAATAAATGCATATAATTTATAAATCAATAAGCACATTTAATGTGTGAAGAACCGAGAACACAATTCATAAAAGTTTGGAGACAACTTCCAGAATATACAATTCTTATAACTAATTAAGAATGATAGAAATATTTACAGAATTTAATATATTCTATAATATATTTATATTTTATATTATTATTTCAGTAACTTTCCAAATATTAAACTATAATTATGTTATGTAGTCTGGTTTGAATTGCTCTTAGCTATAAAGCACTCTTTCGATAATTTTTTCCCCAAAAAAATTCATGCCAAAGACATGAATGAATGAATGGACATTCTGGCAATATTAGAAAACCTGGTAAACTGAGATATTGGTAATTTGGTATTTTGCAAATATTTCCTATTAGTTCTTGAGGAGCTCCATGGAAAGAGAGATATAAGTTAAATTAGTTATTCTATAGATGTTGCATACTATAGTCGACCCTTCAGAATCACAGCATAGCTGAGTTTGCTAAAGATACTGGGAAATCCCCAAAGTAGAACCTCTTTTGCTTTGTTTATTACAGCACTTCCCATTTCCACAATTTATTTGACCACAACACTTCTCCCCCATAATATTTATCAACTACCCACAGAGCACTGTGCTCCTCAGAATACACATGATGAAACCCTATTTTAATGGGTTTCATCTGGACACTGGAGGCCCCACTGAATATGGTATCATTCTTACTGGTTGTATAGCAAGCTGAAGGGCAACTCAAACCATTGTGCACGACAGTGTGTACTGTTGAGTATCTCTAGTAATGACTTGGATTGTGAATATAGCAAGGGTATTCATTAAACTTCCTATAATAATTAACTTCCAAAGCATGTTGTTTAGACAAATATATTTTAATCTCAGAGGTTTACACAATTTAAGTGTACAAAATCCTGCAGGAGAGTGTTAATAGTTTTTTAAAAGGGGGGAAGAAGAGGGGAAAAAACTATTTAAAGTATTTGTGATGTATCAGGCCTAAAGCTAGAAACTTTAACTGGGTTTAATATTTAAATTTCTGGACATCTGTAACAGGTAGATATTGTTGTCCCCTTTTACCAATTAGGAAACTAACTAATGGAGCCCAAAATAAGCATTTAGATTACCATCTAAATTAGGATACTTTTGAGAATGTCCCATAATTAATCCAGAACAGCATTTTTATTTTTTAATATATTTTTATTGATTTCAGAGAGGAAGAGAGAGGGGAGAGAGAGATAGAAGCATCAGTGATGAGAAAGAATCATTGATTGGCTGCCTCCTGCACTCCTCCAACTGAGGACTGAACCCACAACCTGGGCATGTGCCCTTGACCAGAATCAGTCCCCAGACTGACGCTCTAAATGCTGAGCCAAACCAGCTAGGGCTGGGATGGCATTTTTAGCCTAACTGTCTCTCTTCCACCATATCTTACAGAGGTATGAATTAAACTCACATCTCCCCAACCAATTTTCTTTCTATTCCAGCTTATTGATTGAAGAGTAGAACTTACACAATTGAAGGGGGACGTTCTTTTACAATGTATACATATATCCAGTCATCAGGTGGTATACTTTAAACACCTTACAATTTTTTCTGTCAATTATATCTTAATAAAGCCAGGGTGGAAGGACAAAGATTATAGAATGATAGATCAATCATGCATCAACTACCAGAAATAACAGGACCGCCTTAAAAATATTTGGTTTTTTGTTTGTTTGTTTGTTTGTTTGTTTTGTTTTTTGTATTTTTCGGCAGTTTCTTATTATTTTTTATTTTTTTATTTTTTATTTTTTTAAGTTTTTTTTATTAAATTATTATCTGTGTACATATATTACCATTGCCCCCCCCCCCCGAAAAAAAAAACATTCCCTCCCTCCCCAGAGTTTTGTGTCTATTGGTTATACTTATATGCATGTGTACAAGTCCTTCGGTTGATCTTATTTCCCTCATATTTCCCTCCCCTCCCCGTTGTAATTAGACAGTCTGCTTGTTGCTTTACTGTCGCTATATTTAACTTATGGTTCATCAGTTTATAATGTTCTTTATTATTCATAAATGAGTGAAGTCATGTGGTGTTTCTCTTTCATTGACTGGCTTGTTTCACTCAGCATGATATTCTCCAATTCCATCCAGGTTGCTGCAAATGATGAGAATTCCTTCTTTTTTATGGCAGCATAGTATTCCATTGTGTAGATGTACCATGGTTTTTTGATCCAATCATCTGCTGATGGACACCTAGGCTGTTTCCAAATCCTAGCTATTGTAAATTGTGCGGCTATGAACATAGGGGTGCATATATCCTTTCTGATTTGTGCTCCTATTTTCTTGGGATATATTCCTAGAAGTGGGATTACTGGGTCAAATGGGAGTTCCATTTTCAGTTTTTTGAGGAAACTCCTTACTGTTCTCCACAGTGGTTGTACCAGTCTGCATTCCCACCAGCAGTGCACGAGGGTTCCTTTTTCTCCACAACCTCGCCAACACTTGTCGTTTGTTGATTTGTTAATGTTGGCCATTCTGACAGGTGTGAGATGGTATCGCATTGTTGTTTTGATTTGCATCTCTCGGATAAGTAGTGACTTTGAACAGTTTTTCATGTGTCTCTTGGCTTTCCTTCTGTCTTCTTTTGAGAAGATTCTATTTAGTTCCATTGCCCATTTTTTTATTGGCTCATTTATTTTCCTTTTACTGAGTTGAATAAGCTGTTTGTAGATATTGGAGATTAAACCTTTATCAGTAATATCGTTTGCAAATATGTTCTCCCATGCAGTGGGCTTTCTTGTTGTTTTGTTGATGGTTTCTTTTGCTGTGAAAAAACTTTTTATTTTGATATAGTCCCATTTGTTTATTTTCTCTTTAGCTTCCATTGCCCAAGGGGCAGTATCAGTGAAGAAGTTCTTTTGGCATATATCTGAGATTTTGCTGCCTGTGGATGCCTCTAGTATTTTTATGGTTTCCCGTCTTATGTTTAAGTCCTGTAACCACTTCGAATTTATTTTTGTGTATGGAGTAAGTTGGTGCTCTAGTTTCATTCTTTTGCATGCATCTGTCCAATTTTCCCAACACCATTTACTGAAGAGACTGTCTTGACTCCATTGTATGCTCGTGCCTCCTTTGTCAAATATTAATTGAGCATATTGATTTGGATTGATATCTGGATTCTCTAATCTATTCCATTGATCTATATGTCTGTTCTTGTGCCAGTACCAGGCTGTTTTGAGCACAGTGGCTTTGTAATACAGTTTGAAATCTGGTATGGAGATCCCTCCTACTTTACTCTTCTTTCTCAGGATTGCTGATGCTATTCGAGGTCTTTTATTGTTCCAAATGAATTTTTGGAGAGTTCTTTCTAGGTCAGTGAAATATGCCGTTGGTATTTTGATGGGGAATGCATTGAACCTTTGGGAAGTATGGACATTTTGATGATGTTGATTCTACCAATCCATGAACATGGTATGTTCTTCCATCTATTTACATCTTCCTCTATTTCTTTTTTCAGTGTTGTGTACTTTTCCGTATATAGGTCTTTTACCTCCTTAGTTAAATTTATTCCCAGGTATCTTAATTTTCTTGGTGCGATGGTAAATGGGATTGCTTTTTTGGTCTCTGTTTCTGTAAATTCATTGTTGGTGTACAGGAATGCCATCGATTTCCTGGCGTTAATTTTGTATCCAGCTACATTGCCAAATTCATTTATTAAGTCTATTAGTTTTCTGATGGAGTCTTTTGGGTTTTTTATGTACAATATCATGTCATCTGTAAATAAGGATAACTTTACTTCTTCTTTTCCGATTTGGATGCCTTTTATTTCCTCTTCTTGTCTACTTGCAATGGCAAGTACTTCCAGTACAATGTCAAACAGGAGTGGTGAGAGTGGGCATCCCTGTCTTGTTCCTGTTTTAAGAGGGAATGGCTTCAGTTTTTGCCCATTGAGTATGATGTTGGCTGTGGGTTTATCATATATAGCTTTTATTATGTTGAGGTATGATCCTTGTACTCCCACCTTGTTGAGAGTTTTTATCAGGAAAGGGTGTTGGATTTTATCAAATGCTTTTTCTGCATCAATTGATATGACCATATGATTTTTATCTTTCAATTTGTTTATGTGATGTATCACGTTTATTGATTTGCGAATATTGTACCATCCTTGCATTCCTGGAATAAAACCTACTTGGTCATGTTGTATGATCTTCCTGATGTACTGCTCGAGCCGATTTGCTAGGATTTTGTTGAGTATTTTGGCATCTATGTTCATGAGGGATATTGGCCTGTAATTCTCTTTCATTGAGTTGTCTTTTTCTGGTTTTGGTATTAGGGTGATGCTGGCTTCATAAAAGGAGTTTGGAAGTGTTCCTTCCTCTTGAATTTTTTGGAATAGTCTGAGGAGGATAGGTTTTAGTTCTTCCTTGAATGTTTGGTAAAACTCTCCTGTGAAGCCATCTGGCCCTGGGCTTTTGTTTGCTGGAAGCTTTTTGATGACTGTTTCAATTTCTTCCCAAGTAACTGGTCTATTGAGATTTTGAGATTCTTCCTGATTGAGTTTTGGCAGGTTATATTTTTCTAGGAATATGTCCATTTCCTCCACGTTGTCCAGTTTGTGGAATAGAGTTGTTCGTAGTATTTTGTAACAATCCTTTGTATTTCGGCGGGGTCTGTTGTTATTTCACCTCTTTCATTTCTGATTTTGTTTATTTGGGTCCTCTCTCTTTGTTTCTTGGTTAGCCTGGCTAGAGGTTCATCAATCTTGTTTATTCTTTCAAAGAACCAGCTCTTGGTTTTGTTGATTTTATGTATTGTTTCTGTGGACTCTATGTCATTTATCTCTGCTCTGATTTTTGTTATTTCCTTCCTTATGCTTACACTGGGCTTTTCTTGTTGCTCTTTTTCTAACTGCTTGAGTTGTAGAGTTAGATAATTTGTTACCATTTTTTCTAGTCTTTTACAATAGGCTTGCAGAGATATGAACTTCCCTCTCAAGATTGCTTTTGCTGTGTCCCATAGATTTTGGATTGTTGTGTTTTCATTGTCATTTGTTGCCATGATGTTTTTAATTTCTTCCTTGATTTCCCTGGTAACCCAGTCCTTGCTCAATAGCATGCTATTCAGTTTCCATGTGTTTGATTTCATTGGATTATTTTTATTGTAGTTGATTTCCAATTTTATGCCACTATGATCTGAGAAGATGCTTGATATGATTTCTATCTTCTTGAATTTGAAGAGACTTTGCCTATGTCCCAACATGTGGTCTATCTTTGAGAATGACCCATGTGCACTTGAGAAGAATGTGTATTCTGTGGCTTTGGGGTGAAATGTTCTGAAGATGTCTATTAATTCCATCTGGTCAAGTGTGTCATTTAGCTTTGATGTTTCTTTGCTGATTTTTTTGTTTAGATGATTTGTCCAAAGGTGACAGTGGGGTATTAAAATCTCCTACTATGATTGTATTGCTATTAATCTCTCCCTTAATGACTTCCAGCAGTTTTTTATATATTTGGGTGCTCCTGTATTGGGTGCATATATGTTTACCAGGGTTATTTCTTCTTGTTGTATTGCTCCCCTTAGTATTATGAAGTGGCCTTCATTGTCTCTTGTTATGTCCTTCACTTTGAGATCTAATTTTTCAGATATAAGTATTCCTACCCCAGCTTTTTTTCATTTCCGTTTGCCTGGAAAACCTTTTTCCATCCTTTCACCTTCAGTCTGTGGGCGTCGTTTTTTCTGAGGTGGGTTTCTTGTAGACAGCAGATGTATGGGTTTTGCTTTCTTATCCAATCTGTTAACCTATCTCTTTTGATTGGAGCATTTAAACCATTTACATTTAAAGTAATTATTGATACGTAGGTATTTGATGCCATTTTCATTCTATCCCCCTGTTCCTTCTTCGCTTCCTATTTCTTTAATTTTACAGTAGACTCTTTGAAGAACAGCCCCTTTGCAGTACCTTCCATAGGCTGAATGAATTTGAATTAGACTCCCATAATCACACTGAGGAACCAGAGGGGAGGGCATGAATAGAATTCTAGCAGGCACACTAGTTGATACTCAAGTTGAATGAGCCAAAACCAGTTTGGCTCAGTGGATAGAGCATCGGTCTGCGGACAGAAGGGTCCCAGGTTCGATTCTGGTCAAGGGCATGTACGTTGGTTGTGGGCACATCCCCAGTGCGGGGAGGGGTTTGCAGGAGGCAGCTGATCCATGATTCTCTCCCATCCATGTTTCTAACTCTCTATCCCTCTCCCTTCTTCTCTGTAAAAAATCAATAAAAGATATTTAAAAAAAAGATTTGGCCATGTTGAGGGAGGACTCTGTGCAGAACAGGTGGTGTCATTCAGGGAAAAATGGTCCTCATCCCATTGCCAATAACTCAGCTTCTCCCTGTCCATCTCTGCTACACCCTGAGTCAGACCAGACCTATTCAAGAGCCTTTTAGGAAGTCTGCACCACAGGCCCAAGCTGGCCACAACCAGCTATCTCCTCCACAGGGCAGGAACTTGGTAGGGTGGGGCCACAAGAAGTCCCTGGTGTGAGGCTAGTGCATTTTTATGGCCTGATGCCCTATGAAGAAGAACTTGACTCAGAAAAGATGGCAGAGTGGGAGATATAGTCAGCACAGAAACCTTGCCAACTGTCCCTCTAGCTCAGTCTCTGTATGAGACCAGTCTGCTCTTAGCCTCAATCTCTCTGCTGGAGCCTTAGTTGCTTGTCACATGCAGAGGGCATTTTGTGTGCTGGCCCTTTAAGAGGACACCCGATTTTTCACTAGACCCCCAGTATCTCCCTGGTGGATAGAATCCCCACTGATTTTTACAGCCAGTTGCCAGGCAGCTGCCTCTTCCAAGGTCTGGTTCTCTGGAAAGAAGAGACCATTGAGGGGTTGAGACACCTCATTCCTCAGGAGCTACCTTTGCAACTGAAACATCCCTGAAGGTTCTCAACTGCCACACACAGGTGTGGGGCCAGCCCTTTTCAAGTCTCTTTCCCACCACTCTGGGTTTGGCTTTGTCTCTAACCCTTGGTTATAAGGCATATGTTCAGCTAGTCTTCACTTGATTGTTCATGTTGCTTGTTCTATAATTTAGTTGTCATTCACCTTTGGTCCTGGGAGGTGATGAGTGTACCTCCCACCTACTCCTGACCATCATGCATCCCCTGTCATCTGTGCAGCTCCTGTGGTGAGGTGACCGTCCATATCTTATGCCCATTTTAAAATTGGGTTATTTATTACCTAATTGTTGAGGATTAAGAGTTTGTTTTTAATTTTTATATTTGGATACTGCTTCTCTTCCATATCCTGTCTTGAAAACACTTTCCCTGAATCTGTGGCTCATATGCAAATCTGTGAGAAGGCTGATATACTTGAAAACGTCCTCCTCTGAACTTTCTATTATTCCACATATCATCAGAGACTTTAAATTTTTAAAAAAAACTAAATCACATACTTTACTCTATACATGAGTGATACATGGATAACATTGAACTTAAGACTTTAATATTATTGCAACTATCAAAGTCATACATGAATTATACACACACAAAAAATCAACTCAAGAAAGATTTTCGAGTCCCACCCCAGAGGTGATTTTACCATCACTTGTGACTAGTGGGTATCTCTCAGTTCTGCCTGTCTCATTCTGTCTGTCTGTCTCTGTCACAGGCAGACTCATATTCACATAGCATGATTTCCCGTGAAATCAGATGTAAGTGGTTTAGTGGGTGGGATCCTCACTGCAGATGTTTGTTCCATGTGTCTCATGTCGCAGGAGCCCTTCAGTCTCCATCTATTGACATGTGGAGACCCCTGGACCGAACTGAGCACCTGATCGGCTTCCCTTGTCCATGTGGACAAAAATTGGTGGCTCCAAGCCCTCTCTATAGACCTCGGTGCTTTTTCTAATTCCCACCTGTTTCATTAGGGCTCTGATGGGCAGTCTCAAAATCCATCTCTGAACAATTGTGCACGAGTCTCTGTGGGGGAACCTCCTGGGTGAGCCCTGCCAAGTGCCTGTTTGCACCTGTGGGACTTCGGCAGGTCCTGCACAATGTTCCCCAGAGGAGGGGCCTTTCCCCTTCTGCCCAGGGGCTGTGCTGGGGCCCCCTACTGCCTCACTTTGTCCCCAGGGCTGGACCCTACCAGACCAGAAGTCTGATCCGGGTGGAGGGGCATCTCTGACATGTACAGGCCTGTGCACTGCCTCTCATGGTGGAAGTACATGTGCTTGCCCTTTGTCCCTTCAGAAAACACCGGTTTTGGACAGTTGGCTGCACCACAGGGATGATGCACCTTGGCCTTAGGTTATGTGGAATGCTTCCCAGCTTGTGGTTTGTCTTCCCAGATTTCTGTATTTTTCTAGTTGTTTCAGGCACAGGAAGAGACAGCCATTGCCTGACTGGCTTCTGGCGCTGGGGTCACAATTAGCTCAGTGATCTCTACCCTGAGATTATGTGCATGCTTACTGAAAGGGCTTTCCCTCCCTCTCCCCCATCTAATCTCTAATCCAGCTACAAATTCCCTTTACAACAGCAAAAATGCTATTTCAGATAAAAACAGAAAAACATGTGAGCCAACACAAAAAAGGTACATATTGTGAGATTCCATTTCCAGGGAACATCCAGAACAGCTAAGGGCAGAGACAGGAACCAGATCAGGGGCAGGGGCATGGGTAGTTAGCACCGTTGGTGCAGGGTCTCATTTTGGGATGACGGGACATCCCGCAACTAGACAGTGGTGATGCTTACTCAGCATCATGAATGTGCTTCATACTCAGGAATTTAAAATATGAACAATAACATTTAAAATAATAACAATAACCATTTAAAATATGTTTATTTATTACTTACAATAGATTATACAATGGGAAAATTAAGGCTAAAAAGAGAAAAAAGAAAATAATAGAAGCAAAAATGCCCCAAAATCCCCAAATAAGAAAAGTAAAGAGATAAGAAATCAGATCATGCCATGGAGAACTTAGAAACAAAAGAGGAAGAGAAAAGTAAAGAAAAATGTCAAGGAGTGAGAGTGAAACAAGGCTGTCCCTTGGGTCAGGGGGAGCACATACATCAACTGACCCTTGAGCTGGTCCCTCCACAGGCAGCTCCTCCTCCGAGGCAGGAGCCAGCATGGACTCCAGGGAGGGCTCTTCATCCACCGGTAGTGGGGCCTCAGTTTCCTCTGGGGCCGGCACTGGCTCCACAGCAGCAGCTGGAGGGGCCGCTGGAGGTGGTGAAAGCTCTGGAGGTGGAGATGCCTCCAGATCCGCATGCTGCTCCTCAAGGTGGACTTCAGATGTGACAGGAGGTGCCGACGCTGCCTCCTGGGCTGGTGCTGGAGTTGGGAGAGGAGAAAAGATCACCCAGGTGCCTGCATGTCCATCTGTTTCCCAAAGTGAGAACACAGCCAGAACCCAGGACCCACCACAGGATGTGCTCCCCACTGGCAGTCCAGAAGATGGGTTTACTCGATCTTTGCTCCTGGCCAGGCTCAAGGGGTGTTCTGATGTGTCTGGCAACAGCCTCTCCCCATAAGATCACATGAGCCTCCCCAAACCTTCCCACCCATGCACCGCCCCACATTCTCACCCTTGGGCCCTTGAGCTGGATCCTCCACTGGCAGCTCCTCCTCTAAGGCAGGAGCCAGCATGGGCTCCAGGGAGGGCTCTTCATCCACAGGTGGTGTGGCGTCAGTTTCCTCTGGGGCCGGCCCTCGCTCCACAGCTGCAGCTGGAGGGGCCGCTGGAGGTGGTGAAAGCTCTGGAGGTAGAGATGCCTCCAGCTCCGCATCCTGCTCCTCCAGTTGGACTTCAGATGTGACAGGTGGTGCCGCCTCTGCCTTCTGGGCTGGTGCTGGAGTTGGGAGAGGAGAAAAGGTCACCCAGGTGCCTGCATGTCCATCTGTGCCCCTAAGACAGAACACAGCTAGAGAGCCCAGGACCCACCACAGGACTTCCTCCCCACCTGCAGTACAACAGATGGGTGGTCTGAGGCCGATCTTTGCTCCTGTCCAGCCTCTGGGTGCTCCCTGTTTGCCTGGCAACAATCCCTCCCCATAAGCTCCCATGCAGCTCCACCCCCATACCCCTCACTTCCCCAGCTTCTCACCCTTGAACACTGCCTCTTTGGGCTCAGGGTGCTCCGGGCCAGTCTGGTTGACATGGTCAGTGTAGTCCACATCACTGGTGAACACTTTGAGCTGCTGGTTGAATCCGAGCGGCCTTGGGGGCACAGTCCTAGGGAACCTGGGCCGCTTCCGTAGAGGTGTCCCTGGCTGTCCATCCACGGGCCACACTTTGAGTGGCTGGTTGACTGTGAGCTTTCCTGGGGGTACAGTCCTAGGGAACCTGGGCCGCGTCCTTAGAGGTGTCCCTGGCTGTCCATCCACGGGCCCTGGGTCCCCAGAGCCCAAGGTGGCCACACTCACTTCAGGCCTTTCCTGGCTCTTGGTGGTGTGGCTCACCAGCTCCTCCCCAATGTGGGCTGGTGCTGGAGTTGGGAGAGGAGAAAAGGTCACCCAGGTGCCTGCATGTCCATCTGTCCCCCAAAGTGAGAACACAGCCAGAACCCAGGACCCACCATAGGATGTGCTCCCCACTGGCAGTCCAGAAGATGGGTTTACTCGATCTTTGCTCCTGGCCAGGCTCAAGGGGTGTTCTGATGTGTCTGGCTACAGCCTCTCCCCATAAGATCACATGAGCCTCCCCAAACCTTCCTCACCCATGCACCGCCCCACATTCTCACCCTTGGGCCCTTGAGCTGGATCCTCTACTGGCAGCTCCTCCTCTAAGGCAGGAGCCAGCATGAGCTCCAGGGAAGGCTCTTCATCCACAGGTGGTGTGGCGTCAGTTTCCTCTGGGGCCGGCCCTGGCTCCACAGCTGCAGCTGGAGGGGCCGCTGGTGGTGGTGAAAGCTCTGGAGGTGGAGATTCCTCCAGCTCCGCATCCTGCTCCTCCAGGTGGACTTCAGATGTGACAGGAGGTGCCGCCTCTGCCTCCTGGGCTGGTGCTGGAGTTGGGAGAGGAGAAAAGGTCACCCAGTTGCCTGCATGTCCATCTGTGCCCCTAAGACAGAACACAGCTAGAGAGCCCAGGACCCACCACAGGACTTCCTCCCCACCTGCAGTACAACAGATGGGTGGTCTGAGGCCGATCTTTGCTCCTGTCCAGCCTCTGGGTGCTCCCTGTTTGCCTGGCAACAATCCCTCCCCATGAGCTCCCATGCAGCTCCACCCCCATCCCCCTCACTTCCCCAGCTTCTCACCCTTGAACACTGCCTCTTTGGGCTCAGGGTGCTCCGGGCCAGTCTGGTTGACATGGTCAGTGTAGTCCACATCACTGGTGAACACTTTGAGCTGCTGGTTGAATCTGAGCTTCTTTGGGGGTACAGTCCTAGGGAACCTGGGCTGCTTCCGTAGAGGTGTCCCTGGCTGTCCATCCATGGGCCCTGGGTCCCCAGAGCCCCAGGTGGCCACACTCACTTCAGGCCTTTCCTCGCCCTCGGTGGTGTGGCTCACCGGCTCCTCCCCAATGTAGAACATAGGGCGGTGCTTTTCCTCCTCAATCTGGTGCTCCACCTTGATCTGGGTTGAACTCTGCAATGACAGTGATGGCAGCTGCTCAGGAAGACTCACGCCCAGCTCTAGTCTCTGCTGCTTCTGCCACACACACACACACACACACACACACACACACACACACACGGAGGGGACATAGGGCTGCTGAGGTAGGATCAGAGTGGTGGTCTGGCCTGAACAAAACTGCCCTAAGCCTCTCTGTGTTACCTCCTGGTTCCGCCGTGCAAACGGCCACAGGCGTCGTCTGGACTGAGTCCGGATCCAGCGGCGGGCACGTCGGAATGTACTCTCATCGCTGCCTCTCTTGAGGCCTCGTCCTTGGCCTTGACCTCGGGACACGGGGAGACAACAAGAAAACATGGTGTCCTCTCCAGTGCCTTTATCCGAGTGAGGCAGGAAGGGGCAGTTATAGAATGTAGTTGCCTGGTTGCCGGGTTCCATTGTGCTCCATCATCAGGAAGTGAGTTCATGTCTCATGTCTGAGGACATGCTCCCGTAAGGGACCCAGGGGTGACCTCACTTAGGAACTCAGCTTAGGACTTTAGAATTCCCAGGTAGATGTTCAGATTTGCTCCATTATTGGTCTGTCTTCCCCTACTCCCCCCACCCCCACTTTATAATTTGTACTACTAATTTGGTAGTACAAATCTATTTTTTTCCTTCAGATATTTTTTAATTTATTAAGGTATTATATGTGTACATAGCTTACCATTGCCCGCTCCCTCCCATATATGCCCTCCCTCCCCAGAGTTTTGTGTCCATTGGTTGTACTTTTATGCATGCATACCAGTCCTTCGGTTGATCTCCCATCTCCCCCAGATCTCCCTACCCCCCTCCCCCGCTGTCATTTGACAGTCTGCTTGTTGTTTTACTGTCTCTATATCTATCTTTCTATTCATTCGTTCATAATGTTCTTTAATATCCATAAATGAGTGAAGTCATGTGGTGTTTCTCTTTCATTGACTGGCTTATTTCACTCAGCATGATGTTCTCCAATTCCATCCAGGTTACTGCAAATGATGAGAATTCCCTCCTTTTTATGGCCGCATAGTATTCCATGGTGTAGATGTACCATAGTTTTCTGATCCATTCATCTGCTGACGGGCACCTAGGCTGTTTCCAAATCCTAGCTATTGTAAATTGTGCTGCTATGAACATAGGGGTGCATATATCCTTTCTGATTGGTGTTTCTGGTTTCTTAGGGTATATTCCTAGTAGTGGGATTACTGGGTCAAATGGGAGTTCCATTTTCAGTTTTTTGAGGAAGCTCCATACTGATCTCCACTGTGGTTGCACCAACCTGCAATCCCACCAGCAGTGCACGAGGGTTCCTTTTTCTCCACAACCTCTCCAACATTTGTCGTTTGTTGTTTTGTTAATGTTGGCCATTCTGACAGGTGTGAGATGGTACCGCATTGTTGTTTTGATTTGCATCTCTCAGATGATTAGTGACTTTGAGCATGTTTTCATGTGCCTCTTGGCCTTCCTTCTGTTGTCTTTTGAGAGGATTCTATTCAGGTCCATTTCCCATTTTTTAATTGGATCATTTATTTTCCTTTTATTGAGTTGTATAAGCTATCTGTAGATGTTGGAGATTAAACCTTTATCAGTGATATCATTTGCAAATATGTTCTCCCATAACATGGGACTTCTTGTTGTTTTGTTGATGGTTTCTTTTGCTCTAATAAAGCTTTTTATTTTGATGTAGTCCCATTTGTTCATTATCACTTTAGCTTCCATTGCCCTAGATGCAGTATTAGTGAAGAAGTTCTTTTGGCATATATCTGAGATTTTGCTGCCTGTGGATGCCTCTAGTATTTTTATGGTTTCCCGTCTTATGTTTAAGTCCTGTAACCACTTCGAATTTATTTTTGTGTATGGAGTAAGTTGGTGCTCTAGTTTCATTCTTTTGCATGCATCTGTCCAATTTTCCCAACACCATTTACTGAAGAGACTGTCTTGACTCCATTGTATGCTCGTGCCTCCTTTGTCAAATATTAATTGAGCATATTGATTTGGATTGATATCTGGATTCTCTAATCTATTCCATTGATCTATATGTCTGTTCTTGTGCCAGTACCAGGCTGTTTTGAGAACAGTGGCTTTGTAATACAGCTTGAAATCTGGTATTGAGATACCTCCTACTTTACTCTTCTTTCTCAGAATTGCTGCGGCTATTCGGGGTCTTTTATTGTTCCAAATAATAAATTGGAGAGTCCTTTCTAGGTCTGTGAAGTATGTTGTTGGTATTTTAATATGGGGCGCGTTGAACTTATAAATTTCTTTGGGAAGTATGGACATTTTGGTGATGTTGATTCTACCAATCCATGAACATGGTATGTTCTTCCATGTGTTTACATCCTCTATCTCTTTTGTCAGTGTCGTGTAGTTTTCAGCATATAGGTCTTTTACCTCCTTAGTTAAGTTTATTCCTAGGTATCTTAATTTTCTTGGTGCGATGGGAAATGGGATTGCTTTTTTAGTCTCTGTTTCTATGAGTTCACTATTGGTATATAGAAATGCCATAGATTTCTTGGCGTTGATTTTGTATCCTGCTACATTGCCAAATTCGTTTATTAAGTCTATTAGTTTTTTGATGGAGTCTTTTGGGTTTTCTATGTACAATATCATGTCATCTGCAAATAGGGACAACTTCACTTCTTCTTTTCCAATTTTGATGCCTTTTATTTCCTCTTCTTCTCTAATTGCAATGGCTAGTACTTCCAGTACTATGTCAAACAGAAGTGGTGAGAGTGGGCACCCCTGTCTTGTTCCTGTTCTTAGGGGGAATGGGTTTAGTTTTTGCCCATTGAGTATGATGTTTGCTGTGGGTTTATCATATATAGCTTTTATTATGTTGAGGTATGATCCTTGTACTCCCATCTTGTTGAGTGTTTTTATCAGGAAAGGATGTTGGATTTTATCAAATGCTTTTTCTGCATCAATTGATATGACTATATGATTTTTAACTTTCAGTTTGTTTACGTGATGTATCACGTTTATTGATTTGCGGATATTGTACCATCCTTGCGTTCCGGGAATAAATCCTACTTGGTCATGGTGTATGATCTTTCTGATGTTCTGTTGGAGCCAATTTGCTAGAATTTTGTTGAGGATTTTGGCATCTATGTTCATGAGGGATATTGTCCTGTAATTGTCTTTCATTGTGTTATCTTTATCTGGTTTTGGTATTAGGGTGATGCTGGCTTCATAGAAGGAGTTTGGAAGTGTTCCTCCCTCTTGAATTTTTTGGAATAGTCTGAGGAGGATAGGTTTTAGTTCTTCCTTGAATGTTTGGTAAAATTCTCCTGTAAAGCCATCTGGCCCTGGGCTTTTGTTTGCTGGAAGCTTTTTGATGACTGTTTCAATTTTTTCCCAAGTAACTGGTCTATTGACATTTTGAGATTCTTCCTGATTGAGTTTTGGCAGGTTATATTTTTCTAGGAATATGTCCATTTCCTCCAGGTTGTCCAGTTTGTTGGAATAGAGTTGTTCGTAGTATTTTGTAACAATCCTTTGTATTTCGGCGGGGTCTGTTGTTATTTCACCTCTTTAATTTCTGATTTTGTTTATTTGGGTCCTCTCTCTTTGTTTCTTGGTTAGCCTGGCTAGAGGCTCATCAATCTTGTTTATCCGTTCAAAGAAACAGCTCTTGGTTTTGTTGATCTTATGTATTGTGTCTTTGGTCTCTATGTCATTAATCTCCGCTCTGATTTTTATTATTTCCTTCCTTCCGCTTACACTGGGCCTTTCTTGCTGTTCTTTTTCTAACTGTTTGAGTTGTAGGGTTAGATAATTTGTTACCATTCTTTCTTGTTTTTTGCAATAGGCTTGTAGGGATATGAACTTTCCTCTCAAAACAGCTTTTGCTGTATCCCATTGATTTTGGATTGTTGTCTTTTCATTGTCATTAGTTGCCATGATGTTTTTTATTTCTTCCTTGATTTCTCTGGTAACCCAGTCTTTGTTCAATAGCATGCTATTTAGTCTCTATGTGTTTAATTTCTTTGGCTTACTATTATTGTAGTTGATTTCCAATTTTATGGCACTATGATCTGAGAAAATGCTTGATAAGATTTCTATCTTCTTGAATTTGAAGAGACTTTGCCTATTTCCCAACATGTGTTCAATCTTTGAGAATGACCCGTGTGCACTTGAGAAGAATGTATATTCTGTGGCTTTGGGATGAAATGTTCTGAAGATGTCGATTAATTCCATCTGGTCTAGTACGTCATTTAGGATTGACGTTTCCTTACTGATTTTTTGTTTAGATGATTTGTCCAGAGGTGACAGTGGAGTATTAAAATCACCTACTATGATTGCATTGCTATTAATCTCTCCCTTAATGTCCTCCAGCAGTTTCTTTATGTATTTGGGTGCTCCCATATTGGGTGCATATATGTTTACCAGGGTTATTTCTTCTTGTTGGATTGCTCCCTTTAGTATAATGAAGTGGCCTTCATTGTCTCTTGTTATGTCCTTCACTTTGAGATCTAATTTGTCAGATATAAGTATTGCTACCCCAGCCTTTTTTTCATTTCCGTTCGCCTGGAAAATCTTTTTCCATCCCTTCACCCTCAGCCTGTGTGCATCTTTTTTTCTGAAGTGTGTTTCCTGTAGACAGCAGATATATGGGTCTTGCTTTCTTATCCATTCTGTTACCCTATGTCTTTTGATTGGAGCATTTAAAACATTTACATTTAAAGTTATTATTGATAAGTAGGTATTTGATGCCATTTTTATTCTATTCCCCTGTGTTCCTTCTTTGCTTCCTATTTCTTTATTTTTACAGTAAACCCTTTAGCATTTCTTGCATTGCTGGTTTGGTGGAGATAAATTCCTTTAGTCTTTTTTTGTCTGTGAAGCTCTTGATTTCATTTTCAATCTTGATTGATAGCCTTGCTGGGTACAGTATTCTTGGATTCAGACCCTTCCTTTGCATGACTTTGTATATTTCATCCCATTCCCTTCTGGCCTGATGAGTTTCTGTGGAGAAATCAGTTGCTAGTCTGATGGGGGTTCCTTTATATGTAACCTTCTGTCTCTCTCTAGCTGCTTTTAAGATTCTTGCTTTGTCGTTGTTGTTTTGCTCTTTAATTATAATGCGCCTAGCTGTTGGTCTTTGGGGATTCATTTTGCTTGGGACTCTTGTATTTGTATGCTTTTTTTCTTCTCTATCTCAGGAAAGTTTTCTGTCATTATATCTTGAAACAGTTTTTCTATGCCTTCCTCTGTTTCCTTTCCTTCTGGAACCCCTATTATTCTAATATTGTTTTGTTTTGTAATGTCCCAAAGTTCCCGTAGGCTCTCTTCCTGCTTTTTAATTTTTTTTTCTAAAAGCTGCTCTAATTGGGTATTTTTTCCCATCTTGTCTTCTAGCTCACTGATCCGGTCCTCTGCTTCATCTAGCCTACTTTTGATGCTTTCTATTGAGTTCTTTACAGTAGCTATGTTATTTTTCATTTCTTCTTGGTTCTTCTTCATTTCCTCTTGGGTCTTACTCATATTGTCAAATTTGTTTTCCATTCTTTTTAGCCATCCCATGATCATTACTCTGAATTCTTGCTCTGGTAGGTTGCTTGCCTCTAAATCGTTTACTTCCTTTTCTGGTGATGGCTGATTTTCTTTCATAGGCGGGATATTTCTTAGCCTCCCCATGATCTATCTTTTTAGGACGCCTGTTTATGTAGTTCTCTCTCTCCTGCTTAGATTTAAAGGTACAAAATACAACACAACCAGGTACAACACACAAGGCACTGAACAGAAAAGCGTTTGCAATATTAATATCCTACAATAAAGGTGACTAGAACCCAGCTAACAAAATCATACAATCAAATAAACAGATTAAGCAAACGAATCTTACAAAAAAGCATAAAACTTTGATATAGTTAGCATTTAGCATACAACTACAAAGGGGTAGAGAGAAGGATTTTTTTTTTTTTTTTAAGGACAGCGACAAGGTAGGTGCGAATGGACTTGGAGTAGGGGGTTGGGGGTGAGATATACACTGGAAGGGTGAAATTTTAGGAGGGGATAAATAGAAAAAATAGGGAAAATCTAGAGCAGTAAAGAGTTAAGATAAGCAGGACACCATAGGGAAAGGGTTAGGAAGAGAGTGATAGCATAAAGGTAGGGATGAGTTAGAATAGAGCGTTTGAGAAGGAAAGGTATAAATAGTCTGTTGAATAGTAATCCCAAAGGGGAAAAAAGAGAAAAGAAAAAAAAATTTTTTTTAAGTATATAATATGGCAGTTAAAAGATAATGATAAAAATAAACAAAAGAAAATAGGATAAAAAAGATAAAACGGGCAAACTAGTAGTAGTAATAATATTGATTACATATAAAAGTGAGTTAATTAAAAAGGTAGAGTCAAGTGAGGAAAGATTTAAAAAAATATCTTCTTAAGTAAACTTTGCAATTAATGTAACTTAAAAAACAAAACAAAAACCGAAAAAAATTAAACAATTAGAAAATCAAAATAAAAAATTAAGTAAAATTTGCAGTAATGAAGGTTATTCACTTCCTCTGTTGTTCTGTCTAGCTCACCAGTTCCCCGTCTGGGCGTTAATTGCAATTCCCAGTGTTTCTTCCGTGTTGTAATCGGGTCTTGATTTTTAAAGCAGCTCTAGAGTCCATATGTACTGTAGCCTCTAGGTGGCGGTGTTTCTTGGTGGCAAAGAGCCAGGGCTCTGAGGCCTTTCTAGCGCCTCTCTGTGGCTCTGGTCTGTGGAGGGGTGGGGGTTGGGCAGGACGAGCCGACTGCACTCCCCTATAACTCTCTCTGAGTCAGATCCAGGTGTGCTGCTCCTTAGATATCACCCCACTTAGGAGCCTTGACCACAGTCAGGGGTGGCCCCAGCCCAGCTCTGGATTTCTTATAAACACAGACCCCTCTGTGCACCTGGTGAACGCAAGTTGGTGCGCGCGGGCTGCTTTATGCAAGCTGCTGCGAGGGGGATGGGCGCACCAGGTGAAAACTCGCTGGACTCCTCTGTGAGCCTAGTGTGCGCAAGCTGCGCGCGGGCTGCTTTATGCAAGCTGCTGTGTGGGGGGATGGGCGCTCCGCGATGAAAACTCACCCAATCTCCGCAAAGTCTGATTTTTCACCCTGGGGTAGAGTACTCCTTTTAATCCAAGCGTTCGCGCTGATTGTGGTCGGCGTTTAGGTGTGCATAGCTACTTGGTGGTCTTTACAGCCTGGCTATTCTGTCCTCTAATCAAAATCTCTTCCCGTCAAGATGGCGAGATCTCCCCGTATTCGCCTCTCCGTCGCTCCGGGAGAGGATCGGGCTGAGGGTGCCCAACTGACTGGGAGACCCTGATCAGGCACCCCCCAGTTTCTCCAGGTGTTCGCCTTTCTCCTGGTTTGTTGTCAGGCACTCCCAGCAAGACCCTTGGGCACTCTCTCCTTCCTCCTCGGACCCGGTCAGAACTTGCCTACCTATTCTTCCGCCATTTTTTCCTCCTCTCTTCGCCTTAAAAATATTTGAACTGCATATTTAGAAAATGAAAAAGGATGATCAAAACATCCTAAAAGAATTGTATCTTCCATCAATCCAAACCTGATACTAAGCATAGCCTTGCAGCAGTAGAACATGAAATGGCTGAGAATAATCCTTTATGCCAGGTTTAACATCACCTGGAATCCTTTTAAAACACTATGCTACTTTTTATTTTACTACATATAAGGAAGATGTCAAGAAACTGGAAAAGAACCAGAAAACAACAACTAACATGGCTTAAAGGGTTATAACATAGAAAGTCAGGTGGAAAGTAAATAAGATAGAATTCTGTAGTCTAAAGTGGAAAGTCCATGAGATAACTTTAAAACTGCCTTCGGGTGAATTAAAAGCTGCTGAAAGGAGATCTCATCTCCAAGGGAATAGAAGAGGCATTACTTTAATTACGAACCGTGAGGTCCAGCATGCACAGGTAGGTCCTGATGGTAAAAACTATGAAATGCCACAATAAGTTACAAGCTGACAGTCAGCTGTGATGCCTTATTCCTTGATCCCATTTTTTTAAGACACCAAGAAACAACGATTGCCTTTTGCCATAGAAGTCCTATTTTCCCTTGTTGCAATTTTCCTGATGTTAAAATGTTCATGCTAATGTTTATGCTAGTCATTCAACCACTACAGTGTAAAGTTCAAACTCCTGGTGATATCATAACACATTTACTCGTCACTCCCCACCCGGCCAGGACAACTTGCCACACTCTCAACCTGTCCTGTGCTTCTGCCACTCCAGCCCGGAAACCACAGGAGCATCACAAACCACAGTCCTAACACAGTGCCTCGCCTTCCCACAGTGTTTCCTCTGAAAAGGATGTACTTCCCTCCTCCCAGCTTTGGAGCCCTCATTCCACCCTGCAGACCATTCTCATTTGGGAAGATCACACTCCCATGCCTTTTTTCTACACCTTTACCGGGTAAGAAAGTCCCTCTTCCCTGCATTCATTTCCAACAGACAAATTTACTTTCTTCTTCCTGTGCTTTCAAAGCATATTTTTGCCACCTCTATTAGGGCACATATAACATCATTCTTCAAAGTCTTCAGTCGCCCGGCACTCCGAGTAGTGCCCGCATTGGGGGGAGGAAGGGCTGGGAACAAGACCTTGGTTGGCCTAATTCTTTTGTTTCTTAGCTCCCCAGCACATAGTAGGCCCCAAACTTTTCTGTCAAATCCGTGAGGCCGTTAGTTACCTGCTAAGTGCAAAGAAACGCTCAACATTCAAATGGTTGCTGTGGAAACCTTATCTAGGGATTTGCGTTGGTCTTTCAATTCAATCCATTTAGACTTGTTTTCCAAGTTTCTTCTTAAAGCATTTTAACCTTCAAAAGATAGAATCAATAATGTATGTTTAAATGCTCTGGAACAAACATGTGTGTCTGATCTACTCTATCAAAACCACCAAAGTATCCAGGACTCCAGGGGTAAAAATAGCGTATCTGCAGAGAAGGACGGTTAGAAAGGGTAAATTTTCTCATCAAATCAGTTCTGGCAAAAGCTTCAGGGAGGCACAGAGGCACCCGCGTCCCCTTCAGCTTTATTTGTATATGAATAAGGACAGCGGGGTTTTCCATGAGGAGACATAGCGCATAAGGGTGTTTTATTATTAATACGGACATGCAGCAATATCAGTCGCATTAAATACAGCTGGTCTCCTGTTGCCATCTGTACGTTCTCTGCTCTTTGATGTAAAGTAAATTTATTTCTCTGTATTTGTAACATTTGTTAAAGCATTTACCTTTTGAAGAAAATGAATAAATATGTCAAGTGCAAGGATGCATATTTTAAATGTAGTGTGTTTACCTTCATAAGACAATATACTTTCAAAATATGTCCTCATAAGTTAAACATCTAATTGGACTCTTTTTAGATTAAACTATTCTTAATTGGACACTTCAAAAGGCAAGGAGTTACATATTTACGCATTTTAATGCATTTGACTTCATTTAACTCAAAATAAATTCTTTCTAGAAAACTAAAAAGAGGTAAAAAGTAATAGCTTAAATTAACCAAACTGTTCTATGCAGCTAAACTGACTTCAATTTCTAGTTAATCAAGAAACTAGAACTCAGTTCCTTAATATTAGTCACTCAAAATTTTGAACATTTCCCTTTTTATGGTCAAAACCCCCCTCCCCTGCCTTATCATTTAGATTGGTCCAAATTCCTTCCATATTTAAAAACAAGCTAAAAGAAATGCATTCTAATTATGTTCTTAGTTCTCTCTGCCCCTTTAGACAAGCTCTCCATCCCTGTACTTCCTTTTCTCAATCCTTTCCCGGGGGCAACTTCTTCACAAGCTAAAGGACCTCCATGCCTGGGCACCTGCTCATCCCTTCCCCTCCTCTCACCTCCCATCACCTCCAGCTTCTGTCTGACCTACTTCCAGTTCCACCAATTTGCTATACATTTTCTTGCCACCTCAAATTTTTACATTCTGTTCCTTCTTTTTGGAATACTTTCCTGCACTTACTCCTTTCTCTTCTTTTTATCATAATTTTAGATAAAAAGTGGGTTGAAAACCGGTACTTAGTTGTTCTATTACATTTAGCTATATTTCTATCTTTGTGTTTTAATATTTAAAGAAAGCATCATATTTTAGATTGATTTACATTCTATCTATAAATTAATTCAAGGAGGTGTCTGGTTTTCTAAAAGAATAAGTTTTGAAACTCACTTGGAAGTAAACAGGAGCAGCATTGACACATTAAAATATACAAAAGCCTCAAAAATGCTAGGAAGAAACTTACGTATTTGCTGACAAGGAAACAAGATCCGTGAAAATATTAGCCAATACTGTGTGCAGATGGTATCTAAACATTAAGATGTAGTCACAGTATTTTCTCTATACTTACACTTCTTAACCTCATAATAAATGACCCAAGTGAACATGTGTAATCCTTAAAATGTAGAATTCTATAAGTGATGCATCCATTCTGAGCTTTAGAACTTGACCCCAATTTTCAGCTAAGACTTGGGACTCTACCATAGCTGTCTAATCAGAATTATATTGTGAAGTATTAGATGAGATTTTCCTGCTCTCTTCCCTTTTTATTTTATTTATTATGATAAGAACAATACACTACCTTTGCCTATGGGTACAACGTTGTACAGCAGATCTCTAGAGTTCATTCATCTCGCTCAACTGAAACTTTATGTAAGTTGGTTAGTAACATCCCATTTCCTCATCTCCCAGGCCCTGGCAACCAATAGTCCCTTCACTAATTCTATGAATTGTACTATTTAAAGTACCTCATGGAAGTGAAATCATGAGGTATTTCTTTTTCTGTGACTGGCTTATTTCACTTAGCATTTTATCTTCAAAATTCATCTGTGTTGTCATGTACATAAGAACAGCCTTCTTTTTAAGGCAGAACAATATTCCATTGTGTACACATACCACACTTCCTCTGTACTTCCATCTGCCAGACATCTGTTTCCACATGTTAGCTGTTGTCAACAGTGACATGGGAGTGCTAATACCTCTTTGAGACCCTGATTTCAAATCCTTTGGAAAAATGACCAGAAGTGAAATTGATGCATAATATAAGCTAACAAGTAGTAAGAATTTGAAATTGTATTAGAACATTATTTTTTGAAAATTCTGGAGAATAAAAGCACAAAATCAAGATGTCACAGGGCTACCCTCTCTCAAAGGCACTAGAGGAGAATCTATCCTATTACTTTCTCTCAGCTTCTGTTGTCATTAGTAATTCTTTGATATTCCTTGGTTTACAGCTACATAACCCCAATCCTTACCTTCATTGGCACATGGCTTTCTCCCCTCCTGTCTTCACATTGACTACTTATAAAAAGACACCAATACCTGGCCTGTGTGGTTGAGTATCCACTTATGAACCAGGAAATCAAGGTCAGGGCACTTGCCTAGGTTGTGGGCTTGATCACCAGTAGGGGGCATGTAGGAGGCAGCCAATCAATGATTTTCTGTCATCATTGATGTTTCTATCTCTCTCTCCCTCTTCCCAACTCTCTGAAATGAATATATATATATATATATATATATATATATATATATATATATATATATATATATATTTTAAGATGCCATCAGTCATATTGGATGAAGGGTCCATTCTACTCCAGTATGATGCCATCTTAACTAATTACATCTGCAATGACCCTACTTCTAAACAGATCACATTCTGGGGTACTGGGGGTTAGACTTTCAATTTATCTTTTTGGAAAACACAATTCAACCCATCACTAATGTCCCAGAAGATCTGGCCATAATGAGGCATGGCCATGTCCAAGGATTAAACAGAATTGTAGTGTCTTGTACATCCACTTAGAAGAAAAATGGTCCTGAATCAGATCTATTTCCCAACTCCCATGCTCCAATGCCCCTAGAACTTTGAACACTTCTTGGGAAAAGGAAATAAATGGTTAGAGAGGAAAATCCTAAATTAAATGAGTTTAAAACTGAGATGCCCAGGCTTACTTTGAATTGATTACAATTTTTATTGTTGCAATCAGATGAGGATTCCAAAAATAAAACTCAACGGAGGATTTTTTTTTAATGTTATAATGCTGGCACACCTGAATTTATGAAAGCAAGTACCATAATAATTATAAATCTATTCTGTAACAATCCTTAGTGGGGGCAGGGGAGGAAGTTAGTCTTCTTTAATTGAGAACTTTGCACAGACCACAAAGGCATTAATTAAGAGTGGCTAATGTAATGAAAACTACATACAATTTACTTAAACTACAAATAACAAAGCAGTTCCTTTATTATTTCTTAATCTCACTTCACTAAAGAATCCAATACCTAGTGTGAGTTTTTATTAAAAAAAAAAAAAAGAAAGAAAAAGGCCCCTCTGCTCCTTTGTTTATCATTGTTCAGTTTCTGCCTCATCAGCTTTCTCAGTATCCCCCAAAGTTCACTTTCAACAGAGTACCTCATCAAGTATCTCCTTTGAAAATTTTTCTTAAAAAGAAGGGTCTTTCTTATCAGACTCTAGACCCAGATATGTGTTTTCCAATATCCTCTGGAAAATGCCTGCCTCAGCTGCTATGAACCCAGCAATGGCATATCTGTGCTCAGTACACTCTGGCCTCCCCTTCCTGAGGGGCAGCCCCTAGCACAGGGGTTAGAACATGAATGAGTGAACAGCCGTGGCCTTTGCAGATGCCAGATCTGCCACTTACCAGCTGCGTGACCATGGGACATACTGTTTAACCTTTCTCTGCCTCAGTTTCCTCACCTATAAAATGATGCCTACCTGATAAGGTTGTTTGATGTGTTAACACTTTTAAAGTATTTATAGTCAGGGTCAATTTAAATAATAAGCACTTGGTGTTTATTAATATTAAACATATAAAGAGTTCTTTCAAGTCAATAAGAAAAAGACAATGTAAAATGTGTCAAAAATAGCAGTAGGTAAATCACAAGAGGAAACACGAAAGATAAAAACACACACATACACAATAAAAATATACCACCTCAGCAGCAAATAGGAAAATGCAAATTAAAACAATATAGCAATTTTTGGCTGCCTACTTATGAAAATGTGAAAGTTTGGTAACTTCCAGTGGTAATAAAAACCTAAAGTAATTGGCACTCTCATTTATTATTGGTGAAAGTGTACATTTTTATAATATTTTGAAAATTAAGTTAGTAACATTAATTTTTCTAATATGCATACTCCTTGACCGAGTATTTTTATTCTAGGAATCTAACTAATAGGGCAAATGAAAAAAAGAAAAATCATCAATATTTCATACTCTCAAAGTCTTACAAAAAAAAATATATCAAAAATTTATAAAAAAAAAAATATCCGTAAACAACTAGAATGTCCACATATAGAAAAACAGTTGTCTAAATCATTATATATTAATTCTATGAAACACTAAGCATCTATTATAAAGAGTATAGATTATTAACTTAGGAATAAGTCCACCACATACCATTCATTATGCAAGAATAGCAAATCCTTGTTAGGGGGCCATATATATGATATTTTTTTATCATATACTGGTATACATAAACAATTATGTATACTATATGTGTAAAACATATATGTGCTTACATAAACAAAGAAAATAGCAGTTTACAGTGATCACATTAGAGAATGAGATTAGAAAGTAAGACTATCAATTTCACTTTTGACTATATTTTATTTGGGTTGGTACAGTAAGCAGATATGATTATATTTCAAGTAATTGAAAATATAAAGAATGGAGGCAAAGACAAAAATGAATGTTTAATAAAAGTTACAAATCAGCTACTACATACTTTTCTCAAGGCACAAAAGCAGTGTTCATTAATTACATATGAAAATGTTTCCAAAAATATGTTTCATAATGGAAAATAATCCATATGTACAAATTGTAGAGTTCTTTTAGAAGTTTAGATCAGGTTAAATCAACCAGTGTGAATTAAATCCCTTCATGCTCACTACATCTATCAGCAAAGGACTACATATCACCACAGTCCAACGGAAATGGGGAACGTATGCTGCCAAAGCTGGGAATAGAATTAGGTTTTCACTCCCTAAGGAGAAAATAAAGTTTTAATTTGGGGAACATTCATAACAGGCCTGGGGGAAATGCTAAAATTCAGCTTACAGAGAGGAGGGAACACGTCCTCGTGCACTGAGGCCCGGCGCACAGCTGTATTGCCCTGCAGGCTGCACTGTGTGGGGAAAGGATGCCTCAAGAGAAAAGAAGTGGGGGCCTTAGCAGTGTCTGAGAAACGGGAAACAGGCTACCCACTATCACATTCAATATTTCTTTAGTTCACTGATTCTAAGTATGGTTTTTCACATTTGAAAATCGTTAAAATTGGGATTAGTCTTAGTTTCAGTGGCATGCTGGCCAGATGACAGTTTTTATGTGATTGTCATTGTCTTGATTATATATATTCACACTGGCACATTTCCATTGAGATTTGAGTATTTTAGAGATGCTTCAAGTATTGAGTTTAATTGCCATTTAAAATATATTTTATCTGATTACACTATGATTTGGCATTGAAGCAGGAGTCACTATATCTGCAAAAATATACAGAAATAGAGCAATGAGTATAAATTTGATTTAGTAAAGCAAATATCATATCAAGAATGATTAAAGCCCCATATTTTCTTATAAAACAATAATCATGTGTTTTATATATAGAACCTAAGAAAGAAAAATATCATAAGTAGATGAAGCTGTATCGGTTTTGGCTCAGCATGGATGAAGAGGGAGTCTGTGTCACTGGATCCTACAGTACACCTATTGCATTAGGCCACTCTACCAAGCACAGAAGATATAACAGCTCTACCTAATACACATAAAACAAACACAGGGAGGCTGCCAAAATGAGGAGATAAAGAAACATGCCCCAAATGAATGAACAAAACTTGAGGAAAATAACTAAACAAAACAGAGAAAAGCAATCTACTAAAGGCAGAGTTTAAAACACTGATTAGAAGGACACTCAATGAACTTAGTGAAAAGTCAAGAGCATAAAAAAGGATCAGTCAGAAATAAAGAATACACTAACTAAAACAAAGAGTAATTTACAGGAAATCAACAGTAGGATATAGAATAAAATCAGCAATTTGGAATATAAGGAAGCAAGACCCAAACAAACAGCAAAAATAAAAATATTCAAAATGATGAAAAGTAAGAACCTACATGCAAGATTACCCTACAAAGCAAAGCTATGATTTAGAATCGAATGACATCTAAAGAGCTTCCCAAACAAGGAAAAGCTAAAGTAGTTCATCACCACTAAACTAGTATTATATGAAATGTTAAAGAAACAAAATAAATGAAGAAGCAAGGAAGAAACACACTCATAGATACAGAGAACATTTTGGCAGTTGTCAGGTGAGAGAGGGGTTGAGGGATGGGTGAAAAAGGTAAAGGGAAGAGGAGTACAGATTGATTCTTACAGAATAGTCATGGAGATGTGAAGTACAGTATAGGGAATATCGTTAATAATCCTATATAATAAAAGGCTAATATGCAAATAAACCAAACAGCAGAATGACCAGTCATTATGATGTGCACTGACCACCAGGGGGCAGATGCTCAAGAAGGAGCGGCCCCCTGGTGGTAAGTGCGCTCCCACAGGGGGAGTGCTACTCAGTCAGAAGCAGGGCTCATGGCTGGCGAGTGCAGCGGTGGTGGTAGGAGCCTCTCCCACCTCCACTGCAGCATTAAGGTTGCCTGCCTGCCGGCTTAGGCCTGCTCTCCACACCAGCTGTCAGAAATCCCCTAAGCACTCCCAGACTGTGAGGGGGCATAGGCTGGCCTGAGAGACCTCCCCAAGTGCACAAATTTTGTGCACTGGGCTTCTGGTATTTTAATAACTATGTGTGATATCAGATGGGTACTAGATTTATTAGCATGCTTACTTAGTAAGTTATGTAATGTCTAATCACTGGGATGTACACTTGAAAGTAATATAATATTGTATGTCAACTACTGCAATTTAAAATATTTTAAAACATTTTAAAATATTTTTAAATGATGTGTACAAAAGAAACTAGCTTTCATGTGTCTTTCAAGCAGAGGCATCCTAGATTCAATGAAATGTGGGTAAATGTATTTTAGTAATGTTTTACCCGAGTCCTTTCAGTCTATGGTTAAGTTTAACCAAGTGTCAACTGTAAAAGCAGGTAAAGTGTCACAATACAATAAATTGGTTACCTTAAAGAACACGAAGCCATTAAGGTTCTAACAATTTTCTAACTATCCAGGTGAATGGCTGAACTCCTCTTTCCAAATTCTCATTTCAGAAGGATACCTATAGTATTTTGGACAAAGATTCTGACTGTCTCTAGGGGCCATCAGAACATATTGCCTCTATTCTCCTGCGATTCATCTTCCTGTTAGGATTCTTTCGCCAAGATCATTACAACCATGAAATGCAAATTCAAAAATATACAAATATACTTCTCCCTCTTTTTATGTACCGGTCTAAGAAAAATAGAGAGATCTCATGGCTTGGTTTCATTTAGAGCACAGCGAAACTTTGAAGAAACTTTACAAATAAAAATTAAGGAAAACAATATGGAAAATAAGTATAGAGTCAACAAAGAATAAAATGAAATTCATATATATATATATATATATATATATATATATATACATATTAACTGTCTCTATATACTATATACACTTTTCCAAGAGCTCAGAATCTAGTGAAGAAAGCAGATTTATAAACAGGTTTTTAACATCTAATATTGTTAGTGCTGAGACAGATGCATGAAGATGGTTATATTCTTCTATAAACATGTTTCAAGGTTCTCTGGTCTACTTCCATCTCTATTATAACTTTCCCCCAGTTAATTAACCCAGAAACATACAGGTAAGATCTGATGTCCCTAGGGAACAATGGTATCTTCTTCAGCCCAGTACAATAGTAGCTCACAGGATCATACCATTTGCTTAACAAATGCTACATAACTACTATTTCCTAGTTGTTACTTAACTAGCCATTTCCTGGAAATATTCATCATATTTATTTCAGAGGAAACTGGTTGATCTGAAGACATTTAAACTCACTTAATAAGAATATAAGGGTGAAGGGAATACAAACTTCCAGTTATAAAGTAAACAAGCCATGGGATAGAATATGCAGTATGACTACTATAGTTAGTGGTGTATTATTTTAATATTGAAAGATGGAAGAGAGATCTTAAAAGTTCTCATCACAAGGGAAAAAATCTGTTAACTGTACGGGGACGGGTGTTAACTGGACTTATTATGGTGATACAAATATCCAATCAGTATGCTGCACAATTATAATTTATATGTCCATTGTACTTTAATATATAAGTAAATAAATAAAAAGAAAACAAAAAATTGAGATGGCAAATTGTGAAGAAGAAAAAAAAAGGGACAAAAGTAACCCCTTAATGATAAATCCCGTGCACCACTGCCACATGGTCCTTCAGAACCTGCTATTCCCCCATCAAGTATGGAGTCTAATTTCCTCTCATCTGGAAAGTGACTGCACTCTTGCTACTGATTCAACAACTGAATGCAGCAGAGGAAACCTGGCATGACCCCTAAGGCTAGATCATGGATGGCTTTTACCTGGCCATCTCTTGGGGTGCCTGCTTTAGGCACCCTGCCATTGTGCTGCAGGAAAACCAGTCAGAATCACGGAGAGACTGTGTACAGGTGTTCTCACCGCAGCCCAGTGAAGGGGCCAGTAACAGCCAATACCAATCCCCAAACAAACAAGGAAATGAACCCTGAGCTGATTCCAGTCCAAGCTTTCAAACTAACCCCCTGGTGCACCAGCTGTCATGTGGAGCAGAAATACAGGTCTCCACTGTCCCCCCGCCTTCCGTCCTTTCCCTCCCACACTAGGTACCTCTTCCTTAAATCTAGTTCTTTACCTCTCCATGCCTACAGCATTTCAAAAGCTCTTGCCTTCTCTGCTTCCCTCTACTCCCCTAAAACTGCCCAACATGTACCTAATAGCAGGTCAGGCCTCCTAAAATAATTATTTTAGCCTGTCATTTCTCTACAGAAAATTATTCAAGAACTCCCCACAAGCAAAGACTCAAACTCTGCCATAACTTCTCTTACTTCTTGTCATCATCATCTTCTCTCAAGCAGAAACTCCTGATACAGCCAGTGGGGACTTTCTGTCCCTTAAGGGAACCTCACAAACCTGAACCCTTGCTCTTACTATCACATCCTGTAAAGCTTCCATGCAGCAGTATGCAAGACTTAGCTCTAACAGCCACTTTTTAAATATTTAGGAATTTTTCAAGTGAGTTGTTAGATCATTGATAGCATTAACTTGGCCATTCGGAAGTATTTAAGCATGGAAACTGGGAAGCACTACCAACCGGGGCTTTGTGGAATTGGGAAGGAGGGCCAGTTTACAAGCACACCTCTGCCCTCACCCCTCCACACCACATACTCAAATCTACCCATATTTTGGATCCCAGATCAAATGAAACTCTCCTTGAGGCCTTCTCTGCCCACCTAATGTGTAGCTCTGGTAGCCTCTGACGGTCTCTGTAAACTTCCTATTTGTCCTTAAAGTCCCACTGCTTATTTCCTCAACAACATGGAACTGAGGAAGGGGTGGTCTGAGGTTTGTTTAGCTCGGGGACATTACTTACAGTGTAACTAGTGATGGGCCATGTGCACTCACGTATCCAAGACTCAGAATGGGCTGACCTTCTGGGGTCCCTCAACTGTGCTCTAGAAATTCTAGCAGTAGGTCCCTAAAGAAAGAGAGTTAAGGGAAGGTATTAGAACTAAATATTTTTTACTCTTTCAAAAATATATTTAAGATTATTGACTTACAAACACACATACAAAAAAACTTAATAAAATATAAATAGAAAACTAAGACAAAGGGGAAATATATCTGTACTAACTAGAATATCAAATGCTATATTTAACCACATTTTTTGCCCTGAGTTTCCTAGAAACCAAGGCAAAATAAATGAAAATAAAGTGAGTTGCATTTCTGTAAATGTGAATTTCTCACTATAGAAAGGGGAAAACATGCATAGAAAAATATATTCATTTTTCCTGTTAAATCATAAAAGATGTATTTCTTGAATGGCGATTCTAATTCAGAGGGCCAGAGGTCAAATACTTAGAGAAAGAACTAAAGTAGAAACTTGTCCAAAAGAGAACAGGCGAAGAATGAGGCCCAAACCAATCCAAAAATGGCTTCATAATACAGAAAGGATGAGACTAAGTGGAAGACATTTGTTGGAAATTATGACAAAGAGATGGCAGGGATGAACACCAGAGTGGGAGCTAAGACAGGGCTGCAATTTTGCATGCCACTGGCATTTGTGTGAGTGGGTGAGGATTTACATTTAAAAAGATTGAATGGGATGAACAAAACCTACTTGTGAGTTGTTTTTTTTTAACAAAGGGGTAGTATAATTGCTATCCTTCATATTAAAATTTGTTGACTCACTTAACCAGTGTTCCTTCTAGAATAAGACTATCCCAGTTCTCTGCTGTAGCAGATAGAAAGAACATAATCTGTAAGATTTTTTCCCCAAAAATTATTCTCAGCTTTGGACTGATAAAGCCAAATATTTAAACAAGGGCTTGGTGGAGTTTGAGGAGTACTCACTAAGACCAAAAGATAGATGGACTCATTTTTTGGTCTGAAAATACTTCCTTGTATGTATTACCAGTCACCTGCTGTGGCCATGGGAATGACTCCATTACACTCAAACAGAACAGCTGGCTCTAAGCAGAATGAATGGACAACCATGGCACCTGCCAGAATGAGTTAGCTGCAAAAGTGATCCCCAGGTAACTGAAGGACATGACTTGTCTCTTAATATTAGCAAGCAAATTGGTGAATGTCTGCCAAAGACAAGGATTTAATCTAGTGAACAGGGACCATATTTTCTATCAGGAGGCAGATACCAAAACCAATTCCCTGTTAAGGCCACTCCTGTAGGACAATAAAACCATGCCATCTCTGTTTAGGAGAACATTTCTCCTTCTAGAAACCATGGCAGAAAAAAAATATATTATTTTTTATTCCTTTCAACCATGAAATTAGTTAAATGCAAGTTCAAAAGATATGGTTAGGGATTAATCAAAAGGAATTGGTTTCACTCTAAGTAGAACAGTAACAGATATCCAAAGGCAGAATGGATGTAGTGAGTTAATACATAGTGAGGGAATCTCACTGGAAATAGGGGTACTACATGGAGCTGATATTGTAGAGTGATAATTTGGGGGGCATGATTTAAATAATGAATGTGTAGGTAGATTTGACGACATGAAATATATCTCTCAGTCCTAAAGTTCTATGTGTCTTAATACTGGTATATCCTTTTATCCAAAATTCTTCCCTGGATATTTGAGTTCTTGTTGCTAAATTTTCTTGGTTGGATTGCTGATCTCTGCAATCTATTTTATCTCCATGTTTGTTCTCATCTTACCCTTTCCACACACATATACCTTTTTCAGTCCTTCCTTTTGCATCCAAATACACATGGCTAGTACTAACTTTTCTGCTTACTTGAAGGCACAGATGTAGGAAATGTAGCGAGAGCAATATAGAGAATAGCAAGGGGTATAGGAGAGCATGGCATATCTGAGAGCAACCCTCAGTTCAGATAAAAGCGGTAGATCTGCATTATTTTAATCACACTGAAGAATGAATTGGAGAAGCTAAACATGGAAATTGGGCAGCTCCAAGTAATCTGGGAAAAAATCTAGGCAAGAAGCAAGGGAAATTTAAGGTAATTGACATGCAAATGGAAAGAAAGGGATAGATGTGGATGATATTTTAGCTTCAGAGTCAATGGGACCGATGTCTCTTTTAAGGAAGCAATGCGACAGAGCAGTCCCATCTCCTAAAGCAGGGTCATGAAGCTACCTCACCCTGTTTGCCATATGTATTCCCTATAACCCAAACATTCAGACAGAGAGAGCAGCATGTGCAGAGTTAGTTAAGTGTATGGCTGTGTAGCTCGAGAGTGTCACAGCCCTAAAATCCAAGAAAATAAAGAGTTAACTGTATGTACAAGGTTGATATGTACTACATCCATTCTCCTCCCTCTTTGTGTGGTATTGTAATCACTCAGCCCTTGGTAACTAACATGACAACTGACCTTCTGACAGTCACATTAAGCTGCATGGCTTTTTCCACCTCCCGTGCTACATGGTAATCACATCCATGAGAGGGAGCGGAAAGCTTTCTTCTTTAATACACTGGCTGGGGTTTAAATATTCGGGTGTCAAAACAGATGGCATCAGGCACTATATTCTATATACCGCTCACCCTATTCCATATAAGCAGTGCAAAGAAAGGCTGACAGGAAATCTATGGCTCAGGCTCTGGCACAGAAAACATTAATGCAAACATCCTCTGCCCAAAGGACCTGGCATTTACCACACTTTCTAGTGGAAGTACAAGGTTCCTGTGCCAAAGGTCAGGGGCAGAGGGATTAACTTTTCCCATATATTTAAGCAAACTGTCCATCACACTGAAAGTGCAGGCACACATGCGTACATACACACTTCACTTATTGTGGTTGGCTATAAAAAAGGTCAGCTGAGTGATGTGCTGCCAAACATACACACACACACACACACACACACACACACACACACACTGTGCACACCACCTGCTAATATTAGCAAAACTAAAAAAAAAAGAAAGAACGACCATCTCTTAGATTTAAACCAACATAATTTAGTCAGACCTGTCAATAGGATCTATTGCTTTCAAAGACTGAAATGCAAGGGTGTTCACTTTTCAGTTCAATAGGTCAGTTATCTCAGTGTTTGAAAAGCAAAAATACAAAACAAACAAGTAGGTGTGTGCCAAATGTCCATACATATACATTGGATATATACATTAAGGGCTAATAAATGAATTATTCAATAAATGCTGCCTGAGGGTCACTGCCCTTTTTCAAATATAATGCTAACATAAGAAACATTCAAACCTGTAAAGAACTTTTGTGAGTTTATTTGGGCCAAACTGTTGACAATTGCTGAGAAGCAGAATCTCAATGTGTTGGGATAATGCTCCAGAGAATGGCAGTTTCTCACCTTATTTTATACACTACAACCAAAGGAGGAGACTAAGTGTGTTACATGAGATCCATTGGTGATACATTAGGGAGGTGGGAGAAAGCAAAGTAGGGGAACTTATGGGACCTGATAAAAAGTAAAATGATAGATACATGCTTCTACAAACCAGTAGTACAAGATAGTTAGTAGTCAACAATTAACAAGATAACAATAACAATGAGGGAATTTGTGGTCTCTGCTCTGGTGTCCTGGCCCGTGGTTGTGTCCTGAGGGGTCCAGAAAAAGGGAAATTACAAGTCACCCTGACACTCCAGCCTCATGTTTTGTTATTATAGATTGTTATTATAGATGCAAAAGACAACAGACAGGCTTAGTTGAGGTAAAGAGTGACTCTTATTAGAGGTGGATCTGGTTTAGTACATGACTACCATTAACTACTCTTAGTCAAAAAGTTGTCATTTCAGACAACACTTTGTGGTTACTTGAGGTCTCTGAGTTTGCAAGGCCACCCCAGCCAGGTGATTGGAGCATCATCCCACATGCCATAAAGGTCATGGGCTCAGTTTTGGGTTGGGGCACATGGGTTTAATCCCTGGTCAAGGTGCATTCAGGAGATAGCTGATTGATGTCTCTTTCTCTCTCCTTCCTCCCTCTCTAAAATCAATAAAAAGCATATCCTTGGGAGGATTAAAAAATAAAAAAAAATGTTTAAATTGCCAAGACTGGTATGGCTTAGTGGATAGAGTGCCGGCCTGGGACTGAAGGATCCCCGTTCCAGTCAAGGGCATGTGCCTTGGTTGAGGGCACATCCCTGGTGGGGGGCATGCAGGATGCAGCTGATGGATGTTTCTCTCTTATTCCTCTCTGTAAAAAAAATCACTAAAATATATTTTTTAAAAGAAAAAAATGAAAAAATTTAAAAATAAATTTTAAAAAAACACAGGTTATCTCTATATGTCACTTAGAAAAGAATATGGCACATATCAAAAGTAGAATATTTATATTACTGGTTTTTCTATTTATTTGGGAATCTAGAACACTATATATATGTCATATATATATATATATATATATATATATATATATATATATGAGGCCCAGAGCAAAATTCATGCCTGGTGGGTGGGGGTGAGGGTCCCTCAGCCCAGCCTGCACCCTCTCACAATCCGGGACCTCTAAGGGGATATTTGACTGCCAGTTTAGGCCTGATCTCGCAGTCAGATATCCCTCTTGCAATTCAGGACCACTGGCTCTTAACCTGCCTACCTGCCTGCCTGCCTCATCACCCCTAACCACCTCTGCCTTGGCCCCCATCTCGGCAGCTTCATCCAGAAGGATGTCCAAAATGATATCCAGAAGGTCGTTCTGCTGTCTGGTCTAATTAGCATATTATGCTTTATATATATATATATATATATATATATATATATATATATATATGTGTGTGTGTGTGTGTGTGTGTGTGTGTGTGTGTGTGTGTAATACAATGAGCATATATATTGCATATTGCAAATATTGTATATATTACACATCCATATATTTATAAAGTAGATATCTAATGTTATAAATAATAGAATATATAAATTGTATTATGTTACAAACATATGTATATTTATAAGTTAACATGGCTGCAAAATGAAATCTAAGGTTTTTATATTTATACTAGAGGCCTGGTGTGCAAAATTCATGCATTGGGGTGCGGGGGCGGCTTCAGGCTGGTCTGTGCCTTCTCACAGTCCAGGATCCCCCGGGGATCAGGCCTAAACTAGAACCCAGGCATCCCTCTCACAGCCTGGGGCTCTCCCAGACCAGGACCCCTTGTTCCTCACTGCCCGCCTGCTGTGGAGGTGGAAGAGGCTCGCATCACCTTTGCTGTGCTCGCCAGCCATGAGCCTGGCTTCTGGCTGAGTGGAGGAGAAGGGGGCAATCTGAGGCTCAACCAGAAGCTGGGCTCACTGCTTTTTAGGGATCTGGGGCAGGCCAGCTGGGGGAGGGGCTGAGGGAGTTGAGGCACTGTGGTAGCACCCTGTCCAGCCTCTGCAGAGGCTCTGGGCCCACTCCACCTCCTCTCCCACTGCCTCTGCAAAACGGGGGTCCTAGGGAGGATCTGGCTGGTCTGGCAGAGCTGGTTCCCTGGCCTCACCCCTTGCCCACTGGTCATTCCAAAAAGTTGTTTGGCTATCCGGTCTAATTAGCATATTACTCTTTTATTATTATAGATTCTTCCATGTTATACATTCATAGTTCCCACAAATGAAAATCTACCTGAAGTGGTAACAGCATGCACCTGATGTAGTATAAGAAGTTCCAGTAAAAAATAAAAAAATAAAAAGTTCCAGTCTCCTCCTCCCTCCCTTGTCTTTTGAGTGTATTTCATGAGTCCTGGCGAAGTATTTAATCACCAACCATGAGTGATGCCATCACTTGTGTCCCTTTGCACATCTGCCTCTGGACACACACTGAGAATGTGCAACATCTCTCTTAGGAGCAGGTTAAAAAGGAATAGCTTCTCTCCTCCACTGATAGGTTTGAATGATACAAAGCAGGTCAGGTTTCAAAAAGACTACTCTGTAAAATTCAAAGTCAAAAACTGAGTTCAAATTGAGTCTTTGACAGAGACTGTTTTTAAAGAGACCTCCTATCAGTGAAAAGTGCTGTTCTCCAGGTAACTTTGCATATATTCATGTCAGTATTGACACTATGTTTTGACAGCAAGAAGAATTAAAGTGATCTGAGTACCTGAGGTGACTCTATTGACACATCAGATTACACTTAATGTTTTAACAGCAAAGCAAAGTTGAGTAAAGCAGTCGCCCTGCCATACCTGGCTCATTAAAGCCTTTTCCAGCAGGATGGTGTACCTCACAAGGAAAAGACATGGCAAATAGAATCAAGAGGCTTTGAATACTAAAAAAATAAATAAAATAAAAGACTCAGAATGACAAACTCCCTACCACTTAAAGCTAAGGGAATATACAAAAACTGACTTCTTATCAAGTACTCTGAATGTCCTCCATTGGGAGTTCTTGATCCCAGAAGCTCAGGCAGGAGGGGTTGAGAGTGGCAGGGGCAGCGAGACCTGGGATCTGGGCCTGAAGGCTCTGAAGATCCACCAAGAAAGCAGCAAGGAGCTCAGGGTCTGTACTTTCAACAAGGATATTAGAGCAAGGGGCCTACGGTGTCTATGAGTTCATGAACTGAAACATTCTCATGCAATTCTAAATCTTTAGTCATGCAATAGGATCCCGCTTAGAGAAGGTCAACTGTGCAATTTGCTCAGAATTATTCCCATAGCTGAAGTCTACATGGAGAAAATACAAAGGACAATTAAGATTAAGCTCACATCCTCTTTCTCTCCTCAAAGATACAAATATTATCCAAGTAGATCCTACCAACAGTAGATATGTTTTTTTAAGTGAGAAAGAGTCTAACAGCCCTTTCCTTTTTACTAGAGGCCTGGTGCACAAAATTCTCTCACACACCCAAAAAGTATCTGGTACATTGGTAGAAAATACCTATTTCATTCCAGTAAAATTACACCTTGAAATTCCTGGACTTAACAAGAATAACCATACAACAGGAATATGTTACCAAGAGGTAACAGTTTTTGTTTACTTACAATAGAATATTTACCTTTTTGTTTTTCAATGAGTTGGGTTTCTTTTCCCATCTGATTTAATACAACCTGAAATAGGAAGTACCTGCTCGCACTAGGACTACGCGATTCCTGAAACATTTCTCATCAGTGTGTTTGTATGTGAATCTAAGTGGGAGAAAGCAGATAATTCTCCCTGAAAGACATATTTTGCAGCTATCTGCACAAAACAGGCAGGCCATTGCTCGCCTAATGCTGGTAATCACAAAGCCTTTTTCTGAAAGCTTTGTAAATGCTTTTCGCCCTACAGATAAGAGATTTAAAGTAGACAGAAATGAATGACAGAGCTCGTGGACACGTATCTCCATGGCACCGCCACTTGCCTAGCAGGCTGTACCTTCAGGCTTTTCATGGTCCCTGTCAGGTGTGACTCTCCTGCTGCCTGCCAAGTGTGATGGCGAGGAAGGCAGTGTGGAGAAAAGAATGTGAACAGGATTCAAGTCAGCCATACTCTGGGTTGGACTTCGTAGTCGTGAAGGCCAGCTTCTTCTATGGCAAAGTCAAGATGATAAACCCATACCGCAGTGATGTTAGAAGGAATAAGTCAAAGTGCCTGGACTAGTGCTTTGACCATAGGAACTAGTTGTTTTTCCTTCCTGGAGCATTTACATTGTTGTTTGCTTGTTTATTTTTTTTGCCACATTGGGAAAGCAATCTTATAACAATTCAACGTTTATGCACCAAAGTAAGAAGTGTCCCACCTATTTATCACTTAACTTCTTAGGCCACATACACCTTCAAATCCCCAGCAATGTCAGCCAGCTTTAAATGAACCCCCCACTGCAAAGGCATGGGATTCTTTTTTCTCCCCTAGCTGCTTTCTCTCCAGTTTCACAGAGAGCCCCAGAGGCTGGCTTACAGTGGAATGGATATCTATTCTAACATGTTCACTGCCAATTCTCAGCGCTGCTAAAGCTACAGGGTGTGAGCAGAGGATAGCCGGGCTAGAAAAAGCTTTTGGTGACCCTTATCTTCATAATTAGTTTTGAATGACAAAAAAAGAAAAAGAAAAAAGTGTTCCCCACATATACCCAGAGGTAGATGCTTCAGTATCTTCCCCAATCCAGAGCAATACAGCCTTGGCTCTGTCCATGGTATCTCCCCGGCTGAGCATGGGTGAAGCCATAGCAGCATTCAGCCCTGGCTCCCTGGTCCCTTGCATGCACTGCAACCCCGTTGTCAGGCAAAGAAATAAAGTGCCTGAGACCCAGGTGCTCTTCCCCTGCTTCTTCCTTTCTCCCAATGATGACTCTCAGAATATATATTCTGGTTTTACCATTACTTGATTTCCCTTTTCCCTCCCCAAACCCAAATTCTCTTTTTCCGATCATTTCACATCACATAAAACTACTCAGCAAAAAGAATTGTACTGTATTTAAAAAATTTAGTATATATGTATATGCCTATGTAATTTTAACATAAACATCTCAAAAATAAAAATACATACTTAACATATTTATTTTCATCTCTTTTGGAAGATGTAGAGAGAGAGGAAGAGTGGGAGAAAGGCAGAAAGAGGGAGAAAGAAATTTGTCTTTCCTCAGTTTCTTGTATAAATGATCTCCAATTGTTGTTGGCTTCCTCGGGACCAAAATGCCCCAGAGGTCCAAATCAAGTCCTCTTTCAGATCTTAAGTCTACATATTGCCCAGCCCACAAAAAAACAATAGAGTTCTCTCCAAGCTGGTACCTCCTCATCTATCAAACCAATCAAGATCTGCTTTTATTGTTGCATCTATATGTTGATGCAACAAATATAAATTGAGCACCCATCATACACCAGGGACTGTACTGCAGTAAGAGTACAAAAAATATAAAGGGCATTGTTTTTGACTCCAAAGTACTTAGAACAAATGAGAGAGAAAATCAACAATTAAAATAGCACAATGGCTACAATGTTAGGATTGTGCACATGGTGCTAAGAGGTCTAGAGGAAGAGCAACACTCCAACTAAGAAGTCAAGGAGGACTTCCCAGATGAAGATGTGTTCACTACAAATGGACCCACAATCTCCAACTAGGAACCAAATGTGCAAAGGTGTTTCCAGCACGGAAAATAGGATATGCAATTACATAGAAGCATGGAATAACACTACTTAATAAAAACTGCTCTTCACACAGTGAAAGGGCCCCAGAGGATAGTGGTAGGAAATAAAGTTAGAGACACAAGCACAACTATATCATGAAGAATTTGGGGTGCTAGATTTATCCTTTGGGCAATAAGGACTATTAAAAAATTTAATAAAGGAAGTGACCTAATCACATTTGCATTTAAAAGCTATGCCTGCATGGTGGGGAGGGATAGCAGGGAAGGTCAGGGTACCCTCCAAGCAAGAACTGCTAAAGCTGTAGACTTGGCTCTAAAGGGTAAGGACTTACGGAGATGAGATTAGGCAAGCCATTTATAGCTATTAGGTAAAAATGAAGATGGGCAAAATAATTGACAATGACGCCTGAGTTTCCATCTTTGGTAGGATGGCAGTGCCATTCTCTAACAAAGGGATTATGGAAGGAAGAGGGTATTTGGACGAGCAGTTGAGTATGGACATTGAATGTGAGGTACCCATGGAACATGGGAGAAGGCTATCTGGACAGCCAGATATGTAGTCCTGGCAATCGCGGAACATCTAAGAAAAAAAAAAAAAAAAAAGGCCGCTGACTAGACTAGACAGTCTATATTGAGTTTCCTGGGCACTTACCACTAACAGAACATCTCCTCCATTCTGCTTTTCTTTCTTCCTTCGCTTTTGTGTCAATCTTTCCTATCATCTTTGACCCACAATCACTTTCAATCAGAATAAACCTAAACAAATATAGCTTTTCATTGCCCCAATGATACACTAAAGCAAAAGAAAATAATAAAACTAAACTAATGCTAACTAACAATGAAGTTTAATATTACTTAGTAATTTCTTGTGGCATGTGAGAGAGAAGGCTCCATAAAAGTTAAAGAAATACTCTACGCTTGCTTGGAGTTCTGAGAACCCGGTTTCACAGCCCCCACCTTACAGCATTAGCAAAGAGGATATCGCATTAGTTTATGTTTACCAAATGGCCACACAGAATAAAGTAGGACTGCAAGTCCTACTTGTTCCTTATCTGTTCCAGAATAGCTGCCAAGTGTAACCATTTGCATTTGCAATACAGAAACATTGACGACGGGACATTTGGGGGTCCTGACACATCAGTTTGGGGCTTTACATGACACCCGCCTTGGGTACAGAACATGCACAGCTCTTTCCACTCTCTCGGATCAGAGCTGAAGGTGTGGAGAATCTACTCCAAACTACAAATTATTTTGAACTGGACACACATGACACACCTTTATGGACAGCCTAGCATTTGGCACCCGTCACTGTGTCCAGTCAACAAATGCCGGAGAAAATGACTTTCCCCCGCAGGCACTGTGCTATGGAGCAACCCTGATGGCAGTTCTTCTCCGGTATTATATTTTGTGGGAGGAGAGAGGTTCGTTTCGAATTAACGTATGATCTGTGAAGGTGCTGGGAACACGCTTCACTGCACCGGGAAGCGCGGCCTGCACCACTCCCTTGTAAAATCCATTTGAGGGGCTCTCAGGGCGGAACGACGCTCCCCGCCCCTGGGTCAGGCCGCCAGCATGCACTGCTGGGATTCAGGACCATGGAATCAATTTCAGGCGTCAAAGAGGCCTGTCACCTGGAGAGGCTCGGAGAGACCGCGACAAATGCCACTACAGCGTCTGAAGGCTGCGCCTAGAGGAGTCTCAGTCCACAGAAGGCATCACCTGGGCCAGTGCTCGCACTTTTTTCAAAAGCGAGCCAAGGCACTTTCTTTCGCAAGAACCTCATTTCTCATTATTGCAGGCTGAGCAGGGCAATCGCCAGTTTTTCATCCAGGTTTTGCACTAATGTAGCACATGTCAATAGTCAATCGGTCCCATTTGATCCAGGGCTTACACATACCAAGGGGCTTCGTTACAATCACCCAATGTGTCAGGCCCTGATTAAAGTTGTTTTTCCTGCGGGGCTTATGGATCCATATCTATTTTGCTGCTCTCCAGCTGTCTCATAACTCAACTATGAAGCTTTCCTCCCAAGCTGTGGTTTTGGTCGGCACCTGCTTTTGCACGGCAGTATTACTACTATACACAATTGCAAATTGCAATTTTTTTTCAGAGATTTATAAACTTTGCCTCAGACTCAGAGCAATTCACACTCACCATACCGAACCAAAGTTGTATTAATTAGCTGAGAGAGAATAGAAGACTCAGGCATCAAACCCAAATGTTTATCTTCCAGGACTCCTTTTTCTTTTTCTTTTTTCTTTTATGATTACAAATATCATTGCATTGACAGTCAGAGTTGGGCTGGCTACAGGTAAAGAAGTATTTGTTCAGGGCCTTTTCAATAAGAAGGGAGGCAGTGTTGTTACGGAATCTGGAAGCCCTTTCCAGAGGTTTTGGTAAATATTTTTCTTAAACTGGGAGGCAAGTAGATCTGAGACAAGGTAAGAAACAGAGAATGGGGAAGTAAAGGCTCCAGCTCAGGGCAGGCACCAGAATGGAACAATTCATTGACAGTCTTCGTAGAATTCGTGTGCTCAAGAGCCAGATAAATTATACGTGGGGGGAAAAATTAACGTACGAAAAACAGCAGAAATCAGGACACACCTGCTTCAGGGTTTTACAGTAAGATTATGGGCTAAAATAGATAAGCAATGATAATATAGAAGCAAGCACCAGGGAGGCAGGTATGTGGGAGTCAAGTACCCAGAGCAGCATTCTAAAATCCACGGGTAAGGAAGGCAGATGAAATACATGCATGGTGTTAGTCGGGGTCTGCTACCAGTAAGGAGACCCTGGAGGGGGGGAAATCGTGTGCCCCAGCCAAGAGCCTTAGCACTTCGACAAGGGCACAAACCACGTCCATAGCAGACGAGCCTGTGGGAAGTACTACACCCGGACAAGCAGAGGGAAATGGTCAGCAAATGCCAATGACTGAGTTTCATGGGAGAAGGCCTTTTCCCTTTCAGCTTAGTCTTTTAGTTAGTTTGTTTGTTTGTTTGTTTTGAGCTTAATTAATTATACATGGAAACTGTCCACTAATTTTTTAAAATATATTTTTATTGATTTCATAGAGGAAGGGAGAGAGAGAAACATCAATGATGAGAGGTAATTACTGATTGGCTGCCTCCTGCATGCCCCCTACTGGGGATCGAGCCTGCAACCCAGGCATGTGCCTTTGATTGGAATGGAACCTGGGACCCTTCACTCTGCAGGCTGATACTCTAGTCACTGAACTAAATGGGCCAGAGCTGTCCACTAATTTTTTAATTCATTCTATAGACTCCATATAAGATATCTGCACATGTTCCTTCTTCAGCTCGTAGCATCTCCCCTGACTTCTTTAAACTCTTGGGGGAATTAGGAGTGTAATGCAACCAAGTGAACCAGAACTGACAAGGGAAAGACTAGAGGCCAAGGAGCCCAAGCTTTCATCTCTGCTGCACAATCCATTCAGAGCTTGAATTTGGAGGAGTTTTTAACTTTGGAGAGTTGCTTTCAAATCCTTATTTCAAAGGTACCAGGGATTTCTTTGTTCATGAGAATCATCCATGAAGATTTTGTGTTTAATCAGTTTATTAATACTCAAATTTAAGAGACTATCTAACAAAATCTGTTCTTTTCTCAGGAGCCAGTTTCTTCAACAATATATGGCAATAGATCTTTCAAAAATATTCCTCCAAGGGTGAGAAACCAATTTTTTTAATTCTCACCCTAGTATATTTTTTTCCATTGATTTTTTAGAGAGAGTGAAAGAGAAGGAGGAGGGGGAGAAAAAGAGAGGAACATCGATGCCAGTGAGATAAATGAATTGGTTGCCTCCCAAATGCACCCCAACCAGATCCAGGGGTCAAAATACAACCCAGGTACATAACCTTGACCAGGAATCAAACCCAAGACCCTTCAGTCCAGGGACCAACACTCTGAGCAAAAGTGGCCATGGCAAGAAAGCAATTTTTAATAATGAATTTTAAATAATAAATATTTTTCAAGTGAAAAGCTTTGACTAAGAGCCCTAACAAAAATACTTTTTATAAGTCTCTCTCTGATTATGAACAATTTCCATTATTACAACTATAGCAATTCAAATAGATAATAATGCTACAATAAGAATACTTCACTTCTAAAACCTTCCTGTTGGCCTAGGACATATTTTCTACCTTTTTTTTTTAATCTGATGAACAAGTATCAAATAGTTTTTAAGACATATGAAGAACTATTAGAGACTTGAATATTGACACCAATATTCCTTCTAGAGCTGTCAAAGCAAAATTTCATTTGAGGATCTTTTGATTATGTTCTGTGTTGTGTCTTTGGTGCTGAGAAAAAAAGATTTAGTATGTCTCATAGCTCTGTTTATGGCAGGTTAATATCAAGGAAAATTGATATTCTGAGGAGAAAGAAAATTTGTTCTTTATCATATAAATTTTCCAGAGGAAAATACTCATAAATAATGATGGAAGATCAAACATTATTGGTTTTCTAACTTTCTTATTCATAAAAATAAAAAAATATTTTTACAAAAATATATTGAAAGCACATAAAACTCATTTTTTTAATTTTGTTTTTAACCATTCAGACATGTTCATGAAAAATGGATGTTGCTATCTTTTAGAACTCTGAAAGGAAACTTATTTTGCAATCATTTTATTGATAAGCTCATCCCTGGAGAAGCCCCTTCCTTTGACTTCCCAGAGATTTCTCTCTAGAGTAAGTAGGCTTATAAAATATAAATGCCATACAATGCTAGAGAGTGAGATAATTCCCTTGCAAATGTCCCAGGAAATTTTCTAATATTTTGCTCTTTCGAAAATTAAAAAGGGAGCAAATGACATACAAAGTACAACTCTACTGTGGTCAAAACTATTGCACTTCAGTGTGGAATCTATGTCTCAAAAGAAATCCTTTGGAACATTAATCATTTAGGAAAATAAGGTGAGAAACTGGAACACACCTCTATGCCAAGAAACAGTGTCTCCAACCTCCCCATTGTGTTGACTATTTAAATATTACTGAGTGCTTAGCAGCTGTGGGCAAACTACAGCCCGCAGGCCGGATCCTTCCTTTTCGGCTGTTCTGTCCGGCCCCCAGAGCCGAAAGAGCAGAGGGTTCTCTTGCTCTCCCCTCCACTCCTTCACCAGAAGCCCAAGATGAGAGTGCCAGCATAGTCAGGTTGCTTTTGTTCTGGCCCTCCGGTCCAGTTTAAGAACCCATTGTGGCCCTCGAGTCAAAAAGTTTGCCCACCCCTGGCTTAGAGCTTCCACTGTTTGCAAAGAGAACTGGAAGGTCTTTTATGGACAGAGCGGCCTCACAGCCCAGCAACTGCTGTGCCCACGATCCCTGATGTTCTCATTTAACTAAGTGAACGTTTTAATCCTGCCCCACTGGAAGAGAAACTGCTCTGTGAATGGAAGTGCTCAGTCAGCAATATCTACTGCTGGTGTTATATTCAATTGAGATCAGGCAGCAAGCAGGTGTATAAAACTAGCAAGAATTTTGCAAAAGTTCTGTTTGGTCCTATAATTGTATAGATAACCTGCCAGGACTCTCAAAGGTTCCAAGAAACATAAGTAAGAAACAAATGTCACTGATTAAAAATATCTTTTCAAGCAAGAAAAACTCTTTATCAAACCAAAAATGAGACAACAAATCATATAACATGACCATATATTCTGACATAAATTCCTTTTCCTCTTAAATTCCTTTCTGTCTTCCATTTTTCCCTTACTTCTCCAGTTCTTTTCACCATTTTCCCTTTACAAAGATACTCCTTTTCCTCCCTCCTTGGCAATTTCTTCACATTTTAAAGTCTCATCTCTCCGTCTTCTCCTCACTTTTTCTCACACTTGCCGTGGGTCTTCCCTTCATTGCACCAGGCTGGGTCCACTACTTGTGCTCTCACTGAGAACAGTATAAATCATCAAGTAAAACATATTTCAGATCAGATAAGAATATGTGATTTTTTTTAATGAGTGTTCAATCCAAGAGACTCAGCATCAAAAAGAAAAGCACAACGAAGTCATCTGGTGTCCCACTCAAGTAATGAAATGCTTTTTAGTATAACTGTGACCAAGAAATAAGACTAATAAAATTATCAGAATGTGGAGTGAAGAGAATCAAAAAGGATTCTATAGAGAAATGGACAGTCACCAATGGAAAAAGAGGTAATAGCTTGACAGCTGCAGGTCTTGACCATTCCACCAACTTTTGAATTCAGGGTTTATCTTTGTACCTCTATCTCTGAAAACAGTGACTTTTCCATAATCAGCATTAAATAAATGAGTATTAAATTTTATTAAAATAATAAAATTTGATTTGAGTTTTCAACCACCATCAAAAGTGTCTGGTTCATTAGATGCCTATATTTCTTGTGGTGGGCTCTTTGTATGCCTAAAAAAATCCTCTTAACTCTGGCTATGTGTAATAGATAATGGTTACTAATCACCTACTATATTAAAATGCTTCCCATGAAGACCATTAGATTATTTCAAATTTCCCCACCATTTTTTGAAGTAGGTATTGTGATGCCCATTTCACAGATAAGAAAACAATTCCAATACTTTGACGAGCCTCATAACTCATCTGAGGCTCTGAATATAAGCCCATCCTTTTTCATTAGCCCACACTGCAGTTGTAGCCTTAGCACAATGGATAGGATTTCTGTATGTAGAGGGCCTCACTGCTTAAAGCTGTATTCAAGAGAAGGTGTGTCCCCAATGTGCCTGTTGTTATCTCTTGATTAAAAGAAAACTAAAATATGCAGCAAAGTTTACAAGCATTGGTTACTTCTTCCTCCTTACTTATTGCTTGAAAGTATGTATGCCCCTTTCTGTGCAGACAATCCTCTTAGTTAGGAATAACTCTTTTATCCTTCTGTAAACAGGGCTACTGCAGAGGTGACACTCCATTTCTGCAGCAAAGGCAAGCAGATGGCTCTCCCTGGCTCCCCACTGGCCGGGCCACAAAGTGACTTTGATGGCAGCCAGTTGTCTGCCCTCTCAGGGTGAGACACACAAATACAGCTGCTCTTTGGGGAAGGAGCTGGGCCAGAGAGGCAGAACAAAAAAAAATGTCTAGTGGAGAAAGAAGCTGAAGAGAGGAAGCCAGGGCCACTCAGAATTGGTTCATTTTACCCAATAATTGCTGCAGAGGAATAAAGACCATTGATACACCTTATGTCATGGAACAAAGCATTCAATCTGATGCCTGGGGTGCTAGCCCATAATAAAAGGTATCACATAATGAGACTGATTTCCTACATTTAAAAAAAATGGGTCCATAATCTATTTCCGGTGTAAATTATCGCCATTAGTTCACAAAACGCTTTCCTTGTTCAGGAATGACAGGAAGGAAGAGATGTCAAAGCAGAACATAAAGAAGAAGCAATTTAAATGTATTACTAAATCATGGTCCTTTTATAGAATCCTATCACTTAGCAAACATTTTCACCATTATCAGGCTAAATTGGACCCAAACCAAACGTTATAAGACAGGGTCTATTATCCCAGTTTTACAAGTGAGAAATCTGATATCAGTTGGGTTATATAATTTGCCCAAGGTCTCACTGGTTGTGACAGTTAATTTTACATATATCTTGACTGGCCTCAGGGAGCCCCGATTAAACATTATTTCCTGGTGTGTATTTCCAGATGAGATTACCATTTGAATTAGTGGACTCAGTAAAGTAGGTTGCCCTCCCCATGTGGGTGGGCATCATCCAATTCATTGAGGGCCTGAATAGAACAAAAGGCAGAGAGGCAGGAGACATTCACCCCTTTTTTCTGCCTCACTGATTGAGCCGGGGCATCTCATCTCATCCCTCTTGTCCTCAGAGGGGGATTTAATCATCGGCTCCCCCAGTTCTCAGGCTTTCCGACGGGACTAAATTACACCACTGGCTTTCCTGATCTCCAGCTCCCAGACAGCACATTATTAGGGGACTTCTCGGCCTCCATAAGTGCACAAGCCAATTCCTTGTTTATAGACATAAAATCTCCTTCTGGTCTATTTCTCTGAAGATCCCTGATTAATAAAAAGTAGAGGAGCTATACTTTGCCAGGAACTTCAAATCTCAACTTCAGGTAAACACTTTCCATAAGACTAACACAACTTCCAACCAGTGTTTTACATTTGCTGGAGCATCTAATAGAAAACCAGCTTCTTTTCCATTGCACATCTACAGCCAGGACGTGTGACTTGCACAGCTGCAGAGTCCTAGGACCAAAGGGTGCTGCACTCATATGAATATCCTGTTGTCATCTTGACATCTGAGCAATTGCCTACCTTTTCATTTTGCACAGGACCCCACACAGTTGTAGCCAAGCCTGTTCACAACACCCTGTACAACCTTATTAGCACAGATTACTCTGGACCTTGATCATAAGTTCAGGAATCTGTTGTCCCAGAAGATGCCTCCCTTGGGAGTGGGCCTCTGGGACCGGAAAGAGGGCCCTGACTACCTTGGATCTCACCTCAGCCCTCAGAACCCTCCTGTCCAGCAACATTGCCTCGTTGCTCCTTTTCTACTAAAGGAAGCACCATGTCCTCTGCCTAAAACATTTTCCCCTGGGGAGTCCCACACCTCATTCCTTGTCTTCAAGTGATATTTCAACAGAGAGACCTTCTCTGACCATACTGTTTACAGCAATGTTCCCCCTTCTCTCTCCATCACCTGCCCTGCTTAATTTTTCTTTATAGCATTGGGGTACCATCTTAAGTAACACATAGTCATTGGTTTAATTTTCATTGTTGTTCTGAGCTGAGCTGTATCCCCAAAATCCATATATTGAAGCCCTAACCCCCAGGACCCAGAATGTCCCTACATGTGGAGATAGGGACTTCAAAGAGGTTATTAAGGTAAAAGGAAGCCATTGGAATGAGCCCTAATCAAATCTGACTACTGTCCTTGTAAGAGGAGGAAATTTGGACACACAGAGAGACACCAGGAGCCTGCAAGAGGACATAGCAAGAGACTGTCATCCACCAGTCAAGGAGCCAGTTCTTGGGAGAAACCAAACCTACTGACCCCTTGATCTTGGACTTCTAGCCTCAAGAACTGTGAGAAAAGAAATAACAATTGCTTAAGCTACCCAGTCTATGACATTTTGTTATGACAGCTCTAGTAAACTAATATAATTGTCTTTGCCATCCCCAAGAACGTGGTATCTCTAAGAAAAGGGATTTTGTTTCATCCACTGCTGTAGGCTCACTGCCAAGCAGTAGACACAGTAGATATTTTTAAATTGTTGAATAAGCAATGAATGATTTTATAATTACTTAAGAGGATTTTAAAGAGAATCTTCAAATGCTTTGTGGTACCAAAATGTTTTATTCTACGCCACCTGGATTAATTATGCCATGGAGAGAGACTCGGGAACCATTTTGTTAAACAAAGGTTTTCATTGTAATGGGACTTGACCAGCACTGTGTTTTAACCCAGGCTTATAATGCTTATAATGCAGCCACTAATGGATTATGTCAGAACCAAGAAACTGAAGATCACAAAACATGCTAGAAGAAAGGCTGTTGTCACAGTGTTTGTTATTAGAAAAATTACAAAAACAACCTACAGCAAAAATCAATCAGGAACTTAAAGGATGCCCCACAACCTTCCTCCCATGCATTTCTTTGACAGTTAATATCAGTTACAACTAATTACGTTTAGCACTTCTACAGCGACCTAACCAAGGCTTCAACAACACATTCAAATCGCTGCATGCTCCTCAGGGTGTGTCAATATTACCGCAGCTTTGTCCTCACACTAACAGGGCAAAACAGGAGAGCAGCAAATTACCAATCAACACATTGATTGATAGCCCCACAGTTCTCCTGACTCCAATGCCCAGGGAGGCTAATATCCTTTAGGACATGACAGATATTGAGCTCATTCGGGTATTTCTGACTGCGATGGCATTTTTTGGTATGGGCAGTTAGGGTCTGACAGCTTCTACTGGATAGGTAAATGGAACTACCTAAGTATTGCGAGGTGTTGAAAGAACATAAGACCTAAAGTTATCCCCTTGTGCACAGGATATACACAAAGACATGGGCGGTTGGCCGGCCTGCCTGCTGGTTGAACTGGTCGAGGGGACAACTTGCATATTAACCTTTTATTATATAGGATATACACTGAGAGCCAGATTATTATTCATTCAGAGATCATAATAATCTGGCCACTCAGTGTATATGCATGCTGCCTGAAGTAGCTCAGACATATCGAAATATAATGATATCCATGGTTCCCATTTATACATAAACAGGATCAAAAGGAAAGTGAAATTGGGATAGAAATTTCATTGACTCCCTTTTCACACCTGGCTTCCTCACAAATCTTATTCCCATGCTGCTGAAAACAGGGAAAGAATTAGATGCACTGAAGGTGCCTAAAGCCAACTACTCTGGGGAGCTTGTTAATCCTTAAACCATTTAATTATGAACCTGAACATTTGGAGCAACTATTCCTACCAGCAGGAGGTAGGAATGTAAGGTTTAGAAACATCAAGAGCTTGTCCAGCACTTACAAAGTGACAGTAAAGGGCATCTTCCCAGCACTCCCATTTCTGGTGATAAAAGCTTCCTGCTTTCAGAGGGCTAGGCTTGTCCTATTCTCAGCCTTTGACATTTGGTTGGGGCTGACCTGACCACTGGCTCTGAGAATGGACATGTAACATAGCAACAGAAGACAAAGATGACACCTGAGACTTTTGCAGTAATTGCTAAAAGGGTAGGATGTTACATTGGACCTACCACATGTCATCACAGAGAGAAAATTTGGCTACAAATTAACCTATCACAGAAAAAAAAGCCAAGCAAAAATGGAAAGAGATGGTCAAGAAAAGAGCAGAAGAAAGAAAGCTCAGGAAGGCCTAATTTGACCCTTGCATCTGGCCTGCCAGTGAGCTCTGATAGCTCTACATTCCAAGTTGTCAGCTTTTCTGACATTAGAATTTCCCCCCAAAGTAAATTCAGGTATTTTTGTTTTTGTCACATGCATTCATGAGATATGTGAATATAGCAGCATCCTATATTTATCATCAATCATATATTCATCTTATAAGGTTCTTGTCCCATGATTGACTCAATAGTTGAGGTCTTATTTTAAGTTTATTATTGAAAACTAACAGTAACAAGGACAATTTGATTCTAATCTTCCATCAAACTATACTAATCATCAGAATCTCTACCTGTGTTATACATCATAACACAGTGTCAAATTTGCTATGAAATGAAATAATAAGTATTTACCAAGAGATCAATACATCTTATCTTTGTCTCACTTGCTAAGATATTGCCACTAGCAACCAAGGCTTTGAGAGCTGAAGGCACTAGATCAGATCACGCAGCTAATTAGTAGCTGGGTTGATCTTTGCCATCATCACTCCTCTCCTACAAATGCCATTTATGTTACACAGGCAGACAACCAGGATGATTGATACCCTTCTCTTGAAACTAGCAAAGCATTTCAATAGATTGTCAATAGGTTAAAAAAAAACAACAACAACAAAGACAACAACACTTCAGCACGCATTAAAAATCCTAAGAATAGGAGCCGCATTTCTAAATTAAAAACTAATTTAAAATGTACCTCTGTCTTAGGCAATGTGGATCAGTTGGTTGAACATTGTCCCATGCATCAAAAGGTTGCCAGTGTGATACCCAGTCAGGGCACATGCCCAAGTTGTGGACTTGATCTCAGTTCAAGGTGTTTTGCTGTCACATCAATCTTTCTCTCTCTTTCTCTCTCTCTATCTCTCTCTCTTTCCCTCTCTCTTTCTCTCTCTAAAAATCAATAAAAATAACTATTATTAAAAAAAATGTTTCTACCTCCATCGTTTTCAACATTATAAGGAACAGATATTTTTTCTCAAATAAAACCCTTCTTGGTGTCCTACTATATAAAATAGTTGAACATTTAAAAAACATACTTAAATTCATATATATATATATATATATATATATATATATATATATATATATATCCTATATAATAAAACCCTAATGTGCAAATCAACGGAATGGAACAGCAGAGTGACTGGTCACTATGACATGCACTGAACACTAGGGGACAAACACTTAATGCCGGAGCTGCCCCATGGTGGTCAGTGCACTCCCACAGGGAAAGTGCCACTCAGCCAGAAGCCAGGCTCATGGCTAGCAAGCACAGTAGAGGCAGTAGGACCCTCTCCTGACTCCACTGCAGACAGGCAGTAAGGAGCAAGGGGTCCTAAACTGTGAAAGGCCTGTTCTGTAAGAGAGATGTCTGACTAAGCCAGCAGGCGGACGTCTATGAGAGGGTGCAGGCTGGCCTGAGAGACCCCCCCCCCCGACACACACACACACACAGTGCATGAATGTCGTGCACTGGTCCTCTAATATATGTATTTACACACACACACACATTGAGTGGCCAGATTATCATGGTCTCTGAATGCATAATAATCTGGCCACTCAGTGTACAGCCTATATAATAAAAATCTAATATGGAAGTTGTCCCCTCGACCAGGAGTTCGACCAGCAGGAAGGCCAGCCAATCGCCCATGTCCCCTCCCCCTGGCCAAGCTGTACGAATTCATGCACTGGAGACACACACACACACACACACACACACACACACACACACACACACTGACATATTGAGTGGCCAGATTATTATGCATTCAGAGATCATAATAATCTGGCCACTCAGTATAAATATATAGAGCATTTCCTCATCAAATTAAAAAAGAAAAGGAAAGTACTTTGGTAAACATTCCTTTTTAAACCACAGGTACATATGACAGATGCAGCTCTATATAAATTCTATGTACAGTTTACTTCTAATTTTTTATAACTGGTTTTAAGTTATAAGTAAAAGGACTGATTCCTTCAGATGAATATATGCAAAATGAGAATAGGATTATTTGTTTTAATTCATCTTTTAAAGTCAAATTCAAATATCTTACTTTGTGAATTTGTCTGTTTCCATTTGCTTCTCTATGGTATCAAACATACTTTAACTAGAGACCATTATTGTATAATTTCAATGTCTTATTCTTTTCTTTCTTCTGGTCTAGCACAGTGCTAATTAAGCTCCCTTAGTTTCCTTCACTATCTGAGAACAGAGAGGTTTAAAGAGATGTATATTTGACCAACTTCTGTGCAAGATCTTAGACAAGACCAAACGTCTCTGACATAACATCCCAGGAGATATGTTAGACAATCAAGGCCATCTTTTAAACTGCAGATTGTGTAATCAGTATGTTTGAGAAACAGTGATGACTACTTCCAACATGCCTATGAAGATTACTATAGTTTTTCATGCAGCAGTCTAAAATTCAGACTTTTTGAAGTTAGAATCCTCTTAATTCTGGGCCACTCTACAACCCCTTGTACTGAAGAATAAATAGTATCCCAATAGTGCTGAGAACTATTGAACTACACCACACTAGATGTAATGTAAATGCCCTCTTGTAAAACCCACACTTTTATGGTTCTGACCTTCACTTTCCTGCTATAAAAAGTGCTCCCAGGTATTCTTGGGGTTACTCAAAGAATATCAAATACAAACTCATAAAGAAATACTCTCCCATCAGCCTGAACATATGCCTGCTAGAATTTTACCGGGAACTGCTCTCTGCTGCCATCTGAGACACAGAGGTGCTCAAGATATCAAAGCTCCTTGGTTATTCAGCTGCCAAGTGGGAGACTGTCTCTCTGTCTTTGGGTTTCTCTCTGCAGGAGGATATTGCAGTGCTACTTGTCTCACACTTCCTTAAATCCTGACTTCTAGTCACACTGCTTTCTTTCTGATTAATATGTAAATCAAGGGGGCTGGGTTTAGGAAACTGTCCTGAATGGGTGACCCTGCTGCACTTGCCTCTGCCTTCAGCTTGTGAAGGCTTTCACTTTCCTTCAAATTTAACTCCTCTCCTCAGCATGAAACATTCCAAGAAGTTCTGAGGTCCTCACACAGTTGGTTTCTACCAGCCTCATCCCCACACATGGGCCAACCCTGCCAACCCAGTCTGGTTCTCACCTACACTCAAGTTTCACTACTAGCTAAACATATAAAATTCCATTCCTGGCACATATTAGATGTTCAATAACCATGTGTCAAATAAATGCATAAGAATGAGGTCAGGTTGATACATAACTCATTAAATCCATCAATAGGCTCCATCTCTCCTTCTGTTTCTCTAGCATTGACCAGGGAAGCCATCCCCTCCACCAGAGCTGGAAAGGGCTCTTCCCACAGGCACTAGTGCCTCAGGATTCTTCTCCCATTATCCAGTTGAGAGGTAGCTCAAGGCGAACTAGGGCTCTCGAGTCACGAAATCTGGATGAGGCCAACCCCAAGCTCTAGCTCCCATAGTTTGATTTAAGCTTTGTTGATCAATCACAAACACTCAGAAATTGGTATAGTCATAGTCTTCCTTTTTTCCCCACAGGCTTAGTACTCTCAACAATGGCTGAGACTATTGGGAAAAAGTCCCACTATTTCAATGGGATTTGTTAAACTGAAAGTATAAAAGCCCAGAATTACTGCTACCTTCTTTTAAAAAATATTTTTTATTGATTTTTTACAGAGAGGAAGGGAGAGAGATAGAGAGTTATATGAAAGAGAAACGTTGATCAGCTGCCTCCTACATACCCCCCACTGGGAATGTGCTCCCAACCAAGGTAGGAGCCCTTAACCAGAATCGAACCTGGGACCCTTCAGTCCACAGGCCAACACTCTATCCACTGAGCCAAACCAGTTTGGGCTGCTACCTTCTTTTTCTAAGACTTAAGGAAAGGTTGCCTAAGAAATGAAATGTGATGGAGAGACCTGACAGTGACAGTATCACTGGAGGCCTTTATCCAGTTGTACTTACGGTCACCATTAACCCAAAACTTTTCCATAAAGTTACATAAGTCAATAAATTCCCTTTTTTCATAAAGTCAATTTGAATTCAGTTTTTGTCACTTGCAATAAAAATGCAGCACAAATATGACAAAAAGAATCTTGCTCATGTTTTCTGAATTCCCTGAAAGATATTCTAATTAATACCTTCCCTTTAGAATCAACATTCTGAGCACTGTCCAACACTATTAATCATATTTATTATTTAGACCACAAGTCAAAAATTCTATATTAGTGTATTTTTAAAAATGTAACAAGTCAGAAATACAATGTGATCATAATTACTTCTGCTCCATGATAGAGTATTATATTTTCCAAAATTGGCCACAGAAATATTTCTGGTTCCCCATGTGCCTGTTTTAGCATTTTGCCACTCCCCATTAAGAGACCGATTTTATTTCCCCACATTTAGACACCAGGCTGCACTGTACTTTTGAAGGCCTACATGAATAGAATGCACCAGAAGTGATAATGCACGACTTCCAAAATTAGGTCATACACAACAAAACAACTTTCTCTCTCTCTCCCTCTCACCACTTCTCTCTTCTCCATCTCTATCTCTTTTTTCCTCTCTATCCTTGTAATCCAACTACCAATTTTGAGGAAACCCAGGCCACACTGTGCATGGCTGTTCTGACCAGTAATCCAACTAGGCTCCCTGGCAGCCACCAGGTGAGTGAATGAGCCTTCAAATTATTCCAGCCCCTACTCTCAGTTACTCTAGCTGAGGCATCAAACATTATGGGGCCCTGTCTAAATTTCTGACTCATGAGAGGTATTAAATAATAATTATTATTGTTTTAAACCACTACATTTGGGATATTTTATACAGCATTAGATAAGTAATATACCCATCCTAGTCATAACTGTCTTAATTCATATGATTTTCATGAAACCTAGTTTTTGCAGCTATATTGGATACATTATATTTTAAGGTGCTTAGCCTACAGTCTCCCAACTTTTAGCAAAGCACTCCTTTTACTATTTTTTTTACAAGGACCTCATGCTATGAAAGATTATCTACTTAATAAGCTATGATAAGTACACATCGATTTGCTTTTTATTTCTCACTAATCTAGATATTCCATAATTAAGACCAGGATAAAATAATCAGAATAGCCACACTGCAATTCTGTTGATAAGATTCTGGCCAAAATCAAATAAAATTGGGAATTTTAGATTGTTTACACAGCCTAAGCATGTGTGTGTGTGTGTGTGTGTGTGTGTGTGTGTGTGTGTGTGTATCAAATTGGAAACCAGTGCCACAGATGAAGAAACAGAATTCTACATTGAATACTAAAGGTAAAGGTGTTACTGCTACCGTACTAACAAGTTCATGATTGTTGCTTTAACCACCCAGTACACTTTTGGATCATATCAACAGTACCCTATGGAAAAGTGTCTAATGTGAGCCAGCAATAAGAAAGTACTGTTAAACTGGCACTGATTGGCACATTATACTTTAATTTTGCCTGCATCTCCCAAATTTCCACAACCTTTTTGACCAAACCGCTAGTCAGTTCAAACAACTAATAACCTACTTTTTAACAATCAAATGGCTATGTTTGCCTGGATTGAGCAGTTAAATCATTAATCCAGTCAAAATTATCAATAATTTCAATTTGCACAAACTTTCAATTTCCAGAAACTCTTTATCCTAAAAGTGTTTCCATATTCAATTCAATAAATGCTTATGTAACAGTAGGAAAGGTGCTGGGATACAGAGCATACAAGCCAGTCAAGGTCCTGCCTCAGTGAGTGTACACCTTCCAAGGTGACACAGACAAGAAAAGGCTACCCAAGAGCACAGAAGAAAGCCATGTTTGCTGACTACACATATGGTCATAATGATTCCGCCATGCTGTATCACTCCCCTTTGCAAAGTGACTTTGCTAATCCTCCCCTTAGGAAGTGACATCAAGTTCTCCATCTCTTGAATCTGGGTTTGCCCATGTGACTTCCTTTAGCAAGTCCTTGGCTAATTATAAAAGCAGAAAACTGCAAAGTGCTTACACTCTCTCCTAGCTGTGGCTGAAACTTGAAACCTTCATGTGAATGAGACCAAGCTAGTCTACTGGAGCAGCCACATAGAATAGAATCCAGGATTTGACAATCTGCCAAGCACCAGGCATCGGAGTGAAGCAATATCAGACTCTCCAGCCCCTTTCAAGCTGTCAGATGACTTGGACCGCATGAGTGACCCCAGGCAAGACAAATGGTCCTCATACTACCCAACCTAGCCAGCCCAAATTGATGACCACATAATAATAATGGTTGTTATTTAAAACCCCTAAGATTTCATGTTGTTTGTTCTGCAATAACAAATAATTAATACAGCCACCAAGTCCAGATTCAGGGTGAAGGAATAGGAAAGGGTCACACACACACACAAAAAAAAGGCTTCTTAAACCTAGGCACTAAAGAAAGAGAAAACAAACTACAAAACATAGGCACCAAAGGACCTTAAGTTCTGAAAGAGAAAAGAAACAGCTATCATTGCAACTGCAAACGTTGATCCCTGCCATGATTCCTAGTGGATAAAACAGGAGAGTATGGTAGCCAGTCTCTAAAATGGCTCCTTAAGGCCCTATATGACCCCAATAGCATATGGGAGAAGCAACAGTGAGTAACTTCTGAGGCTAAGTCAAGGTATTACAACCTCTACCTTGGTTTCTTGGATCGCTCACTCTAATCGAAGCCAGCCACCATGCCATGAGGATACTCAGCTCAATGGAATAGCCCATGTGGAAAGGAACTGAGGCATCCCACACACACAACAGCACCAAACTGGCCACTCATGTGAGGAGACACCTTAGAAAGCCCCAGCCAACCCTTCACATGACAGGAGCACTGACCAACATCTATCAGTGAAAGACCCTGAGCCAGAACCTGTCACAGGGACCAAGAGAAAGTAGGATGATTTGGTATGCAACCATAATAACCAATGCAGGGGACCTGGCCATTACATTCACAAATCCTAAGAGAAGGAGTGTGTAAGGCAAGCACTGCCCTGTTCATCAGTTCTCAAGAAAATATGATCCCAGATCACTCTAGGAAATCCTCCATGTAAGCTGTTCCTCCTGTTAATTCAACAGATAGAAATTGGTTAAATGAATTATTTTTTAAAATATTTTAGTAACCAAGTCTAAAACTCAGTGTCCTTTTCATTTATGAATAATTCAGAAAGTGTCCAGTAAGTAGTTGGGAGACAGCATGAGTTAGGGAAGCTTACATCTTCAACAATGTTGTTGTGTCATTTTAAGTCATTTCTGTTCCTTCTTACTGTTTCAAAGATCTACCTCTTAGAAGTATTTTATATTGGTGGAGTCTCTAAGGAAAATAAAATCCTTGTAACAATGATAATCATAATGTGTTGTGATGATATATCATTCCCTAGAGATTTTGGAAATCAAATTGTTTAGTATCTATCTGAAAAAAGGAAAGTTCTCTCTGAGGACAGGAAACTTAGTGAGGGACTATTCAATGTCCACCTGAGCCCATCCTGGAAGATTATTCCTAATCCTCCAAGTCATCATCCTTGGCATGACAGTAAGGGAAAGATAGGCCATGGAGAGCCACAGAGTTTTATTCTACTTCTAGCTTAGCCACTTTGCCTTAGCTCTGCTGTTGGACTAGACTTTAAGATCTAGATTAGTGGGTTAACCTGCCTGCATCTCAGTTTTCTCACTTATAAAATGGCACTAAAATTTGTGCCTGTTTTCTAGGATTGTTTGAGGATTTAATGAGAAAACATACATAAAGCAATAACTCAGCAACTGGTAATTGATAACTGCTAAATATTAATTGCTGTTGCTTTTACTAGAGTTAGAAAAATTAAATTAGGAATGAGCCCTTAGTAGCCACTCAATATCTGATGGTTATTAATATTGAATTAATATTAGTAAGTGTTAATTTGAGAATAGTGGAAGAGTAACTTTTATCACCATTCTTTTCATGGATAATGTTTCATAGAAGCTTAGTAACTTATTTAAGGACACAAATTTAGCCTTAGAAACAACCTCTACCTTTGGAATGCCAATTATACTCTCTTTTTTATACTGTATCCCAGTTGGAGAATTCATTTTAAAAAGTCACTGTGTCTCAGCAATTGAGAGAGACACACTTAATCCTGAAAATCATACATGATAATACTTAGCCCAGAAAGAATTCTAAACCCATGGGTGTATCTCAATGCCCTTAAGAGAAAAAATACAGAATTTGTTCACTCTTTAAATTATTTTTTAAATATTTTAGGATTCTATGTATAAATCTGACATATTTTATTGGTACTTTATACTATCATCACTATGTATCTGCAAGAGAACTGACAGTACCTATCTATGCCAGCTTATTTGCAAGGAGCAACTACTGCTCTAATGTTCTTTCTAAAATACAGTCTACAAAATGGCCAATAAACATGTGGCTACATTACTTCTGAAAACAGCAATACAAAACCTCTCCACATCCTAGTGCTTAAAGTATCTGCAGTCACTCCACAAATGCTCATACACCTACACGCCCCCAGCACACACTACACAAAGAAAAAGACTGTCTCATCTGAATGCTTCTTTTGAGGTTACCAGAGCTTTTTTTAGGGGCCAGTGTGTATTACATAATGGCATCTCCTTCCTCAACTTTCAATAATCACCCCTTAAAAAAAGAATCTAAATTGTCTCTGATTTTCCTGGGCAGAGCTAAGAATGTTCATTCACACACAAACTAAACTCTCCATCTCCCTGCTCTTGCTGTATATAAGATTGATCCATCTGTCCAACTTGTTTTCTTATTTCTCATAAATTGTATACATCCAAATTAACCAACAGACATTGCACCTAAAACCATTAGGCCATGAAAGCAAAATATGTAATTAAGGTCTACCCTCCCCTCCTTCATTTCCACTGTGAAAGTGCTCCACAACATTTGGTGAAATTGTTGCTTTTAAGTTTGCTTTGTGAAGAAGGATTTGGTGACTCTTGACCCTCCAGGGTTGTTCTTTGACCCATCACTTTCTCCGCCATCTGGCATGTTTACTTGAAGCAAACGCCTTGGGTCAGAGGGCAGAGCAGACATGTGGAGGGACAGCTTTGTCATAAAAGCAATAAAGAATGAGTAACACTTCACAATATAGCACTTCGTATTTTGTCCAGCTGCTGAGCAGAATGAGGCTAGGTTAGTCATATGGCTAAAAACAAAATAAATAGCCTTTTACCATGCAGCCCAGCAGACGGGTAAAACGCAAGATGCCTAAGTTCAAAATCTGTGTGCGGCTTCCCTTTCCATTTCTGCGAGAGTTCTTTTTTATGCTTTACTGGGCACATTACTAAACAATACGTTACACCAGACACAAGGGGAAAGTGGTTTATAGGCTAAATTAACCAGATTGATTATTCAGGAAGAGTGTTGATAGTCCAATAATCCCCAAGCAACAAAATTAGAGAGAGCTAGAATAGTGTAAGGAACTAAAGATCAGGTAATCAATTTATTTCATATCCAGGGCCCATAGTATAATGAGATAATAATGATGATTTTATTCTTGATAAATTGAAGCTTTTTAAAAAGAACAACTCAGATATGAACACTGGCACCAATTGTGTGCACTCGCTGTTGACCCTAGACAAGGAGCTCTGCACAATAATTCTTTCCTCTTATTTTGGCATTTGTACCAAAAAATAGGGCACATTAAATGAAGTTTGGAAAATCTTAAGCACGGAAGCCCCTTAACAAAAAAATCTTAAGCTTCTTTATAGAAAACTACCTCTGGCTCTCTTTATATAACTTCCCTGGATTCTGGAGATCTTTCAAAGTCAGTTTTTTCTCTCTAGTTCATAACCGTTATAAATGATCTTTGATTGATTCAGATCACCTCTCTGTTGCCACAGCACACATTTTTCCCACAACTCTGGAATGAACAGAGAGAAAGAGGACATGGAGAACTTCAACTCGTGACTGCTGAAGTCTCAGTGCTGGTCTCACTTCAACTTTATGTTGCTTACCTTCGAACCTTTGGGGGGAAATGCCCTGAAATAGAAACTCAGAAATGATTTGCACTTATATTCATTCTTAATGTAAATGGGGGAATTGGTAGGAGTCTTGAGATGAATGTGATTAAAGGGAAGAATTAGTCAGCAAAAGAAAACAAAAAAGAATTTCTCCCTAAGGAAACACACACACACACACACACACACACACACACACACACACACGCTAAAACAAAGGAAAAAAGATTAAAGGAAACCTCCCTCTTCCAGTCTGATTGTCAGGGGATGGTTCTTCACATTGTAAATACACTTTGATCCTGGAAGCTCTGCGTTTTTAGTCTTTGCCAAGTTGGTAAAAGGGATGTCCCTTGTGGGAGATTTTCACATATGGAGCTTTTCAAAAAAACACACCATATACATCAAGACTTACATCCCTTGCAACTTTCCTACTGAAAAATTCATGGCACAGAGCAGAGCCATTCTCTTTCCAATTCCAGACTTTCTGTAAAGAGCAGCTATTGCCCGAGTTTGTCCTTGCCAGTTTCAGAATTGATCATACTATAGAACATTTACAGATGGACATGGAGGTCATACTAATGTGTCTGCTTACAAGTAGAGAAGGGGGCCTATGCTTCCTTTGAGGAAAAAGCCTTCTAGGGAAGTCTCCCCATTTATGTTTAATCAACTAGTTCATCAGAGAAAGAGCAAAACGAGCAGGGGCTTTGGAAACAGACAGAGAAGGGCATTAGCACCGGCCCCTGCTCATACTAGGGGGTGACCCGGGGCAAAGTATTCAATCACTTTGATCGCATTTTCTTTTAATGGAAGCCAAGATCATTTCCACCTCTCAGATGAGTTGAGAAAGCTGATAGTGGTGCAAGAAGAGATGATTGCTGGTTATCTTACTGGAGGAAGTAGGATTGTAGTAGGAAAAAAAACACGTAGTAGGATTCTGAATGGTGAGAACATGATCACAAGCTGAGTTATATGATTCTATTTTTAAAAAGCAGTATTTTAAAATCAAACTATAATTAGACAGAGGAAAGTGATAGATATATGATATACAGATAGACATATACATAGATAGATAGATGATAAATAGATAGATGATGATAGATAGATGATAGATAGATAGATAGATAGATAGATAGATAGATAGATAGATAGATAGATAGAAAATCATTCCTCTTTAAAAATCACTGCACCTGCGTGCCTATTTGCAAACCATTGCTCCTGCACGCTGTGCAAAGGCTCTTCCACTTGGTTCAAAGCCTCTGTCTGATGTTCTTTAGTGATCTCCTTGACACTGGCCACACTCACAGGGGACATGAATATCCAACTTCATGCTCACCATCCAAGGTCCTGCTATAATCATGAGAGTCTTGTCTTGCAAAGAGCATGGACCCCAGATTTGGTTTGGAATATCAGCCTTTCTTTTGGCAAGCTATGTGACTCTGTCAAGTTGCTTCGCCTTTTTAAGTCTCAGTGTTCACATCATGATGTGTACATGTTATCATAGGGTTTTCTGAGAAAGAGATGAAATTACATGAGCAAAGCTCAGGCACGGGTCCACAAGGACTGGGTCACAGCATGACCAGAATGACAATGTACCCAAAGTCACCTCTCCCCTCTAACTTTAGCCCACTCATCTCAAACTGAACTTCTGCATCTTTGTTTTTTCAACTTCATTTTCAAAAAAAAATTTTTCCCAGCGCTTTTGTACATTTTAACTAATTGAGGCCTAACAGAAAACCCATGAAGAAGGAAATAGTGTGTACTGTGGTATAATCAAAGAACCTGAAGCATGGAGTAGAGAAATAAGTTGCCCATGGTTTCACATAAGCAAAGACACTAAAGAGTAGAAAAGTATCCAAGTCTATCTTCCAAGAGTAAAGGAAGGTCAATAAATAGTTCTTCTATCTATGCCTAAGTCTTAGCAAACTTAAGATACAGGTATCTCCATCAGACACATGGATTACTGACAAAGAGCTGAAAAGGAGATGACTCCACTATAGATAAACTAGAAGACTGTGCATGAAGATTCATGCACTGGAGGGGGGAGTCCCTCAGCCTGGCCTGCCCCCTCTCACAGTCTGGGAGCCCCCAGGGGCGGGCGGCAACTTGGCGATCAGGGGAAGGCAATGCTCCCATCACACCTCTGCTGCTGCCACTGCTGGAAGCGCAAGCCTCAGCCAGCCCTGGTTACCTGAGCCTCCGGCAGCCCTGGGCAACTAAGTAGCCGCCATCCAAGGCTTGCCTGTGCCTCGGGCCAGCCCTGGGTGGCTGGGAGGCTGAGGGGCTTATGGGACTCACCCAGGAGCCTTGTGGCTGTGGGTGCCACCATCTTTAAGGGTGTGGCAGTCAATTAGCATATTCCCTCTTTAATAGATAGGATAGGCTGACTTATGCACTTGTAAATTGAGTTTATTCCCACACCTCGCAAAATAAAAAGCTACTGGTCACAATCACAAAGACAGAACCTGCTCTGCCAAGGAGCCTCTGAGAAGCCTCTTCTCTTCACACTGCTAAACCCACATAAAGAGAAGAGAGGGGAGGGCTAAGGCAATGATGACCAGCTGAGAAGGCCTTACAAACGGGATGCCAATCTTCTTAATGTGCAGAGAGAAGAATGAGGGAGCAGGAAGTGACCAGGAGTGAAAGTTTTTCCACATGAAAGGACACAGGAGGAGTGAGGAATAAGTGGACCCCTTCCAACATATCTGATCCCAAAATCTGGGCTCCTAAACTCCATGAAAGACAAGCAGAAGAGCTCAGTGCACATTACAGAACCAGATCCCCTAATTTCAGTTTAGTCCTAATTCACTCTGCCATGAGCTTTTGGGCATATTCCTCATTATCAAATGCTCTGATTTTTTTCATTTGTAAATAATAGTGCTGCATATATAGGGTTGTTGTGAGGTTTGAATGTGTGTGTGTGTGTGTGTATACATACATATATATATTTACATTATATATTTTACATAAAATAATTTTTATGTACTTATACACATATAAAGTTTTTAAATAGTACATATTATGAAACTCAGTTATTGTTAGTGATAATTAATAGTAATACTACCTCACTAAAAGACTATTCAGAGTGTTTGTGAGGTCAGAATATGTGATTACAAACCCACTCTTTGTATACAAATCTACTAGTGTAAGTTTTATAAGCAGAGAAAAAATATCCATAAATTAATCGTATTCCAGTGTTTTCTCAATGTGATAATATAAGATACACATTAGTCTTAAAAAGTATGCCTATGAGTTTTGAGTTATAAACGGTTTTATTTTTTCTATATGCTTTTATGTTTACAAATTTTCTACAATGAATATAAAATTCGTCTTAAAGCAAAAAAAATGGGGGGAGGGGAGGAAGGAAGGAAAGAAAATGTGAGTTAACCAGTGGTCAATAATTATCTATTGATCACCTATTCTTTAACAGGCGCTGGGATAAATGACATTCAATCAGACTCTATTCCTGGAACCTGTTATAAATGTTTACGGGAAAGGCATCTTTACAGTAACATAAAAATGAGACCATAAAATGAGACGCTATTGATATTTTATTCATAATTATGATGACTGCCTTTTTTCTCTCATTTTTGAGGTGTTCTTACTCATGAATATAGACACACCTGACATTTTCAATTTCTTATGAATGGATATTTATCTCAAAATAGAAATTTTCATAAATAATGGAATGCATTATCATTTATTAATCATCTACAAGATTTGAGGGGCTTTGAACACACTTTACTGACACTATCTCTACTGTTTACAACAGACCTGCAGAACACAATAATGTAGGCATTACTATTCCCATTTTGTGGAAGGGAGAAACTGAGGCCCAGAGATGTTGTGACTCTCTCAAGATTCTTTAACTATCAAGTGCTCCAGGTGTGTTTCAATTTATACAGACAAATGTTACGACACCCATGTATTTCATAAAGCAAGATATACCTATAAAATATACATGCTGTTTGGTAGACCACAAGGTTTTTCAACAGCATCCCATATTTCTGTTTTGAGTCTCTTGCCACTTGGGTAAACATTGTACTTTTCATTGGATATACTGTAAGTCATTAAAGTCAGTAAATAGCAGAAATGAATAAAACAGCAACTTAGATATTTTTAACACCTCCGAGTTAAAACCACTTTGCAGTGGGGAAGAAGAACAGATGCCCGCTTCTAAATGTGAGAGCCACCAACTGGGAATTTGCTAGTTGTAACTGCTGCCATCTGTTTTCCACTGTTCTTTTTACCTGCCTCTCTTAGATTCAGCTTGTGAATCCTGGGCCATGGATTCTTAGTATAAGCTGAGAGAAATGGGAGGGACTCCAATTTTGAAAATTTCCCAGGTGCTCCCACCTGCATTAAATCAAAGGTAACGTCTCAGGGAAAAAAAAATATCATGAGGGTGATTATTTAACAACTGCATCTTTATTCTTCCATGCATACTTTGTACTCCTATTTCCATGTGCATTTTTTCTACTTAATCAACTTCCTGCTTTTCCTAAGGGCATTGCAGAAATGCCTCTCTGATGCCAATTAGGGCACCACTGTGTGAATTAGCTTCTCCCCTCACTGAATAAATAATTTCACTCAAGCCATATATACATTCAGAACTCCCTTAATCAGCACTTAACTAGCATTCAGCACTAGTGTATTGGGTTTTTCCCCTTAAAGCCAACACGTTGAGGGAAATACAATTTGTGTCAAAGGGAAGCAGATGAAGCAGGGTGGGAGGACTATAAAGGATAATAAGAGATTGTCCAGTTCATCCTCGGCCTTCCACTACAATGGCTCCAAAACCAATACCAGAGAGAAAAAAGGTGCTCTTTCTTTTAGGAACATGTGTAGGGGAGGTTTCTCAATGTTTGACTGTAATTCTGGATGACACATGTGCTTATGGATGTGACTTCTGGCTAAAGGCCAAAAAAACAAAAACAAAAAACAAGAATAACCATCCTTGCATCATTAAATGAGCATTCTCTTTAAGTCTCTATGATAAAGATATACTTCCCACTTTTGCAAGAGAGAAACCAGTTGAGAGAAATTATATATATTGGTCAAAGTAATTCAGTGAGTTGGTGACATAACAAGATTTAGAGCCAACTGTCAGCTAATTTCTCAATAGAAACTTTGCAGGCCAGAAGGGATTGACACAAAATATTCAAAGTGATGAAAAGCAAGGACATATAAACAAATTACTCTTCTCAGGAAAGCTATCATTTAGAATTGAAAGTAAGATAAAGGGCTTCTCAGACAAGAAAAAGCTAAAGGAGTTCATCATCACCAAATCAGTATTATAAGCAATATTAAAAGGTCTTCTTTAAGAAGAAAAAAAAGAACAAAAATATGAATATTAGATATGCCATAAAAAAGAAAAAAATCTTGCCATTTGCAACAGCATGGATGAATCTAGAGAGTATTTTGCTAAGTAAAATAAGTCAATCATAGAAAGACAAACACAATATGATTTCACTTAAATGTGGAATCTAAAGAACAACATAAACTAACAAAACAAAAATAGACTCATCAACATAGAGAACACTCTGATGGTTGGCAGAGGGGAGGGGGGTTGAGTGAAAAAGATGAAGTGAATGGAAAGCACAGATTGGTTGTTATAAAACAGTCTCGGGGGAGTAAAGTATAGAAAATACAGCCAATAGTATTGTAATACCTGTGTATGGTGCCAGTTGGGTACTGGAATATCAGGGGGAACACTGTAAAGTATAGGACTGTCTAACCACTATGCTGTGCAATGAAACTAAAACAAAATAATATTGAATGTAATTGAAAAAAAGTTTTTAAAAAGTAACAACCCACAGGTTGAGAACCACTAGCAGGGTCACCTAAGACCATCAGAAAACACAGATATTTACATTACAATTCACTAACAGTAGCAAAATTACAGTTATGAAGTAGCAACGAAAATAATTTTATGGTTGGGGATCACCACAACATGAGGAACCACACTAAAGGGTCATTGCATTAGAAAGGTTGAGAACCACTGGTTTAGTTGAAAATTCCTTCAAAAACAATATAATAGCCAAAACCGGTTTTGCTCAGTGGACAGAGCGTCGGTCTGCGAACTGAAAGGTCCCAGGTTCAATTCCGGTCAAGGGTATGTAGTACCTTGGTTGCAGGCACATCCTCAATTGGGGGTGTGCAAGAGGCAGCTGATCAATGTTTCTCTCTCATCGATGTTCCTAACTCTCTATCCCTCTCTCTTCCTCTCTATAAAAAATCAATAAAAATATATTTAAAAAACTATATAATATGTATATCAAAATGCCTGTAGAAAAATAAGTAATATTGGCAAAGATAAAAGGTCAGAGAATAGTTTGAGGTTTACTGGGATAGGCCACTTGGTTCCCAATCAAGACCAGCAAAGTTGATGTCTAATCCTGCATCTCTTCACTAAAGATACAAATAGCCCTTAAATGAACGGGAGACTTAGATGGGTGGCCCAGAGTAATTATTTTTAACAAATATTCACCATTCAGATGTTTATGCTAATGTTTAGGCATCACAGTGCCTGAGCTAACATCCAGGATTGGGTTATTAAATCTGGTCCACACAAATAAGAGATCCCACTCAGACTAAGCTTTACTAATGATTTCAAGGATACAAATAATTCAGGGACCATGTGGCTCAAAGGGACCAAGAATTTTGTTGTTGTTCCAAGGAATACGTTTGATGGATGAAATGGAGAGCTTAAACCTGAAGATGAGGAGACAAGGTACCTGGGCACTGAAGGTTGGGGGTAGGGACCAAGAAGGTAAATATAAAAAGGCACTTGAGGACATGAGTGCTCAGTATAAGTGGGGAAGAAACTTTCCTGGCTGCAAACTTAAGTTTGAGGATGTTTTGCCTTTTTAAAAAAAAACAAAAAAAAAACTTTTTTTGTCTTACATTTACTTACTCTTGGTCACGGCATGACTCCAGTGAAAACTGATATCATACTTAAAGGTTAAGTGCCACAAACAAATTTGCCTCATGATGGGAGAAATGTCAGGAAAAAGAATTAATTAAAAAGAAAACGAAGTCCCTCAGTAACCAAAGTCTTCATCTGCAGTGGAATCAAGACCTTAGCATTCTAAAATGTCAAATTTATCTCTCCGACTCGCTCCATGGTTTTCAAGAGCTATTACCTTAACGAAATTTAATTTAAAAATGCTATGAGAAACGATCTTTGCTTTTTAAGTAAAGAAAAGGGTTCCTATCACAGGCTAAGCATCACAGGGAATAGTTGGATTTATGTATTTATTTACACATATAGATTTACACATATATTAAGTTAAAAAATTAAACTCCAAAAACGTGTGTCAGTGAACAGAAACCAAACAACATTCTTTCTCTTTTTTTTTAGCTCTATAAAATCTTCAAGAAAAAAATTATTTTTCTTTAATTTCCAAATTCATTCAGTCAGCACTTTGGGTTTCAAAATGACCTGCTGTATGTCATTGGGTTGAAAATGTTTTGTTTTGTTTTTAATTCAAAATGATCATAACTATAAGGTAGCAAAAAGTGTAGTAGAGCATTTCAATCAACAAAGAAAATGTATTCCAAGGACACAGACTGCACTGTCCAAAATAACTCACCTGAAGGAGGGAGATATAAAGAAATCCTAAGAATTGTGTGTCCCTCTAAAACAAGGCCCCACCCACTCCTCCTGTCCGGCCTCCTTTCTGTGGCAGGTAACTACCCCATTGCCTCAGGGAAACCCTCCTTATTCTCTTCCAAAAGGGCTTCTGTTAGGAGGAAACTTTATCCCAAAGTTTTTTAATCCAATCCCCTTGGTCCTCATTTCAATGAAAAAAGGTTATCAAAGGCCAAAAACAAACCAGGAGCCTCCTTTAAGATTCTACAACAAACATGACAATACACATGGAACAGAGTCCACATTTAGGGAGAAACAACATTTAGTTGACAAAAGCAGGTTTTAGGATACATTACCCCTTATAGAGCATGTGATTTGAAGCTTTGTGACTTAAATAAAAAAATGCCTTCACCCCATCCACTAAAACACCAGCTAAATGCAAAGGCCCAACCCGACTGCATCAGAAGCAGCTAAAATTCCATGATTTTGTATATGGTGGCCAGAAAAATCAGACAGGATCATGATAAATTCCTCTTGAAGTTATGAAAAAAATCCATTTCCAAACCACCATTCTGAAAAGCTCAAGAAGGGATAGCATAGAGACTTTGCAAATGGTTTTATCCATCCAAAGGTGAACTACAGTGAACTTTATTTGTAACAAAAGATAATTTAGCAATGAGAACAAAGTCAATAAATAGAGGGTTTCCAGACATATGATTTGGGGGACCAAGAAATGCTGTCTTTAGCACAAATATTACGGGTCTGTCATTTCTTACCTTGGCAACCAGATTTTCTGTAGGTGGAAGGAAGTTGTTCTTACTCATTGGTTTGGAAGTTCTCTATTTTAATCTTTTCAAGGCAGAAGATTCTCATATAACCCCCAAAAGATTCAATAAATAGAGATCTTTTTATAAAAGATCATCAATATTTGATAGAATAATTTAACTCTGGGAAAATATCACATCCTCAATATAATATGACATCTAATTTGGGGAAGCATTTTGCTTAATTTACTGTTTTGCCATTACTGTTTGGGGGGATGTTAATTGTTGTTGTCGGGAGGGTGTCTGTTTTAGCTTTCCTGGTTGTTTTATGCAGAAGCAGATTTGTTAGATGCAGTGGTCCCACTTCTGCCACAGACCCATTATGAATAAATCTCTAAAAAGGGAATTCCAAGACCTTAAGGCAGGTTGGTGGGAAGATGTTAAAAGAGCCCAGACCTCAACCAATTCCAAACACCACTAAATTTTTTCACTACTCTAGTGACTTCTTTACTTTCAACATCAAGTGCAATTTGCTCCCCAGTAAGAACCAAATGGGATTCTTTCTTTTCTTCTTTTTATATATTTGGTTAATTATCTTTCATTCGTCAACTATTGAGTTTTTCCTCTATGCCAGGCAATATGTTAAACAAGGCAGGTTACGGTGATTAAGAGAAAGATTCTGCCAGTCAGAAGTTTAGGTATAACCAGCTCCCAAAGATAAACAAATTCCCATCTATGGCTCCTATTTCTTTGAGTAGAATTATTATTTCTTAACAGACTCATCATCCAGGGTCTTGAATATAAACCCTGAACCCAAATATTTTATCAGGATTCTCTCTAATTTCTCTTTAAATTGCTATTGAAGATGAGATTTGATCCAGAAGCTGGAAAGGAGCTTAGCTTCTTGGACATTAAATGGTCCTTGTTAAACAGAGCAGAGGTCCAACCACAGCACCAGAGGGACCTCTGTATCTGGAAGTAAACCCAGATACTGATTCAGGTCCCACTGTGATCCCTGGTCCTTTCAATTCTCTTCCCTTGTGAACTCAGGACAACAAACGCATGAAACATTTCTGAAAAGAAAACCCATAAAAGAAGGTAGAGAATAATGTGTCCAAAAGCCCTATTTGTTGACTGAGAGGAAGGTTTACTTATAAAGCTCAGACAGCTAGTGCAATACTGAGTTCAAATTCTGTTTTCTCTAAAATACTATTGGTTGAATACTACTGTTAAATCACTATTGCCCTCAATAATCTAGAATTATTACACTTTTTATCTGGAACTGAAGGGGTCCAAGAGGATAGAAGACTTTCCCACAGTTAATCCCGTCCCATTATTCATATTTCTAGACTCATTCCAGAGATGACTTTTAATTCTTTTCTTTCTTCATTTGCTAATGGTTTCCTCCATGTATGAGTATTTATAATTAAAAATGTAATACATTTGCACCATCTCCCCACCTGAAGTAGCAATGCTTGTTATCATCTAGAGACTCTCACTGTGCAAATGTACAGATAGAAGCTCAGAAAGGCAGAGAGAGTAAGACAGAAAAAACAGCAGTCCAAATGAAATCATACTTATTTATAATTCTTAAATTATGTAGATCTACTTGAATTTTAACATAAGGGAATAAAGCTGAAGAAACTATAGTTTCGACAGCTATTCATTTGTCAGCATATAATATTGTTTCCTAGAAGATTTCTTCAAGTTAAACAAATTTTAGATATTAAGAGATATAATCATTATTTAAGGAAGAAGAAAAAAACTTCATGATTTAAATTGAACTATACTATGAAAGATGGCGAAATTAGTATTACAATACTAGTACTAACTCCTATCTCTTTTCTCCCCAAATTGTGATATTTAGTTAATTATAAGATTTATAGCATTTATATTCTGTTCTGTAGGGGCTTAATCACAAGGAACAACAACAGCCTGTAATTATTAGAATCGAGAGTCTATAGAAAATTCCCACAGTTATTTGTTATATATTTGTAATATATTTCAGAATAATTATATTTCAGTATATTCAGTGCCAATCATGGGTCTGCCATCCTGATTTTTAAAATTTGCCTTGTCTCTTTTGACTAGATATCATTGTCCAGTTTTTATATTTTTCCAACTAAGGTTCATGGTTCCAATATGGCTTGACTCTTTATTTACTTAATAATGTATGCCCACTACCTTCATACTTTAAAAAACAAACATGGTTATGTGTTGAACTTAGAGGGCTATATTTTCTCCCCTCTGAGTTTTGTAGACGCTGATCCTCTGTCTTCCTACTGAGATTTATTATGGAGAAGTTCGAGGCCTCCATTATTTTTCAGCCATGTATTATTTTTTCTAGATGTCCATAAAATTTTTATCTTGATGTTCAATAACTTCATGAGAGTATGTCTTACTATTGTTTTATTTAAATTTTCCCTGGGACATGGTGTGCATTTCACTGTTGTACAATATACAGTTCATGAGAATAGTCACCTTTCCTATCATTCTTAGTACTTTGTTTCAAATGCCTACAATGACACCTGAAAAAAAAACTAGGCACTTAATATCTTTTTAATAAAACAATTGCTTATATCATAAGTTTTCTTCTAGTATATCTTTCTTTTTAATATTTCATTTACCCCTTTTTCTTCAGAATCACCATATATATAAACTCCCTAGTATTCTCCCATAATTATTAACCTTATAATTTTAGTCTTTGCACTTAAAATTTATATATACTTATTTATCACATCCATGAATGTATATATTTTCAGTTGTATTATTCTTTTTGTGTTGCTTTTAGTGTGATTTTCAACTTAAAATATTTCAGGGATATTTTTCTTCTATTTCTTTCCTAAGTTCTGACAGCTACCTTTTACACTGCCTACTTAACAGCTTCACCTGATATCTGAAAGGAACTTAAAAATGCACAGGTCCCAAATCTAATTTATAATCACCCAGATTCCTAGTCCTCTTTCAGTAATCCCTATCTTAGGAAATAACACCACCATCTATCCAATTTTATAATGATACTTTAGAATTATTTTTGTATAGCCTACCTTTATCACCCCAACCCAATTGCCAAGCTAACACTCACACCAGTAAATCCTTCCTGTAAAACATGTCTTTGATACATCCACTTCTTCTCCATCTATTTGCCCACCAAATTATCTTCACAATCAATATATCTTGCCTAGAAGTAGGAAGCAGCCAGATGTTAAATTGTTTTGTGGAAACTATAGTTAGGGGTGTACATTTCATCAAAATAAAAAAACTGGGAATCTCAATGGCTAAGCATTTACTAGTACATACTTTATCTCATTTACTCCTTCCAACCTTCTCAGTTAAGCAGGAAAAAGCCATTTTCACATGCATGAACTGAGTAATTTCCCAAGTCACAGAGCTAATAAACAATAAAGCTTGTATTCAAATGTAAGGCCAAGATTTTAACACCTATACTATATGGCCTCTTATGTAGATGGAGGTTATAAATGAGACCATAAATACTAATGATAAATTCAATTTGCAAAAAAAAAAAAAAAAATAGGTGAATATCAAGGATGTACCTATTGGTAAATAACTGTATTTCAAGGATAGGAAAAAGATTTAATGAAGGTAACAAAGGGAAGAAAAGAAACACTTTTGATTTTAAAAAACAAAGACAGTAATGTTCTTTGCAACACATAATATGCTTAAGAAGAAAGGTGGCCAATGACCTGAAACCTGTGACCTGCAATAATGCCACTGGATGTTTTAAGAAGAGGATTTATGGTAACCTGTGGCAGTGCCATTCTTTTGTAGTGATGAGGGAAGACTTGGAATTACAAAGCACTCAGGAATGGGGGATCCATATTTTGAAAGTGAACATAGCACATGTATATTCTTTTTTATAAGACATTTGTCCATGCAAGGATGGACAAAACATATCTAAAAATGGTGGTAGCCGAAACCGGTTTGGCTCAGTGGTAGAGCGTCGGTCTGCGGACTGAAAGGTCCCAGGTTCCATTCCGGTCAAGGGCATGTACATTAGTTGCGGGCACATCCCCTGTAGGGGGTGTGCAAGAGGCAGCTGGTTGATGTTTCTCTCTCATCGACATTTCTAGCTCTCTATCTCTCTCCCTTTCTCGCTGTAAAAGATCAATAAAATATATTAAAAAATAAAAATAAAAAAAAATAAAAAAAATAAAAATGGTGGTAAAAGAGAAGGAATTGCTAAGGTATGAGAGACATTTATATGTTCCTGACAGTGTAGAAGAGCATTGGTCAAATGAATTCACAGTGCAGCCATTTGAAATCATTTAGTCTAAACTTAGCTTACCTGCCTAGAAAATGACCTTAATAATGCCCACCCCAACTATCTCACAATTATGGTGAGAATTATGTGAGATAATATTTGTGAAAACTCACCAGTGTTATATAAATATAAAATATTTTTATTACATACCATATATACACTGAGTGGCCAGATTATTATGATCTCTGAATGCATAATAATCTGGCCACTCAATGTACATCCTATATAATAAAAGGCTAATTATGCAAATTGTACCCTTGACCAGGAGTTCGACCAGCAGGCAGGTTGGCCAACTGCCCATGTCCCCTCCCCCTGGGCAGGCTGGCCGGACCCCACCCATGCATGAATTCATGCACAGGGCCTCTAATATATATATACTGAGTGACCAGATTATTATGTGTTCAGAGATCATAATAATATGGCCACTCAGTGTAAATATCAATACTGCTTCACATACATAAAAGAAACAACTTGACGCCGAAACCGATTTGGCTCAGTGGATGGAGCGTAGGCCTGTGGACTTAAGGGTCCAAGGTTCGATTCCGGTCAAGGGCATGTGCCTTGGTTGCAGGTGCATCCCCAGTGGGGGGTGTGCAAGAGGCAGCTGATCGATGATTCTCATCGATGTTTCTGACTCTCTATCCGTCTCTCTTCCTCTCTGTAAAAAATCAATTATATATATGAAACAACTTGACATACAGGCTTTCTACTTTGTGCAAGTTCTCCAATATAAGACTATAATCTGTATGTGCCTATTAAAGAAAAGAGTTTTCAGCTGAAATTCTTAACTACATAAAATCAATTTCTGCATAGTAGACAAAATCAGTTGTATCATATGGTTAGTCCAATTTGGTTGGAAATAATTTAAAACCAGCAAACAATGTGTATTTTGATCATGTATATTTATATGTCACAAGTTATGGGTGTAATGACAATTAATGCCTGCAATAGAGAGGATTAGAAAATTCACTAAGTAGAGTTCCATAAGAACATCAGTTGTTAATTACAACCAAAATGCACCTTTATTGAAGTCAGGTAGTGAGTAGGCTAGAATTGACTCACCTATAATTAATTTTCACACTCTTTGATTTTTTAACAGATAAGACTTCAGTTATACCCAACATCTAAACATATTATTGTATCTTAATTTAGAAACAATGATAATGGGTTTTACCCAAAAAATCATTTTACTAAAAATGATGTCTTCTTACAATATAAAATTGGAACAAAATCTGATTTTCCTTCATCTTCACTGCTACAATCCTTAAATAGTGCTCTATCCAGATGTGCCTTCTCAGAGATTCAACACAAGTCCTGGAGGTGCAAGAGGCAGTGTAATTGAGCCATATCAGTAGACACAGTTTCAAATCCTGGCTCTGCAACCTAGCAGCTGTAGAACTGGGACAAATTATGTAATTCTCAGGAGTGAATTTCCTCATTTGTAAATGAAGATAATAATAGTTCCCACCTCACATTCTTGTGAGGAGTAGGTGATTGAATGAATCTGAAGTTCTTAGCACAACGCCTGGGAAGTATGTGCTAAGATTTATTTCAAAATTAGCAATTTTTCTCTTTATTTCACAATTACATAGTAAAAGGAGGAGGGTAAGGATTATACATCAAGATGAAGTATGAATAAATTTATTGCTGAGTCGCTTGGGAACCACGGCTGTGGGGGAGTGAAGGAATCAGGTAGCAGAAGCTGCTGCACTGCAGTGCTATCTCAACAAGGGCCTCAGCCACACCTGTGGGGAGCTCAGGAGCTGGGCTGGACCGTCAGAGTTGTCCTATTTTAAGGCAAGAGGACCAGGTCTTTATACTTTCACTAGAGCAGTCATTGGGTACAGGCTAGCCCCAAAGATAGAATGTGATCTTTGTCAAGATGACACTTTTCAGTTGAGGGAAATTCTGAGAGAGGGACATAGCTAAGACTCTTCAGCCAACATTTCTAACAGCTTGGAAATAAGAGCCTTGGTTCTAAAGAGGGATCTGAGTGGTATGCCACTGCATCCACTACTGTAAATTATTTTTTTTTTTTACTAGTAAGTAACCTGTAGTATAGTAAATCACTATTCGGATCAAGGAGAGATCATTCTAAGTTACAGAAAATATGCTGAAGTATTCCGACATATATTTGACTAGAGGCCTGGTGCATGGGTTCATGCATCGGTGCATGCACCAATGGAGTCCCTCATCCCTCTGGCCTCTGGGGATTGTGTAGAAACCAGCTCCCTGGCATCCCCCGAGGGGTCCTGGATTGCAACAAGACCTGACACACACTCACCTGACCCACCTCAGAATCAGACTCCCTCTCTCTGGTTCTGGGTACCTCACCCAAGAACCCCAGCTGCCAAGTCACTGCAGCTCCACAGCTCATGCATTGAGCATCTGCCCCCTGGTGGTCAGTGTGAGTCATAGCTGCAGGTCAGAGTGTCTGCCCCCCTAGTGACCATTGTGCATCATAGCTACCAGTCAGATGGTTGGATGATCACTTAGGCTTTTATATTGAGAGATTATTTTAACGTATTTTCATCTAAGGTATAAATGACAGTTTTCAATCTTAAAGACTTTTCAAAATGTGATGCGGTGTGTGTGTGTGTGTGTGTGTGTGTGTGTGTGTGCTGCACACATGTCTGTATCTCCTATGATTGAATTATGCTTATTTCCCTGGTAAGTTTCTTTTTAGAGATAACACATTCAAACTTTAGTTCAGTAAAGGTAAAAGTATTACAAACTCAGCCTTATTGGAGACTACTGCAGTAACATTTCATGGTTTTCTCATTATCCACAAAGCATAAATTAACAGGAGAAAACTTTCTGGAGAGGGTTGCATTTAGCAGAGGGCAAGCAGAATTTGCAGAGATACAGAAGTTCTTAACACAGATGGAAATTGAGTGAATTTCAAAATTCTGACATGGATAATCAGGCACATGGGAGACTGAGCCAATTTACCTCAGTCGCTATTGTGAAAAAGCCTGATTAAGACACATTTAAACCAAGAGGTTTGTTCTTGTATTTAAGGTAATTAGTGTTTTCCATAGAAGTGTAAAAAATCTTTTTATGGTAGAAGTAGTGTTCAAGCAAAATAAATGTGACCATAGCATTCAATACTGATATTAGGAGAGTATGCTGACACGTGAAAATTGATGAGAGTAAAGATTGATGCATTTTATTACAGAATGACCAATACATGTGCTATGGATACACACTGAAGAAAATAAAAAAGACAATACATAAGAAAGGGGATCCTATATTTAAATTCAGTCTATGAGTGATATTAAGAGAAGTCAAAATTATTTAACTTTTCTCTGAAAAATAAATTAGTTGAAACTGAAACATTCTCACTCCGAAAGAGAAATAAAGCTGAGATTTAAAAAAATTAGAAGAAAAATGCTCTCTTTTTACTTTTGCTTAACCAACAGCATTTATTTTTTTTTTTATTGACTGGAGGGGTGATCAGAGACATAATTGTAGTTTAAATACTGGACAATTCAACAATTCCCAAGGATACATATAAGTCAAAAAAAATTAGAGCTAGAACTTTTAGAATCTCTTTTATTTCCAATATGAAATATTTTCAGTACTTTTCATATTTTTTTTAAAAAAAGATAAAAACACAGAGACTGTGCTTAAATTAGGGGCAGTGACATAGAAGCACCACACACCAAGTCCAACTTACCTTAGAATAAAATTTAACAACCCCATTCCAGTTCAATGTCTTCAGGTTATGTATAATGACACACAGAACTAAGAAGGTCAACTAACTTATCCAAAGTAAAAAAACAAATGCATGGCTAAGCCAAGAACACACCCATGTAGAAACTCCTTCTGCACAACCTGCCTTCTTACAAAATGTTCCATATAGACAAGATTTTACTGTCATTGAAGAGAAAATGTTGCTCACAAAGAAAATAATGTATTTGTCTCTCTCTGACTGACTTATTTCACTTACCAATAATACCCTCTAAGTCCATCCATGCTATTGCAGATAGTAAGATATCACTGTTTTTAATGGCAAAATATTATTCCATTGTGTATTTGTAGCACTGCTTTTTTATCCACTCATCTATTGATGGGCACTTGGGTTGCTTCCATATCCTGAATATCATAATTAATGCTATAATAAACGTAGGAGTGTATATATCTTTTCAAGTTAGTGTTTCGGGTTTGATTATATACCCAGAAGTGGAATTACTGTGTCGTAAGACAGTTCCATTTTTAATATTCTGAGGAACCCCTATACTGTTTCCTACAGTTTCTCCACCAATTTACATTCTCACCAGTACTACAAGAGCATTCCCTTTTTTCCACATTCTTACCAATACTTATTATTTGTCAATTTATTAATGAAAGCCATTCTGACCAGTGTGATGTGATATCTCATTGTCATTTTAATTTGCATTTCTCTGCTGGCTAGTGACATTGAGCATCTTTCCTTATGACTATTGGCCGTCTCTATGTCCTCTTTGGAGAAGTGTCAATTCAGGTCCTTTGCAGATTTTTTAAATGGATTGTTTGTTTTATTGGTGTTGAGATCTGTATAAATTTTGGATATTAACTGCTTATCAGGTATATAACTGTCAAATATGTTCTCCCATATAGTGGGCTGTCTTTTCATTTTATTGATGGTTATCTTTCCTGTGCAAAAACGTTTTAGTTTAGTTTAGTCCCATTAGTTTATTTTATCTTTTGTTCCCATGCCTGAAGAGATGTATCAGAAAAAATATTGCTATGAGAAATATTCAAGATCTTATTGCCTATGTTTTGTTCTTGGATTTTTTCTGTGGCTTCAAATTTATCACTTAATTTCTTTACCTATTTTGAGCTTATTCTTGTGTATGGGGTAAGAAGGTGGTTGTTTCAATGTGTTACTGTTATCTGTCCAATTTTTAACACCATTTATTGGATAGACTGTATTTACCCCGCTGTATGTCCTTGCCCCTTTGTCAAATATTGATTGGCCATAGGTACAGGACTCTCTATTCTGATCCATGGATTTATCTGTCTATTTCAATGCCAATGCCATGCTGTGTGATTACCATGGCCTTGTAGTTTGATGTCAGGCAGTGTGATACCTCCGACTTTGCTGTTCTTTCTCAAGTTGCTGTGACTATTCGGTATCTTTTGTAGTTCCATATCAGTTTCTGGACTATTTGTTCCAGTTCTATAAAGTATACCATTGGTATCTTCATAGGAATTGTGTTGAATCTACAAATTGCTTTTGGTAGTATGGACATTTTAATAATAATTCTTCCAATCCACGAACACAGTATGTGCTTCCTACTTATATGTATCTTCAACTTTTCTTCAGTGTCTTATAATTTTTGAAGTACAGATATTTTACATGCTTTGTTAAATTTATTTGTGTAATTTATTTTTTATTCCACTTTAAATGGAATTGTTTTCTTCTTTTCCCTCTGTGATAGTTAATTATTGATGTACATAAATGCAACTGATTTCTGGAATTTATTTTGGATCCTGCTACTTTACTGAGTTCAGTTATCAGTACTCGTAGTTTTTGGTAAAATCTTTAGGGTTCTTTACATACAGTAACATGTCATTTTCACATGTGCGTGTCTACCTGTTAACATCACATATATGTGGTCTGACTGATGGGTTCCTGGATGTAGACAGTTTTTCCATGTGTCTCATGTGAGAGGACCTCTGAGGTCTTCATCTGTCAGCACGTAGAGACCCTGCACCCACTTCAGCAGCTGCTCGGCTTCCTGCCTCCATGTGGGCCAGGACTGGCAGATCCCAACCCTTTCCATGGACAGTAGTGTTTTGTCTGCTGCCCAGCTATTTCATCAGTGCCCTGACGGGTAATTTGGAAAATACATCTTTGAACAATTGTACAGTAATTTATGTGGGATAAGCTCCTACAGTGAGCACAGCCCAGTGCAGGGGTGCCCCTGTGGGGCTCTGACAGGTCCTGCACACGGTCCTCCGAGAGGCAGGGCCTGGTCACCACGAGACCACCACCTGCCAGTCCGCTGGTGACAGTACGGTCTCCCCATTGGGACAGTCAGGCAACTCTGACATATCCTGGCATGTGAACTGCCTCTCTTTGCAAGTGCCTGTGTTTGCTCTCTGTCCCTTTAGAAAACACCAATTTTTGGGAGTTTTCTCTGACACAGGGATAGTAAACCTCTCTCTTGGGTCCTTGGGTTGTGAGGAGTGCTTTCCAGTTTATAGTTTCTTTCCAGATTTCTGCATTTTTCTCCTATTTTGTTTTGAGCACAGGAAGACCAGCCACTGCCTGACTGGCTTCTGGCCATGGGGTCGCATTTTGCACAGAGGTCTCTCCCCAGAAATCATAGCTCAAGCACACACTTACTAAAAAGGCTTTATTATTTTTAACATTTAATCACTACCTGAGATTTCCCATTCAAATAACAAAAATACTATTTCAGATAAAAAAACAAAAACAATATTTCAGCAAACACAAAATGGCACCTGTTGCAAGATTCCATTTCTAGGAAATATCTGAAACAGGTAAAGCAGCGGAGACAGAAAGCAAACCAGGGATTGCCAAGGGCAGGAGGTGTGGGGACTGAATACTGTTGGTACAGGGTCTCCTTTTGGGATGATGGAACATCCTGCAACTAGACAGTGGTGGTGCTTAAACAGCAATGTGAATGTACTTCATGCTCAGAAATGGCACCATTTAAAATACAAATAATGACTTTATTACTTAGTATGGATTGTACAATAAAAAGAGGATAAAATGAGAAAAAAAGATAATGATAAAAGCAAAACCACACCCAAACCCCCAAATAATGAAAATAAGCAGATTAAAAAAAAAAAGGAATCACGCCACGGAGAACATAAAAACAAAATGAAAAAAGAAAAGGAAAAGAAAAGATCAAGGAGTGGGGTATAACAAGTTTTCCCCTTGGGACAGGGCGAGCACCTTCTACAAGCGGCCCCTGAGCCGGGCCCTCCAGGGGCAGCGCCTCCTCCGAGGCAGGAGCCAGCATGGGCTCCAGGGAGGGCTCTTCATCCAGCGGAGGTGGGGCCTCAGTTTCCTCTGGGGCCTGCCCTGGCTCCACAGCTACAACTGGAGAGGCCGCTGGAGGTGGAGAAAGCTCTGCAGGTGGACACACCTCCAGCTCTGCCTCAGGCTCCTCTGGGCTGACTTCAGGTGTGACAGGAGCCACATCCACCTCCTGGACTGGTGCTGGAGTTGGGAGAGGAGAAAAGATCACCCAGGTACCTGCATGTCCATCCGTCCCCCAGAGACAGAACCCTGGGCACAGCCCGGGACCCACCACGGACGTCCTCCCTGCCCGAAGTCCAACAGATGGTGGTCAGAGGCCACTCTCACTCTGGCCAGGCTCTGGGGTGCTCCCTGTGGGTCTGGCAACAATCCCTCCCATAGCTCACAGGAACTTCTTCCCCCATTGCACACCCGCCTCCCCACCTCCTCACCCTGGGGCTCTGCCTCCTGGGGCTCCGGGTCTTCTGGCCTGCTGTGATTGACTTGAGCATAGTGGCGCCTCAGGATAGCACTGAAAATTGCCCTCCGCGTGTTGGGGCTGAGCGGCTTGGAGGTTGGAGGCTTGTTGGGCCTGGGCGGCTTCGGTGGAGGAGTCCTCCTCCTCAGTCTACCCACGGGCCCTGGCTCCCCCGACGCCCAGGTGGCCACACGCACTTCAGGCCTGCCCTGGCCCTCAGTGGTGTGGCTCGCCGGGCCCTCGCTGCTGGACATGGGGCGGGGCTCTTCCTCCTCCAGAGTCTGCTGCTCCTGGATCTGGGCGGAGCTCTGCAACGACCATGACCGGCAACCGGTCAGGAGGACTCAAGCCCTGCTCGCCCCAGTCCTGCTGCTTCTGCTCCTGCACCTTCTGCTCCCGGATCAGGCCCAGCCCTGTGTCTGCACAGACCCCCACCCAGGGCAAATGAGATGCACCTCCAGGGCTCGGGATAGACCTCGGGCAGAGGGGGCCACCCACACTTCATGTCCACCCAGCCAGCCTTGACCTGGGTGCCAACATGACTGATCCTAACCCCCCAACCCCACCTGTGTCTGTTGGACAGGCCTTCTCCACATGAACACCCTTTAATCCCCACCAACACGCGCGCACACACACACACACACACACACACACACACACAGGGGACATAGCGCTGCCATCTGAGTCGTGGCCTGGCCTGAACAAAACCTCCCTGTGCTACCTCTGTGTCCCGCCGAGAAAAGGGCCACAGGTGTCGCCTGGGCCGAGGCCAGTCCCAGCAGCGGGCACATCTAAACACAGTCTCCTCACTGCCTCTCCTGTGGCCTCGGCCTCGGGACACCGGGAGACAACACGAAAACATGGTGTCCTCTCCCTGCCTCTGTCTGAGTGAGACGGGAAGGGGCAGTTATAGAAAGTGGTGCGTGGTTACCAAGTTCCGTTGGGCTCCATCATCAGGAAGTGAGGTCACTGCTCATGTCTGCAGAGATGCTCAGGGTAGGGGACCCTTGGGTGACCTCACTTCCTGACGATGGAGCCCAACGGAACTTGGTAACCACACACCACTTTCTATAACTGCCCCTTCCCGTCTCACTCAGACAGAGGCAGGGAGAGGACACCATGTTTTCGTGTTGTCTCCCGGTGTCCCGAGGCCGAGGCCACAGGAGAGGCAGTGAGGAGACTGTGTTTAGACGTGCCCGCTGCTGGGACCGGCCTCGGCCCAGGCGACACCTGTGGTCCTTTTCTCGGCGGGACACAGAGGTAGCACAGGGAGGTTTTGTTCAGGCCAGGCCAGGACTCAGATGGCAGCGCTATGTCCCCTGTGTGTGTGTGTGTGTGTGTGTGTGTGTGTGCGCGCGTGTTGGTGGGGATTAAAGGGTGTTCACGTGGAGAAGGCCTGTCCAACAGACACAGGTGGGGTTGGGGGGTTAGGATCAGTCATGTTGGCACCCAGGTCAAGGCTGGCTGGGTGGGCATGAAGTGTGGGTGGCCCCCTCTGCCCGAGGTCTATCCCGAGCCCTGGAGGTGCATCTCATTTGCCCTGGGTGGGGGTCTGTGCAGACACAGGGCTGGGCCTGATCCGGGAGCAGAAGGTGCAGGAGCAGAAGCAGCAGGACTGGGGCCAGCAGGGCTTGAGTCCTCCTGATCGGTTGGGGGTCACGGTCATTGCAGAGCTCCGCCCAGATCCAGGAGCAGCAGACTCTGGAGGAGGAAGAACCCCGCCCCATGTCCAGCAGCCAGGGCCCGGCGAGCCACACCACTGAGGGCCAGGGCAGGCCTGAAGTGCGTGTGGCCACCTGGGCGTCTGGGGAGCCAGGGCCCGTGGGCAGACTGAGGAGGAGGACTCCTCCACCGAAGCCGCCCAGGCCCAACAAGCCTCCCACCTCCAAGCCGCTCAGCCCCAACACGCGGAGGGCAATTTTCAGCGCTATCCTGAGGCGCCACTATGCTCAAGTCAATCACAGCAGGCCAGGAGACCCGGAGCCCCAGGAGGCAGAGCCCCAGGGTGAGGAGGTGGGGAGGCGGGTGTGCAATGGGGGAAGAAGTTCCTGTGAGCTATGGGAGGGATTGTTGCCAGACCCTCAGGGAGCACCCCAGAGCCTGGCCAGAGTGAGAGTGGCCTCTGACCACCATCTGTTGGACTTCGGGCGGGGAGGACGTCCTATGGTGGGTCCCGGGCTGTGTCCAGTGTTCTGTCTCTGGGGGACGGATGGACATGCAGGTACCTGGGTGATCTTTTCTCCTCTCCTAACTCCAGCACCAGCCCAGGAGGTGGATGTGGCTGCTGTCACACCTGAAGTCAGCCCAGAGGAGCCTGAGGCAGAGCTGGAGGTGTGTCCACCTGCAGAGCTTTCACCACCTCCAGCGGCCCCTCCAGCTGCAGCTGTGGAGCCAGGGCCGGCCCCAGAGGAAACTGAGGCCACACCACCTCTGGATGAAGAGCCCTCCCTGGAGCCCATGCTGGCTCCTGCCTTAGAGGAGGAGCTGCCCCTGGAGGGCCCGGCTCAGGGGCCGCTTGTAGAATGTGCTCTCCCTGTCCCAAGAGGAAAACTTGTTATACCCCCACTCCTTGATCTTTTCTTTTCCTTTTCTTTTTTCCTTTTGCTTTTATGTTCTCCATGGCGTGATTCCTTTTTCTTAATCTGCTTATTTTCATTATTTGGGGGGTTGGGTGTGGTTTTGCTTTTATTATTATCTTTTCTTCTGCTTTTATCCTCTTTTTATTGTACAATCCATACTAAGTAATAAAGTCATTATTTGCATTTTAAATGGTGCCATTTCTGAGCGTGAAGTACATTCGCCATGCTGGGCAAGCATCACCACAGTCTATCCAGAGGCAGTGCCCACACCAACACATGTCAGAGATGCCCACCTCCCCAATGCAGGGAGACACACTGCCAACACTGGGGGAGAGCACTGTCACCATGGGACTGGCAGGCTTCTTGTCTGCTGAGGACCAGCCTCCAGCATATTTCCTAGGAGCAGCAGGGCGGCCCGGCCTGTGGGAGGACAGTGTGCAGGGCCTGCCGAAGTTTTACAGGTGCACAACCTCACCCAGCAGTGCTCACCCTAAGAGATGACCTCAAAGAAATTCTTGCACAAATCTTCAAAGATGTATTTTTGAGACTACCCATCAGGCAATGATGGAATTGCAGAGAATTGGAGGGAGGGTGGGCTCCACCAATCCTGGTCACATGGATGAGGGGAGCTGAGCATCTGATAACATGGGTGCGGGAGTCTCTGTGTGCTGACACATAAAAACCTCAGGGTTCCTCTCACATGAATTGAAAAGAAGATAATGACATTGAAGTTGATGAACTAAAAGAAATACTGACCAGAAGAAAAGCCTCTGATTTCTGACAATTCTCCTGATAAAAAAGAAGTTCATATGAAAATTTTTAATTTTTCAAATTCTTTCTGATTCTTTCTGTTTTGATTAATTAGATTTCAAGCCATAATTCAAATATAATTTATTCATTTATTTGATTGCTAAATAAAAACCTCATTATAAAAATGTATTTCAAAATGTTTTGTAGAATATAAAAGAACATAGCCTTTAAGTAAGAAATTACTTTTCTTACTTAACCAAAATAGAAAGGCTGTGTTAAAAGAGTGACATTTTTAACAGTTTAATTTTTATTTAGTTTCTGGTTCAAATGAAAGTTCTTTTAGCTATTAGAAAGCAGATACTGGTTACTCCAAAGACAATTCTGACATTGAAACTGTTCAGAGCATATATTTGAAAATAATTGACTATAGCTCAATAGAATATTTCCCCATGCATGCTTGTGGGAGAATGATATTCACCTGGCTGGGGTTAAACTTCTATATGGTATGCATAGGAAGATGCTGCAAGAGGGTGACGATCTGCAAGCCAAGGAGAGAGGCCTCAGAAGGAACATTCCTACCAACACCTTGACCTTGGACTTGCAGTCAGTCCCCAGACCGTAAGCAAATACATTTCTTTTGTACCAAGCCATCCAGTTTCTGGTAATTTGTTAGCATGAAGGAAAGTTCTCCCCTCCCCTGCAGCTGAGGGGGATCACTAAGACTTCACAGTCAAGACCGGAATACAACACATGCTTATGCAGAAGCTGCATTAAATATTTAACTGCTGGAGAAGAAGCAAACATATATGCAAAGAACCTTCTGAGGTAAAATTTTGACACAATGTCAAAAGCAAATTGTGGAATTGGTAGACTAAGGAAAACTCTTCATCAACTAATCCTCATTCTAAGCACAAAATAAAGCTAAGGGAATTGAAAACTTTGGATCACTGGAGAAGTTATAGCAAGAACAGATAGATGCAAGGCCTAGCAAAAAGAAGAGGCATACCCACTTATAAACTTTAACAGTATTAACCTGCATAGTGTATCCTACACAATGTGTTCCATTTTTTACCAAAATTATAGGACACACAAAGAAAAATATAAGAAGGAAATACAATGTCACAAGTAAAAGCTTTTAACTGCACCAGATTCAGTCTGACAGATGTTGGAACTATCAGTCAGGGAATTTGATATAACTGTGATTAATATTTTAAAGGCCCTGTGGAAAAGTAGGCAACTTGCATGAACAGATGGAGAATTTCAACAGAGCGATGAAAATATAAGAAAAAATTCAATCTGAAATGATAGAAATAAAAAATATGGTAGATGAAGAATGTTTTTGACAGGTCCATAAATAGATTTGAACAAGCTGAGGAATGAATTGATTAACTTGAATAAAAGTCAATGAAAATTACTCAAGCTAAATTAAAAGAGGAAGAAAGAGTAGATGGGGAAAAACCAATTTTTCAAGTCTTTTAGAGGGGAAAAATGGTCTAACATATGTATAATTGGAATACAAGGAGGAAAAAGGCTGAGAGAAAAAATGGGCAGAAGGAATAATTGAAAAGATAATGACCAACAAAATTCTAAAATTAAAGATAAAAAATAAATTAATTAATTAATTAGCGAAATTAAATTGTTTAAAGACAGCAAAGCCCAGGTCTATGAAGCTCAGAAAATGCCAAAGAGAATAAAAACGAAATAAAATCACACTTGTATCATATCTTATTCAAATTTGAAACCAATATAAAGAGAAAATTTTAAAGGAAACGGGGATGGGGGATAATAGTTACACACAGAGAAACAAAGATGTAATATCTTTAAATTACCAAAGAAGAATATAAATCCAGAATTTTATATCTATTGAAAAAATCTTTTAAAAATTAAGGCAAGTATAGAACTTTTCAGACTACAGGTAATTCATTACCAGGTCATTTGAACTACAAGAAATGTTATTAAAAGAAGCTTCTTAGTTAAAAGGAATATGACACCAGATAGATACTTGGATCTACACAATAATATGAATAGTTCTGGAAATAACATTGATGAATGCAAATATATATTTAAGTTTCTTAAATTTTTTTAAGAAGGAAACAGGGAGAAAGTTTGGTAGGCAGAAACCCTGACTAGTTTTAGAGAGTTGAAGAGAGGGGGAAACATTGATGTGAGAGTGAAACATCAATCCGCTGCCTCCTGCACGGCCCCCACCTGAGATGGAGTCCGTAACCCAGGCATGTGCCCTGATCAGGAATCTAACCTGCAGCCTTTGAGTTCACAGGACAACATCCAACCAACTGAGCCACACAGGCCACAGCTAATGCAAATATAATTCTTAATTGATCTGAAAGACAGAGAACTGTCAAAGCAAAAATAGTAGCAATTTGTGTATTTAAAGCATACAGGAGGGAAGAATTAGAAGTATAACATTATAAGGTCCTTATACTACATGTATAATATTATATAAACATAGAATACAAATCATTAAAGATATAAACCAAAAAAAACTATGAAAAAAATTTAAGAGATAAACAATAATACCGTATTTGCCGGCATATAAGACGATTTTTTGGCCCTGAAAAATACGTATTTGCCGGCGTATAAGAGACTGGGCGTATAAGACGACCCCCTAACATTTCCACTAAAAAATACAGAGTTTGTTATATACTCACCGTATAAGACTACCCCCCACTTGGAGGCATATTTTTCAGGGCCAAAAAGTCGTCTTATACGCCGGCAAATACAGTAAGCCAATATGCTAGGTAAAATATAATATTCATATAATTAAATACTCAGTACAAAATAAATAATATATCAAAAACAGATGGAACAATAAAAAATAACTAGCAAGCTGGTAGATTAATAAGTGATCTAAGAATATACCTTAACGAACTAGAAAAAGGCCAAATTATACCCAAAACAAAAAGAAATAAAATAATAAAGATAAGAACATTTATCAATTAAACTTTAAAAAAAATCAAAATCAATGAAACCAGAGCTATTATCTTTGAAAAAAATTGTAATCACTTAACCAAACTGAGCAACACAGTAAGAGAGAAGACACAAATTATTAATATTAATAATTCAAAAGAGATACTATAGATATTAAAAGACAAACTATGAAAACTCAGTAACAGAAAATCTAGATAATCCCATATCTATTAATGAAAGAATATTCCTAGTTTAAAAGTTTGCATCAAAGAACACTCTGGGCCCAGATGGTTACATGGGAAAATTCTTCCAAACATTGAAGAAAGAAAAATACAAATTTAACAAAAAAACTCAACAAAATACCAGCAAGTTCAGTCAAGTAATATGTAAAAAATAATAATGCATCATGACCAAATGGGGATTATTTTTAAATTGCTTGTTTAACATTTGAAAAGCAACCCATATACTCACCATATCAATGGAAAAAATAAGAAAAAACATGCCAACATTTCAATAAATCAGAAAAATTTGGCAGAATTCAACAATGATTTGTAAATTTTCAAAACTTTCAATAAACTAGAAGTAGAAGGGCATCTAAAAAATCTATAGCTGCTGAAACCGGTTTGGCTCAGTGGTAGAGCATCGGTCTGCGGACTGAAAGGTCCCAGGTTCGATTCCGGTCAAGGGCATGTACACTGATTGCGGGCACATCCCCAGTCGGGGGTGTGTAGGAGGCGGCTGGTCGATGTTTCTCTCTCATCGACTTTTCTAGCTCTCTATCTCTCTCCCTCCCTCTCTTTAAAATATCAATAAAATATATTTAAAAATAAATAAATAAAAATAAAAAATCGATAGCTAACATTATATTTATTAATGCAAAACTGAACGCTCACCCTGATATCTGAACAAGGCACGGATATCCACTTTCCTACTCATAAATATACCAAACATCCAAGACAATGCAATAACACAATTATAATAAATAAATAGAGATTGAAAGGAAGAATAAAATACTCTCTATCCATGGAAAATAAGATTATAGAGATTTTTTAAAACCCAAAAATCTATTTTTTAAAAGCAACTAAAAATAATAAGATACTTTAATCAAGGTTTCTGTTACAAAGTCTATATACAAAAATCAATAGTATTTCTATAAACTAGCAATGAACATGAAATTAAAATTTCAAAAGTGCCATTTATAATGGCACCAAAACCATTAAATACTTATTTATAAATCTTTAAAAAAAAAGTGTGCAAGATTTGTCTTCTAAAAACTACATAACATTGATTTTAAAAAACCAAAAAGATGCAAATACATAAAGAGATAAGTCACTTTCAATGGACTGGAGGACTCTTTATGGTTTAGGTATCATTTCTACCAGAAAGATTTGGTTTAACTTCAATCAATGTTACAACAAGCTTTTTTTGTAAGAACAGGCAAGCTGATTCTAAATGTATATGAAGTGAAAATAAATTATTTAGTCAAGATAATCTATAATAATAAAAGCATAATATGTGAATTAGGCCAAACATCCTCCTGGACGTCCTTCCTTCTGGACAAAGCTGCAGCAGGTGGGGCCGAGGCAGAGGTGGCAGAGGCCCTGCCCCCCCACCCCACAGCAGCCGTGACCATGGCAGGCCGGGGCCAGGGCCAAGGCCTTTGCAGGAATTTTTGTGCATCAGGCCTCTAGTTTAAATAAACTACCCAATTTTGAACTACCTGATATTAAGACTTATTTTAAAGCTACAACATCAAGAAAATATGATATTGGTAAAAGGGTAGTCTTAAAAATAAATTTTTTTTAAATTGAAAAACCAGAAGTAGATCACTTATGTATTCATTTGATTTTCAACAAGCAAAATATAAAAGCAATTAAACTGAGAAAAAAATATATTATTTTCCCCAAAACCGGTTTGGCTCAGTGGATAGAGCGTTGGCATGCAGACTGAAGGGTCCCAGGATCCATTATGTTCAAGGACATGTACCTTGGTTGTGGGCACATCTCCAGAAGGGGCAATGCAGGAAGCAGCTGATTGATATTTCTCTCTCATCGATGTTTCTAACTCTATCCCTCTCCCTTCCTCTCTGTAAAACATCAATAAAATATATTTTAAAATATTATTTTCAATAAATGATGCTGAAACAATTAGCTATTGGTATGCAAAAAAGAATGATAATACATAGCTCACACAATATATATTACAATTAACTGAAAAATGGATTGCTTATTTAAATGTAAAGTTTGCAAATATAAAACTGCTAGAAGAAAACAGCAACAAATGTTTGTGACTTCGGGTCAGATAAAATTTCTTAGCTACAACACCAAAAGCTTAATTCATAAAAGAAAATTGATATGTTGGGCACTAACAAAATTAAGAATCTGCTTTTTGAAAGACACTATTAACAAACTATATAAATAATCCCTGAAAGTATAGTCTTAAGAATGGCTACCATTAATAAATCAACAAACAAGTGCTGGCAAGGATGTGATAAAAAACAAACAAACAAACAAACAAACAAAACGGTGGGAATGCAGACTGGTACAGCCATTATAAAAAACACTGAGGAGTTTCCTCAAACACTTAAAAATGAAACTTGCAATTGACCCAGTAGTGACCTCACTTCTAGGAATATATCCTAAGAAACCCGAGACACCAGTCAGAAGGAATATATGTACCCCTATGTTCATAGCAACTTTATTTGCAATAGTTAATTAAGATCTGAAAACAGCACAAGTGCCCATTGGTATATGATTGGATTTAAAAAGCACAACATCTGTGGTACATTTACACAACGGAATATTATGCAGCTGTGAAAAAGAAGGATCTTTACCCTTTGAGACAGCGTGAAGGGACCTGGAGAGGACTATGCTAAATGAAATAAGCCAATCAGAGAAAGAGAAGTATCACATGATCTCACTTACATGTGGAATCTAATGAACAAAATAAACAGACAAAGAAAATAGATCCAAAGACATGGAAGAATGGAACAGACTGAAGATCCTCAAGAGTGGGGGAGGAGGTGAGAAGAGATTAACCAAAGAACTTATATGCATAAATGCATAACCATGGACACAGACAATAGTGTGGTGAAGGCCTGGGGAGGGGAAGGGAAAGGGGAGAGGGTATCAACGGGGGGGAAAAAGAGGACATCTGTAATACTGTCAACAATACCAGCAAAAATATTTTTTTAAAGACAGCCGAAACTGGTTTGGCTCAATGGATAGAGCATCGGTCTGCGGACTAAAAGGTCCCAGGTTCGATTCTGGTCAAGGGCATGTACACTGGATGCAGGCACATCCCCGGTGGGGTTGTACAGGAGGCAGCTGGTCGATGTTTCTCTCTCATTGATGTTTCTGGCTCTCTGTCCCTCTCTCTTCCTCTCTGTAAAAAAATCAATAAAATATATTAAAAGAAATTTTAAAAAAGAAAGAAAGATACTAATAAGAGTAAAAGGTACATCACAGGCTGAAAGAAAATATTTTCAAGTTTTATATTTGTTAAAGAATTTGTTTATATCTGTGAATAAAATCCTCAAAATCAGCTATGAACCAGAAGGTCATGGTTCCATTCCTAGTCAGGCACCTGCCCAGGTTGTAGTCTCAATCCCCAGTGTGGGGAGTGCAAGAGGCAGCTGATTGATGTTTCTATCTATCTCTCTATCTCTCTCACTTCCTTTCTATTAAAAATAAATAAATAAATAAATAAATAAATATGTCTTAAATTTCTTTAAATTAAATAAGAAAAGTAAACAATCCACTTTTAAAGTTTAGACACTTCACCAAAAAAGATGTAAGGTCCACCAATTGGGCACATGAAAGATGCCCAATCAACATCATTAGTCATTCAGTAAGTATGAATTAATGACATCCCAACTAATAAAAAATAGCTTGATTTGAAAATTTAAGAAAATTACAACATTAAGTAGTGAGGATGATGCAAAACAAACTGAATCTTTGAAAAGCTTGTGAAAATGCAATATAATACGTACAGCCCCTTTGGAAATACTTGAAATATCTTATAAAGTTTCTTATAAAATTAAACATATGACCCAGAAATCTCATGTCTAGCTATTTACTCAGGTTAAGTGAAAATTTATGTTCACACCAAAATGTGCTTACAAATGTTTATAGCTGATGTATTTATAATACCTAAAAGCTGGAAACAGACCAAAATGTTCTTTAGCTGATGCACCCTTAAACTATAGAAAGTGTATCTGTATCATAAAATACTATTTAATCATAAAAAGAAAATGCATACAAAAACAGATGAATCTCAAATACATTCCGCGGAGTAAAAGAAGGCAGGTTCAGAAGACCACTTACTTGACATTCTGGAAACTGCAAAACTATTGACACAGAAAACAGACCAGTGGTTGTGGAGGCTGGGGCAAGAGGAAGGGCGTGACTCCCGCAGGGTGTGGCGGGGTTTGAGAGGTGATAGAACTGCTCTGTATCTTCATTGTCACGGTGTACGTGTTGGTCAGAACCCACAGAATTGTACACCACACTGGGTGAAATTTACTGTGTGCAAATTATCCCTTAATTTTGAAAAAATGAAAAAAGAATATACACTTTTCTGACAAAACTATTTTTTTTGGGGGGTGGGGTCAGGTTATTAGGTATATAAGAAAGAAAATGAGACAAGATAGGAAAGAAACAAAGATGTAGCCGAAATCGGTTTGGCTCAGTGGTAGAGCGTCGGTCTGCGGACTGAAAGGTCCCGGGTTCGATTCCGGTCAAGGGCATGTACATTGGTTGTGGGCACATCCCCGGTAGGGGGTGTGCAAGAGGCAGCTGGTCGATGTTTCTCTCTCATCGACGTTTCTAGCTCTCTATCTCTCTCCTTTCCTCTCTGTAAAATATCAATGAAAAATATATTTAAAAAAAAAAAGAAACAAAGATGTCGATAATGGTCAGGTTCCTATTGGATGTAGGTGCACTAGTGTTATGACATGATTATGTTTCATTATTTACATATCTGTAATACATATGTTCTTTTGTATTTGTCAAAGGTTACATGATTTTAATAGAGAACTAAGGAGAGTACCTTTTAGTTGAAAAACACAAAAGAACAAAGATGTATTATTTAAGTGGAAAAAATGAAAATATCACCTATTCCTTGATGTGAAAAATGTCGGGTCTAAAGGTATGCAACATTTTAAATGTTTAGGCTATATACTAGCAGATTTCTTTATCTAGCCACACTCCTTTCCTAATACACTTACATAATTAAAGGTGTCTACTTTATTCTCAGCCACTAATTCGGAAAGCTTTAATCCCTGAACACAAAGCGTTCTCTTTCCTGTTTCTTTGCTGTTCCATCACTTCCACGTTGAATTTTAACAAACCCAGCCCAATTCCAATATCATGTACTACTACATCATTCCTAAAACTTGACAGTCTTCCTCTGAGGTATGTATGTGAATCGCATATCAAATGTTCAGTATCTTCACACAGCCACACCAACCCAAGAATTATGATAATTCACTGATTAGTGCACAGTGTAAAAGAAAAACCCTGCTCGGTCGTGCAAACATTGAACTCTCCACATCTTTGGCTAAATATTTCATAGACTATGTTTTAAATCTTTATCGTTGAAAGCAATACATATTCATATGCTCTTTGGTAAGGGCCATACATCAGTGAGCGAGCGATCACTTTCTCCTTAATTGTCGATGTATGACTGCTAAAGATCTATGTGCAACTGACATTTTCCTGCCACTTGCTGCTCAGAGGGTTGGAAAAGCAACTGTCATCCTGATACCAGTGATCAGATCAGGGGAGCAATCAGGCCAGGCCTGCCCAGACTCCATTATCTTCCCAGCCTTCACCCTAATCCTCCATCCCACTGAGAAGGGCTGTCAGAGGAGGATCCAGCGAGCACCCCAGCTGCAAGTTTCCTGTCAGGGCTCCGTTAGCGGCCATCAGCAGCGCTCCACCGCCGCGTCTCCTGGGAAGGGCTTGTCCGCGGCTTTCATCTACAGACATTAAATCAAGCGGTGTGTTTTCTTTTCAAGTCTTTGCAAATCTTCCCGCCCTCCCTTCCCGCTCCTGTATCCCTAATGTGACTTATTTATATTTTTAAAAGCTTTATAGGCAGGCTTTCCAGTTTTTTATCGTGGACTAGAATCGATCTGAGTTAAAAATCATTCAAGACTTTATACACGATGGGGGCAAGGGACTGTGCAAATTAATGTACTCATTCCAGATTGTATTTAGCTAACATCTTTCTTCACTGGAGTCTAACAGCTCCGGGGACGGAGGAATTATTGCATCAGCTTGACTGTGATGCTTTGTTCATTTACCAGTAAAAAAAATAAAAATAAAAAAAATAAAAAATCTTCAGGCTCTGGTATCACCCTACCTTAAAATGCTCTTCTAGTTTTCTAGTGGCCACGTCGTCAAAGGGACTGTATGGCTCCATTTGATCTCTGTGACTCCTCAGAAGATCTGCATACCCTGCCCGGCCACATTACCTCAGGAATTACATGATTGGATCTAACCGTCAGCTCATTGAATTAGTGTCAGCTACCATTCTTACTGTACATTTGTTAAATTCAATCTCTCCTATAGGGGAATGCCAGGCAGAGAAACGGTAAGTGCATTACATAGGCAGAGAGGGAAGGCTGCAGAAATCGGGACTCAGATTCGCCGTGCAGATAAAGAGAACCGAGTTCATGTAGCTGCTTCGCTTCTTTCAAGGAGGATGCAGTCACAGCGGGAAGTGTAAGCCTTTCTAGTCGGCCTTCCAGAGTGAAGGAATACTAAGTGACTCAGGACTTGTTTTTCCCTAAAGTGAAGAGGTGTTTTCTGTTATTTTTTTAAAGTCAATGTTAGTGCAACTCGGCAAACAACCATACAGAAAACCCTAACAATTCAGGCCTTCTGTTAATCCTCAAAAAAAACCATACACACACACACACACACACACACACACAACAAGACAGGCAGTTGCTGTGAACACTTCCCTCCAGCAAAGCACAGCATCCGTGACTGCTGGGTCAGAAATGAGGCAATCATATCCTGTTAGCCACATGGCTCACAGTAGGGACCCACCCCTGAGCCACAAAGGTCCACAATGCAGGTGAGAGTGTGTATTCGTCCTCTTTCTCGGAGACCCCAGGTCTGTTGTGGGCTGTGCTAGAAATAAATGAATAAACAAAATATGGCGAAACTAATCCAAGTACAAAAATCACCAAGACTTTAAAAATGGCTCAAAAGAAGGAAGCCATCATATCACTACAGTCAAAAAGTAGAAAGCCAAGTAAGGTTTAAGGGGGGAAACATAAAGCAACATACCTGCTAAAAAAAAAAAAAAAAAAAAAAAAAAAAGGTCCCACTTGACTTGTCAGCCTTCCCCAAAATGCAGAGCTGGCTGACTTACGGAGTCTCCCCAACAGAACGTTGGTCCGAGGAGAAGATGAAATATGGAGTGACCAGACACAGAGAATCCGTCCCTGCGTGCCTAGGGCCTAAAAGGACTCAGGGGGCCCCGCACGTAAATTAAACAATAGTCCTAAATGAAATTTAGTGTAGGCTGCCTCTCATTTCATTTCCCCCGTAGCTTTGTTTTCTATAGAATTGGTTCCTCGGGTTGAAACTGTATGTTTTAGCTGCAGGGAGAGAAAGAGATTTTGGCTTCCTAATACAATGTTTCCCTAACATTTCCTCCCCGGCATTCCTGAGAATAGCAAAACTGCCCAAACCTCTAAATGAAATAAAATAATTTTGTTAAACCCTGGGAAGCATTTCAGAATCAGGCTGCTAGAGAAATAGAAAACAGCGCTGGCCACATGTAAATGTAAAGGAACACCAGCAGAGGCTCAGGGGTTTTGTGAGGGGGATGTGCAAAGGAGAGAGGCAGGGAGAAAACAGTCCTGCTCATACACTATGGCAAAAAATAAAATTTAGTTTTGCCTAATTTTTATGAGGAGAGGGGTACATAAAGAAATGAGGACACTGAAAATAATATAAGCTCTATAGAAAATGTTTAGTGTTTTCTTCTCCTACCCTCTTGCTAGGAGCTCATGACTGTAACAATAACTGGTCTATCAAAGAACCTGAAGGAACTACTGTATTTCATGATGGAAGAATTAGAGTTAGAAAACAAACACACACAGACACACACACACACACACACATATATATACACACACATACACACACACACACACACACACACATATATATATATACACACACATACACACACAGACACACACACACACACATATATATATATACACACATACACACACATATATATACATACACACACATACATACACACACACACACACACACACACACACACACACACACACTAGAGGGTTCCCATCCTTAGCGCTGCCATGGAGGCAAGAGAGGCTCCCGCCACCCCTGCTGCACTCGCCAGCCATGAGCCCAACTTCTGGCTGCACAACACTCCCCCTGTGGGAGCTCACTGACCACCAGGAGGCAACTCCTGAGTTGAGTGCCTGCCCCCTGGCGGTCAGAGTGCATCATAGTGACCAGTCATCCCACTATTTGGTCAATTTGCATATTAGCCTTTTATTATATAGGATTATATGTGATTATATAAATCTACTATTTTTATATATTAACTGTATACCCGTCATCACTAATAAAAATGATCTGGATTTAACAAAGTGCCTTCACTTTTCATTTATCAAAATAAGTAAGATTAATACAAGGAGAGAGGCTGGGCTTGTGATAAATCCCTGTCGGGGTGAAAACTGATGGTGATTCCCTGGGAAAGCAATTTGTCAACAAGTATCAGGTGACGTAAAATGTTTGAGATGCTTTAACCTGGTAATATTCTTCTGGGAATTCCCCCTAAAGACATAACCTTGAAAAATGGAAAAAGTTTTATGCAAAAAAAGATGTTCAGCATGGTATTCACTATGAATGAAATTATGTCAGAAATTAGAGGAACTGTTAAATAAACCCATGTTATAATATATCCTGCAGTCATGAAAAGGTTCATGCGGACTATAATATAAAACCTTTATAATATAATGTTACGTTAAAAACCAGGGGATAGATGTTATATATATTAGTGTCCTAACAGTATTTTTATACTCAGAAATTAAGAAAAGACCATAAGATGGAAAAAAAAGCAAACCATTCCATCAATTATCTTCAATCTGTACAATTCTTTCTTCATTCTCTTTTTTCTGTGTTCTCTAAATAAATATAAATTTTATCATAAAAAACACTGAGCTGAGAAGGAACGTCAGGATAAAGTGTAATTAAGATGGGAAAGAGGAAGCAGTTGTAAATGTGAGCCACACTAATCATATTCTTCTGCCCGATTTTAAAATTAATTTGCACAGCTGACACATAAAATGTGATGGCTGGTAAAAGGTAAAGCTGTGCTTTATGTTAGCGTTTTACTGTGAAGCAGGCAGGCAGGCAGGCACCACCTTCCTCCGCAAAATCCACTAACACACCCAAGATGGAAACCCTTAGGAAATAAGATTAAATAAGTGTTTGTGGGAATCATAATTAAACTTTCTAAACTCCCATGCAAATGGAGCGCCAACTGCGGTGCCAACAGGGATTTATTTCTCACAGTAAGCAGTCTCAGGAAACCCGATTTACCAGAGCTCAGGCAACGGAACTCCTCTGTCAGGCACTTTTATCATCTCATTAAAGTCCTTACATTACATCTGCAAGATAGGCATGATCCCTTTTCACAGATGAGAAAGTAGAACTCGGACAGATTTAAAAACTTGCTTGAAGTCACACTGAATTCCTGGTGAGAGAAGCCTCGTCAGTGCCCTCCACGGAGAGATAAGGGCGGAGGCCTTAGGCCTCTCCGGCGGTGAGGCGCCAACAGCTGGAAACAGGATGATAAACCATGGCAACCCCGCGAGCACCGAATTAGACAAAAGCTGAGCATGTTGTTTAAGCCTTGCGTGCAACAAGATGTAAATACCCCAAAACATGTAGCAGATAGCCTAAAACTTAAAAAGAAAGAAAGAAAGAAAGAAAGAAAGAAAGAAAGAAAGAAAGAAAGAAAGAAAGAAAGAAAGAAAGAAAGAAAAAGTTCAGCATTTCTTTTACGCCTGAACCTGAGAATTCTGCCTCACAGCTGCATGTGTAAATACGGGGGTTTCAGAAGTAGCCTTATATTTTGTGCCAACGTGGTCAAGGAAGTTCTTGCTTCTTTCCTGCGGAGGTGAGACAAACCCAGAATCCTGCAGAAAGACGTGATCAGCTGGCTGTCTTTTGTGGCCAAGGCCAGACAGAGGGGACCATGGCAGGCAGAGAAAGTGAGTGAGAAGCCCACCAGGCCCAGCTTCCGGGTGTGCAGCACCAGTGCCCCGTGGTCTTCTGTCATCATCTTAAAATTCTTAATTATTTTCTCCCCAAACTGAGAACTGTGAGTGAAGTCCACCGGGACAATGGAGCGTGTGCCTGCACCGAGGAGACAGACAGGTGCCATATGGGCGTCTGCCACTCCTTGCCACCCCCTTCATAGGGCTGTTCGGAAACCCCGGGAGCGCTGGAGTCTGCTGGGCCACCACACGGGAGAGCTCACCTTCCATCAAGAAGTGAGTGCTCAGTCAGAGGGTGGCAGCCACGAGGGAGCGAGCAGAGGCCCCGCCAGCCCTGAGGCCACGCTTTCCGTTCAAACCGGGGCCTGGTTAGAGCACAGAGGACACAGCGGTGACCTACAAACACACGCGGTCTCGGAACACTGTTGACCCTTTCCCACTGGTGTTACCGTATTTGCCGGCGTATAAGACGACTTTTTGGCCCTGAAAAATATGCCTCCAAGTGGGGGGTAGTCTTATACGGCGAGTATATAACAAACTCTGTATTTTTAGTGGAAATGTTAGGGGGTCATCTTATACGCCCAGTCGTCTTATACGCCGGCAAATACGTATTTTTCAGGGCCAAAAAATCGTCTTATACGCCAGCAAATACGGTACCTCCCTGTATTAGCCTACGTCTTATACTGGAGAGGATGACATAGAAGGTAAGGGAAAGACAGGGCCACCATAACTTCCTTTTCCTTCAGACCTTCCCTACTCATCAGTAAGCCAAAGGTTATGAGTATTAACCTTTTATTTCACTTCTGATAGACGTGTGCCTATCAGAAGTGAAATAAAAAAACAACTGAGCTAATTTTGTGCCGAGTTTACACTGCTGGTAAAAAAATGAAATGCACATCCATGTGTGAGCTACAGAGTACAAATTCTGGTGATTCCACAGATACTAGTTAAATCCTTTCAAATTGCATTTAACACTGGCACTGCACAAATAAAATGTATGCTAATAATTTAGCTTTTAATTCTTCTTTTCTTGGAATGACACTGAACATCAAAGAGAACACCCTGAGGAGCTGAAGAGAGACTGGGAGAATGGCAGCAGGTTTACTTCTCAGAATGGGTAACCAGAGTTTGCCTGCTTCAGGATTAAGGGCTCCGATTTTCCCTTTGTAGCTTCACAAACAGGTGGCTGGCCCTCCCTTACACCAATAAGGCACTGCCTTCCATTCCAGGAAAGAGCCACAGGTAGGGAAGGAAGAAAACCATTGGGGGTGTACCTCTGAGAAATGAATGTTTCTTTTCAAAACAAAACTCCTCACGCCCTGTGCTTTAGCAAAGAGAATACACACATGCACATGAGCAAGAGTTTGCCTATTTGTTTTCTTAGACCTGCCTGCAATGCACAAAACACACATAGCTTTTGAGATTATGAACCAAAAAGACAAATGCTTTATCATGACAAAGGTCCTTTAAATTGTGTACCCCACCCTACCATGTGCAAGCCGCCCCTCGTCACCTAATGTCCTTTAAGTTAGTTAACGAGCCTGCTGTTTCCCTTCCGTGATCTTGGTCATTGATGAGGACGTTAAGTAGATTGGCTCCTGCACCCCCCCCCCCCGGAGGAAGAGCCCTGGTGATGAGACCCCAAGCTCATGCAGCCCAGACATCCTGCAGGGATCTGAGCAATTACTTAACGCTCCACTTGTAGACAGCATGTCATTCAAAAAGGAAAAGTCTTAGGAAGTCAAGATAAAATTACAACTGATGTCTTCCCTTAGTTATTTCCTCCTCTCTTCCTCCTCCTCACCCACCCCCACACTATTAAGCCCACCTGCCTGGTAATAAGATGCAATTAGATCCATTGGTCTTAACTCAGAAAGAAAACAAATGAGTCTCGGTGGACTGATTTGTTTCAGTCTTGATTATAATTTGAGAAGTAAAGCTGAGGCTAGAAGATATTTACCTTTGCGGAAGGAGAGTGTTGAGGAAGAGAGAAAAAGCCCCATCACCTCCTTCTGCACTTTGATACATTCTCTACTCTCCATGGATTCTTCATGGTTTCCCACTAAGGCTCTTCTGCTTTTAATCTTTATTCATGTGCCCTCACCTTTCATGGGGAATTGAGCATTTGCATTGGCACTTACAAAAAAAGGGACTCCATTGCCAAGACGGTGTGGAATATCAGCCTTTATTCGTGTAAGAAAATACTTGTTTGTCTGACACGGTGGGCACCTAGAACAAGGGAAATAAATAATATATTCAGTTTCTCCTGGCTCACTTTATTTTTTATGAAAAACTGTATTTCTCAGGCAAACTTGTGTTATTGTAAATAAGTTCTTGTGTTCTCTCCTTGAGAGGCGCAGCATAGGACAGAGTTGTCCAGGAGAAAGTAGAAGCAAAAGGAACTTATGAGCAATTCAGAATTAATAATGCCAGTAAGGTTAAAACAGGACACCAGACCGCTGCAGTCCTAATCATCTCTAAAGGCGCCGTTAGGCTAACTTATTAAGACTGAATCCAAGCTGCTGTAGCCGTGGCCGTTTTTAAGTGATCATTAGACTAACTTGTTAAGACTTGAAGGATTCACTTTATAAAAATTCTAATACCTACTATACTTCAGTACTCCCACTGCACATTTAAATGGGAAATTTTACCAATTCATCTTTGACCAATATATCCCTGTTCATACTCCTATAAATACGGTTTCTAATAAGACAGCAATATAATCCTTTAACTCTTTGCAAAATCTTGCCTGCTTCTTGAACACCACCCTTCCTTCCATGCATTCTACTTTCACCAGATCTGCTTTGCATTGGAAGAACTGCCCGGGATATAATACAAGGAACTGTTGTTTAATTATAAAATGACAGGTGAGGACAGCATGGACACACTGCTGGCTGAATTCTTTTTGAATGTTTTCTTTTTCCATATCAGTCATAGATAATCTTGGTAATATGGTAACAATAACTAGACCTGACAGATGAACTCCTGGACAAAAATTTAATAAAAGGCTTGATTTCTGCCTTCCAAAGATTTTCACTATAAGCACCGAGATAC